>OX352278.1:1542500-2784261 GCA_947086405.1 Esperia sulphurella | reverse complement strand
GTCGTGAACTGAACGATCATGAACGACGATGTGTACGATTTATAATCATGATTCATTATGATAATGAATAACTGATATCCACTATTATCCTAGATTATTAGATATGAGGAATTTTATCCTTAATCAGAGGCAGATCGAACTTCATGCTATATAGGTAACTCTAAATTTTACCATGGGAAATGAATGTTACATACATAATGTTCACGCCTCGGTCCCAGAGGGGTAGGCAGAGACGATAGATCGCCACTTTGCGCGATCCTGACACACCTCACTCACATTCATCAATCTTTTCATGCACCTCCTTTTATTCTTCTCACTGCTGACCCCACCCTTTTTGAGGACGTTACTAATTTGATCATTGAACGTCCTCCTAGGACGACCTCTAGCTGTAGTTCCTTCCACATTCGCACTGCATATTACTTTTATCACTCTTCTTTCACTCATACGCTCTAAATGTCCAAACCAACGCAACATTCCCTTCTCTACCTTCATTACTACATCTTTCAAACCACCTCTCACGTATCACTGTATTCCTCACTCTGCCACATAACTCCACATATTTTTTTTAAATGAATGTTCCTGCGGGAAAATCAATAGAAACGAGCGTAGCTTTAGGAAAACGTTAGGTGTTGAATAAAACGAAAAATATAAGAGTAACAATAATTATATTTTAGGTTCTAAACAATACATATAATTATGTACAGCACAAATTAAATAAATTAAAACACTACAAACTAAATAACCTGAATTGTCGCTTTGTCTTAGTAGGAAAGTTCTAGATACTCATGAAGATAAACAATTTCGCGCCGCATAAGGGCGGAGGCGCCCACCTAAATTCGAGCTTACTTAAAAAAGTGTATATCGTACAATTCACGAAGGCACGCCCCGCTACTTTCGCAAAGGGTGAGTCCAAGACGAGGGGAGTTATTTTTTTTTTGGTTTCGGACAGGCAAAAGTCACAGCCAACAAATACAGCCAGGAAATTTTTAGTAGGATTTCTTAATTTTTTGCAGCTTTTATGGCCGAAGCCAATTCTTATTTTTCCCGACACTGTGGTCTTGATATGGTCACAGAACTCCCTTACTAACGTTGATAGTAAACTTTAGTAAGGTTTGAGGTTAGGAAGTTCACTGCCTTAAGAAAATCAGCTTAGTCACGTTTATTTATGTTTCCTTCATAGTGTACACACACACACAGACAACTGCTAAACACCAAAGCCCGAAGTATACATTATTTTGGAAAAAAACAAACAACAAACAGTTCTCCAAAAAACGCCGGAACAACCAACCCCCGAGGTTAGTTAATCCAAACGTCAGTATCTTTAGTGTATGCACACTTTGATGTTTAGTGTGTAACGATAGAACTAACAGTTAGGCCTTTTGCATATTATAAGAAAATTTCTTGTGTCTTATGAGAAATGTCTTATAAGAAATCCGGTCGCATTGGTTGTTATATGAGACCATACATATTACAATAAACTTTTTCTTATGTCGGATCATGCGCATAGAATATTTTCTTGTCTGGTGTCTTGTGTCTTATAATGTGCAAAAGGCCTAACATCTTCAACCTCAGTTGCATCCACAGAGCAAGGCACAAAAATGACATGAAGTTGTTGACAACTCAATCTAACACCCTCGTCGGCCACAACACGCTCAACAACAGGGTCGCGAGCACATGGAACAAGTTACCACAGGACGTTATCGATGCTCCCTCAGTGTGAACACTTTTAAAAACAGACTAGACAAGTTCTTCAAAAACCAGTGTTACAAGTGACAATTCAAAGACTTAAATACACCAGTTCAGATATAGGCATACCAGCAAATTGCTGCTCGCCTGTTATCCCTATAATAATAATATAACGTATACAGGGTTACAGGAAAAGTCGTGCTAGATCCCTTAAGGGTGTGGAGCACGCATCATTTCTGACTTATTTCACTATGAAACACCCTACCCTAAACTTAACCCTTTTCGAGATATTCGACTTTTAATTTTTTTATTGAAAATTGCTGATTTTTAGGCTACTACATTTATTTTTGTTTATTTTGTGTATCTTATTATTATTATTATTGCATTTTTACATGTGTAGTAAGATGCTTTAGGACGTCAATCATTAAAATAGTGCACAAGTTATTTGAATAGACCGTAGTAGACAAGTGAAAGTAAAGAAATAAAAAACATATTAGAAAGTTTATTTTTCTCTAAGGGATATCTAAAAAAAATATTATGGTAATTGTTCGGCAGATGTTTTTTAAAATATCTACGGTTCATCAGCTATCTAACGAGGTATAATAATGTAGGGTTTTATTCAAATGCATTCAAAAAAATTTAGTTTCATAGGCGACAGTGGAGAAGAAAATGTATACTTAGCCCTAAAAAGTAAAATAAAACAATAGGTAAGCATGAAATGCCATTTATTAAAGGTTTTCTCACAACTTTTTCTTTTTCTACAGTTCATGTTCAACATGGCCGCCTCTATTTCTAATACATTGTCGCATCCTTCTACGGAGACCGGTCTTCACTACGCCAGTGGTCAATGTGGTCCTCATTTTATTTGCTGCATCCACAATCCTTTCTCTTAAGTCTTCCACAGACGAAACTGGATTCGGCTCGCTGTACACGAGACTTTTCATGCAGCCCCACACATGAAAATCCATGGGGGTTAGGTCCGGACTTCTTGCTGGCCATGGCAATGGCCCACCTCGTCCAATCCATTTGTTTGGATAATTTGTGTCCAGCCAGTCTCTGACACTTCTCCTGAAATGGGCAGGGCAGCCATCGTGTTGGAACCACATGTCCCTGATCAGGTTGAGTGGCAGATCATCCAGCAAATCACTCAAGTCTGCTCTCAGGAAATTTTCGTAGCTTTCCCCGTTTAGATTATCCGGGAGAAAGTAAGGTCCAATCAAATGATTGGAGATAATGCCCATCCACACATTCACGCTGAATCTTCGTTGGGACCCCTTCACTCTTTTCTTATTGGGATTCCTTAGTTCTTTTAGGGCCCAGTAATGGGCGTTGTGATAGTTAGTTATGCCATCTTTATCAAATTTGGACTCATCCGTCCACAAGATATTTCATAAAAAATCTGGGTCTTCTACATCAGCATTTAGCATAAATCTGCAAAAGTCCAATCTTCTCGCGGGGTCCCCTTCTTCAATAACGTGTACTGGCGTGTAATGGTACGGGTATAGGCCAGCAGTATGCACTGTAAACCACACTCTCCATTGCGAAAGCCCCAGATCACGGGCAACAATATTAGTGGAAGTAGTCGGATCCGCTCGAAAGCGTTGCACTATCTCATTGTCCTGTTCTTCGTCGTCAATTCGTGGTCTTCCCATGTCTGTACTTCGTCTCAAAACAGAGCCAGTTTCTCGAAGTCTTCGATAAACTCTGTCAACGTCTAAGTGTAAGCGTCTTAACTTGAAGGACAATAGGCGTGGGACCGTTAGAACTGCTACCTGGAGCGTCCCAACTACTTTTTTTCCACGAAATGTAATACAAACCCTAGATTGTTACACCTCGTTAGATAGCTGATGAAACGTAAATATTTTAAAAAACATCTGCCGAACAATTACCATAAAATTTTTTTTAGATATCCCTTAGAGAAAAATAAACTTTCTAATATGTTTTTTATTTCTTTTCTTTCACTTGTCTACTACAGTCTATTCAATTAACTTGTGCACTATTTTAATGATTGACGTCCTAAAGCATCTTACTACACATGTAAAAATGCAATAATAATAATAATAAGATACACAAAATAAACAAAAATAAATGTAGTAGCCTAAAAATCAGCAATTTTCAATAAAAAAATTAAAAGTCGAATATCTCGAAAAGGGTTAAGTTTAGGGTAGGGTGTTTCATAGTGAAATAAGTCAGAAATGATGGGTGCTCCACACCCTTAAGGGATCTAGCACGACTTTTCCTGTAACCCTGTATAATGAAATGTAAGCGATTTAGATGAGTGGTACGATCTAGAACAAAAACCGGTGGTGACCGGTTATTTATACTACAGTATTCCGACAACGGTTACATTTGTCACATAGACAAATTCTTAGTACCTTACAAAGAAAATTAATAAATCTGTGTCATAGTAGAATTGCCCAGTTTCATTATAACATCTATTAAATAGCGCCCAGGTGTTAGTTTCCGTTTCGTTCGCGTACGTAACTGAGTTTTCTAACCAGTTACGATTACACCATATATATCATCGTTGTTTAGTAAGCTCTTGCCCAGCCGTGGGACGTTACAGGCTGGTAATCGTATCTTTTTGTAAAGCGTCAACCGCATTTACGCACCTTGAACATTTATCACTATTTTCCACAGCATTGTATTTCCTACACCTCAAACACTGATCCTTTGTACTCTGTGACAACTCTATCTGCCATTTTCCGCCATTTTTGACATCTAATCTTACAGATGACAGCTCTAAAACCTCACATAACACACTGTCATTGACGCCATCTTGAAAATGCAGTTCATTTAATTTTTCATACAAACCCGTAGGCAGTTTTATTCTTGCTGCCAGTTTCTTTAAATTCTTGTCCTTAGCTGTTGCAAAAATATCTCTTTTTATATCTAAAAGTGTCTCCATTAGGCCTACATCAACGGATTTTTCGGTCAAAACCGGTAATGTTTCGGTAAAATAGAATGGTTTATCGGTTAAAGGGTGATACTGCCACGCCTCTTCAACTAAATGAGGTAATATCGGTGCTAACGCTTTGAAAATAGATACTAAAATTGTATTAACGACTAACTGAGCAGATAATCTTTCGGTTGAGTCTTTTGGTGAACAGTAAAGTCTGTCTTTGACACAATGACAGTACAAACCTGACACTTTGTTACTTAAAAAAAATAACAACGCCTGAGCGACGTTATTATAACGTAAATTGTTATAATTACCGTTTATAAGTCTCAAAAATTCGTTACTTTCGTTAACCATATAGTTATCGAAATAGTTTAGGTCAGGTTTTAGGTAGAAATCTGGTTTTTGTAGATCATTTATGACAGCTAGAAGGAATTTGATGATGTTCCGAAGTCTTCTGACTTCCTCCTGACAATCATCTAGGAGTTTCTTGCTTACGACGATCTGGGAATGCTGCGTAGCGTGGCTGGCTACCCACCATCTGTTGAATTAATACTTTTAAAACCACCTATTAAAAAATATACGCTGTTAGAGTTAATGCTCGCCTTATAGCATCTTAGTACCACTGTAGGCTGCTAAGGACGGCTAGTATAGAGCTCTTATACCACTCTTTAATACCAAACTTCTACTACTATTATAGAACCTTAGGTGCTATAAGAATGGTCATCTTTGGGTTGTAAAGTCCCTACTTTACCACCGGGCTATAGCGCTGGTTCTTAGAGATGATACAGAACCTAATCGTTTAAGCGATATGTGATAGTGGGATCGCTTTAAGCGATAAGGCCGTCTCGTTTTTGTACACTTTCCATAAATCTATACCTACTTGTCATTTTCTTATTTGTGTGCAATATTTTTTTCATTAAAGGTGTTTATTTATACTCTTTTACAGCTCTACAGAGGTTATTTTTAGAAAAGCATTTTTCTCTTCTTTAGGTGGTAAAGTAGGGATATAACGCGTTATATCCCTACTTCTTAGGATATAACGCGTTATAACACTAGTTCTTAGAGCTGGTATAAAACATAAGGTGCTAATGTTCACTCTTCTACAGCTCTTACAGAGGTTATTTTTAGCGCTTCGTGCTACTTGGGATGCTATGATAGGAAATATAACTGGGATCTCTCAAAATGTAGAAAGTATAGAGCTAATTATTATATAATTTTACCGTAATGTGTCCACCCCGTAAGCCGGCTGGCTCGCGCCCTTGCCTCCGTGTATGATGGTGTAGGGGTCGATCACGTTCCCGATGGACTTTGACATTTTACGCTTCCTATCGTCCACCACGAAACCGTGCACGAATATTGATCTGTCACAAAGAAATCGTTATTATTAAGCTAAGTTTTGGCACAGAATGGAAAGACAACATTTGGAAATTGACCCGCTAGCCCCAACACGACTTCAGATACATACATACATAATAAGGTCAGTAGATCGTTCACGGGGCAATGTATACGCTTCTACAACAAACTACCAGAGGAAATACAGAAAGTTTAAGATTCACATTAAAAAACAACTTTGTAAGAAAGCCTGTTATAAAATAAACGATTATTTGAATGACAAATATGCCTGGTACTAATGTTAATTCAGCTTCGCAAAATCTTTATTATTTGTATGCAAACTTGATTTTTAAAAGATGTGTTGCGTGAAGTTTGTTGCGCCGTTTCTTCTTCACAGCGCTAACACCTAGGAAGCGGTAGTCGACAAAAAAATTACGTGTATAAATGTACCAAGTGTACTCATATGCAATAAATGATTTTGACTTTGACTTTAATGCTCACGCCTTGGTCCGAGAGGGGTAGGCAGAGACGATGTATCGCGACTTCATGCAATCCAATGTCACAAAGTGCCTTTCCTTCGCCCGCTTTTCGCTCCGTGATACCCCTTGACGTGATATGTTGCGGACAACATCGCCGCCTCCGTGTTGAAGTTTTAGTTAAAGTTCGCTCGAGCAGATCGCGCGGTATGCTTCGACTATCACGCATACTCCACCTGGCACGCGAACAGGCTTCGCCCCATCACCTACACCTTCGCAAAGTGCGCTAGGCTTCCAACTGAGGTCACCAGTTCTCCGAACCTACCTAGTTTCAAAGGCAAGCAATTATTTTATAGTTGTAAGGAGTTTCTCCAGAACTCATTGACATCATCAGCATCATATCAGCCCTTAGACGTCCACTGCTGGACATAGGCATTCCCCAATGAACTCCACCACACCCGGTCCTTAGCCCTCCGCATTGACATAATTATATTTAATTTTAAAAATTATATTTCTAATTTTTTTTAAGTTTAATTTAAGTTTTTGGTTTTATCTTGTAATTAATTTGATTTGACCTGCAACGGAAGTTATTATCACATATATGTCTGTATCTTTCGTGCTACCTGTTATAGGTTTTCTATATCCAAAAAGTGGAGTTGAAAGTATCTTATAAAATATTATACTCCCATACTCTCCTGTTCTCTCTCTTTCTCTCTCTCTCTCTCTCTCTCGTATGGGTTCCGCACCAGCGCACGCGCACACACAATAAGAACTTAGCTAATGGTCCTAGCCCTATGCCCAGATGGACCCTATACCATCATAAGTTTTTTTAAAATCAATTACAATTTAAAATGTATTAAATATGTAAATCTGTATTAACTAATTATTTATGTTATATATAACAAGTCAAAGTAAACTTACTTATATGGAGCCTCGTTCCTCAAAGCCAGGGAGGTGAGGAGCGAAGTCTGGAACCATCCTGTCAGCTGGTCCACACCTTCAGAGTACAGGTGGGCTTTCTGGCCGTTCAGCGTCTGCCAGGACAGGCCGGAGTCCAGCCAAATGTCCATTATGTCCTGGAAATGTATACCTTTATTAATATAACATTACCACAATCCTAGGTGCTCCTTGGAGGAGGGCAGGCGTACCAGAGGACGAGCTCCGACGAGGTGGTCAGACCCGGTGAGGAGGGTGGCTGGCGGATCCTTATATGAAGCAGTGCGGCTGGCCAATGACCGCTATGCGTGGAGGCGCATTTTATACGGTCGCGATCCTCAGCAGTGAGAGAACGACACAGAAGAAGAATAAGTTGCTCCTTACAAACGAACAGCTTTAATTGCTACTGCACGAGACCAGCCTGTCCGTACAAGTTGTGCGTGAAAATTATTGTACGGACGAGGGCGTGAGTGTAGTCGATCGAGGGAGGGACAACGTTATACGTCAACAGCATAAGTGCTTCTCTTTCTAACTTATAGCATCGACATCTCACCTTTCCTTTCGCTATATCCCTGGTATTCAAGTCAAATTCTTTCGCCACGTCATCAGACACCAACTCGCTGACGTCACAAGTCCACCAAGCATCTGCGCCTCTCGTCTCCATCAGACTACACAGCTTGTCTATGATACGTCTGAAGAAAAAAAAGTATTATAATATGAGCCACGGGGCACCGCAAGCATAGAAATCCTTCACCATCAGCCTAAATACGTCCACTGCTGGACATAGGCCTCCCCAATAGAATACCACTTTTGGTTAGATGTCATTGGGGCATTTGCCATAATCACCACGCTTGGCAGGCGGATTGGTGATCGCAGTAATGATCTTAACATACACACACAGGAGAACGCTGCTGAACGTCATGGTGCTATCCCTTAGTCGCCTTAACAACACCCACGGGAAAGGCAGGGGTATCCGTATTCTAAACCGGGAACCACACGGCAAAACATATTTTTCAAAATAGGTTTTTCTTTAAAAACTAATATACGCCCTTCTACACCATTCCTAGAAGTTCTTAGCTACACTTACTGGTCGACAGTGACGTCTTCCCCCAATTAGGGGCGGGTATGGGGGCCCCCCACACCCTCTGACGCGAGATGCACTGAGGGCTTTCCATAAACTATATGTGCCTGAACAAAAACTAGCCGTCTTCAGTAAAAATGCATACTGCATGGCGATTAGGATCTAAAATCATTTTGCCCAACAATTATAAAGACGCTAATATTAATTTATTTCAAAAGCAGGTTTTAAGTACTGTTTGGATTCAGTGTTAGAACATTTATAAACAAAAGTAGACAAATGACATTAAAAATTATTTTTGACATTAGGTTTTTATTTCTTTACTAGCTGTTGCCCGCGACTTCGTCCGCGTGGACAACTTAACGTCACAAATTATTATGTATTTCCCGTAGGAATTTGATGTTATTTCCGGATAAAAACTATCCTATGTCCTGTTCCAGTAAATTAGATAACATGATTTTAATGTGCATCTGTTACCTAATTTAATAACCAATTAGTGTCAATCCTAAAGGTAATAACTTTGAGGTGAAACTATGAGCTACGAAATTTATTTTGCTTCATGGTATAGTAAATAAATATTTCATTCCTTCGTTGCTTCTAGATTCATTCATTCCAACTATTCCCTAAAATTCTTATCTACGCTTACTGGTAGACGATGACGTCATCCCACACACACACAGAGTGGGTATGGAGACTCCCCAAACCTTCTGCCACAAGATGAATCGATAGGGTTTCTACATATATTTCCTGAAGTCCTTAAGTACACTTACTGGTCGACGATGGCATCATCCCCCACATATAGGGCAGGTATAGGCACGCCCCACGCCCTCTGCCGCGAGATGCACCAATATGGCCTTTTCTCCAGCTGCGTCTTGAAACCCTGACGGTACTGCTCCGCGCCGGATGGCGGTAAGATTTGTACTCCTTCTAGAGCTTCCTGCGAATAAT
Organism: Esperia sulphurella; assembly: GCA_947086405.1. Lineage (NCBI taxonomy): Eukaryota > Metazoa > Arthropoda > Insecta > Lepidoptera > Oecophoridae > Esperia > Esperia sulphurella. Next base: position 2,774,903 of record OX352278.1, on the reverse strand, counting down.
TTCATAATCAAACTATCTTCTGGAATAGTCTATTTATTTATTTACTTAGCTTACACTAAGGCTTTGTCCGAAAAGGACGAATTCTTGGCGAAAATTTACGCGCGTATACGCGCAAAAGTTGCGTGATATGAGTTAGGACTACATTTGGAACGAGGGGTATGAGGGAAAGAGAGGAGGGGTCATGCAAGGATAAGAGAAAGGGGAGAGGAAGAAAGGAGCCAGGAGCAAGTGGAGCCGCGGCCTCAGCTAGTAATAAATAAAAATGAAAAACACATACCAAAGCCCTCTCCTTCAATGCAGCGGTGTCTATAAACCACTGCTGACTGGCTCTTACTATAACCGGCTGCTTGGTCCTCCAGTCCAGAGGGTAGGAATGGACGAAGACACCCTGTTGGATGATGGAGTCCCCCAGGCGAGAGATGATGATGTCCTGACCTTCGGTGAGGACTGGTGAGCCGTTCAGCTCAAGATCAATGTTGGTGTAGCAGCCAGATTCGTCTACATTGCATTCCTGGAAAATTAAAATGTAGATAAATCTTGGGTAGTGTAGTTGTAGAGACTTTTATACGTCTCACTAGCTGGTGCCCGCGACTTCGTCTGCGCACGATTAGTATTTCGAGTAGCTTTTTTGTAGGACTATTTAAGATAAACATTTCCATCATACATTACATATGTGTAACTCTAGCGGTTTTGGCAGCGCACGCCAGAATAGCTCGCAAATGGTAGATTTTTTTCTACTTGATATTTTGTACAATTCACACAATATCTTTATAAATTGTAGCCTATGTGTTATTCTGATGTATAAGCTATATTATTGTAAAGTTTCATTAAAATCCATTCATTCGTTTTTACGTGAAAGAGTAACAAACATCCATCCATACTTACAAACTTTCGCATTTATAATATTAGTAGGATAGGATAAACATAGGCCTTCACCAATGAACGCCATCACACCTGCTCCTCCGCCCTCTGCATCTAGCCGCTTCCGGCCACCTTCTTCCGGTCGTCAGTCAACCTTATGCGTACCGTCCCGCGGTCTCCAATCCATAACTCGTCTACCCCAACGACCGTCGTCAGTTCTGCGACAGATGTGGCCTGTCACTGCCAAACAGCTTGCTAATCCTTTCGGCGATGTGGGTTGCCTTCGTTCTTCGTCGGATCTCCTCATCACGAATCATATCCTTCAAAGAAACCCCGAGCATAGCCCTCTCCATAGCTCGCTGAGCGACTTGAAACTTATGGATCAGGCCCACCGTCAGTGTCCACGTTTTTACGCCGCAGGTCATGACAGGTAGGACGCATTAATTAAAGACTTTAAACATTGTGGAATGGGCGATGTGAAGACTTGGCGCAGTGTGTGTGTGTTTATTACAATTATTATGCTTATTCTGCATAAACCTAAGTAGTTTAGGTATTTAATCATAATTCAACTGAATTCCATTTTATTGCCCGTCAAAAATACAAAGATACAATAATAAAGTAACTTACATACGTACATCTAGGCAGTCTTATCGCTAAAACCTATTTCCTCCATTATAATTTAGTTTATTGTGCAGTTATTTTGCCCCCCTCGTTCTTACTGCATTGTTTAGGTTGGCTAGGAGAGATCTCATTTAGAGATAAGTTCGTCTTTGTATAGAAAACGTTATAACTGCATTTAGTTTCAAAATATCCAATAAAAAATATTTATAAAAATAAGCTTACCACAGTCATGTTATTCCTCAACGCCACTAAGAAGTCGTCCGGCCCGTGCGCGGGCGCAGTGTGCACCAGCCCTGTCCCCTTACCCTCGGTCACGTGGTCACCTTCCAGGAACGGTAGAGTGGTGTCGAGCAGTTTGTTCTTGTACGTAGCTTCTTTGAGACAGTGACCTGAAGCAGGGTTTTAAAAATGTTTTATTAGTATGAGCAATGTATACGCTTCTACAACAAACTACCAGAGGAAACCTTAAATAAGACTGACAAAAAGTTTAAGAATCTGAACGGTCGAAGTGTCGCCAGGTCTTCCTGGCCCCCTAAGATAGAATAGCTTACGCCTTAGGTACTAAGATAAACGAGTAAATTGACAGCGCAACAAATTTCAGTCGATCTCACCATCAAATTCCATGACCTTCTTAATTTGCACTCCAAGAGTCTTCTCCAGGCCCTCGATAAGGCCACTGCCGACTAAGAACAGCTCGTCCAGCTTGCTGCTCAAGGTCACGACGCTGTATTTGAGCTGGGGGTTGTAGCAGATGGCTCTGTTCGCGATCAGGGTCCACGGCGTGGTCGTCCAGATTATTGCCGACAGGTTCTTGCTGTTAAACACTTTTATTATCATTCCATTCCTAGATTAGATTAGATTTATTTATTTCACTATTACATGTCATTCTAATATGGTAAAAGTTATCGTCATAAAATAAAATAATGTATAAACTACAATGTCAACAATTCAAATAATTTCATAGTATATAACATACTATCTATGTCAGTATATAATATTAAAAGAAAAAATTTCAAATACACTTGGTATTAAATTATCACTAATTAAATTAAACGTCAGAGGGCCCACCGTTTTCATTTTTTAGAAAATTCATTTATGGAATAATATTCATTTTCCAACAAAAGGCTTTTCAGTCGTTATGCCGTGCAGCCAAGCGGGACCGTTATGCCGTGATGTTCTCAGCTTAGAATAGGGCCACCCGTCTTCTCAAGGACCATCTTCACGTGGGTGTCGTTGTAAACAGAATGCCATTTTTGGTAGGATGTCCATTGGGAGATTTACCATAAACACCACGCTTGACAGGCGAATTGGTGATCGCAGTAATGATCTTAATTTTTTTTTTTGTTACGTTTTTACACTTGACATTGTAATTCTATATTAAACTTTTTATTTTACTTGCATAACATTATTTTGATATTGCTGTATAATTATTACAAATTAACTGTGCCCGCGGTGCGCTCACGTGAACTACAGAATCCGCTCCCATTCCCCCATGTTTCTGTGAAAAGTCCATCAAAATCCGTTCAGTAGTTTTTAAGTGATGCGTGCACAAACTCACAGACAAACAGACAACATTTTCAAAAATGATCGAAATGTGTTCTGTTGCTTATCCTTAGACCCCCCCCCCCCCTTTTTTGCAAATAACTTCAATGTACAGACACGCGAAGTTTACGATTTTATTTATTAGATAAATGAATATACACAGGAGAATGTTGCTGCCCGTCCCTCGTGTAATCCCTTAGTCGCCTTGACAGCACCCATGGTATGATTTGGGGTGGCCCTATTCTTAGCCGCGAACCACACAGCACGGAACAAGTTGACATACCCAGTAAATAAATGTCGTACAATTTGCGGCGCCTTTTCAATAGGAAATTTGACATACACTTCTTTGCTTTTGTACTGCGGGTCGTACTCAAGTTCCGCTTCGGCTAGAGCTGTTCTAAAAAAAAGTAAAATAAGTTAATACACAAAACTGTACCACTGCTGGACTCAGGCCTTTCTCCATGAACACCACTACACTCAGTCCACCTCATCATCATCATCATCTCCAATTCCTTTCTTCAGGTTGTCACTCCATCTGGAGGAACGTCTACCCTGCATGTACCAGCTCACAGACTCAAAGTCAAAATCATTTATTGCAAATGAGTACACTTGGTACATTCATACACGTCAATTAGTTATTCGACTACCGCTTCCTAAGTTAGCGCTGTGAAGAAGAAACGGCGCAATAAACTTCACGCAACACATCTTTTCAACTCCACTCTAGACAACTGACAAATTTCAATAAGCAACAGGATGATGATGATGGTAATTGATTATGAAGCATTAACTCAAATGGTACCGGAGCCCTATTTCTGTTGCTAAGACATAGCATGAAAGCAACAAGAAGAAGCGCCAATGGTAAGAGTATATAGTTATTTGGAAGTCATCATCATCAGCCTGCAAGAGTCCACTACTGGACACAGGCCTCTCCCAAGGCGCGCCACTGAACCTGATCCTGTTCTTCTCATCCAGTCACTGCCAGCCTACGCAGATCTTCGCTCTATCTATCCAGGGATCAGGGATTGTTTAAGTGAACCCTAAAAAGCCATGTGACAAGTTTAAACCCTGCCACATATGAACTGTTCAATTTCATCATTTTGTAATAATATCTACTTAGTACTTACTTAGAAGAAGGTGACCAATAAACAGGTTTCAATGCACGATACACCAACCCTGTCTCATACATTTTGTAGAACTGCCTCAATTGATTCTGCACATAGCCCTTACTTAACGTCAAATAACACTGCTTCGTCCAGTCTGCCATGACACCCCAGCTTTCAAATGCTGCTTTCTGCTGTTCTACAGTCTCCATAGCAAATCGCCTAGCAGTCTCTCTGATTTGTAAGGGATCATTAGGAGCAACCTGCTGAGAGTCTTTCTTGGCTTTCTGCAGGGCTTTCAGTTCAATTGGTAGGCCATGGCAGTCCCAGCCGGGGACATAGTGGACTTTGTTGCCTTGGAGGAGTTGACTTCGGTTGTTTATGTCTTTAATTATCTGTAACAGGCAGCTAAATAAACTATTTCCCAAGCCTGTATATGTGCCAAGTGTGAAGGCTAAGAAAATTAAATGAATAGATAAAAAATATGTTGAAATACTTGTGACTTGTTTTAATGTATATATTTTCATATTATACATAATTCCTAATTGTGATGCATTCAATTTGAATTATGAATCAACAACACTAAAAATTATGGTGTATCTCTCTAAATTTTCTTTGGAACTAGCCCAATTCCATTGATAGATAAATTAATTAATTCTTAACACACCACAAATACAATGATACATATGTATGCATGTGTGTAAACACTTTATTGTACCAAAATTAACAACAACAAAAATAAATATATATAAATTAGGAACACAGGTACAACAAACAATGTGAACAGTAGATAACAGTGTCCGTGCTGTGTTGTAGAAAGAGCCCTGACTCAGCATAATGTCACGCAGCCAAGCAGTGAGGCTCTGATATTCTGTCAGGATCTCTGACGTAAAATATCAATACCTTAAGGAATGGAATTTCCAAAAGTAGTTTCTAGATAGTTGCCCATGGTCTAGGTACCTAGTTTTTCTATACTAAAGTGCAATAAGTATTTTTATGATTTTTGACATGAATAAGTGAACTTCATTCCTCACAACATAGCAGTTAAGTGTATAGTGTATAGATGGTCATTTGAAAAATAGAAAATATTGTAATTTTAGCTTTACTGCACAGCACAATACTAGGCAGTTACATACATACATACATAATGCTCACGCCTTGGTCCCAGAGGGGTAGGCAGAGACAATGGATTGCCACTTTGCTCGATCCTGACACACCTCACTAGCCTCACTCACATTCATCAACCTTTTCATGCACATCCTTTTATTCTTCTCACTGTAGACCACAGCCTTTTTGAGAACGTTACTAATTTGATCCTTGAATGTCCTCCTAGGACGATCTCTAGCTGTAGTTCCTTCCACATTCGCACTGTATATTACTTTTGTGACTCTTCTTTCACTCATATGCTCTAAATGTCCAAACCAACGCAACAACCCTTCTCTACCTTCTTTACTACATCTTCTTTTAAACCACACTTCTCACGTATCACTGAATTCCTCACTCTGTCACATAACTTCACTACACATATTTTTCTTAAAGACCACATCTCAACCACATTTATTCTGCTTTCATGATTCTTCTGCCATATGCAACATTCACTACCATACGTCAAAGTAGGAACCAGAACAGCACTATGCACAGCCACCTTGCCTTTTGAGATATGATCTGGCTGGACACAAGGCTATTAATAGCTCCATTCACTTCATTTCCTTTCTTTACTCTCCTTTCAATATCTTCTTCACACTTTCCGTCCCTTGTAAACAATCTTCCCAGGTATACAAAATCTTTCACTTGCTCAACTAGGCAGTTAAACATTGAAATCTCTTTGTTACAATTTTATCAATTCCGAGTAAGTCAAAGGAGTGAAGAACTGAGTGTGGATAGATCACTAGTCAGGCAGGACATACTTTTTCTATATAAAAAAATATAGGTTTACCTTATTTACAGCATGTCCCATGTGCAAATTTCCATTAGCATACGGAGGGCCGTCGTGTAACACAAACTCTGTACCAGCTACAAATTCCCTTTGCCAGTTATATAGCTCAGAAAACTTAGCCTTCTGAAAAAATACGATACAAAGGCTGTTAACAAAATTATTATCGAAACTGATGTTTTCGATAATAAAAAACCAGAAGAATGACTTATAATTTCAAGAATATTAAGTTTTCGAAGTTAATGTGCAGCAAAAACATCAATTACTTTCTGAATGTCTTCTTTTATAGCGTTGGAACTTCGAGCCGGAAAGTTTGTTTTGGGGAATAGAATTGTGTGGGAATATGTCTTTGTATTTGGTTCCGCTGAGCTTTTGGCGCGCACACAAATAATACAGGACCATTTTGTATTTATTTTCCTTAAGTTATCATATAAAATCATATGATTTCTTGCATAAAACATTTTTGAGGTTATTTTATTGTTATGACATTTGTTTGAGAAAAGAATGACTTTCTAAAGGGCAATGGTAATAAAACATACAGCCAACTCAATGGGATGTTTCCTGCGAACTCAAGCTATGAAAGTCTATAATAGTCCACTGCTGGACTAAATCCATCCCAAATAATGGAGGTAGGTTTAAGCAATCATCACCACGCTGGGTAGGCTGATTGGTGATCGCAGTAAGTATTATGAAAACTTGAATGGCTCTGCTCCAAGCTCCAGAATTGGTACGAAGTTTGATATCCAGTACAAGTTGCTTCCAGTCTGGATGTTTGCAAGTTGTCCTGTTGTCTATGTAGTATAGGAGGAAACCCTAGTTTGGGATTCGCATATGAAATATTAATTTCTTATATGAAGTTAATGCACAGACAATCCTTTAGCTTGGAAACATAATAAAAAGCTTCATATTATTTAATTTCAATTTATTTCATATGGTAGAATATACTTAATAATATTTAAAACTAAAACTTAATACAGAAAATATAAAATAAATATTTTGCGCATTGATTTTTAGTTTTGAGCATTTAAATACGCGCTTATGTCTTGGTCTTACGAGTCGGGGTCATGATCAGGTTCGGGGCAGCGAGCCGCAGAGTGTCGTGAAGGAAGATCGGGCGGGATTCTCTTTGCGTCTTGTAGGTACGGATGAGTTAGAGCATGCCTAGCCGATAGTCGCTCACTAGGCTCATACCGCAGCATTGCTTCGAAGAGATTCGCGGCGCCAGCGTGAGGAACCGACCTAGCAGCGGCCGGTAGCAGAGTCCTAGCAGGCCTGGCCGGCCAGCGAGGGAACGCCGCTCGGTAGTCGGGCAGCTTTCGAGCCGCTGGCCATATCCCGTCTGCTGCACCAGGGGTTCCAAGCGCTCGGAATACTCTGAACAGCTGATCGATTTCACTATCACCTGAAAACAACGACGACCAAGCTTATATCATTTGGCTAATTTTTAGGACATTTAATACTTTTACAATATGGGTGGAAGGGTGAAAAATAAAGAGGATGGAAGGTGTGGCGCGAAAGTATGATAGGGAGGTAAGGGAGAGAAAAAGGGAGGGATGGTGGGAATGCAGGAAGGAGCACAAGAAACAGCATAGATGGATGCGAAAAAAGATGAAGAAGAATTACATAAATATATGTATGTTTATATTGTATGACCAGGTTAGATACTTAGGGATATAGAACTGCAAGTCTTGTTTGAGTCTAGCAGCCCCAGCTCCTAGCTCCTGTATAACTTGTATTGTTATAGTATTTTTGTTTTGTTTTTGTTTGTAAATAGTGTGAACGGCGAATACCAGTACCACCACAAACAGTTGCTGTTTAGTGGTACTTAAAATGTAATAATTATTTCTAATGAATAAATAATATAATAATAATAATGGGCCCAATTCCAAAGGCACACATTTAAAATTTGACAGCTCTAAAATTTGTTTCGTCTTTATCTTCATAATACTGTGTGACAAGGATAGCAACTGTTTTAATGCTGTCAACTTTTAACCTTGTGACTTCAGAATCAGGCCCAATGTACATTTTATTATACGTATTCGCTTGTAAGACACATATATGTACGTAGAGCTATTTTTTGGTACTTGCAACATGCTGTTATAGTAGGGACAAGTGTAGTATATTGGTACCTTTGGTACAAGCGGGTGTCATTATGATACCCCAGTTTTTAAGGGCACTGGATAGAGGGCATCATTTATCTGAACAATTTTTTTCTACTTGACCTAAGTTGACAGAACTGCCTGGTAACTGGGGCAAGTCACCGGCAAGGAGGGCGTTATTTTAACACTAAAGAACGAGGATTGAGGGAGACAGAGCGAGTTCAACAGCGGAGTTATAAGGTGTTTGGGTTTGTCACCTGGGAATAGCGTTCGGCCGTTCACCATCTCCGCGTAGATACAAGCTAGGCTCCACATATCCACGGCGGTGGAATAAAACTTTGCGCCGAGAAGAATTTCGGGAGCGCGGTACCACAGCGTGACCACCTGGGAAAAAACATATTTTTGAGATAACATTGTAATTGCGTAACAGTGAGACGTATTTAAGATACAGATACACATGCTCATTAGTAGCATGGCCAGTTCAGACTTGCATTGATTTAGCAAGCTATTTATAAACATGCTACCTGAAAAAGCATTGTACATGCTCTTATCATTCCGAATTTTTTTGTAAAAACATACGAGTATATGCCATACGAAATTGGAAACCAAGTGATCAACGACCTTCTATTAAAGACAGTTTCTTGCAAAATTAACTCAACAAAACTATTCAGTACTAGCATAAACATGCTACTAGCACACCGCCTACACCCGCACCACATGTAGCATGCTCAAAAATCAACTGGCTTGCGATTTAGTACCATGCCCATTACTAACATGTGCTTGCGTAGGTAGCATTTACTCCAAATTAGCATGCTTTCATGCTATAAATGAGCATGTGTATCTGTACCATTGCAGGGTGTTCAACTACAACAAAATTGCTACCTCGTGGGTATAAGCGCGCACTGGGATCCCAAAGGCCCGCGCGAGCCCGAAGTCCGCCAGCTTGATGGCTCCAGCCGCGTCTACCAGCAGGTTCTGCGGCTTCAGGTCGCGGTGCAGCACGCGCTGCGCGTGGCAGTAGCCCAGCCCCTCCACCAGCTGGCGTATGTAACTCTGGGACACATAAACAAAATATAACATGGTTCGTGTTTTTACACATTTGTTATTACACGCAAGTTCTATTTGCAATATCATCATCATCATCAGGTTATTTTTGTCTCCACTGCAGGAGCACAACCCTCTCTCATCTGCCGGAGATAGACGGAGGATTTGGCTGGCCAGATGGCCATTTATCAAATTTGCAATATATCCCACTAATATAATAAATACAAAAGTTTGGATGTTTGTTACTCAAACAAGCTTCAAACACGATCACGCGTCCAACGCTGGACGGATCAGGATGGAACTTGGCACACATATAGGTTAGGTCCTGGAATAGGACATATGATAGTTTTTATCACGAAAAAACATCTTATTCCTACGGGAAACCAAATTACTCGATATGAATGTCATTTTTGAAGTTTTTAGGGACGTTGATTACGAAAATATCTATTTTGAAATTCAAGATGTGTCAATATCGAAACCTACGCGGACGAAGTCGCGGGAAAAAGCTAGTTGAAGAATTAAAAATACATCGATTTAGGACTGCCTTGTTTATAGTTAGAGCCAGAGGTAGGAAGTTCGATTGTCACAGAGTACAGAGGCTTTGTACAAGTTGGTCACGCACCCATGATCTCATGCGATTACAGGCAAGTAAGCGATATAATATCGACTGGCGGCCCTCCACTGATGGCAAGCAGCCACAGCCACCCTGTTGCAGTCACGACTGTGTGCTATAAGCCAATGGCCAGAAATGTATTGTCAGACTACGGCCTCCTACAATGTTTACAGCAGCCCTAAACAACAACAGTGTAGATATAATGGTGGCACAGACCTTGGCAAGATCTAAAGGCAGGGGGCCCTTGGTCAGGTCCATGAGACGCTTGAGGTCCATATCGAGGAACTCGAAGACCAGGAACAGCTTGGTGTCAGACAGCAGCACATCCATGAGACGCACCACGGCCGGGTGCCGTAGCTCGCGGAGTACCGAGATCTCGCGCAGAGCCGTCGATGGCACTCCTTCTGGTTCACTACAAGTGCAAACAACACAACATAAACTCACAACATAGCTATCTTAGGGCTGTAGCCAGAGACATTCCAGTGCAGGCCTATATATTATTATACGCCTGTCCTGAAATTTTTTGAGCCTGACCTAGCCGCTAGAAAAAGCGTTATAAATCTATATATGTTCGGCTTTCAGCCTGCCCTAAATTTTTTTGACCCTGTTCTGATAACAGTTTGGCCTTGAGACAGGAATGGCAGTCACTGTACCTACTTCAAAAAAGTGTGAGTTTTGTGCAGTGAAGTGTTTCTATTTGTAACAAATAAAATTATTGATAATGAACAATGCAACCCTCATGTTCAGGCTTTTCATTGTTCCTGTTATCCCTCAGCAGGGACATAGGACAATAAGATATATTTTAATTATAGACATAAACCTTCTTGCTCTGGATTCTGATTTACTCCCCATGGCCATCACACATATTCACAGTGGCATCCTCCTGCTTAACTCAACTGAGCAACACACTGTAAAAGGAGCTATCTTGTGTGTATGCACTAGATTTTGGGGCATTTTAGATGGTTGTCTAGTTTCCATACTGAGATCGAGATGACAGAGGACATAATATGTGAATACAAAGATTCAATGAACATTGGAAGTCCTAAACAATTTTTTTACCATCAGAGTTTATGCCAAATGGAATAATTTGCCAGATTCTGTTGTATCAGCCACATTATTTATTTTAAATGGAAAGGTAGCTTTATAGCTGATGCTTCCATATCAGTATTTGACTTGGTTATTTTCATATAAGAAATTGACTAGTCTATTTATTGATGTTGCAGATTCAAACGGATTCTGGAAAATTATTCTATTATATACAAGCCTTGTTGCTTAAAAATTTCTTTGAGGGTTCAGGTGATCATTTGATCTTTGTAATCATATGTGCTCTGAGTCCTTCAAAGTTGTTTATAATCAAAAACAGACAAATTTGTATAACAAATAAGGAAGTCTACTGCTAATATGGAACCACCAGCTATAAGCTGCCTTTCCATTTAAAATAAAATAAACATAAGGCATTAAGACTTATTGTAGGTCATTAAAACTATTGTAAATACTTTAAGACAGTCCTTGGACTCAGGATCTTGGAGTCAGGATCTACCATGGCTTGAGAACATACATGAATAAAATTAGTTTCTGGCACTCATAGTTTCTTCTTTGTACAGTCAGTGGGCTCTACGATAAATGACAAGTTCATTCTAATTTTAACTTTATCATTATTGGATAAGCTGCTAGGGGCTGGTCGCTTTATTCGGAATGTGATTGTTCTTGACTACAAACAAATTCTAGGAGATAGTGCCGCCTTACTCAGACTATTGTTTGTTAGATTGGCTTTATTGCTGTTTTAAGACTCTAACAAAACCAACTAAAACGCCCAGGGTTGGCTGGCGTGTGTTGACATTTATGTGGCTGGTGACTCTATGACTTAAAGCTAAAACTGCGAGCTTATAGGTACCATAAGCTAGCAGTTTTAGCCTGGTAACTTTAGCAAAATTCCTTGCAGATAAGTAGCATTCAAAGTGTTCTTTTCGCTTTCGGAGTTCTAGTATCAACATATATGACCCTAATTCTACCTTAAACCACGAAATAAACACGCAAATTCATTAATTTTTCAAGGAAATAAGGAATAATATTTTCGCGCCAAAACTTACTTTTCTAGTTTAATTTTCTTCAAGGCGATTTGATTTCCAGTGATGCGGTCTCTTGCTTTATACACCACGCCGTATGTGCCTTCTCCTACCTTCTCTACTCCCAGAAAATTATCCATAATACCACTAAAACATCATTTATTTTATATTTAAAAACTATTCACCATCTGCTCGTCCATGACAGCTGTAATTTCTCTATTTGTCAAAAAAACAAAACAAATCCACAGCACAGTTCAACCAATAGCAGCCCGGGTTGCGTTCGAAACCTTCACTCTTCTTTCGTCTGACTAGTGCTCCGAATAAATACATATCTCAAGCTGCTGCCGAAGACTGGATTTATTGTGGTGGTGCATTGGAAGTCTTATATCCAGCAGCGTAATTAAATAATCTGATGATGACCCTGCGAGTTGTACTTTTATCTATTCCTCGATACGCGACGAGAGGAAATATGTAAAGCAACACATGTCGCTTCCAGAGCCGTAATAAAAAAACTGTCATTCACACATGTTCGTTCAATAGCCTCCCGTTCTTTTGACATTCATTTCGTTCACAATTTTCAAAACAACACATGTTTTGGAACACTTGTTCGCATGATTGCGATATTTCTTTATTCCTTCTCTTGTAAAAACACGACATTAACATGGTAGAGCATTGATCTTATATAGTTCTATTTACAACCTTTCAGTTTATCGTAATAAACTAACCTCATTTCTTTCAGCCGAAGACCAAGAAGTTCATAGATCGAAAGAAGGCGGTCACATTTAATTTAGTGCACCGTTCCCAACGGGATCCCTTGACAGCTGATGCGACAGCGCCACAACGTGTCCTGGTGCCTGTAAACGCTAATGTACCTCCTAGGAAGGAAAAAGATCCAGTGAGTAATGAACTAACCTATTTATTATCCCTAGCTAGCGACTTAACAAGGACGGTATAACCACTCAAACAGGCTAGACTCTAAGTGGCACAGACAGGTTGGTATGTAGGAACCCCTTCACTATGAAAACTAAACATTTAATAAAAAGTTACTCTAAGATAATATCGAGAAGTGGGTGGTCGCCCCTCCCCCTTATAGGGGGCCAGATATACCCGGTGACACGTCGACAATCTGGGATCTGTTGTGTCAGCCCCTCTGTCTATATGGTGTTACCATCCCCCATAGTCTGTTACATAAAAACTATTATGCAGTTAAGGGATACAGCCTGTAGCCCTCCTGTTCAGGGTAAGCCACAACCAGGACGCTCATGCCTTGCAGCTAGTGCATTGCATTCACACAGCAAGTGCTTCATCATTTCCCTGTCCTCTCTACAGGCTCTACAATTAACGGTCTCCGACAGTCCCATCTTATGCAGGAGGTGCCTTACATTGCGATGGCCAGCATCCTCCTCCTAAATCATGGGATGTTACTGTAACTTTTTTCCTCAATGAGCTTGTTATGTTGCTATAAACCACTGGGGCTGATTGTATAAAATTTTTCTTATTAATTTTCACATAGTGCCCCCCTCTTTCATATACTGGAAATCCACTTGTACTCTCTGAGATTACCTTTGTACAAACAAATACAAAAAAATTTGTCTTAATAAACTTGTAAAAAGTGTGTGATGATTATTATTTATACATTGTGTCTTTCAGGATTTGACTCCTGAGCAGAGGAGAGAACAACAGCGCAAATATGGCATCTACTTTGATGATGATTACAATTACCTTCAGCACCTTAAGGATACACAAGAAGTCACCATGCTTCTGCAGCCAGTGAGTTTAGATATCAGTTGTTTTCGAAATATCTAGAGAATAGGCGAGGCATGAAAAATATTGCTTCACTAGTAGCAAATAAGAAGATATATATAATATCTAGTCAAAACCAGCAGGCCCAATGTCTGGTACTTGCGTTTATACTCTCTCCCTCCCCCTACAAGTTATCTCTTCTGTCCCTTGATTTTGTTTTTGTACACTCTGCTACAAACCTGACCCCTTTCTGTGCCACATTACTTTGCCATTGGACGGTAGCTCTACCGTCTTCTTCGCTTGTGCCAAGCGTAGACGAACCACTTCAGCTGTGCGTATCTTCACGAGATCCTGATGGTAGACCAGACCTGCGTCCACTGGCTTTAGACCATCAAGCATTTCTGATCTCACTGCCTCATTCAGCTCCCATACAATGTGGTCCCTCGTTTTATCGACGCCACAATTACAGTGACATCGCAGTCCCATAAAATGTGGTGTCATTATCTCATCACTTGGTAAATGTCATATCAAAGATAATATATTACTAGACATATTACATTTCATTTGGCATGACAGGGGATAAAACTTGGACCACTTATTATGTAGGCCGCGTCTTCCCCACAGGCAGATTCAGTTATTTAATTACTGAATTCAATAATAAGATTATAACTTTGTACCCTAGAAAGCCACACACAAGAGGAAAGACAAGGCAACAAATGAGGAGGGAGAGACTGCAGCCACAGAAACCCTGACCAACCCATCACTAAACCTGCCGAGTTCTGTTTTCGCTTCTGAAGTGGAGGAGAAAGTTGGTTTGATGAATAAAACTGCTACTCAAGGTAGAGTATATATATATATTTAGTTTATACTAGCTGTGCTCCGCGTGGCTCTGCTCGCGTGAACTACAGATTCCTCTCCCGCTCTCGCCCCCGCTCTCGCCCCCGCTCCCCTCCCGCTTCCGCTCCCTCACCCACTCCCCTCAACCACACGGCGGAAACCAACTAGTTTTCGGAACTTTAGTACAGTTTATACTAGTTTAGATTTTAGTTTATCATACCACATGATTTTCAATGAAGACGTTTCACGTTTTCCAGGATTATGCCTGGAGCTGGACTCAGAAGTGGTGGCTGCACTGGACGAAGACTTTGACTTCGACGACCCAGACAATCAGCTCGAGGATAATTTCATAGAACTTGCTATGGGCGAAGGTAAGTTTTGTTATTATAGCATAATATGTTTGTATTTGTGAACTTATCATTTCTTTTTTAACGAATGTTCCTTTCCAAGCGTTTAGTGAGTTAGTGAATACACTCGTAGATTCACCAAGGACTATCCTAAAGATACAATGCACTTGATTGCACAAATAAATACAATTACAAGTTTTAGAAGTTAAAAATTGTACAATTTAGACGGTCTTGTCGCTTTAAGCGATTCTTCCAGACAATCTTAATTAAAGAAGCAACTTTAGAAAAAAGTCGTTTTATTTAAATCTGTTTTTTTTTTTACTTTTATGCATTATTTATCTTTTAAAAATAAGTATTGTGTCAACTTCATAAAATACATGTCTTCTAAAGTTATAATATTTACAACACACTAACGTAGAATACCTAATAATACTGACCGTAATGGAAAAAAATTCACTAGTATTTTTTTATATTACATATACATACATACACTTGTTTAATCCCAAACTAGGAGTTTCTCCAGTGCTATGTGTAATGGAACGCACCTATAACACGGCGGTTGAGGAGCGCCCCCCTCGCCAGAACTGTTATGTGGCACTTCGCTTGCCAAAGTTGTATGAATTAATAACGTAATTTTGTTTTGGATTGAAGTGATCATCGAATGCCTTCAGAACTTCATCGTATTTGGTTGTATCAGTCTTCTTCAGTACGTTAAAATACAAAATCAAAATATTTATTTTCAAAATTGGAATACATTATTCTCTTTTTGACGTCAAATTCTGCCTAAAACTACTCCACTTCCACCTGTATAACCGAGGGGAAGAAGTGGCAACAAACCCAACGGCACAGGGCCCTACCTTTGATTTATCTTATTCATTATTCTACCTATGCTGAGCCATCAAGCACTCCATGGACTTTTATCATTTAAGTAGTCATCTAATTTATAGTAGGCTTTCTTGCACAGATTAACTTTTATAGAACAAGTCCTGGGCTTGGATTCCTATTGCATGCAGCAATATAGCCGCTTTTCTGTTTTCCGTGTGTTATAGGTGCGTTCCATTACACTATGGAAATTAAACAAGGATAGGGCAATTAACAAATATAACATCCAGACTGGGAAATTGTACAAAATTGTCTGTCCCCGGTGGTAATCGAACCCACAACCTCTCAGCGCTCAAGTTCAGTGACCAAGGCTCTCACTAGGCCAACGAGGCGGTTCAAACATTTTCAGCTTCTAATATGGGTATCTCAATACTTTCCAGGTGATGATGAGGTTGAGGAAGATGATGAAAGCATGTCTGGTGACGACGATGGTTCAGAGAAGGCGTTCGCGTCGGACATGGATTCTGATGACAGTGATTTACAGGTTACCTATATTTCATTCAAAATATATTTTATTTATTAGGTACTCAAACAAGTTCAAAGTCAAAGTCAAAATCATTTATTGCATATGAGTACACTTGGTACATTTATACACGTCATTTTTTTATCGACTACCGCTTCCTAGTTGTTAGCGCTGTGAAGAAGAAACGGCGCAACAAACTTCACGCAACACATCTTTTAAAAATCAAGTTTGCATACAATTAATAAAGATTTTGCGAAGCTGGATTAACATTAGTACCAGGCATCTTTGTCATTCAAATAATCGTTTACTTTATAATAGGCTTTCTTACAAAGTTGTTTTTTAATGTGAATCTTAAACTTTCTGTCCGTCATATTTAAGATTTCCTCTGGTAGTTTGTTGTAGAAGCGTATACATTGCCCCGTGAACGATTTACTGACCTTACTTAGTCTTAAACCTGGTAAAACAAGTTTATTTTTATTTCTTGTATTATAACTATTATTGTCACAGTGCCTCAAAAAGAGAGATACATTTTTTCTGACATATAAAATATTATCTAAAATGAATTGACCAGCTACTGTTAATATGCTTATTTCTTTAAACTTTTCTCTTAATGAGTCTCTACAACGCAGATTATAGATTGCCC
This sequence comes from Esperia sulphurella, assembly GCA_947086405.1. Classification (NCBI taxonomy): domain Eukaryota; kingdom Metazoa; phylum Arthropoda; class Insecta; order Lepidoptera; family Oecophoridae; genus Esperia; species Esperia sulphurella. The sequence goes on along the minus strand of OX352278.1, from coordinate 2,758,109 downwards.
TAACTGCTCTTTTTTGCAAGATAAAAATGGTCTCTATATCTGCTGCTTGACCCCACAGTAGGATACCGTATGCCATGATACTGTGGAAGTAGCTAAAGTACACTAACCTCGCGGTAGCAACATCGGTTAATTGTCTGATTTTCCTTACGGCGTAGGCGGCAGAACTTAATCTGCCAGCTAATGAAGTTATGTGGGGTCCCCATTGTAAAGATGAATCTATAGTTATACCCAGGAACACAGTACTTTTAATAAATTCTAGTGTGTCATTACCTAATGTCACATTGTTTTCTACATTTCTTACATTTGGTAGAGAGAATTTAATACATTTAGTTTTCTTTGTATTTAATGCAAGGTTATTTAAACTAAACCAGTTAAAAATTTGCGTGTGAGTATTATTTACCTCAGCAAGTTCACAATCTTTTCTGCTAATTTTAAAAATCAGCGAAGTGTCATCGGCAAATAAAACTATATTGGACATGTTTTGTATTAAAAAGGGCAAGTCATTTATATATACAAGAAAAAGAAATGGGCCCAGAACTGAACCCTGGGGTACCCCCATTTTCACGAATGACCCAGATGACCGAATTCCGTTTATATCTACTTTTTGTACTCTATTTTCTAAGTAAGATTTAAGTAATTCGAATGCTCTGTCTTTAACGCCATAATGTTTCAGTTTAAGTAGCAAAGTTTCGTGATCAACACAATCAAATGCCTTGGAGAGGTCGCAGAAGACGCCTATTGCATCATGGAAGTCTTCCCAAGCATCATGGATATGCTTAACAAGCATGACTGCTGCGTCGGTTGTGGAACGTCCCTTAGTAAAACCGAACTGACGATCGTGAAGGAGTAGTTTAAGATTGAAATGACGAAGTTACAATCATTACAAAATAGATACATTAAATTAAAGGATTTGAAATATATTGTGACTAAATTACACAAGTTGACGACCTCCGTGGCGGAACGGGTAGCTCTCAGACTGCCATGCCGGAGGTTGCGGGTTCGAACCCCGCTAGGGGCAAATGTTCGTATGATGAATATAAATGTTTGTACCCAAGTCTTGGATGTTTATATATTTATTTAAGTATGTCTATCCGTTATCTAGTAACCATACCACAGGCTCTGCCTAGTTTGGGACTGGACATTGTACCACAATGGATTATTTAAAAACTGTAATGTTGCAATTTTTTTTTTAATTTAAAACTTTGACATTATTTTAACTTTTGACTTTGTAATTATATTTATATACGAAAATACGTAAAAGTGAAATAAATTAGTCTAATCTAAATCTAGGAGGGCCGCAGAGCAGGCAGGATGCCGTCCTGGGCCCCCGACAAGGATGACACCAGGTCTCGCTTCTCGCAGTACTCCATGTCTTCAAGCGTGATGCGGCGGAACGACGGCCTCACGCTCCTCGATAACAGATTCGAAAAGGTAAGATGAAAGTATGGTATGCGTTATAAATAATGTTATGTAATTGAATTAATAATAATAATCTAATAAATAAAAACGTAAACTTCGCGTGTCTGTACATTGAAGATATTTGCAAAAAGAAATGGGGGGTCTAAGGATAAATAAAAGAACACTTATATAGATAATTTTTGGATTTTTTGTCTGTTTATCTGTTTGTGCACGTATCACTTAAAAACTACTGAACCGTGTTTGGTGGACTTTTCACAGAAACATAGTGCTTAATTCGGTGTAACATTAGGCTTTATTTCATTGCAATCGGTCCAGTCAATCAAAAGTTATGCGAATTTATAGTTTTCAAAAACTTGCATACACTGCATTAGTGTACAACAAAGAAGTGTAGGGTGTAAATGCTTCACGGAATTCGTATTGCAATGAGTGAGATACAGAACTACATTTGGATCTGTAGTGGGATTTGGACTGGGACCGGGACCGGGATTGGGAATCTGAGTGGGAGTGGAAATGAGATAGAGAGCGAGAGTGAGAACCGCGAGCACAGCTGGTATCTAATAAAAAAGTAACCTTCGCGTGTTTGTAACTGTATATTGAAAACATTGGGGTATCTAAGGATAAGTAATAGAACACATTTCGTGAATTTTTTGTCTGTTTGTTTCTGCACGCATCACGTAAAAACTACTGAACCGATTTTGATGGAGTTTTCAGAGAAACGTAATATGTAGTAATAATATTAAGTAACATTTAGTCTTTATTTCAACGCAACCGGTTAAAGGAATTTTTAGTTTACAAATACATTAGTAGGTATGCAATATAACAATGAAGTATAGTTATAATTATTGTCCGCCGCAACAGGATTTGCAGCCGAAACCGAATCGTCGGCCTCGGTCAGTTTCGGCCGAAACCGAAACTTATTTAGACATGTTAAAATTTGTATTGAATGTTGAAATCTAGTGTATTTTACGTGCTAAATAAGTAATTCGTATAAATGTAAATGAAATAATAGAAAAAAATAACAAAGTAGGTACGCAAGATAAAATAGATGTGTTTTGTTACATTAGGTACAATACCCTTTATTGCACAAACAAATACAGTTACTAGTTTTAATAGTTAAAATAGTACAATTTAGGTCTTATCGCTTTAAGTAATTTCTTTCAGACAATCTTTGGTTATAAAATATGCCAGAGAAAAAGGTAGGTTGCGCTGATTAGGAAATTTAAATAATAAATGGGTAAAATAAACATTAACTTTATTTAATGTCTGTTGCTCCGCGACTTCGTCCGCGTGGACAACTTAACATCACAAATTATTATGTATTTCCCGTAGGAATGGGATGTTTTTTCGGTATAAAAATTATCCCAGGACCTAACCTATATGTGTGCCAATTTTCATCCCGATCCGTCTATTGGTTGAAGCGTGATTAAGTAACAAACATCCAAACTTTCGCTATTATAATATTAGTAGGATTAACTTTAACATGAGCAAATAATTATAATAAACAATGTTACTCTTGTAAGTAAACTCGACACGAACTCACCCTAACAGAGCGCGACAATTCACGAACACTGAGTTTCGGCTCGGCCAAAGTTTCGGCTGATTTTTGGCCGAAACTGGCCGAAACCGAATCTTCGGTCAGACACTAGTTATAATGTTCGGTGCAATTCAGATGGCGACGAGTTAAGACTTTAGTTAGACCTACATATGGAACTATAGTGGGTGTGGGTATGGGGCGGGCGTGGGAGTGGGAGTGAGCGTCAGGGTCGGGTTGAGAGTGAGTACACCACGCGAGTGGAGCCGCGGGCACAGCTTGTGTATAATAATGATAATAAATGTAATTTATAATTATTTGTGTTGGTGTATAAATAATTTTTATTTCTTTCTTTCTTTTTATTCCAATCCGGGACCACGGAGCCTTATACCCTCACTTAATATGAATCTAAATTTGTTTAGATGTTCGCTGAATACGACGACACGGAAGTTGGAGCCCTGGACCTGGAGGACATCGAGGGCTTCATGCCCGAGTCGCACGACATGCTTCTGCGGGCCGCCGAGCAGTTCGAGGAGTCCCGGAGACGCATCCAGCTGGACAGGGAGAACGAGATCGATAGGTGTCACTAGTATTAACTTATTGTATAAATACGGCGCCGAAACGTGGACACTGACAGTGGGACTAGTCCGAAGACTCAAGGTCGCTCAGCGAGCTATGGAAAGAGCTGCTCGGAGTTTCTCTAAGGGACAGAATCCGAAATGAGGTGATCTGCCAGAGAACTAAAGTCTTAGATATAGCTCAAAAACTAAAGTCTTAGATACGCTGAAGTGGCAGTGGGCTAGTCACATCTGTCGGAGAACCGATTACCGCTGGGGTAAACGAGTTCTCTAGTGGAGACTACGATTGAGCAAGCGTTGTATGGGACGCCCCCTGGCTAGATGGAGCGACCGAGCGAACGATCGATGAGAAGAACCGAGGATCGGGTTCAGTGGCGCACCTTGGGAGAGGCCTATGTGCAACAGTGGACTCTTTTAGGCTGATGATGATGATTTATACATACTTATATAGTAATAATTAATTACTTATATAGTACACATAGAATTTCAAGAGTGATCACAAAGAAAAAAGTGTACAAAGGTGAACTTATCTCTATAAGAAATCTCTTACAGCCAACCATTACTGTCACCCATTGCCACCCTCTGTATCCGCGCCCGTAAATAGCCTGTTCTTCCATCTGGGTGTCAAATGTGGAGTTTACTTCTTTTAACATCAAATACCTCTGCATTTTATCCATATGGGTGTTAACAATTGCTGATTAAAAAAAACATTGCATTCTTTACAGAATGCGCTGTCTTCAAGAAATCGCCGAGGAGTCTGAAGAGGAGATGGTGACGATGGATGTGGAACCGAAGGAGAAGTGGGACTGCGAGACTATCCTGTCCACCTACTCCAACCTGTACAACCACCCCAAGGTCATTGAGGAGCCTAAGGTGAGGAGGTCGTCATCATCGTCCTGCTGACATCCACTAGCCTTAGCCAACGAACCTAATCTTCAACCCTCCTCATCCAGCTGATCCAGGCAATCTTTTCCAGGTCTTCGTCGGTCCATGTGGCAGAGCTGGTCGATATAGGTTAAACGGTCTCCACTCCAGAACTCGTCTGCCCCAACATCGGTTCTTCAGCTTCAGCTCCTAATCCTTTAGGCCTTCAGGGGAAAATCCTATTTTGGGAATAGATAAGTGTACAGGTAGTATCACAAGAGCTGACACGAATGGAATGAACGAAACCAATATCACCTATTGCTGTGTGAGTACAATCCAGAGGTGCTTATATATTGCAAACTACTGTACTTTTCTGTGCTGTGTGGTTTCCGGTAGAGTAGACCACTCCAACTCTTCCCGTGGATGTCGTACAAGGCGACTAAGGGAATACATTATAAAACATCAATCAGGCCTCCCCAATTCGTCTGGCCAGCGCGGGGAGTGTAGGCCAAATCCTCCGTCTGTCTCCGGCAGGTGAGAGAGGGTTGTGCTCCTGCAGTGGAGACAAAAAAAAATAACCTGATGATGATGTACTTTTTACACTGTACTCATATATATTGTACTTTCGTTCACTCATTCAATTTATTCCTGCTAACTCTTAAAACGACTTAAATAATACACTGTACTAGCTATGCCCGGGGCTACGCTTGCGTGGACTAGTTTTTTTTAATAAAGCTGAAAATTTTGCGTTTAGGCAGAAACACATTTGTCACATGCGACGCGCTTTTTCAGCCCTACAACTTTTCCATAGAAAGCATTAATATATTTCCTATAGTTAAGGCAGCGTTCGTAAGAACCGCATTCGCTTAAACGTTTTTTTGTCGATTTCCGTTGCAAAATTTGTCTCAACGAAAAGCCCTTTTATTTTAACGGGATATGCCTACAGGACCTAACCACCCTAAAGGTCCATTCTAAATATTGGTGAAAGACTTTTTGAAATCGGATGAGTAGTATCAGAGATTACCTCCTGGTACATCCAAACTTACAAAGTTAACCTCTTTATAATATAAGGAATTTTATATATTGTGTCAGTATTCAATAAAACTTTTTTTCTTCTAACAGAAACCGAAAAAGATCCAAATCAACAGTAAGACGGGCATACCCAAAGACACCCTCGGCACAGACAATAAACTCACTGTCAAGTCTCTAGCCAAGTTCAACTCTCAACAAGACACAAGCGATGTGGATTCTGATGAGGATGGGAAAACGCATGCCGAGTCCGTGATGTCCACTTTAAGCGTACTTTCTATTAGGTAAGTCATTCGTACTTTTTAGAATAGAATAGAATAGAATAGTTTATTTATTTATTAGGCAAGTCTTTTTGCCGTGTGGCTTTGTGGGGAAATAATCCTGAGATTAGACAAGTGTATAATTTATTTATTTATTATACTTTGGGGGTGGCCCTATCCCGGCTTCGAATAGGGCCACCCCCAATCTTCCCGTGGGTGTCGTTAAGGCGACTAAGGGATTGCACCAGGGACGGGCAGTATTGTTCTCCTGTGTACATAAACACCATTACTGTTACCGCCAATCCGCCTGCCAAGCGTGGTGAAATCTTCTAATGAACAGCCCATCAAAAGTGGCATTCTATTGGGGAGGCTTATATTCAGCAGTGGACGTAATTAGGCTGATAATGATGATTGGCGTAATGGCCCAAGTATCAAATTAGCCCCTCAAACTCCCAAAAACTTAGCAAAGTTATTTAAAATGAAATAAGAGATTTTATTCCGAACAAAACAACGTTCCATAAGCCGAGAACCTTACGGCACAAGGTGAATAAATGACATATCTTATTAATTTTTTAGGGCCAAGGACGAAACTCCAGAGGAGAAGAAAGAGAGGAAACGTCTTCTAAAAGAGTACAGAAAAGAGAGGAGGATAGAGAAGAAGGCTAACAGCGAGGCTTTTAAGGAGGAGAAGAAACGGCAGGAGAAGATCATGTTGAACAACAGAAACAACGTGCAAGGGAATAGAATATTGTAATAAGATAATATATTTATTTTTAAGGTTATTTTTTGTTTGATTATTAATGCATGTATATGCTAGATCCAATAAACTCGACGAGGTGGTCAGACCCGGTGAGGAGGGTGGCTGGCGGATCCTTGTATGAAGCAGTGCGGCTGGCTAATGACCGCTATGCGTGGAGGCGCATTTTATATGGTCGCGATCCTCAGCAGTGAGGGAACGACAAAGAAGAAGATGGTAGATCATTCATTCAATTTTATTTAAGTCGAATTATAGACCTTATAGGCGACGCTCCGCCGCGAGATCGACCTGAAGAAGGTGGCCGGAAACGGTTGGATGCGGAGGGCGGTGGACCGTGTGATTGCGTTCATTGACGTCTCAGGGGCCTCTGAGTCAGGGCTGATATGATGAACCTTCTGCCAAGGATGGTGGTTATGGCAAATCGGCAACATACTTGCTGTTTTTTGTATGCCCTCTTGGATCACAAAGACCCCCGGAGAATTATTTTTTTAAGGCGCATAATGGGCTCGATTCTGAAGGCACAACGTTAAAATTTTACAGCACTAAAACTGTTGCTATCCTTGTCACACAGTATTATGAAGATAAAGACGAAACCAAATTTAGAGCTGTCAAATTTTAAATGTGTGCCTTCAGAATCAGGCCCATTAACGTGGTTTTTAGATTAATCTAGCTGTTTTTTTATTGCAAAGATAATATACTACATGTTAGTAAGATCTAACAATTAGAATGCATTGTCATTGAGTTGTGAGCTACCCTGAAAGTTTCAGGCGGATAGCTAATCAGGAAGTGTTCTCTAAATTTGAGTTGCAAGATTCCACGTGGAACGCGGACGACAGACAAGAAAGTGTCTTAATAAAAACGTAATAAAATAATAAAAATACCACACGAAATATATTGCTTCTATAAAATTCTAACATCACCTTAGACACTATAAGTTAATACTAAATTAAATAGATTATTTTCCAATCGTTATTTACAATTACATTGGTAAACAGATCAAAAATAATTACACTTAATTCATTCATTGAATAACTCAGGAATGTGCTTTTGAATAATATAACATTCCATTCGATTACCAATACTGGTAAAGTTACCAAAAGTAATAGAATACACTGGGGTGTAAGGGCACACAACAACATCAAATCAACAGCCTATTACGGCCTACTTACCACAGGTCAGCATCAATCATATCTAAGTACTTATATAAAAATTTCCAAAAGAATTGCAACTTTAAAGATGTCACAATAGTTTCGACATCCGAAATTTATAAAATGTATGATCATTGATCATTTTCTTAACAAAATTTTCTGTTTAAAGGGAGAAAAATTTCTGACTGAATAAACATACTACTAAAAACAATTCTGACTAAAGCTGAATCTGTAGAAGTGTCCCAAATCATTCTTTCTTGCAAAGGAAGCAGGTCTATTTTACTACATTAAAAAAAAACGTGTGGGATGGTTCCACTGCCCGCAATGGTAAGGGAGAGTGCACTGGCATGTACAGTCGGCCTCTAGGTAATGTGTATGCCAATCTGAGACATAAACCCAGGACTACTAGCGCCAAGTCCAACACATAAGCCGATTAGCAGCTCAATAATATGTTTATTACTTTCGGTAAATTCACCCAGTCAACATTCAGCAAGTGATAGCGACTAAGACAGCACCAGACCCTCGTAGCCGAGCCCGTCAGGGTCGGGGCATTCCATACGGTTCTTGAGGTGCTGTAGCGTGTTGTGGAAATGCTTCGTGATCTGCTCCACCTCCTCTGACTGGTCGAGGTTGGCCAACTCTTCGCGGATCTTCTGGATTACCTGGTGATTGGAGGCTTTTATCAGAAATGAATGAGTGACATAGGTGAAAATGTTGAAAATAGATACCTCTTTTTATTCACTAAAACAACACTGCAAATTTAAAAACAATGTTTCAGCACTAGGTTAGACTAATTCACGTGAACAATTGACTTAGTAGCTCACTGTGTACTTTTTTTTTTAGGAAATCCAACAGCATAACAGTGTTAGGTAGGTACAAGGTTCATTATAACATTTTAAGTGTGGCTATTAACAGGTTTCCACATAAGACGTACAAAGAACAGATATGTTTCGGATTTAAATATACATAAAAAGAGATATAAAATAATAGAAATATTTTAACAGTAGTTCTTTAAAACAACGACAAGATATATATATATGAACAATTAACATAATTATATTAAATTTAGAGCGCGCGTGTATGCGAGTGTGTGTGTGTGTGTGTGTTTGAGTGTGGGGTGGTGGATGGGTGGCTGGGTATGTGCAGGGTGTGTCTATGTATGTAGAGGTGAAAGGGAGGGGGAGGGGGAGGGGTGTATGATAAGTTACGTGTGGTTCCAGAGATAATTAGACGGCCATGCCAGAATAAGCTATATTCCGGCATGGCTACCAACAAATCCTATAACTTTTAAACGGCAGACCGACTAAATCTAGCTCATTGTGACTAAATTCAATTTTTTAATGACATTTTTGATATCTATTCAAAATTGCAATTCATGATGGTGGCCCATGCCAGATAATAAAAACTTAAAAAAAAACTTTTTTTCTTGCAGTAACACAGACTACATACTTTCGTTCACTCATTATCAGCCGAAATACGTCCACTGCTGAACATAAGCCTCCCCAATAGAATGCCACTTTCGGTGGGTTATCCATTGGGGGATTTGCCATAATCACCACGCTTGCTAGGCGGATTGGTGATCACAGTAATGATCTTAATATACACAGGAAAACGCTGCTGCCCGTTCGTGGTGCAATCCCTTAGTCGACTTGACGACATCCACGGGAAGATTGGGGGTGGCCCTATTCTAAGCCGGGAACCACACGGCAAGCAGGAAATTCGTTCATTCATTAGTGCCAGCTCTTGTGAATCTACTATATATTCTTTATTGCACATCTTAAAACTAAATACAGTAATAAATGGTGTGTACAAAGGCGAGCTTATCTCTAAAAGAGATCTCTTCCAGCCAACCTTACATGGTGTGAGAGCAGTAAGAGCCGAGGGGGGGGGGGGGGGGGGGAAATAATAAGTAAATTACCTATAACTTGGTGATAAAAACTATCAGAGTACGAATAGGGGAAAGTAAGTTACCGCATCTATAAGGTTAGTGGTGAGACTGGCGTTCCCTCGTTCCCGCAGCAGCGCGTACCGGCCGAGCAGCTCGGCGAGCAGCTGAGCTTGCACGCCGCCGTCCATGCACTGTTGGGCAACTCTGGCGGCTTTCTTGAGGCAGTCGAGCGCTCGAGACGCGTCGTTTAGCGACCACTGCGGTGATAATAAAGATAGAAATCGATAACAAGAAATGTGAGAACCAAATACAGGCTGTTAGGGAACCCAATTTATCATCCAAAGAAAAGGTTACGGAGTTCAGTGTCGAAATTCTAGTAGTTATCGAAATAATTTTTTTTTATCAGGTTATTTTTGTCTCCACTGCAGGAGCACAAGCCTCTCTCATCTGCCGCAGACAGACGGAGGATTTGGCCTACACTCCTCGCGCTGGCCAGACATACTCGAAATATTGCAAAAGCTTTATTATTGTACTATTTCGACAGAATTTCAACACCGAAGTAGATAACGTAGAAAAGAAAGAGATTTACATAGATGATAAATAGAATAGAATATCATCATCAGGTTATTTTTGTCTCCAGTGCAGGAGCATTGGTCATCGCAGTAATGACAGGAGTATGCTGCTACCCGTCCCTGGTGCAGTCCTTTAGTCGTAGCTTGACGACACCCAAGGGAGGATTTGGGGTGGTTCTATTCTAAGCCGGGAACCAATTAAGTATGATTTTACCTATCTTCCAGAAAGAAACTTGATCGACTTAAGTAATAATGAGTTCATCATCAGGCTTTTTTGGTCTCCACTGCAGGAGCACAACCCTCTCTCATCTGCCGGAGACAGACGGAGGATTTGGCCTACACTCCCCGCGCTGGCCAGACGGGTTGGGGAGGCCTGATTGATGTTTTATAATGTATTCCCTCAGTCGCCTTGTACGACATCCAGGGGAAGAGTTGGAGTGGTCCTATTCTACTCTACCGGAAACCACACGGCACTATAGAATAGATAATAATACATTTTATTTCGGACATAATCCATATGTATTAATAACAAATTTCTTATTTACTAATGTTAGTAGTTTACACAATTTAACACTAATTTAAAAATACATTAGGTCCGATTCTGAAGTACACGTTAAAACTTTGACAGCACTAAAGTTAGTAGCGTGTTTATCTTCATAATGGGCTCGATTCTGAAGGCACAATGTTAAAATTTTACAGCACTAAAACTGTTGCTATCTTTGTCACACAGTTTTATGAAGACGAAACCAATTTTAGCGCTGTCAAATTTTAAACGTGTGCCTTCAGAATCGGGCCCAATACTGTGTGACAGGAATAGCATCAATTTAAGCGCTGTCAAATTTTAACTTTGGGCATACGGAATCGGGCCCATTTTATAATTAAAAATGGCTGCCGGATACTGGGCGACAAGGCTACTTGACTGCATGTAGTAAGTATAAATAAATAGGGCTTTCAATTGGCCTTAAATAAGTACCCCTTACGGGGGCAAAATAATTTGTACTGGTACTCATCATCATCATAAGCCCGAAAGAGTCCACTGTTGGACATAGGCCTCTCCCAAGGTGCGCCACTGAACCCGATCTTCGGTGCTTCTCATCCAGTCACTGCCAGCCGCCTTACGCAGATCGTCGCTCCATCTAGCCAGGGGGCATCCCACACTACGCTTGCCGAGTCGCGGTCTCCACTCGATAACTCGTTTACCCCCGCGGTAATCAGTTCTCCGACAGATGTGACCAGCCCACTGCCACTTCAGCGTACTAACTTTTTGAGCTATGTCGAAGACTTTAGTTCTCTGGCGGATCACCTTATTTCGGATCCTGTCTCTTAGAAAAACTCCGAGCATAGCTCTTTCCATAGCCCGCTGAGCGACCTTGAGTTTTCGAACTAGTCCCACTGTCAGTATCCACGTTTCGACGCCGTAGGTCATTACGGGTGGGACGCACTGGTTGAAGACTTTTGTCTTCAGGCACTGTGGTGTGGTGTGCTGGTACTATTTGTTTCTTTATTAGTTTTTAGCTACATTGTTTTTAGCATCACTTCACCTAGATAGCAAAATTTTTATTTATTTATTTTAAATGGAAAGACAGCTTATAGCTGGTGCTTCCATATCAGTAGTCGACTTGATTATTTTATTTCAAGAAACTGTCCAGTCTGTCTTAAGATGTTTATTGATGTGGCAGTTACGACAGATTCTGGCAATTTGTTCTATATGGATACAACCCTGTTGCTTAAAAAATTTCTTTGAGGGTTCAGGTGAGCATTTGATCTTAGAGGGGGGTTTGAGTTAAATATATTCTTTAACTTGGAAATTCAGTTTGAATTTTTCAGATATATTTATTAGTTTAGGAATAAACGGCTGGTGACACTATCCTGTATATCTAGTAACCTTTTTGAGTCATAAAAAGTGATAGAATTGTGAGATTAAGCCAGTTGACGCAATCTCATAATAGCTGCCTCCCAGGAGAATCCGTTAAACGGCGAACTCAGAAAAGGTTCTATTTTATTATATTGGTACCTGCTTGCCGTCCTTGGCGCCCTTCCAGAAGAGGTGCGCACAGAGCGCCACCGCGCGGCTCTGGTCGGGCTTCTTGAGCAGCTTGCTGGCCGCCAGCGCGCATTGCGTGCGCATCGGTTCTGCGTTCTCAGCGCCTGCGATAGGTAAAACCAGTACATTATAGACATACTCACACGTCGACCTAAAACCGGTGATTGTCGACAACGTCAGTATCGAAGATGTTCAGGAGTACGTCTACTTAGGACATACGATACAGTTGGGTAGAAACAACTTAGATGGGGAAACTGACAGAAGAATGCAGTTGGGCTGGGTAGCATTCGGAAAACGGCGTCAAGTCTTATGTATGTATGTACGTAAACGCTTTATTGTACCAAAAATAACAACAACAACAATAATAAAATAGGAATTAAACTGTGTACAAAGGCGGACTTATCATTACGTTGCCCATCTACAATGTTTAAAGACAAAAGTCTAATCAGTGCGTCCTGCCTGTCATGACCTACGGCGCAGAAACCTGGACACGATCGCGCGAGGAGGACCGCCGGCGGAGGGCGGGGGACGGGGGGACCGACGGCCGGAAGGAAATAACCACATACCAAAGCAGTTGATCTGTTCGAACGTGGCGATGATGAGCGTGATGGCGGCCAGCTGCGCCTTGCTGTCGGATATCTCGTCCTCGTACAGCGAGAACGCCTGCGACAGGAACTCGTACGCTATCGTCTCGTGGTTGGCGAACCCGATCTCGCCGATTGCCAGCGCTCCTTGTAGGTATAATCTGTGGATGACACGTGATGGATAGTCTCTAGACTTTTACACGGTCAATAAACAGACAAACTAGGGAATAGATGTTTTCTACAGCTCGTAAATAGTATTAAAATCTGAGGCGTAGATGGGATTTAATTGAATATTTTGTGTGTTTGAATAGTTTGCCGTGTAATTATAAAGACTTGCTAGGGCCGTTCCTGGAAAATTAAATATAAAATACCCGAACAGACATACCTCAGTGGTAACTCCGCCAGCTCGGCCTTGACCAGCATGCTGATGGTCTGGTGGCAGAACTGGAATATCTTCTGACATTTCTTCTCCCACATCTCGTCCTGTAACAATAACATTGCATTTCACATATAACATAGAAAGAAAAGAAAGAAAGAAAATATATTTATTCACTTACACAACAATTATACAGGGTTACAGGAAAAGTCGTGCTAGATCCCTTAAGGGTGTGGAGCACCCATCATTTCTGACTTATTTCACTATGAAACACCCTACCCTAAACTTAACCCTTTTCGAGATATTCGACTTTTAATTTTTTTATTGAAAATTGCTGATTTTTAGGCTACTACATTTATTTTTGTTTATTTTGTGTATCTTATTATTATTATTATTGCATTTTTACATGTGTAGTAAGATGCTTTAGGACGTCAATCATTAAAATAGTGCACAAGTTAATTGAATAGACTGTAGTAGACAAGTGAAAGAAAAGAAATAAAAAACATATTAGAAAGTTTATTTTTCTCTAAGGGATATCTAAAAAAAATGTTATGGTAATTGTTCGGCAGATGTTTTTTAAAATATTTACGTTTCATCAGCTATCTAACGAGGTGTAACAATCTAGGGTTTGTATTACATTTCGTGGAAAAAAAGTAGTTGGGACGCTCCAGGTAGCAGTTCTAACGGTCCCACGCCTATTGTCCTTCAAGTTAAGACGCACTCTTATTCAGTTAACCGGACTCTGATTTGTGCCTGTGATACGGAAGTGTTGAGTATGACGTCCTACACACCTGAGGAATATGCTGATATGCTTATTTGTTACGGATACTGCGATTGTGTGTCTGCGCAAGCTCGCAACGAATACATAACTCGCTACCCCGGTCGTCGAGTGCCGGATGTGGCCGTTTTTGACAGAGTTTATCGAAGACTTCGAGAAACTGGCTCTGTTTTGAGACGAAGTACAGACATGGGAAGACCACGAATTGACGACGAAGAACAGGACAATGAGATAGTGCAACGCTTTCGAGCGGATCCGACTACTTCCACTAATATTGTTGCCCGTGATCTGGGGCTTTCGCAATGGAGAGTGTGGTTTACAGTGCATACTGCTGGCCTATACCCGTACCATTACACGCCAGTACACGTTATTGAAGAAGGGGACCCCGCGAGAAGATTGGACTTTTGCAGATTTATGCTAAATGCTGATGTAGAAGACCCAGATTTTTTAAGAAATATCTTGTGGACGGATGAGTCCAAATTTGATAAAGATGGCATAACTAACTATCACAACGCCCATTACTGGGCCCTAAAAGAACTAAGGAATCCCAATAAGAAAAGAGTGAAGGGGTCCCAACGAAGATTCAGCGTGAATGTGTGGATGGGCATTATCTCCAATCATTTGATTGGACCTTACTTTCTCCCGGATAATCTAAACGGGGAAAGCTACGAAAATTTCCTGAGAGCAGACTTGAGTGATTTGCTGGATGATCTGCCACTCAACCTGATCAGGGACATGTGGTTCCAACACGATGGCTGCCCTGCCCATTTCAGGAGAAGTGTCAGAGACTGGCTGGACACAAATTATCCAAACAAATGGATTGGACGAGGTGGGCCATTGCCATGGCCAGCAAGAAGTCCGGACCTAACCCCCATGGATTTTCATGTGTGGGGCTGCATGAAAAGTCTCGTGTACAGCGAGCCGAATCCAGTTTCGTCTGTGGAAGACTTAAGAGAAAGGATTGTGGATGCAGCAAATAAAATGAGGACCACATTGACCACTGGCGTAGTGAAGACCGGTCTCCGTAGAAGGATGCGACAATGTATTAGAAATAGAGGCGGCCATGTTGAACATGAACTGTAGAAAAAGAAAAAGTTGTGAGAAAACCTTTAATAAATGGCATTTCATGCTTACCTATTGTTTTATTTTACTTTTTAGGGCTAAGTATACATTTTCTTCTCCACTGTCGCCTATGAAACTAAATTTTTTTGAATGCATTTGAATAAAACCCTACATTATTATACCTCGTTAGATAGCTGATGAACCGTAGATATTTTAAAAAACATCTGCCGAACAATTACCATAATATTTTTTTTAGATATCCCTTAGAGAAAAATAAACTTTCTAATATGTTTTTTATTTCTTTTCTTTCACTTGTCTACTACGGTCTATTCAAATAACTTGTGCACTATTTTAATGATTGACGTCCTAAAGCATCTTACTACACATGTAAAAATGCAATAATAATAATAATAAGATACACAAAATAAACAAAAATAAATGTAGTAGCCTAAAAATCAGCAATTTTCAATAAAAAAATTAAAAGTCGAATATCTCGAAAAGGGTTAAGTTTAGGGTAGGGTGTTTCATAGTGAAATAAGTCAGAAATGATGGGTGCTCCACACCCTTAAGGGATCTAGCACGACTTTTCCTGTAACCCTGTATATACATTAATTATTATTATTAAAGACATTATTAATTAAATTAAATTATAACATATCTCAAAATTAAGGGGTGGACGATGCTGTGCAAGTGAGAGGTCCCCAACTCAGCGAAGTGCTGCATCCGGAAGGTGCAGCGCTGGTTTTCTGCCGGGGCCTGGGCTAGGGTGTCTCAGAGTGTTGTGTAGGGGTGTGTGTGTTAAAGAGTGATAATGTGGATATATAAATATAGTAGACAATGGGCCCGATTCTGAAGCACACATTTAAAATTTGACAGTGCTAAAATTGGTTTCGTCTTTATCTTCATAATACTGTGTGACAAGGATAGCAACAGTTTTAGTGATGTCAAATTTTAACGTTGTGACTTCAGAATCGGGCCCCATATATGCATAACAGAATAGGTAATAAAGAATATATTTAATAATAAGTAAATAAATAATTAATTAAAATTGTGTTTGTGTAAATGCTTACAGCTATATGGTCAAGGCATCATGGTTCGTATTGCAGATCAAAAAGGTATGTTGCCAGTGTCAACATAGTGACATAAGACGCCACGATCATACATAATCCCGGCAAGCAAGCAGATTTAATAACCTACTACTAGCGCAGTCGCACCAGCCTAGGTAGCCTATTAGTGCGTACTGCCAGCCGTGGCGATGTTAAACTGGCGGAGGGAGGTGTGGAGGTGAAGATGGATCAGGAAGACCACCACGTATTATCCAGGCATGCAAATCCGTGGACCGAAGACTGGACCAAATTCGGCAAACGCTTATAATTTGACAACACTACAATCCATTCTGTCTTTATCATGCTAATATTGTTTGACAGAGATAGAAATAGTTCCTACTTCAAAATCGGACCCAATGTGTACTTTTTCTTCGCGCTTATAAATATATATGGAATCTCTACAACGGCGGGGAGACCGACGACCTGAAGGTGGCCGGAAGCGGCTGGATGCGGAGGGCGGAGGACCGGGTGTGGCATTCATTTAGGAAGGACTATATCCAGCAGTGGACGTCTAAGCTGATATGATGATGATGATATGAATCATAAAACTAGCCGAGTGGTAACCGGCTTAGATTAGGACATCCCCCAATCTACCCGTGGGTGGCGTCAAGGAGACTAATGTATTGCACCAGGGACGGGAAGCACCATTCTCCTATGTATATTAAGATCATCTCCAATATGTCTACCAAGCGTGGTGATTATGGCACATCCCCCAATGAATAAAGATACTAATTCCTATCAAAAAAGGCATTCTATTGGGGAGGCTTGTGTTCAGCAGTGGACGTATTTAGGCTGATGATGAATATACCTTCTCTTTAAGATCCTTATAGACGAACGCTAATCTGTAGGCATGGAACAATACAGGTGGGAACGTGTGCTGTATGCGCCGCGCACCGCCGGCTTGTAGAGCTTTCCGGGCGGCGCTTAGTATCAGATACTGCTGGTCCGCTGACTCCGATTTGAAGTGGTGGATCAATCTAGAACAAACATAAAAATAGTATTAACACGTTGGCTGTCACAGGAACCACCGGTGGAATAACTAAATCTTCTCTGTGTGGCATCACCGGTGGAATAACTTGATCACTTAATTTAAATTTTCTCTGTGTGGCCATGGGCATCACCGTGGGATCACTTAATCTTCTCTGTGTGTTCATGGGCATCACCAGTGGGATCACTTAATTTTCTCTGTGTGGCCATGGGCATCACCAGTGGGACCACTTAATTATCTCTGTGTGGCCATGGGCATCACCAGTGGGATCACTTAATCTTCTCTGTGTGGCCATGGGCATCACCAGTGGGACCACTTAATCTTCTCTGTGTGGCCATGGGCATCACCAGTGGGACCACTTAATTATCTCTGTGTGACCATGGGCATCATCAGTGGGATCACTTAATTTTCTCTGTGTGGCCATGGGCATCACCAGTGGGACCACTTAATCTTCTCTGTGTGGCCATGGGCATCACCAGTGGGACCACTTAATTATCTCTGTGTGACCATGGGCATCATCAGTGGGATCACTTAATTTTCTCTGTGTGGCCATGGGCATCACCAGTGGGACCACTTAATTATCTCTGTGTGGCCATGGGCATCACCAGTGGGATCACTTAATCTTCTCTGTGTGGCCATGAGCATCACCAGTGGGATCACTTAATTATCTCTGTGTGACCATGGGCATCACCAGTGGGATCACTTAATCTTCTCTGTGTGGCCATGGGCATCACCGTGGGATCACTTAATCTTCTCTGTGTGTCCATGGGCATCACCAGTGGGATCACTTAATCTTCTCTGTGTGGCCATGGGCATCACCAGTGGGACCACTTAATCTTCTCTGTGTGGCCATGGGCATCACCAGTGGGACCACTTAATTATCTCTGTGTGACCATGGGCATCATCAGTGGGATCACTTAATTTTCTCTGTGTGGCCATGGGCATCACCAGTGGGACCACTTAATCTTCTCTGTGTGGCCATGGGCATCACCAGTGGGACCACTTAATTATCTCTGTGTGACCATGGGCATCATCAGTGGGATCACTTAATTTTCTCTGTGTGGCCATGGGCATCACCAGTGGGACCACTTAATTATCTCTGTGTGGCCATGGGCATCACCAGTGGGATCACTTAATCTTCTCTGTGTGGCCATGAGCATCACCAGTGGGATCACTTAATTATCTCTGTGTGACCATGGGCATCACCAGTGGGATCACTTAATCTTCTCTGTGTGGCCATGGGCATCACCGTGGGATCACTTAATCTTCTCTGTGTGTCCATGGGCATCACCAGTGGGATCACTTAATTTTCTCTGTGTGGCCATGGGCATCACAAGTGGGACCACTTAATTATCTCTGTGTGACCATGGGCATCACCAGTGGGATCACTTAATCTTCTCTGTGTGGCCATGGGCATCACCGTGGGATCACTTAATCTTCTCTGTGTGGCCATGGGCATCAGCGTGGGATCACTTAATCTTCTCTGTGTGGCCATGGGCATCACCGTGGGATCACTTAATCTTCTCTTTGTGGCCATGGGCTTCAGCGTGGGATCACTTAATCTTCTCTGTGTGGCCATGGGCATCACCGTGGGATCACTTAATCTTCTCTGTGTGGCCATGGGCATCACCGTGGGATCACTTAATCTTCTCTTTGTGGCCATGAGCATCAGCGTGGGATCACTTAATCTTCTCTGTGTGGCCATGGGCATCATCGTGGGATCACTTAATCTTCTCTGTTTGGCCATGGGCATCACCGTGGGATCACTTAATCTTCTCTGTGTGGCCATGGGCATCACCAGTTCACTTAATCTTCTCTGTGTGGCCATGGGCATCACCAGTGGGATCACTTAATTATCTCTGTGTGGCCATGGGCATCACCAGTGGGATCACTTAATTATCTCTGTGTGGCCATGGGCATCACCAGTGGGATCACTTAATTATCTCTGTGTGGCCATGGGCATCACCAGTGGGATCACTTAATTATCTCTGTGTGGCCATGGGCATCACCAGTGGGATCACTTAATTATCTCTGTGTGGCCATGGGCATCACCAGTGGGATCACTTAATTATCTCTGTGTGGCCATGGGCATCACCAGTGGGATCACTTAATTATCTCTGTGTAGCCATGGGCATCACCAGTGGGATCACTTAATTATCTCTGTGTGGCCATGGGCATCACCGTGGGATCACTTAATTATCTCTGTGTGTGGCCATGGGCATCACCAGTGGGATCACTTAATCTTTAGTCTGTGGCCAATGGTAAAAAGCCACTTATGTGCCTAAATATATTCCAGACAGCAAAAGCAACGCTGTAAAGTTATTTACGCGGTCATTTACTAGCCTCAAAACGTTAGTTGGCTTTTTCCAGCAAACGCTGCATCTAGCCGAGCGGAGTCTTACACTAGGCGTACAGATACGTGGCCTCCACTCCAGAACTCGTTTGCCTAGACGATCGATCTTGCGACAGATGTGACCTAGCTCACTGTCACTTCAGCTTACTGATCTTTACACTGTACTCGCCGATAGAGTCTCATGTAAGATGAACTCTTCTGGCAACATGAGGCATCCACGCTCACTGTCATCTTAGTTCCGACCAATCACGACATGGCGTCACCTTGGCTGGGACCAATCAGCGTGCAGCGTCCTCCCCACACACCTCAGCATTTTGACCGAGTTGTTTGTTAGAAGTCTATAGGGCTTATTAGTCGATAACTGTCATGTCGGTTCATAACATACCTTGCCAGTAAGCCCTGCTCCTCCATGAAATCTTCGACGTCAAGTTCTGCCGTCTGCTGATCTGGCTGGTCCTTGACCAGCACATCTAACATGGACAGAACGGAATCGACCTGAAAATATATTTATAAATATTAAATTAACATATTTAAATATTACTTTAATGGGAGTTTAAATTACCTTTTAAAATATCTAGCTTTATTCTACGTAAATACAAAAACAATGAGAGTTCGTAACTGCTGGTAAGTATAAATTAAATTACAATCATTTTAATTAAGTTTTTTAATTTTGAATTTGAATTAAAGTATAAAATTATATTATTAAATAGCTGTTGCCCGCGACTTCGTCCGCGTGGACAACTTAACATCACAAATTATTATGTATTTCCCGTAGGATTAAATGTTTTCTCGGGATAAAAACTATCCTATATCATATTCCAGGACCTAACCTATATGTGTGCCAGGTTTCATCCCGATCCGTCCAGTGGTTGCAGCGTGACTGAGTAACAAACATACAAACTTTCGCATTTATAATATTACTGGAATTTGTAAATGTTCAGTATGCTTATTTGACATTTTGTACAGTTATGTATTTTTACTGCAATAATAACATACATACATACATAATGCTCACGCCTTGGTCCCAGAGGGGTAGGCAGAAACGATGTATCGCTACTTTGCGCTATCTAATGTCGGAAAATGGCTTTGTTGCTTTCCGGCGATGTTGTTCGCAACACATCACGTGAAGGAATATCACGGAGCGAAAAGCGGACGAAGGAAAGCCACTTTGCAAAAATAAGAATAAATAAATATTACATATATACATACATACACTTGTTTTGCCCAAACTAGGATTTTCTCCTGGGATAAATTCAAATTTAAATTCCCATAGGGAAATGAAACAAAGGTTGGACAATCCACAAATATAGGACCAATTTGTACAAAGTTATCTGTCAGTGGGAATCGAACCCACGACCTCTGGCGCTCGAGTTCATTGACCAAGCCATAAGATCAACGAGGCGGTAAAAATATATCCTCACTATACTAACATCCTCAGGTGTAGAAATCATCGTATCGCTCTCCAAAACATCGTTGATCAGGTGCACTGCGATCATGACCCGCCCGGGATGGTTCAGATGCTTGATCAGGGGAGCGTAGTTCTGCAGCTTGATAAGGGTCAGGATGTTCTTGTAATGGTCCGCTGGCAGCTTCAGGATCTTCATTAGCTCCTTGAAGACCGACGTATTGTGTTCTAGGTGGGTCTTGCCGCTGTGGATTTTTTTTAATATTAACCTCCATTATTATTATTTTCTTCTCACACAGTCAGTCATCCAGTCTCATCCAGTGACTGGATGAGAAGAACCGAAGATCGGGTTCAGTGACGCACCTTGGGAGAGTCCAACAGTGGACTCTTTCAGGCTGATGATGATGATTATTACTGCGATCACCAATCCGCCTGCCAAGCGTGATCCCCCAATGGCCAGCCCACCAAAAGAGGCTTATGTTTATTAGTGGACGTATTTCGGCTGATTATGGTGATGATATTTTACAGATATTAAATTAAACTACGATTCTGCTTAGGTTAAAATTTGGATTACGGTTGGAAAAGTGTTTGACGTCATTGTGGTAGTTTAACTTTTAAATTTCTCTAAATGCACTTTCAATATTTTAAATAATAATAATAATAAATATGTCAGACATTCACAACAATTATCGAGTCCCAAACTAGGCAGAGCCTGTGGTATGGTTACTAGATAACGGATAGACATACTTAAATAAATATATAAACATCCAAGACTTGGGTACAAACAAATAAATAAATAAATGTATAAATGTCCATGATACGACACGACGCGCATACGCACATCCTTCCTCGTCGACCGAGCCGCGCGCACTAAGTAGCTCGACCCGCTGCGCTGGGTTCGAAGGGATGGAAAGACTTCTCTCTCACTTTATTAAACTGAAGTACGCCAAGTTGACAACAACAGCAATTATTGTGCGCGCAGAAGTTGAGTGCGCTGTCACTGCATTTCTGCACAATGTAGTGGCCGGGACGTTTGAGTGGATAAGCAAAGCGCCCGTAGGTTCCAGCGGTAGTGGAGCGGTGCGGGAGGGTGTGTTTTGTTTACGTCACATGACGCGAGACCTGAGTCGTTTCCCCCCCCCCCCCCCCCGCACCGCGCCACTGCCGCAGGAAACCCAATCAGTTATGAACTTTGCCTGAGTAATGTTACAAAATCACTGACCTGTTCTGATGTATGTCAGCGCATATCTTGTCGGTGTGTGCCAGTACTCGGTCCACATAGGACAGCTTATCCGGATGACAGCGCTGTGCCAGCTTCAGCAGAGCCAGCTGGAGACTCAGCATATCTTCTGGCGGCATGTCTGTGCGAGTCTGGGAAGTGGAAATTGATCAGAAAATCAATGAAAACAGCATTTAACTGCCCTGCTACGAGAGAAGGCCGCTAAGTGTGAAAAAGGTGTTGCGTTGCCAACCTGATGTAGAGAATACTAAATATTACTGCGTGAAGAAGCGACACTCACCTCCGCCGTCAGTTTAACATCTCCCGCAAAATAAAGCGCTGAGTCAAGATCAGATCATCATCATCATCATCAGATTATTTTTGTCTCCACTGCAGGAGCACAACCCTCTCTCATCCGCCGGAAACAGACGGAGGATTTGGCCTACACTCCCCGCGCTGGCCAGACGGGTTGGGGAGGCCTGATTGATGTTTTATAATGTATTCCCTTAGTCGCCTTGTACGACATCCATGGGAAGAGTTGGAGTGGTCCTATTCTACTCTACCGGAAACCACTCGGCAATATCAGGTAAACTTCGGCAAAAAAAACTGCAAAAGAGCCATATTGCACGATTTCTAACTGCTTAACTGTATCTCCTCACTAGAAACGTGACCGCGAGGCATAAAGGGTGCGCGGGAGGATCGCGCTGTGTCTGAAAATCGGCACGCGTGGAACTGAAGTAAACAAATGGCTATAACCGTTCTACCTTGATAGGATTTCTGTGGAATCCTACCTTCCTGATAACCCAATCCCACTAATATTATAAATGCGAAAGTTTGGATGTTTGGATATTTAGATGTTTGTTACTCAATCACGCTTCAACCACTGGACGGATCGTGATGAAACTTGACACACATATAGGTTAGGTCCTGGAATAGGACATAGGATAGTTTTTATCCCGAAAAAACATCTCATGCCTACGGAGATACATAATAATTTGTGTTGCTAAGTTGTCCACACGGACGAAGTCGCGGGCAACAGCAAGTAAAAAATAAAGCGAAAAACCATTCAGAATACTTAAGTTCTGAAAGCCTCATGATGCCCGTTTTTGAAACCCAAGGGTTAGTAGGAAGCTCCTTTTGTCTACTTTTATTACCCTATGCAATAATGTTTATGTTTATATATTAGAAATCTGTTAATGGCTAATGTTTAATTTATATTATACTGTATTATATATTTTTGTAAATTAGCTGTAGGTTTCAGAATGAATAAATAAAATAAAATAAAAATTATAAATACCTGAGTGATAGCAGCCACTTGGTCGGAAAATACTTCAAACAGCTGCACCTCCTGCTCTTTTCCGTCTTCCAAAACCACGCTCAGGTTGACGTTGCCTTCGTTCCTCTGGAAAATAAATAACACCGACGGGTCAGTTCAACATTACTAAACTACTCCAATAAGTTGTTTAGAGTAAATAATGCTTCGCCTTAGCCAGCGTTCAATAAGACACAGTCTTAAATAGTCTTAAATGTTTTCCTTCACCGAAAAGCCTGTGGTATTAGAAAGAAACCGTTTTTAAGTTTATAAAACCACAATGAAGCCACGAGTGAGGTGAGTGCACAACGATGTGTTGCTTGAAGGTGTTGCGCCGTTTCTTCTTCACAGCACTAACACCTAGGATTCGGTAGTCACCTGGCTGTAGGCGGCGAGCCTCTCTATGAGCGCTATGATGATGTTCTTGATGTTGACGCCGGGCTGCAGCTCGGCGCACGACTTGAGGAACGGCTGAAGGTTGGCCAGGTGGAACTCGTCGGG
The DNA here is from genome assembly GCA_947086405.1 of Esperia sulphurella. NCBI lineage: Eukaryota > Metazoa > Arthropoda > Insecta > Lepidoptera > Oecophoridae > Esperia > Esperia sulphurella. The sequence continues at coordinate 2,734,335 of OX352278.1, read as the reverse complement.
GAACACCTGTTTTTGAAATATATATATTACATACATAATGTCCACGCCTTGGTTCCAGAGGGGTAGGCGATATAGATTAGTAATCATAATATATTCAAAATCAAAAGAAACGAATATAGATTGATGGCCCAAGAATCTGGCCTAAACCAACGAATGCCTTGATTACTTAAAAACTTAAGGAACGGGTACGACTGTGGTCTTTAAGTTAACGATCCACTTAGCGGGCAGACTGCACATCTACAGCCTGAATTGAAATTGTATATGGAGCCCCCAAACACCACGTGTGCATATTTACAGTGCGATCAGGGCGCTTTAATTATGTTCCACCATCTTTTAAAAAATTTTTTTTTTGTACGAGCATGGATATTTGTTTCGTGACGGACGTTTACTAAGGCCGTTGACGCAATGATGAGGAATATATTAAATCAAACCCCACTGTACGACTCAGAGGACATAATATGAGATTACAAAGATCAAATGCTCACCTAAACCCTCAAAGAAATATTTTAAGCAACAGGGTTGTATCCAGATGGAACAAATTGCCAGAATCTGCTGTATCTGCCACATCAATAAACATGTTTAAGAACAGCCTAGACCAATTCTTAATGATATGGAGGCACCAGCTGCCTTTCCATGTAAAATAGAAATAAATAGAAAATTAGCAGATTCTCCAACACACCTGTATGATACACTCCATGAGGTACTCCTGCGCGATGGCGTCCCGGCAGCTGACCACCTGCTCCAGTATGCCGGGCAGCACCAGGCGCCCGTAGTCGTCCACGGTCACGGACTCCAGCTGCGACAGCCGCACGAGGTTCGTGCCCACCAGGATGCGGAGTTCCGAGCGCTCGCGCTCGCGCCGTTCCTTGTCCCTGGATATTCTTAGGACTTACATAATGCTCACGCCTTGGTCCCAGAGGGGAAGGCACAGACGATGTATCGCCACTTTGCGCGACCCTGACGAATGTCGCAAAGCGACTTTCCTTCACCCGTTTCGTAGGACTTAATCTCGAAATACAATACACTTAACTGGACAAACAAATGTAAAAAAAAAAAACAAAAAAAATGTATATACCTTTTTAAATATGTGACTTTTATTGTAACATAGCTTTAGTTTTTAAGGTTTTATGTTACTAACAACTATATGGACATGAGTCTGAAATAAAATATTAATACATAATAATAATAATAAATAAGTACATATTCCCGAAACGAATAAAACTAAAAAATAAACAGAAATTTGAATGACAGTGTATTCAAAAGAGCTCAGTAAGAAATGACAAAAAAATAAATTTGATAAGTTGTGGAAATTTTTTTATTTTGGGTCACCGATGTCATGACCTTACTTTGTTGTTGGCGTTGGATAAAGGGAGAAAAAAATTGGCACTGCCTTTTCCACTTACTATACTAAACTCCCCAGCCACCAAACGAGTGAAAAATGTTCAAAGTCTCATCTATTCTTAATGTCCCATTTCACTGCAGGTTAATGGGACCGACGGTTTAGGTACCAACAGCCATGCACAAAGTTCGTTAGATAGATATTATGCCTTAAAAGCATAACAAAGGCCATATAAAAAAAATTCGTTAGAAACTACATTTCGTTTTAAAAAATAAAATAAACACAACTCTTACCTCGAATGCCCCTGGTGCTGCATCCTAACCCACAGTTTATTCATTTCTGCAAAATTCATCAGCACGAAGTCGATAGCATCGCGAGCCTGAAATCAAAGAAATGGAATGATGTGGAAGTCATCATGCTCGGCACGTGGCACTGAAGCCCGGCACTAGTATGGGACATACAATACATATTCACTATCAGACGAAATACGTTCACTGCTGAACATAATCCTCTCCACTAGAATGCATAGGGGGGCTGGCAGGCGGATTGGTGATCGCAATAATGACCTTGACATACACAGGAGAACGCCTGTTGCCCGTTCATGGTGCAATCCCTTGTCGCCTTGAGACCACGGGAGATTGGGCGTGGCCATATTCAAACCCGGGAACCATACGGAACCACACGGCATGCATATATATTTGCCAGTGTTATACATATGCATAACTAATACTAATTAATTTAAAAAGTGTGACGCGCTGCGGAGTTATATGTAAGTGACAATGACACTTTTGTACGACGTCCGAGTCCTGGCGGCATGTAGTGGAGTATAATGGAATGTAGTGGAGTGTAGTGGAGACAGTGTTGTGGAGTGTAGTGGAGACAGCGTTGTGGAGTGGAGTGGAGACAGTGTAGTGGAGTGGAGTGTAGTGTAGTGGAGTGTATGTGGTGTAGTGTAGTCAACTCACAGTGCCTTCGTTCTCGTTGACCGCTTCGGCGGTGTCTGGCAGCACGTTCCTGGTGCACTGCAGCAGGTAGTTGCGCAGGAACAGCCCCCGGAGCGGGTGCTGCACGCCGCGGCACATTTCCACCAAGTCCTGGGTAACATGTATAATATGTATTTTGCATCACATAATATACATGTTGACGACCTTATTGGTCGATGTCTGTAGTCAATAATATTATTTTAAGCAAATTATATACAATCTCACCTTCAGTAGATCCCGCCTCAGATTGGTATTGGTCTTGATATAAACCAGACCTACAGTAATAAGCAGGTACAGGCGTGGTACAATGTTGCCGGCGTATTGCACTAACTCGTATAGGTCGGCTACTTTGCGTCCCTTCTGGAACTCTTCCAGAAGGTACAGTTCGAGGTGGCGGAGCTCGTCGGTGATTGCCATGTCTGGTCATGTTGTTCAGGTCATTATTAGTAGGTATTTCATAGAGCCTAATACAGCCTGGTGCATGCCAGGTGCAAGCGCCCCTATAAATCGTTACCTTTGGTAGACAGTCGTATCTATCATACTAAATATATGAAATATACGACGGTTCTCTACCAAATGTCCCCAGCTCAGTCTTCAAGCTCAAACATCACGTGACGCAAACTCATTTCCCCGCGGGTGACTGTTTCCTTTCCCGTTCACCGCGAGTGTTGTAGCTAGCCTAGGGAGAGTATGCTCGACTTAATTGCTGAAAGTTTAAGGGTATGGGTAGATAATGAAATGAAACCTCTACAATCAAATGTCCGCAATCTCCGACATCTTTTTCATTGAGTACCAGTGTAACGAATCTAGTGCAGGATCCATCTAGCTGGTAACCACTAACCACCCTCTTGCTTGTATCTATTTCTGCAAACCAAAGAGTTGCTTGCGTTTTCATGTTGCAGTGTAGAAAGCAGGGAGCCAGTGAAGCCTGTACACATGACACATTTTAACATCCTCACAGTGGCAATCCACTTGTGGCCTTGGGGATGTAGATTTATTGCAACAGTTACTGTTTACAATCAGGTGGGTTTTTCTGTCCATTTCCCACTTTAGACAGTAAAAAAACTTCTTTAAATTTTAGAACACCTCATGTGGAGCATAGAGAACATAGCATGCCATAAAGAAAGTTACGCAAGCAAAAAAAAAAGATATTTTCTATTTAAAAGGATACAAAGCTCATAATAGCTTTTAGGAGACAACAGTGAAGTCCTCAGTTCCCCCAACATGGTGGATGCATGCTTGAGAGCATCCATCAGCTTCGACTTGTCCAGGCATCGCTTCATTTGGAATGCCTGTAATTATAGAATAAAAAAAAATTAGGCTTTTTTTTTAATTTCATTGAGGGGGCAAACAAAATTACAGTCATATAAACATGATTTAAATAAAATAACAATATCTGAAAAGGAGACAACAAATTCTGCATAAAGATGTATATATATAGGTTATCATATTCAAGCACATTATTTATTTAACAATTTATTGCACACACAAAAGAAAGAACATACAAAACAATAAAAGTAAGGAAAAAAAACAACATGTACAAATAGTAATGCTTATCTCTTTAATGTGTTTTCTGTTTAATTTCTGAGGTCATTTGGAAGAATACTTTGCAATATGAAGGCATCACATGCCTGGCAGTAGTCTCTGACTGATCATGCAAAGCTCATCTCTAGCACTATGAGGTCAATAACCACCAGACAAAGGTATAATTTCGCGTGCTTCACTTGCTGTGCTAGCGCTCTGTGCTCTATACAAATCTAACATGTTCTTGATTTTGCTCCTTGCTACCAATTTTTTATATTTTGAACAATGTAAATTAATATTCAACTTAGATACATACATAATGCCTTGGTCCCAGAGGGGTAGGCAGAGATGATGGATCACCTCTTTGAGCGATCCACCCAACTTATTAGATATTGCCAAAAAATAATAATTTGTCGGGTTCCAAGCTTACAATAGGGCCCTATCTTCACATATGTCGTCAAGGCGACTGAGAAATTGGAACAGGGATGGGCAGCAGCATTCTCCAGTGTATATTAAGATCATGACTGACATCACCAATCTGCCTGCCAAGCATGGTTATAATCACTAGATTATGGCAAATCCCCCAATGGATAGACAGGTATTTCTGCTGCTGATGATGAATTTTGACTCAATAAATTTCTGTGAAATGATAAGCTATAAAACGATTCTAAATCCAACCCCTCAGCCCTCAGTGGTTAGTTCTATTAGGTAAAAAATACGAGAAAATTACCTGGACTTTGACGACATTCAGAGCTTCATCCAGAAGCTTCTCTTGCTCGTCAACGGGAGACGACTGGTTCGTCATTGCGTCCTGATCCTGTATACAACAATGTAAAAAGCCTTATAAAACACCTACCACCCTCAAAGCAACAGTGGACCGTCACATACATAAAAAAGGGTCGGTTTTACAGTCCACATTCGCCTTTTTTATGTTATAATTGAGAGAACCTTATCAACGCACCTGAGACGTGTTGAAGAAAGGCCGGTAAAAGAAGCAAAAAAAAGACTTTTCTCAGAGGAAAATAGTGAAATTAAATCACCGATATGAGAAACCAACATACACAGATCAATTAGTTGACTGCTGACATTGACATAATAAATATCACACTAGCAATAAAATTTACTGTATGCAAAGAAGGCAAAAATAACTGAGACCATACAGCTTCACCTTAAGTCTACCGAATCAAGACACGTATCTTTATTTAATCGTCAGAGTCAGTTAAAATTAATTACAAAATTTTGTAAGTTTTCCTCTTTCAGATGGTTTTATTTCAATTTAATCTTTATATAGTTACTATTCGAAAACGAATAAGATTTTTTAGAAAAACCATACCGGTTGCTATTGTAACCTATAATCACAGAAATCCTATCACGATAGAAAGGTTATAGTCATTTGTTTACTTCGGTACCGCGCGTGCCGATTTTCCGATACGGAAGTGAGGAGATACAGTTATGCAGTTAGAAACTGTGTAATATGGCACTTTTGCAGTATTTTTATTGATGTTTACCCAATCTTGACTCGGCGCAAAACTAGTAGGTAATCGTTTGATAGTTTATGCAATATATTGCATGTTGTTGGCACGTGTGTCGCGGCTACTTCACCATTCTATCTTGATAGGATTTCTGTGCCTACAAAAATAATAGATTTAAATGAGGGTCTGAATGAACAGAGAGTTAATTTTATAACAGCACTTCATACACATTGTGCGGAGTCGTAAAATTAATTATTTAAGTTTTCCTGAAAGTCTCAGAGTAGACTTTTTCCTGTATAGCTAGCTTTACAAGGGTATTCGTTTCAACGAATATGTGTAGATGGCGCTAGTTATGTTGTAAAACGCGGTATCGTTTGGTGCTTGGAAAACATAGACATCGCGACGCCTAGAATCAAAATTAACATCATCAAGTCATCCACTGTTGGACATAGTCCCCAACCTAAACCATTTTTGAAAAGGGTTATCTCAAATTATATTGAGTAAACTCTAACTAAAATTGAATTGAATTTATCAATACTTACACTCTATAGGTAGGGATACGCAAAAAAACAAAAGTATCGATACTGTACTCGATACCAGTATCGTATCAAAAGTATCGATGCCGACGATAGTATCGAATCAAAAGTATCGATGCCGACGATAGTATCGATACTACTCAGTATCGAGTACTTTTTTCATCACCTTAGAAACCGTGTCTCAAAATGAAAAAAAGTATAATACCAATAATAATAATCCGTCTCTATATAAACATTACATATAAACATTGACCTAATGGTAGATGTCAATATGATTATTTCTTAAACCCCTAATCTTTATCACTGCAATCAGACCATAATCAGACATAAAAAGTAATTTGTATCCATGCAACGACATTATATTTTAATAAGATAGGGAGTTCTTCTAAATCTATCTATCTCGCCCGAGAGAGTCGTTATGCATCTTGATGAAGAGAAGAGAAGGGCAATGAGATGACACTTTATGCGTATGCGATGCGGTTTACCGCATTTATACATGCGTACGGAGGTAGCACTGACGTGAAGCTAGGGCTGGCGTATTCTCATCGCAAAACAAAATAGATCTGGTATCGCTACACCAAAAAGTATCGAGTATGAGACGAAGTATCGATACTACTCAGGTATCGACACTTTTTGCTGATCCCTATCTATAGGTAAGAAACTGTCGAAGTCGAAGGGGTTGCATGCGACTATCATCAGCAGAAATACGTCCACTGCTGTGCTGGACATAAGCCACCACAATAGAATGCCACTGTTGGTGGGGGCTGTCCATTGGGGTTTTGCCATGATCACCACGCTTGGCAGGCGGATTGGTGATCGCAGAAATGATTTTAATATACACAGGAGAGCGCTGCTGCCCGTCCCTGGTGGAATCCCTTGGTTGTCTTGACGACACACACGGGAAGATTACGAGTGGCCCTATTCTAGGCTGGGAACCACATGGTCATTCTTAGAAATTACTTAAGAGTTCATATTTTCCTTTTATCATATTGATATAAAACCTATATTTTTAACAGACTTAATTTAAATACATTAGTAGAAATGCAATAAAACAAAGAAGTATAATTATAATTCTGCGATAAGTTAGGACTACATTAATTGGAGTTATAGTAGGGGTGGGCGTGAGAGTGGGAGTGATAGCGTGTGGTGTAGTCTCTTGTATTCTCTTTGGTGTAGAGTGAGCAACAAATCCGTTGGAGTGAGTGGGTGTGGGCGTTTAGCATCGGCTTCGGCGTCGGATTGAGATTAAAAATAATTGTGTAGCCAACGCGAGCGGAGCCGCGGGCACAGCTAGTACTTAATAATACTACCTCAAAGGCTAGTCCAGATTAACAGAGCCCGGATCACCCGCCCGGCCGTTTTCGTAACCACCGTTCATCACTTTGATTCTGTAATTGACAAAAATATCGCTAGATGCCGCTAGTTGTATTATAAAACGCGGTATAGTTTGGTGTTCGGTGAATATAGGCATGGGAGGTTTTATTATCATCGGCATCCACTGCTGGACATAGGCCTTTCTTGGGTCAAAGATCCTAAATCATTTTTGACAGGCAGGCTCAAGTAATTTGAGCTTCCTTATAAATAATCTGACTAATATAGACTGTAAAGGACTATATTTAATTTCTAAAAGTATATTGCAGGTGTGTGATAGATAGCTTTTTTTACAACGGGCCACGTCCGTCACAGAACCCTTTCCGCAGCCATCGGTCTACTTGTCCATAAGGTGAATTGACAGTCCCTAAGTTGGCTGAAAACTGGTTAGGCTTTGAGACTTACAAGCAACGGCCGTTAGGCAGTCGAGTTCTGGAGTGGAGACCGCGGAACGGCACGCGCAGGGTGGAACGCCCCGTCGCCAGATGGACCGACGACCTAAGTTGGCGGAAGCTGTTGAAAACGGAGACGGAGTGTGGTGGCGTTCGTTGGGGAACGCCTATGTCCAGCAGTGGACGTCTGAGAGCTGATATGATGATGATTTTATCACTTTAGTTAGGATGTTAATGCAAATCGCCAACTATAAATAAGATCTAATGAAGATTGAGACCTAAACCAAAATCTATCTTTAGGGTTCTGTAAAAATGGCTACACTTATAGCGAGTTGCTTGTCGGTCTATCCGCCAGATAACTCGAAAACTACTAGACCGATTGAGTTGTTCGATATAAAACTACCTGGTAATGATGGGACATTATGGAAATTTCAGTTTTTTAAAAGATATTTTAGAAGAAAATCAAATGAGACGCGTCGCGAACTTTGCCGAAATTTTTTACCGACACGCTCTTATCAAAATACATATATCTCTTAGAACTGAAATGTTTAAATCTTCACATTTATATATTCCTTATCTTATATTCTTGATAATGGTGATAACATTTCAACAAAATTTATCTTATAAGAAAATTGGGAGTTTTTAAAGAAACATCTACTATCCAGTTATAAATTTTCATTTCTAAATAACTAAGCTAAAACGTTAACAATCAATATTCAAACAACAGTTTTCTAGGAATGAGGGTACTGACAATATACCTACTGATTATGGCTGCGACAGTGCATTAAAAAATGCAAGCTGATACAATTACAGATTGTTTTATTCACGATGGCACGCTCCCACTACTTTTCGCAATGGGAGGGACGCGGGGAGTTAAATCCGAACGTCTCAGTATCTTAGTGTACATATACACACATTAACAAAACAGTAAGAATTTAACACATACAATAAAATGTAAGAGATTTAGAGTAAGAGTGGGGCGTGCCGTGGTGAACTAAACGATCACAACATCACTGGTACAATACTAAAGCTTGAACACAAAAATTACTTTCTCAACAATCTTTTCAATAATTCCATCTCACCATCAGTTAATGTGATATACTTTTTACTATCATATTTTTGTAAGTCATACATGAATTTCGGGTTTGAGCCACAGTTCATTTTATTTGCATTGTATATTGTACTAGGCTGGTCTATTATACCATTTGGAAGACAGTGTCACTTCTCCGTCTCAACATCTTTGGTGTTGATCTCCTTTTGTGCTGATTTACTTTTACTATCGACTTTGTCTTTCGTCGCCATCGTAGTATCTGTAGCTTCCTCCGCTTTAGCATCGAGGGGCGGCAAGTCTAGAAGATAAGGCATCATTGTCCGTGACTTCTCTTCATTGGAGAGCCATTCCATCTTCTGGCGGTGGTCTATGACGGCATCGTCGCAGATCTCTATGCACATCTGTTCAGTGAGGCGGCCGTCGTCTGACGCGTAGGCGGCTGCTTGCCAAGCCACACCGAGTTTAGATAGCGCGCGCCCTGACATTCCAGCTGTACGCTCTGCCAACTTGGAGCACAAGGCGCCATAGTCAAACTGATCGACGCTCAGCCGTCGTTTCCCTTCTGAAGCTGGCTGCAGAACAAATGTATCAAAGTAGAGGCGGATCAAGCGTTCACGTTCTTCAATTCCAGGCAAACCAAATTCAATCATTTTGTCAAGACGGTCATTGATGGCAGAGTCAAACTGCTGCGGTGTGTTGGAGGCCAACACCAACATAATTCGATTGCTTTGGTCTGATGTGCGATAAAGGAATGCATTTAGAGCTGCTCTCAAATCTTCACTTATTCGCTCTGAGGACCGTTTTCTTAAGAATGCATCTGCTTCATCAATGAAGAGAAGTACACCCCTTCTACTGGTATTTGCCCAATCAAACACTTTATGAATAGATGCGACTGCATCTTTTCCCATTGGTGCAACATCACCTCCTGTCAAGATAGCATAATCCATTCCTGAATGTTTGGCTAGTTTCTTCGAAAATAACGTTTTGCCAGTACCAGGTGGCCCGTACATAAGTAAATTTCTGTAAAAGCCTTTGTTCAAGCGAGTATTTTTCGTAGCTATGGCAATATCTCTAAGTCTCCTCTCTAGTGTCGGTGCTAGCACCACACCAGCCAATGCGTCTGATGGTTTCCTGAAGCTAGTTATAGCTTTCGAGATTGTTAATATTGGATGCTTGACAGCTTCTAATAAGGAGAATCTTGAAGTTTCATTGACAAGAGTAGGTTTTCCAATTCGGGCTTCAATAAATCTTGCAGTGACAGATGTAGCACCTTTAGCTGTGTAAACACCCAGAGCCAGAAGTGACAGGCCTCCGGCAGCTGCCAAAGTTTTATCCCAATCTGTAACAAGAGCATTCAACCCAGTTCCCATTACACTCCCAGCAGTCTTTATACTCTCTAAAATCGTAGTCCGATTCTCAGCGGCTTTCAATCTAATCTGTTCAAGAGTGATGTCTCGATTTTCGCGCTCAGCTTTCGCCTTGGCTCTGGCTTCTGCTTCTATCGTCTTTAACTTATTTTTCTCCCGGAGTTCCATTTCGTGTTCAATTGTAGCCCGCCGCAGGGCTTCTTGTTTAGCAACACTTTCTTCTTGTTTCCGCAGAATTTCTTCTTGAGACCTTTGCTGTTGTACTAACTGCTCTTCATACCTTTTCTTTGACAGCTGGTCCTGGTACTGGGCGCGAATTTGATGCTGCTTCGTCTCCTCCTGCAATGTCTTACGTCTTTCTTCGTGATCGACTTTTCTCTGATCGACTTTGGCATGCTCTATTGCTGCTTCATACTCTTTTATCTTCGCTAGCTGCTCTTGCATACGGGTGGACTCCTGGAGTTTGCTGAGTTCCAACGCTTCCTTAGCGTGTCTCGATCCCTCCAGTGTTTTGGCGGCCTGAGCAGCCCGCTCAAGGGCGCTGGAGTCAAACCGGTAGGCCTCCATTGCCTTCTTCTCCGCTTTTGATAAGTTAACTGGCGGTGCAGCCCCGCCTTGGCTTGTAGTGGGCTGATCATCTGGAGGTGGCTGTGGGGGCTTCGCACTATAACCGAATAACCAGGACATAGCCTTACCAAGATTATGCAAAGGGTATGCAATCCAGTCGCTGACCAATTTACCTTTAAAAGTTAGGTTATGTACGGATGGACTATGCCTAAGAGTGAATGAAATGAATGGATGGACATGACACAGTACCAGTGTTACCAGATAAAGATCATGAGAATACAGTGTTTTGGACCCCAAAATTACAGTGTTTACGAAAATATACAGTAAACTGTACATAAAAATACAGTGCGTTTTACAGTGCAATTAAAAGCATTATTAAATTTGTGTTTATATATAATCAAATCACCTAAGTAAGTTCATATCGCATTACAAAACTTATAAAATGCATAGTATGGGTGTTTTGGGTCACAGCCAAGTTTTAAAGCTGTTGTACCTAGCCACTCATATCTGAATTTTTGTTTATAATTTTTTTTTGTTTTATTAGAGGTTTATTTTATTAGAGATGGTTCACTTTTATCTTCTACAGAACTATCGCCAGATAAACAAGACATATTTTATCGATAAAAACATACGCAAAATTAATCACTTGCGGAATAACATAGTTGTGAACTAAGCTCTACTTACAGATAATAAAACACTTTTAAGTTTCTATTGAATTCGTCATAAGTGTAACCAATTCAAATAATACATTATGCAATAGAACTTTGTCTGTTATCAGTTATCACGTATTGCTCTACAATTTGACCGATCAATACCTACCCAGTCATCGTAATGTACGGGGAATACCATAGGTATCTCCTATGTTGGTTAGTCACATTCATAATTTTCAGAACCATTCTTATGTAGCGTTCACTTTTATCAAAATATTATGAATTTTTGGTTCAATAAAAATTACAATATATACTGTAATTGTACTAATACAGTGTACAGTAGATGACGTAAAAATACAGTTAATCTACAGTAATTACAGTGCATCTGGCAACACTGCACAAGACATAAATGACATTTATGTGAATGAATGAATGGTCAACATTTTCAAGTCAGCTGCTGTCAATGTGATATTGTTAGTAGGTTTTCGCCTTTTTAGTAGTTTGGAGAAACCTACTGCGTTATTACTTATTATAGTACTTAACCTAAAGTAGAATCTTCATATAATAAGAAATATACAAAAACATGAAACGAGTTGATAAGATGAGACAAAGATAATATATTACCAGGATGAGAGTAAAAAAATCCTTCTCTTACTTTTCTAACGTAATGAACTTAAACTAACACAGTTACTTATACAATATACAAAATAGCCCATTAATTTATGAATTCCCATTAACCATTTGTTTTGCTTAATTTTGATACTTATGGTAGAATCTCGATGGTAGAATCAGAATAAAGTATGAGACCACTCTGAGTCGAATGAATGAATTCTGTCACTGTCATTTCACGTATTCAGTTCGAGTGAGTGATTGATTGAGTTGAATGATGAAATTTAATGGGGAATGACGAAAAATAAATAAATAAATAATCAGTGAAAATGGATAAGAAACAGTCATTGAGTCAATACTTCGGAGATACCGAAGTGCCTCCTGCTTCGCAATTTTTCGATGAGATCGGAACATCGCCTACAGACATGATTCAAAGCGTTTATTTGGGCGAAACTGAAAGTAAGTTTCCGACGATATTTACGAAGAAATCTCTATTAAAATATCAAATATTTTAACAGACATGGCAAGTTAATGATATGCTCTTTATTTGTAGGCACTCAACCAGCGACAGAAAATATGTTTACCCAGAATATGACGACGTCTTTCTCACAACAAGGAGGTGGCCAAGAGTTGACGTTTTCAAATGTTTTGTCGACTGTCAGTGGCTCCAGTGCGTTGCCAGCGACCAGTCTGCCTGACCCGTCTACGTTCTTTGATACTATAGGCCCTGAGCCTCAGATAGGCCCTCCAAAAAGTGGTATAGCAAGCCCTAATATTCTTACGGAGGCTATGGATGGTCTCAGTATTAAGGTGAGAGTGGGATTTTATTTTAGTAGATAATAAGAATAAAAATTCAAATGATTGAAAACAAACATAATACTAATAATAATAATATCATTAATCTATTATCAACAAGCTTTGTTTTATTATCATCAATCACCTTCATCAGCCTGCTAGAGTCCACTGCTGGACACAGGCCTATCCCAAGCTTTGTTTACCTATCTGCAATCATCAAGGAATATTTTTTTACTCATATAAATAATAGGGAGAAATAGGAAATCTCAGGGCTCGATATTTTCAAAAGTTGACTTATCATTCAATCACTGTGACATCTATTTATGCCCTGAGAATTTTGTGTCCTATCAGTGTGAAGTCCTATCCTGTCAGTCTTAGTCCTGTCCTATCAGTGTGGGCAATTACTGGCAAAGAAGACATCTCAGGCCTCAGCACTCTGGATATTTACTTTCTGTTGCTTTTGGATTATTATATGCTATATATCAATAGCTAGTAATCATGGGTGATGATGACCATTTACCTCATCCTATTCATCTCCATCCATTCCATAATTTTCACCATCTCTCCTTCCAAATCACTTTGTCATCTACTTTTGGTTTCATTTTATCAAAAATATTATTTATATTTTAGAACCAACCAGTTGACATAGAAGCCGACAGAAGAAGAGATGCTTGGTTACCAAATGAAGAGACACAAAAGACTCTTATGAAGGTAAGATTACCATTACTTTGATATGGCAGTGACAATCATCAGCCGAAATACATCTACTGCTGAATATAAGCCTCTGAATAGAATGCACTGTTGGTGGGCGGTCCATTGGGGGATTGGCATAATAACCACGCTTATAGCAGGTGGGTTGGTGAACACTGCAATGATATTAATATAAACATAAACATAAAAACCTTTTTTATTCCTTACATATAGGTATTGGTACATCTTGAACTTAAATCTATAAAATTATATAATAAATACATTGCTTATTTTTAAGATAGTTTTAATATTATTTATGTAGGGACCTCTTTTGGGTAAAGGCCTCCTCCAACCTTCGCTTCAGTTTCCCAAGTGGGTCCTGTGATTGCAGTGATATCATGACATGACCAATGATATTTATATACCGAGGAGAAAGTTGCTTCCCATCCCTGGTGCAAACCCTTAGTCATCTTGACACCTTGTACACTTGGTAGATTGGGGGTGGCTGGGATGGTTCACGACTTTGGAGTTGCAATATGAGCTCAATATGATTAAGTATTATTTTATGTTTAGGCGCAGTCATCACCAAAAGGTTCCTTCTTCCCTGAGAGAGAAGTGTTGACTATGCCTGGTCTGGTGCTTGAAGATGAGTTGGTAAGTTGGAATTTTTTTTCCAAGACAATTATGTTTTTTATCTTTCACCCTTACACATGTCAAAAGTTTTAGACATAAAGTATACTTAGATGCATCATTGTAGGTTTATTTTATGCACAAGATCTTGCTTATCATTAAATAATAGTTGGTGCTGGAAACACCAAATTTTTTCCATCTTGGTTAATTTGGTAGTGTCGAGAAAGTTGAGCGACATTGAGACCTAGGTGACGGAATTAGCGACTTTTCATTTGACACTTTTTCGTCGTGTTATTTGCTAATGGCACATTGTGGGTATCATTTTATGTTTTGGAGTGCTGAATCCGAATTTGACATGGCTTTCAGAATCCATTGATGGCCGTCATGACATATGACACTTCTTAGTCAAAGTCAAAATCATTTATGGCATATGAGTACACTTGGTACATTTATACACGTCATTTTTTTTATCGACTACTGCTTCCTAGGTGTTAGCGCTATGAAGAAGAAACGGCGCAACAAACTTCACGCAACACATGTTTTAAAATCAAGTTTGCATACAGAGTGTGCGAAGCTGAATTAATATTAGTACCAGGCATCTTTGTCGTTCATATTATCGTTCATTTTATAATTTTAACTTTCTTACAAAGTTATTTTTTAATGTGAATCTTAAACTTTCTGTCATATTAATAAATATGTTCCCTAGGTGGATGCGCTGCACGAGGTAAGTGTGAAGTACCTCGGGGTGAGCTCGGCGGGCAGCCGCGGCGTCGTGCGCGCCGAGCACGTGTCGCGCGACGAGGCCGGCCTCCGGGAGCTCCTGCGCACCGGCTACCTGCGCGCCGCTATCAATCTCACACAGACCCTGCTCACAGCTGCGCAGCAAGGTATAGTTCCCTTCGTACCGAATCGCCTTTTTAATCTTAGATGGGGGTGGCGGTTCCTGCACTCTGCTCCTCAAAGAAGAGGGTTTCTGGTTATCGGATGGTCTGTGTAGGCAATATAGACAGCCTCGAGTTAAATCTATAATATTTATCAAATTTGTAGTCTAAAATGTACCTTAATTCAACTTGTCAAGGTTAGTTTTAGATTGTGCAAATTAAAGTAGCTCACTACATATGAGTTGCTCCAGGTTTAAAAAGTAGTGTTTTTATTACGATCAGTAGTTCCCAAAGTGGTCCAGGTGGACTCCCAGGGGTGGGGTCCACGGGAGACTCGACGGGGGTCTACGTTGGCGTCTAATCTTCACATTTTTTGTCAAGTTTTGGGAATATGGTAGAAATGTAGCTGCAGGGGGTCCACCTGAACCAGCTAAATTTTGAAAATGGTCTATGAGAAAAAAGTGGGAACCTCTGGTATAGATCATACAGTTTACGACGGCACGTCCCACTCTAAATCGCTTACATGTCATTGTATGCGTTATATTGATACTATTTTAGCTCTATCGTTACAAATTACTGCCATTCCGCATCCCGCGCCCACCTCTCGCGAGTAGTGGGGCGTACCGTATGTATGTATGTATGTATGTATGTATGTATGTATGTATGTATGAACGTTTTATTGTACCAAAATTAACATCAACAAAAATAAATAAAAGAATAAAGTTGTGTACAAAGGCGGACTTATCTCACCTAGGGATCTCTTCCAGTCAACCTTAGAGTAACAACAACAACCTTAGAGCCGTCATGAATTGAACGATATATATATATATATCGCAAGCGTAACCGCCAGTATAGGCTTAATACATTCTGAAGGCTACAATCCGTTAACAAATTGTAGCCTTTACTCGAAAACTCAATATTTATACAGCGTGACCAAAATATACGCCGTCGATAAAATTCGGACACTTGATCTAACTCGTACGACGATCTCATAGCGCGTTGTAAAAATGCATAGTGCCATCTAGGAACTAGATCGGAATATCAAAAATGTAAACAAACATTTTCTGCAGTGTAGGTAGTTTAATTTATAGAATTTTTATTATACCCTTTACTTTTATACTGTTTGACAGTAAATGGCGCAACGTAAAATTACATTTCAAATCAATATTCATATGAAAACAAACTCATTTGCGCCTTAAAAACAAAATAAATAATAGACGGTGTTCCGAAGAGGACCGCAAAGTTTACATGGTAATACTAATAATGTGCAGAGGAGAGCTACAAAACTACCGCATGTTTTCAAAAGATTGGAATACGAAACTATATTTAGTTTATTTGTTCATATACAATTTTTACATTGTGTTTGAATCTTATAAATTGATTGTTTGTTCGCCTTCGACTCCATCGAGACATGGGCTGTTCTGGAATCCCTGCAACGATGCCAAGTCGATTGGCGATATATCGAGGTGTTGAGATGCCTGTATAACACCGCCACCATGACCGTTCATCTCCAGAATCAGCAAACAAGGCCAATCCAGTTGCAAAGGGGGGTTAGACAGGGGGATGTTATATCCCCTAAACTGTTTACCAGCGCACTGGAGGATGTCTTTAAAACGCTGAACTGGGGAGGACGGGGCATAAGTATAAACGGCGAGCACATCTCACACCTTCGATTTGCAGACGACATAGTTGTAATGGCAGAGTCGCTGCAGGATGTTGAGGATATGTTGACCAGCCTCAACTGCTCTTGCAGACGAGTAGGTCTTAGGATGAACGTAGACAAGACGAAAGTCATGTCCAACTCGCACGTTGACCTAAGACCGGTGATCGTCGAAAATGTCAATATTGAAGTTGTTCAGGAGTACGTCTACCTAGGACAGATAATACAGCTGGGTAGGAACAATTTCGATAGAGAAGCTGACAGAAGAATCCAGTTGGGCTGGGCAGCATTTGGAAAACTGCGTCAAGTCTTCACGTCGCCTATTCCACAATGTTTAAAGACAAAAGTCTTTAATCAGTGCGTCCTGCCTGTCATGACCTACGGTGCAGAAACGTGGACACTGACAGTGGGCCTGATCCACAGGTTCCAAGTCGCTCAGCGAGCTATGGAAAGGGCTATGCTCGGGGTTTCTTTGAAGGATATGATTCGTAACGAGGAGATCCGACGAAGAACGAAAGTCACCGACATAGCCGAAATCATTAGCAAGCTGAAGTGGCAGTGGGCAGGCCACATATGCCGCAGAACCGACGGCCGTTGGGGCAGACGAGTTCTGGAGTGGAGACCGCGGATCGGCACTCGCAGGGTGGGACGCTCCGCCGCCAGGTGGACCGACGACCTGGCCGGTAGCGGCTGGATGCGGAGGGCAGAGGACCGGGTGTGGTGGCGTTCATTGGGGAAGGCCTATGGCCAGCAGTGGACTTCTAGGGGCTGATATGATGATGATGATGATGATTGTTTGTTATTGATTGATTGTTACTACTCTTAAAGAACGCAGAGAAAAAGGAGATCTAATTGAGACCTTCAACATTTTAAACAATCACTACAACACATCCATAATGAAGAATATATTTAACTCAAACCCCACTGAACGACTCAGAGGACATAATATGAGAATACAAAGATCAAATGCTCACCTGAACCCTCAAAGAAATATTTTAAGCAACAGGGTTGTAACCAGATGGAACAAATTGCCAGAATCTGTCATAACTGCTACATCAATAAACATGTTTATGAAAAGACTGGACAATATCTCAAAAGATAATAATCAAGTCGACTAATGATATGGAAGCACCAGCTATAAGCTGCCTTTCCATTTAATAAAAAATAATACAAACCTGTTTTTGCTGTTCATGTAAGTACCGCCGTGTGGTTTCCGGTAGAGTAGAATAGGACCACTCCAACTCTTCCCGTGGATGTAGTACAAGGCGACTAAGGGAATACATTATAAAACATCAATCAGGCCTCCCCGACCCGTCTGGCCAGCGCGGGGAGTGTAGGCCAAATCCTCCGTCTGTCTCCGGCAGATGAGAGAGGGTTGTGCTCCTGCAGTGGAGACAAAACTAACCTGATGATGATGATGTAAGTACATGTTATCGAGATAGCATTGGTTATCGTAGGAAAATTGGTTTATATCCCATTCAGTACCTATGATTTGATTTTAATTATCACGCTTCACGTTTGATCGGGTTGGGAGAATTAAACATCGGAAGAATTTTTATTTTTAATTTTTATTTGTATCTAACTATACTACGTCACGTTAAGGGGTATCACATAGGTATCACTCAGCGAAAAGCGGGCGAAGGAAAGTCGCTTTGCGCCATTGGATCGCGCAAAGTGGCGATACATCGTCTATGCCTACCCTTCTGGGACCAAGGCGTGAGCTTTATGTATCTATGCATGTAGAATAGAGATGTGAAGGACCCAGAACTTTAGTACACTTTTCACCAACCGGGTTTCGGTCAACGATCTCTATGTACTACTAGATGGAGCTTTCCAAACAATCGCTCTGTTCCACGCAAGTAACCACACTCTTTCATATTCACTTTGAAACTTGTGCAGTTACTACTCAGAACATTTAATTATTTACTAAATATTGGCATTATTTAACCGTAGCGTCAATATTTAGTAATAATTAAATGTTCTGCTGCACAAGTTTCATTGTGAATGTGAAAGAGTTGTGGCTACTTGCGTGGAACAGAGCGATTGTTTGGAACGCTCCATCTAGTAGTACATAGAGATCGTTGGTTTCGGTCTAATATTCCATTATCATGTGTGCAGCGAACCGGGAAGCGACTATGGCACCGTGAAGGCATGACACACCTAATAGTACGTTATGGACAATGGAAGCACAAAATCGTTTAACATTCGCACGCAACATGACAGAAAAGTACTAGGCGATCAGAAGCTTGTAGGAAGTTGTTTTTGTGTTAGATGTATTCCGTGTGGCTTGGTCGTTGGACTCCAGCGCTAGCGATCATAGGTTTGATTCCCTCTAGGTACGTACGAGATTGAATTTAAATTTGCTTTAATTAACGACGACCTCCGTGGCGGAACGGGTAGCTTTCGGACTGCCACGCCGGAGGTTTCGAGTTCGAATCCCGCTAGGGGCAAATGTTCGTATGATGAATATGAATGTTTGTACCCAAGTCTTGGATGTTTATATATTTATTTAAGTATGTATATCCGTTATCTAGTAACCATAGCACAGGCTCTGCCTAGTTTGGGACTGGATAATTGGTGTGAATGTCTGACATATTTATTTATTTTTCTTAAAAAATTGGCACGACCAGTTTACAGTAGATAATGCTAGTGCTATGCGAGGGGATTAGACAAGTACTCGTTTATGTATATATTGAAATATTCATTTATTCTAAGACTAGCTTTTGCCCGCGACTTCGTCCACGTAGGTTTCGATATTTACACATCTTCACAGCTTTTAACGATTAATTTGGTTTCCCATAGGAATGAGATGTTTTTCGGGATAAAAACTATTCTATGTCCTATTCCAGGACCTAACCTATATGTGTGCCAAGTTTTATCCCGATCCGTCCAGTAGTTGAAGCGTGATTCGAGTAATAAACATCCAAATTTCCAAATATCCAAACTTTCGCATTTATAATGTTAGTAGGATTATAGAGAGCAGAAAAAGGCTTGTCACTTCGAAGGATATTACAGTCTGGGCGAATTTTATAAATTGATAACATTTTGAAACAAGATCGATTTTTATTTGTTTTTAATAAAAAAAAATTACATACTTATTATTGACATTGATATTTTTTATTTTTAATTTGACGTATAATGAAAATTATGAATGAAGAATTGGTATTATACGAAATGCTTACTTCCTGGGCTGCTGTCAGGCAACGTCTAACGATCGACGATAGTTAGAACATGGTACTTATTTCGACCGCGCTCGTGGAGTATCGGTTGCGTGCTATAGAGTTGTTTGTTGTTCCCCAGGCGTGGGGCGCATGCACCGCCCGTCGAAGCACTCCCCGCGCACGCTGCAGCTGTGGCTGTCGCGCTTCGCCGTCATGCTGCGCGTGCGCATACACGAGCCGCTGCTGCGCGAGGCCGAGCCGTTCGGGGACTTCAGCAAGCCGGACATGTTCTACCAGGTATTATACGGCGCAAGCAGCTGGATCTTATTCATATAGATAGTGGAAAGATTGTATTATAAAAACACAATATTTTATTATAAAACTAGCTGTGCCCGCGGCTCCGCTCGCGTGAACTACAGAATCCGATCCCACTCCCGCTCCAGCTTCCGCTTCCGCTCCCGCTTGCACCGCCTCCGCCCCCGCCCTCGCTGGTCTGATCGAAATGTGTTCTGTTGCTTATCCTTAGACGGCCCAATTTTTTTTTTGCAAATATCTTCAATGTACAGACACTCGAAGTATACGTTTTTATTTAGAAGATTTCAGTATGTCCGTACGTGCTGTTGTGTAATTTTTTATATGTTACAAAATATATTTTGTACGAGTAGTATTTTCATGAAACTCGAAAACAAGACACTTTATAATCTGCCATATAGTCGTCTATTGAAACAAAGAATCACCAAGTTATTCTATTTTTTGTTGTTTGTTGATTTTCGACCAATTTGCATCCCAACGCTACTATGGAGCAAGAGATGTTTTTAGAGCTTTGTTGAGGCAAACGTGGTAAAAGTCCACTGTATTTGTTCTACCCGGGGTAACTACATCTGGTACGGATTTTTTTCCAAAGGTTATTTAGTAAGAACTAATTAGGAACCATTGGTAATAGCGGTATCCCATTCCTAACCTATATTCCTTACCCATACCCCCAGTTCCTGTCTCCTTCGCCCCAATCCAAGGTCCAAGGTGCCGATGGATGCGTGTCCAGGAGCTAGCCTGGTCGCAAGCGTGCCGACATCTCGGAGCTGGGCGAACTCCGGGCACTATTAGCCTTACCGAGTCATGCGGGGCCCTGACGGTTATTTCCCTAGATGTTCGTGGTACCTCACCTCAAGGGGTATTTAGTGTTTGAGGGTGACTAAAGGATACACTTGTTACTGATATAAAAGGATTGATATAATTTATTAATAAACACATAAATAATATAGTAGAGTTAGGAGGGAGGGAAACGACTGAAGACCGACGCAGGCGGGGGGGGGGGGCTCGTGTCTCTGTGTAACATGATATCCATTACTTAAGTAAGCGTGATGCTACAGGTATTACGGAGCGAAGAGCGTGCGAAGGAAAGTAGATTGCGCAAAGTGGCGATACATCGTCTCTGCCTACCCCTCTGGGGCCAAGGCGTGATCATTATGTATGTATGTGGGAACCACTGGTATAGAAGGACTGGGATAATTATCTCTATCTTATATAATTCTTATATAATTGTATCTATCCAGGACGTTTATGTATGAATTTATGATGTAAAAATTTTTCTTCATTGTGTTGACAGTTCTACCCTGACCTGTACGAGAATCGAACCGGCTCTCTAGTGCCGTTCTCACTGCGGCTGTTAGTCGCCGAGTTGCCCGGGCATGTGGGGAAACCAGAGGAGGCCGTTGACAGGCTGTACGCAATGTTGGAAGTCATTCAAAAGGTGAGGCACAAGGGTTTTGATTACCTAATCTATGGGTTACGTAGGGAAATTAAAAAAAAGCAGTGCTTGGACCTTCAGTGCTGGACATAGGCCTTCCCCAATGAACGCCACCACACGGACCTCCGCACTCGCTTCATCAGCTCCTCAGTCCGCCCCCCTCATCTACTCCAACGACCGTCGGTTCGACGGCAGATGTGGCTCGCCCACTGCCACTTCAGCTTGCTAATCCTTTCGGCTATGTCTATGGCTATGCTGCTATGGTGCAAAGTCGTCTTTACGACACTTATGGGAAGATTTAGAAGGCTGTCTGTAAGAAACGACTTAAAGCGATAAGACCGCCTAAATTGTACTATTTTTAACTCCTAATAAAGTATTGCTTTAAGTGATTTCTTCCAGACAACCTTTAGGTAGACAATAATGTGCCAGAGAAAAAAGTTAGTTTGTCTTAAATTTTAAAGATTTCTGTTTCTTTTTTCAGATGCTATTAAACCTGCGCCAAGGCAAGACGGAAGATGGCACAGCCGCTGTGACAGAGCAAGACAAAAATGAATCCATTCGCTTATGGATGGGCAGGGAGACACGCGTCATGCACTCCAT
Source organism: Esperia sulphurella (assembly GCA_947086405.1). NCBI lineage: Eukaryota > Metazoa > Arthropoda > Insecta > Lepidoptera > Oecophoridae > Esperia > Esperia sulphurella. Next base: position 2,712,310 of record OX352278.1, on the reverse strand, counting down.
AGTCAATTGTGCTATAGCTTTGAAGGTATCATCATCAGGTTATTTTTGTCTCCACTGCAGGAGCACAACCCTCTCTCATCTGCCGGAGACAGACTGAGGATTTGGCCTACACTCCCCGCGCTGGCCAGACGGGTTGGGGAGGCCTGATTGATGTTTCATAATGTATTCCCTTAGTTGCCTTGTACGACATCCACGGGAAGAGTTGGAGTGGTCCTATTCTACTCTACCGGAAACTATACGGCAAATAATATATAAGATAGTGAGATAATATATAATTCTTTCGGTGATCTGTATGCATAAATGTGGGCTTTTGAATCGGAACTATGCGTAAATAATATGTTGGGTTTTCCAGGACTACCGCCTAGCCGGGAAAATACTGGTGTCTCTGCAGCAGCAAGCGACATCCCAAGTCCAAAAGCGCGCGCTGTCCAGCGCCCTGTGTCGCCTGTGGCTGCTAGCGGGGCACTTGCGGGCAGCGATGGCGCACCTAGACGCCGCCAGGGAGGCGCGACATCACATGTAAGTAGCTAATGTCGCAGGGGATTATTAGAATATACCCACAGCTGGCTTAAGTATGAAAAAACGCCTACCCGGTTTCTAGGGTCATCATCTTCAGCCGAAATACGTCGCTGCTGAACATAAGCCCCCCCAATACAATGCCACTCTTGGTGGGCTGTCCATTGGGGGATCTGCCATCTTATCTTATCTTTTTAGGGGGCCAGGAAGACCTGGCGACACTTCGACCCTTCAGGATCTTTTGTGTCAAACCCCTGACCACCAACGGTGCCCCAAGCCGATTTAGTGGACTTCACATACGCCTCAGAAATTCTTCTTCGGCATATGCAGGTTTCCTTACGATGTTTTCCTTCACCGAAAAGCCTGTGGTATTATAAATAAACCGTACTTAAGTTTAGTAAAACTCATTGGTACGGGCGGGGTTTGAACTTACGACCTCATGAACGTGAGGCGAGTGCACAACCAACCGGCTACCACGGCTCTCTGGGGGATCTGCCATAATCACCACGCTTGTACACAGGAGAACGCTGCTGCACGTCCCTTAGTCGCCTTGACACCCACGGGAAGATGGGGGTGGCTCTATTCTAAGCCGGGAACCACACAACACAAATTATAGGGTCGCCAGATTGGGAAACGTAAATCTCTCGAGATAATTCTAAAATAGCTGGACGTCGAGATTTTTGTCTAGACTAAATAAAAACAGTATTACAGTGGGCTCGATTCTGAAGGCACAACGTTAAAATTTTACATCACTAAAACTGTTGCTATCCTTGTCACACAGTATTATGTAGATAGAGACGAAACCAATTTTAGCGCTGTCATATTTTAAATGTGTGCCTTCAGAATCGGGCCCATTATGTAAGTACGTTTGTTTTATCAAATTTGGTACTAAACTCTAGCTAGCTAAGGCTAAGGCTAGCTTTTAGCTAGCCTTACCGAGTCATGCGGGGCTCATCATACAAGTATTTCCATAGCTCACCGCACCACAATGTGTCACCCATAACGCCAAGTGGTATCACGGGGCGAAAAGTGGACGAAGGAAAGTCAGGATCGTGCAAAGTAGCGATACATCGTCCCTGCCTACCCATCTGGGACCAAGGCGTGAGCAGTATGTATGTATGTTTTAGCTAATTTGTTTTTTTTTATCTTCAGATGCCCCACGCCAGACGTGCGCGAGTATGTGGACTTGGGTCTTATAGACATCGCTCATGGGAAGTATCAAGATGCGTACAACAACTTTGCTAGAGCGGCCGACCAGGAGCCGACTAACATCATGGTGAGACCACGCCCCCCACTCGCCGTACAAGCAAATTTAATCACTTGCTACTATTAGGCCACGGACTAAATAAATACCCGACCAGGAGCGGGCATAAACGCGAACACAAATACAACACAGGAATTAAAATTGACATAAATATGAAAAAAAAAGAAATAAACAAATTTCATAACCGTTAAAACAAAACAGAAAAAAAATGCCACAGTGTTGTAGTGTGACGCCAAAAGGGTCCCCAGCTCAGCTTATGCTGTAGCAAGAGCTGCAGCGCTGATTTTCAGTGCGGCCACCAAATGACTCACGGACGCAGTTGGTACATCGCAAGCAAGAAATGAAAAGATTTATATTTGGACTCGAATGCCAGAGGTCGTGGGTTAGATTCCCACTTTTGTACAAATTGGCCCCGGTCTGGATATATTTGTGCCCCCTGACACAGGTATTAATTAAAAGGGGTTACTTATATTTAAATACTGTTTTATAACTGTAAGTTGTTGCAATAAATCATTTAATTGGCAAATGTTCGTATGATGAATATGAATGTTTGTACCCAAGTCTTGCATGTTTATATATTTATTTAAGTAAATTTAATTAATAATCTAGTAACCATACCACAGGCTCTGCCTAGTTTGGAACTGGATAATTGGTGTGAATGTCTGAGACATATTTTATTATTATTGTGCATTGTCCTATTCTGTTTTTTAATTTCCATAGCACAGGAGAAAATCCTACAGGTCATACCATAGAGGAAAATAATTTTTCGCACCTCATAAGTCCCCTCAAAGTTTTTACCTTCATGATTGACACTAATTGGTTATTAAATTACATAACAGATGTCATCTGTTATCTAATTTAATAACCAATTAGTGTCAATCATGAAGGTAAAAACTTTGAGGTGACTTATGAGGAGCGCAAAGTTATTTTCCTTCATGGTATGACCTGTAGTTTGGGATTAGACAAGTGTAAGTATATATGTAAATCTGCATTTTTTAATTATAATTTGTTTTTGATTACAGGTAGCCAACAACCTCTCAGTATGCTTACTGTACATGGGCCGCCTGAAGGACGCCATATCCGTCCTGCAGAAGGCGATCCACTCGGACCCCGACCGAGGGCTCAACGAGAGCCTCCTCATTAACCTGTGCACCTTGTACGAGCTGGAGTCCTCCAAGACCAACGAGAAGAAACTCAACTTGCTGAGGATGCTGGGCAAATACAAGAGCGATACCATACCTAATGTCGTAGAGTGCTTGAAGCTAACATAGACCAGTAGACATACTCTGTAAGCGTATTGGTTGCAGTTGTACTTGCTAACGGGTCACGTGATCAGCGTTTGACGTCTAGCTTATCGAAATATGTCACTTCCCGTTAGAGAGTAGAAAATGTATAGTTCGACGGATGGTATTTGAAATACTAACGCCGTGTCCTGCGCCCCTAGGTGTCTAAGTATTAGTACAGTCCGTGAACTGTTAGAAAGCAATTTGAGTCAAAGAGGAGACTTCTTAAGCTAATCTATACTAATATTATAAAGAGGTTAAGTTTGCGGGGTTGAAAGGGGTAATCTCTGGATCTACTGAACCGATTATGAAAATTCTTTTACCAATAGAAAGCCACGTTATTTGTGAGTGTCATAGGCTATATAATTTATAAAGTTAGGTGGTCCACGTGGACGAAGTCGCGGACAAACAGCTAGTTACCTATAACTCAGTAAAATTATCGAAAAAATTCAATGTTAAACATCAAAGCAAAGTAAGCCTTACCCCGTTGTCTTACATAAATTTATTGATTGTCCAATACGATATGACTTTGTGTCAAATCATAAAAACAAAAATCAATATCTAGATTAGGACGCACGCAAAAAGTTTAATGTAAAATAATCCTTATTTTTATAGTAGTAGAGAATATGAGCCGTGTGATTCCCGACTAGAATAGAGCCACCATGGGTGTCGTCAAGGCGACTAAGGGATTGCACCAGGGACGGGCAGCATCGTTCTCCGTGTATATTAAGTAATGAACTGCGATCACCAATCCACATGCCATGTGTGGTGTTTCCTAAATCCCCCAGTGTACAAACCCGTCAAAAGTAGCATTCTACTGCTTATGTCCAGCAGTGGACGTCTTTAGGTTGATCGGATTGCAATTCTGAGTAGATGTCAGAAATTATTTAAAATTAGTCGATTTTTTTTAAATCTATTTTTTTGTTGACGCTTGTGACTCGCTAAAGTCAATGCCAGCCTCGTAAGGAAACACTAATATGTCATGTTATTCAGACCTCAGTCTGAGAGATAACGTAACGAACCTATATAATTGTTTTGCCTTATCAGATAAGGGGGTGCTCAATATTATATTAATATCGCCATTGTGACACATGTTATCCCCCAGAAAGTGCCTTCTGTAGGCTGCGTAGTCGAATTTAGACGGTCCGCCGTTTAAAAGTTATAGGGGTCATACCAGACCAAATGGCCACGTAATTCCTCCGGAACCACAGGTAAGCCTTATTCTGGCATGCCACCAACGCAGATTGCAATTCTGAATAGGTGTCCAAAATGTCGTTAATTAGTCGAATTTAGTCGCAAAAAACTACATTTAGTCGGTCCGCCGTTTAAGTTATAGGGGTTTGTTGGTGGCATGCCAGACTAAGGCTTATTACAGCATGCCGCCTCCGGAACCACAGGCAGGACATTGCGAGCTCCTGGTTTAGTCGATTGATCACGTGAATTAGTCGAACCTAGTCGCAAAAAAAGTATTAATTTTTTATTGAACGTCCTAATGTGGATAGATTCAAGTTCAAGGTTGACTGACACTAGATGGCGTGACTTAACTTTTGATTGAGTTAGCCGATTGCGATGAAATAATGTTTAAAAGTCCATCAAAATTCGTTCAGTAGTTTTTAAGGCGTGCAAACTCACAGACAAAAATTCCAAAAATGATTGAAATGTGTTCTATTACTTATCCTTAGACCCCTAATTTTTTTTTTGCAAATATCTTTTATGTACAGACACGCGATGTTTACGATTTTATTTATTAGACTATGAAATTACCACTTACAGTATATTGTTTAACACTATTGTTCCTATAATTTGTTATGCAATAAAAATAAATTATTGAAGAAATAAAATTAAGTATATTAAAAAAACAATTTTTTATCTTAGCACATCTAGATAAACCACGGATGTAACCTTTTTTTCTTTGAGACTATTTTCTTTATGCACCTATATTAATCATGTCAAGGACAGTAATTGAATTTTAAAGTTTTTAAAATATACCATTCGATAGAGTTGAAATCTGAGCTTAGGAACTAAAAAACTAATTTTGGCATTTGGTTCCTTACGTTGAATTTCCGTAGACATGAATGCTTGCGTCATTTTGGCAGAGCCAGTCTCTGATTTAAAATCTTATGCGCCACTCCAGCTCGCAAGGTCTTTCAGTAATCTATCTCATGTAGGATTTAGCACCATACTATTTTGAACTCAAATTTTTAAAATGGTTCTTAATCATCAAGATAAATATATATGCTTCGTGATGATTATCGAATGAACGCCATCTTTAACGCTAGAAGCAAGTACATAGTTTAAAATATTTAATAATCAAGTGTGAGAAATATTTGTTGATTATTTATATTTATCTTGATAATTATCGCTTCGAACCTGAGTCTAGAAATAGTCTATTGCTTGACTTGAACTTTATTAAGGAAAATAGCTCTTATAAATTATTGACAGGTTGTTTTGAAAAATTAAACTACAATAATTTAGATTAGAATTGATATATTTACCGAGAATTGTCGTCGTCCAAACGCATTTTTTTTGTTAATAACCACCATCTTAAAATAGACATGCATACATACTTCATTTTAATCGAATGCTTTACAAAAACAATATGGACGTATACTTTGATTTAAAAAAAAAAAAAGATAGGCTGTGTAGACACAGCCGCAAGTTTTTTTTAAACGTGAATACGTGTGAATAGCCCTTTAGGAGTTTATACAGCTTGATATACATGGTTTAACAAAATGTAATATTACGGATCGATACACCCAAGGTACACTTCGCCAACTATAATTTCATAATTTTTTTTTATCAAAATCGAGTCGTCATTTACTGATTATTATGCTCCCTGAATTTTAAGAAAAAAAGTTTTTTTTTTAGTTTTGATTATTCGATTTTGATAAAAACAAAATTGACCAACATTTTAGTTGTAGTGTACCTTGGAGGAATCGAGATCATTCACTAACGAATACATACAAAAAAAAATTACTTTCCATATAAAATTATGTGCATGTGATTGTGAGATTTGTATGAAAAGTAAAAAAAAAACCAAAAGTACACTAAAAGTTTTAGTATTCGAATGCTCATGTACCATGTTTTTTGTACATATTGGTGTGAGCAGTGTGACTGAACTGTAAACAGTTTACATTTTATAACGCAACCATGTTTTCGTGACGCTCCACTGGAATTCCGAAGACGTATTCACGTTGAAAAATATAGTAATACTGCATACACTTTTAAGACAAGTGCAGACGTTTTTACCTACTTTTTAGGCATTCAATATCATTTTGATACCAATATTGTTGCTTGCTAGTATATATAGAATTGCAACTAGCCCACAGCTAGACCAAACCCAATTAAAAAAACCAAATTTAACTTCTGCTCGGTGGTGCTTCCCACGGTTTAGCTATTCCTTAGTGAACAGTGAAAACTCATGTTTCCCGTGGTAAAAAGTAAATTATGTAACTTCCAGGCTTTAACAGAGTATAAATGCGTCGAGTTCAAAAGAGTGAAAAGAGATCTATTGTGACGTCACGATACTTGACCAAAAAATATCCATAGTACCCACTTATATCGTAACTAAAATCACAACAGCATCAATATCGGTTCTATGATTGATTTTGCCTTATTTATACCTTAGCAACACCATGTATATTAGGACAATATTGGACATTTTAAATTTAAGACCAAAAGTCCAACCCTATTTTACAATTTCAAAATATTTTATTTAAAAAAACAAATTCTGAAGTCTGCACCTACCTTAATTCTAAACGAGTTACAAAAAACATAATTGTAATTCTGTTGTAATTAAAGAAAATTGTTCTATATTGAATAATTAATTATAAAATTACACATACAGGGCTATATTAAAGTATGCAGAATATTACATATTTATTATTTAATAATGTAAGTGAATTTTTTAGATAAATTTTTTTTCTTTTAAATGACATCTCATCATTCACTTGCAGAAATTACCTATAGTTTAAAATTCACAGCTTGCTTATGTGCAGGACTGTCTTAGTTTTTAACTCCTTTAATTATTCACGAAAAGAACTGCAGTGTAAGTCTCTTATTAAGAAATGTACAGTCAAGTGTAAATATTTACATGCATTATTTATTCAAAAACAAGTACTTATAAATACGCTACACATTTTACAGTTGAACACTGACTTTTAAACAAAATATTGAACATTTTAATTCTGTATTTTTGCGTTTTGTAACTTTAATTAAAATTTTATATTAATGTATGTAAATAAATAATAAATATTACATTTACACTTCTCTATTCCCAAAGTAGGATTTTGTCTCCTGTGCTATGGGAATTAAACAAGGATTGGACAAATTACAAATATTACATCCAGACCGGGTCCAACTTGTACAAAGTAGTCTCGTCCCCAGTGGGAATCACACCCACGACCTCAGGCGCTCGAGTCCATTAACTAAGGCCACTAGGCCCACAAGGCGGCAAATAATATTGTGCTGTACACATTCACAAATGTTTGTAGTTTGAATTATCATTTAATTACACTTAACTGTACCATTAAAAATACACCACCACCCTGCATCTACTTATAATAGCCCAGTATATTAAATTTCCACCTTAGACTACACAACCACTGCGCTTGATTCGTGCAAAAAAAAACATACAAGAAACCGAAACGCAATCGATTTACAACAAAAAAAATTGTTCTCATTTACATATAATCGGCTTGCTAATATCTGTTGTAAATTAAAAAATAATCGTACAATTATATAATTGGCCACATAATTTTAAAAAAATATTCACTGGGGTACAAATACCCATTCGTTTTAGGCCGCAGCTCCATCACGAAAGCTGAAACTTTAAAAATTCCGTAACTGTATGACAGAATGATACTTTCTTAAGCATCAAACAGGCAGACAGGCCTATCTAATGAACAAATACTTATAGATATAGAAAGTTTGGAAAAGACTCAAATTAATTTGTCTCAATCGCATTTATTTTTCTTTCATTTTAACCATTCGTTGGCTTACAACAAACTGCTCGGGAATTACCGTGGCATTTAGTAACTTCTTCCCAAAACCTTAAGGTTCTAATTGCTACTGTAAATTGTTATTCCTGAGTAGTTGCTTCTTGGGCATTGTTAAGCCAAATGGAGTCCAAAGTGAGCTTCTGCAGCGGAGCTGCGACCTTATCATCATCTGCCTGTGTCATCATCACAATATCATCAAAACCTGTTACTCGTTAAAAGTTACATCTACCTAACTATTGCCTCGCCGCTACGCATCTTTATCTAGTAGCAATCGTACAAGGATTCATAACGCAGCGATATATCGTCCGAGTTTTAACGCCAGCGGTCATTATTCTTCCTTTGTGATAAAGTTTGTAGCTTTTTCGCAATGCATGCTATGGAATTTGAAAAATGGCCGCAGGCGTTATTTCGCAGCGAGAAAACGCGGCAGTTGTGAATCCGGCTTTACAGTGGCAAGTGAGGCTACATATATTTTTGAATCACCTAAACGTGAAGTTAGATATTTGTCATGCGATAAAATATTTTTTGCTATACACGTACAAAAATCCGTCTGCCAAATCTTGAGGTAGTCATGTTCATAAAATGAAACTATTTTTAGTATATTTGTGCATTAACAGACACAGCACCAAATTCGGTATGTATTATAGATCGTTCAGTTCACGACGGCACACCGTACTCTTTCTCTAAACCGCTTACATTTCATTGAATGTGTTATATTGTTACTGTTTCGATTAGCTGCCCCTCAAGGCGTGCCATCCTAAATTGAACGATTATAGTAATTAATAATTATGATTTAAGATTTAAAAAGCTAAAAAGCAATGCTATATTTCTGGATTAAATATTATACTGATAGAAATTTATTGCTTGATTTTTACCCTAACATTTATTACAAGATCTAAGAGAAGACTCTTTACAAAATTATTGTTTTTAATTGGTAAAGAATATCCAATAAAAAAAAAATAGATAGCTTTATCTAAGTCGACTTTTTTATCGTAAAAATAAACGATAAGGTTGACTGAGGTAGTCTGGAAGAAAAGACTAGATCGTGTAATGGACTTAGGGAGTCCTATTTTCGTTTCGTATTTTTTTAATGTTGAATAAAGAATATTAAAACAAGTCCTACATTATAATATTCCTTCACAATTACTAATTTATTTTAATTTGCGTGTTTCAGAACAAAAAATAAATACTGAATATTTTCGAACAGAAAAATAATTGATTACTTATATTATTCTATATTTACAATTACCAGTTGCCAAAACTATTTATTAATTTCAGGTATAATTATAGAACCTCCACTACGCTTGCGAGGTTGAATACATGGCTTATAGACATTGACAGTCATCTAAGAAAATGGTTGACCACCTTCAAAGCTCAATTCACAATGAACCTGCGAAGCAACGCCCATGGAAGCGTTTGGTTTGTTCTTGTCCTGACGATTATAAGCTTATTTCTAGTAAGCTTATAATAAATTTTAGCAATGTCATAGAGGCCGTCGCGTTACAGTGGTTCGGGCGTTTACTTTGAAAGTGAGAGGTTTTTGTACTGTATATATTTGCAGATTATAGTAGGAAGTTAGGTACAGCCATTACAAAACCATTACTTAGGTTCGTCTTCCACTACCGTCAAACAACATGCATTTGTACAAGTTGGGTTTGTAAATGGTGCTGTCCATGTTTAAATTCATAATACAAGTAATCATAGTTTTTTTCTTATCGGGATTAGACATGTGTGTGGCGTTAATTAAATAAAAATGCGTCTTTAGGCGTAACTTGATTATTGCGAGATGCATACCACGGCGAGTCCTCTACGATTATCTGATGCACGCTATTTTGTTTCAATACAGATCAGTCATTTTCTTAGACAACAGTACAAATTAAAATGTTTATATAACATGCAAAAGTATTTTGTTTGGCAGACAGAGTGAGTTAAACATGAAATAGTTTTTACAATCATTAATGGACTGGTTTCATCACCATTAGTGTCTTAGAGAACCACTACCTAACTATGATTGAGCCTGATCTAATAATGATAAATGAGTATTGACAATGTAAAGCATTATCATTAATGTCCAGTACTTATTGCTTATACTTAAATGTACTTCAACCACTAAAATGTAGTGTTTGACCGTTTCAAGTTTGAATTATTTCTTAGCTCTTCCATAAATTCATCACAGCTTACGTCACAGTTAGGCCTCTCCCTAAGTAATGAGAGGTTTTAATCAAATCAACAGAGGTTGATATCTTCTGTAATTTTAATACATTCAAATCAAAATATTTCTTATTGTACATACATTATAGTACACTATTAGCCTTACCGAATTATGCAGGGCTCAAGTATTTCCCTAGCTAATCGTGGTACTACAATGTGTCTCAACACGGAGGCGGCGATGTTGTTCGCCACACATCATACCAAGTGGTATCACGGGGCTAAAAGAGGATGAAGAAGTCTCTACGTTGGATCGCTTAAAGTGGCGATAAATTGTCTCTGCCTACTCGTATGGAACCAGGGTGTGAGCATTATGTATGTATTATAGTACACACACATCTGATTAATCCTAGCATCTTGTCCAATTATGATAAAGTTAAAATTAGAACGAATTGATAATTATCATAGAGCACTGACATGTCCTAGTGCTTATCCTATTATTTCTCTCTGGACCTTTATCTATGACTGCCTTTATTGATAAACTTGAAATGGTCAATCTGAGCCCGCATTAAAGGCTACTACAGACATTAGAGACAAGATGTGTGCAACTACTTGCAAGAGTCAATGCTCATTGTAATTCATTCATATGCCTATAGAAGCCTTTACAACTACACTTTTGTATAGTTCTGCTAGTTTTTTTTTAATATTATTTACAACAGGCCTGTGCCATTCGGTGGTAAAAATAGGCTGTTACTTACACAAGATTCACAGCTTTTATCTATTATTGAAAACGAACCTGTCATGAAGTCTAGATACATGTTACAAGAAAGATTGCTTACAAGAGGGGGGTAATTATAGTATATCACATCTTCCCCCACTGATAGTACCTTAATTTAGGCACTTTTCCAGTAAACTATACTAGACCAATTAGACACATTGCCATAAAAGTTTTACAGTGGTAGTGTTTGCTTCTACTAGAAAATACAGTAAAGTAAAATGGTTTTAGTACCCCATTTAGCTTCCAGGGTGCTCAACTAGGTCTTAGGGTCGATTCCAGGCACACATCGCCCTAAGCAAATATTAAAGGTACAGACAATGATCAACTTAATATACGGACTAAGAATAATCGCTCAAACTTTAAAAACAAAACCACCAAAAAGGTCTTCCATTGAGTTATTGCGTTTCACTTAAATTTACAAGGCTTTATTCCAACTGTACGCTTACAATGTCTTCTGCACTGTGATGTCTTCGAAATAAATAAGTTCTCTTACACACTATAGTCTGAACGGAAGATAGTTCACAACCGGTTACGACGGTTCCTTAAAGCCTTGAGGCGCGCACGGCGCGACTTCGCGGATTATATGTCGCCATTTTGACTTATCCCAATCCTCTTGATAAACTCCTCTTGAAGCATCACTGTTTTGATCATACTTGGGTGTGCTCCATAAGCTATATTTGCATCTGGAGTCGTGCAGTACTGCTGTGTACCATCAGTGAGTATCACATTCTGACCATTACACTGTGAACCAGTAGAATCCATTGAGTTCCAGTATGTTTCACTTGGGGAAGTGCTGTTGACACCTGGAGGTGGCGCTGCTGGTGCTCCCGTATATCTAAAGTAAGGGTTCTTCAAATCTAATGTGTTGGATGACGAGATATTAGTTCCTTCCAAGTTCATTTCCATGGTAACATCATAACTCTGGCGCTTATTTGCCAGCAACAGTACACGTCCTGTCAATGCTTGGCCTTGTTTAGCGAAAATCGGTGTTTCTAACAGACAGCGAACCTGATACCAATGAGTTAGTGGCTCAGTAGGTGCAGTGGACAGCCAGATATGCTGTGTGCTGCCTGCGAATAGCACATCAAACCAAAAAGCGAGTCCGTGGCAAGTTCCCGATTGAGTCATCTCAAATCTGAATGGGACTTCAATACGATGCAAATCAGTTTCATTTGCATTGAGGAAATCTACTACATGTCTTACTGACCGTGCCATACAAATGCGTACATCAAATGTGTCGACAATGGGTTGTCTGAAGTATTCCTTCATAGCTGCAGTACGTAATTCGCTCAAATCAACTCCGTGGAAGCAGTTTTGGTACCAGAAGTTAGCTTTATTGTACTGCTCCATAAATAATGCATCATCGGTGAACGGAGCTATATGAAGATCCCCTCTAGTGGGGTACATGTTACCATTCGATTTGAGCCATTTCTTAGCATGTAGATATGTTTCTAACATACGTTCGTTGTATAACATATAGCCCATGGGCTCTGAAATTATAATATCAACGCTCTCCGGGAGCTCGATTTCCTCAATTTTTCCAGCTACAACAGTTATACGGTCATTTAGACCGTTGGCACGAACTAATCCTTGTGCATGATGAGCCATATTACTGGCTTCCACTGCATATACCTTACGTGCTCCAGCTTGAGCGGCAAAGAATGAAAGTATACCAGATCCTGCCCCTACATCCAACACCACCTTATTCTTGAAGTCGTTGATGTTCGACAAAATTGCGCGCTGGTACGTACTAGTCCTCACGTAATCCTGCATCATGTTTTGCTGCTGACTAAGATAACCGTAGAACTGAAAATATTGCATTGCTGACGAATCTTCAGTCCGTACTGTGAAGACGGACGATGACCGACCCGCCTTAATTTTACTCACGAGCAGGTGGAAGCTCTGACAGTCAACCTCCGAGGCGAACTTGAAAAATAATGTTTCATTGTCTATTGTGAAGATGTAAGATTGGCCGGCGACACGAGAACACTCGCTCTGGCAGTGGAGCGGGAATTCTAGAACTTCCTGGGCTAGCACAGGGTCAGCACGGATCACTTTTACACTCAACCCCTGAGGGTCATAATCCACGTTTACGTTTGTGGGAAAATTGAAACGCGAGGTCAGAGCGCCGTCGTTGTTGACGGTCGAAACCGTCACGCCGCGAAACGTGTTCGCCATTTTTGACTTCTCGACGCGATGGCGACGACGCCGTTTACACTTTATTCAATAATCACACGCGCACGGCAAACAAAGAAAATGCCGTTGAGAAGTTTTTAGGTGGCCGCCGGTGTAAAATCGATCACTCACAAACTTCTTCCCTCTTTTGTCTATGGTCACGGCGCGTAGCGTGCTATTTTTATTTTTTTACGTCAGTAGTGAGGTAAATAACAGTTAATAGTTATTTTAGTATAGTATTCGTTAAAAAAAAATTATGATAGCATATAATTTGTCAAGCTTGTAATTATTAACATTTAACTATCAACTTTCAAATCGAATTTTAAAGTTAACTTCAGACCCTTCCAAAATAATCGTATGTGTGCCACAAGAGAAACGTAGATAAACGATCGTGTTACCGAGCCCTTTTTTGTCGATGCTTGATCAGCTAGACGTTCGAAAACTAAAAACTTTGATTTGAATGTTGTCCTTGTGTATTATTTTTACTTATTACAATTAAATTGTTTTCATCAACTGTATCAAAACTTTATATTTTACATGTTTTCATAGAATTTAAAATACTTAGTCTTCTTTTAGACATTTTTGGTGATATATGGTTAATGAATTTGGTGTATGAGCGGACTCTGTAGTGTCAAAATCACATTGAACGGAGTGGGTGGATTGAGGTTATTTTCTGTATTTTATCGATACTTTTGTGAACTTTTTCTAAGACATTAAAAATGACTAAAAACCTAAAAAATTTAAAATGGAAATCTGTAGCTTTGGAAGGCTTTCCAGCTGCCGTTACAGAAAATTTACAAGGGTTGGTGGGCTTGGAAGAATGCAGAAACTATGGTTTCGAAAAAGACCCAAAAGTACCTAAAAAGGTACGTTAGTTGTATAATTTTCTATATGATAACAATGAGCTATGATCTACAAATGCTTTTGTACAATTAAAAGTGACCCTAAATTATAATTGCTAATAAAATGTTATGTTTTTGTTTTATATGTAATATATTGATGTTTTGTTAATTTATTGAAGTTATCATTGTAGCAAAAGGCGCTAAAGAAGAAAAGTAGTACATCTACGGCAGACAAAGAAGTACCAAGCAAGAAAGTTAAACTAAGTAATGGGTTTATTGTAGAAACCTGTAGTTCTACCTCACCATCACTACCGAATAAAATAAGTGAAGAAGATGATAACAAAATTGATGAAAATAATCAAACTAGAACTACAAAAACTACTGGCAACTCTAAAACAGTAGAAAAGTGTACCAAACACGAGAAAAAGAATCATAAATTTGGGGAAGACGCATCAGAAAAAGTATCTAGTCTGACAGCAGAAGATATGCTCACATGGGCGGAGTTTAAGCTGCCAGAACCAATATTGAAGGCTTTGACGGAGTTGGGTTTCAAACAACCTACGAAAATTCAACAGTTGACACTGCCAGCTGCTATTCATGGTTAGTTAATATATGTTATACATGGCTTTTAGTTGGGATTAAGGTAGAGCATCATTTATTTTATTGAATACTTTATTGTACTCGCAAAAATACAAAGAAGTAATTGAAAGAAAAGAAAATTATAGAAATGGTTGCGCTTATTTCTAAAGAAATACTTGGTCCTTCTATTGTTCCATCCTACCTGGCGGAAAGTGAAGGTGTGGCCTAATATGGAATGTGCATAAGCACACTATTCACTCTTCCTTTAAAGAGAATTATCTTACATAGATAATTCTCTTTAAAAACACAATTAAAAAAATACAACCTCTGCCTTTAGTCCCTCTAAAGGCAGAGGTTGTATTTTTTTAATTGTGTGTTACTATAAATTGTATATAGTAAAACACAATTATAATAGGCATAAATAGGCATGCAAATATATAGTTATATTTGCATGCCTATCATGGTAGAGCATGAAGGTCCTTAAAATGAATAAGAACTTGTCAAAAATGTACTTATATTCGCAAATAACAATTATTGTATTGTATTTGCGTGTGTAAACACTTTATTGTACCAAAATTAACAACAACAATATCTAATAGGAATAAATTAGTGTACAAAGGCGGACTTATCCCAATTAGGGATCTCTTTCAGCCAACCTTAGGGCCACTGAAAGGACTGGTATAAAGTGTTAAGAGATGGAAGCTATATCCAGAAAAAAATTGCTACAATTACATTTCCACTGAGTATTTGAATGATACACCTCTTGTGTTTTGCACAAGCCCTGTTACCCATCAAACTTAACTGAACACAGAAATTTTATATAATAAAATGTTTCCTTTCTCATATATTAAATTTCAGGACGCAGAGACATTCTTGGAGCAGCTGAGACGGGCAGCGGCAAGACACTAGCATTTGGCCTTCCCATTCTTACAGGCATAATGAAATTTAAAGAAAAAGCTGATGCTGGCTTAGATGTTTACGAAATACCCTATAGAAAGTTTTCGACGAAGAAGAAACAACATTCTGAACCTGTTGAAAAACCTACTAAAAAGAAATATAAAAAGAAAGAAGTACCTAAAGAATCTTCTGAGGATGGATACAGCAGTGGTGAAGAAAGTAACGATAAAGAAAGTGATGAGGATTATAGTAAGGAAATAGTTGTGACGGTCAAAAAGAGAGAGGCACCAACAGATGAAGAGAACAGTGATGACAGTGAGAACTATGTGCATCTGTCAGAATTGCTGGATTCAGACGATTTAGCAGATAACAGTGATGATGATGATAAAAATGTTTCAACATTGAATGGTAAAGAAAACTCTGATGAAGAAAATAAGAGTGAAAATGAATTTGATGAAGAAACTAAGAGTGATGAATCTGGTCAGGAAAGTTTAGACGAGGAAACTAAGAGTGGTGATGAATCTGATGATGAGGATGTTGGTGTTGAAGAAACTGTTAATGGTGAAGGTAAACATTTATAAGTATAATCAAATATGATTTTTACAACTTGTAGAAGTCTGCCTAGTTTGTGTAGTATTCTGTATTATTTGTCTGGCAATTATGAATAATTTACCATCTGAATTTGCACAGTCTAATAACTGTATTTTTAAATAAAAATAAACCATAACCCGTAAATTCCCAGAATATTTTTCTCTCGAATCTTGGGATAGAAAATACCATACATGGCCATAGTCAAAAGATTTACTTATTTTTTGCATCAGGGTTGGGCATTCTCCTGTGTATATTAAGATGATTACTGTGATCACCAATCCACCGGCCAAGCGTGGTGATTATGGCAAACCCAATGGAGAGCCCACCAAAAGTGGCATTCTATTGGGGAGGTTATGTTCAGCAGTGGACGTATTTCGGCTGATGTGATGACTTCTGATTTATTAATATTTTACCTGTTAAATTTTGTAATGTATTTCAGGTATGGGATGTGTGAAGGTGATAGATGATGTGGAAATGCCAGATCACCTGGTGGTTAAGACTGGGAAGCCCCTGTATGCTCTCATCCTGACTCCGACCAGAGAGCTCGCTATACAGATCAGCAACCATCTAAAAGCGGCTGCTAAGTACACTGGTAATTTTTTTAAATATAAAATTCAAATATTCTCTATTGTGCACCAAAACAAATAAATTACATAGAAGGATGAATATAGTGTACAACAGCCTATAGGGGCCACTTCGACCTTATGAAATCTTTCATGTCAGCCCTTATTGGGTAGCTGAGGGTTTATCTTTTGGTGGGCTGTCCATTGGGGAATTTGACAAAATCACCACACTTGGCTGGTGGATTGGTGATCACAGTAATGATCATAATATATACAGGAAAACACTGCTGCTGGTCCCTAATGCAATTCCTTAGTCGCTTTGACATCCAGGGGTAGATTGTCGGTGGCCCTATTCTAAGCCAGGAGCCACACAGCTTATTGACTGTTGGTTATATGCAATTTAACTGGTAGATCCTATTTTTCACCACAGGTATAAGAATAGCAACAATAGTGGGCGGCATGGCAGCCGCTAAACAGGAGCGGGTGCTCCGCTACGGGCCTGAGGTGGTGGTGGCGACTCCGGGCCGCCTGTGGGAGCTTCTCACGCAAGGCCAGCCGCATCTGCAGCAGCTAGACTGTGTCAAGTATGGATTTTTTTTATGACAAGTTACTAGCGACCGCTCGCAAATTCATTGGCGTTGAATTCCTTTGCACATCATGTAGTTTTTCCGACTTTTTGAATTTTTGCAACGCCATTGTTTTTTTTGTCATAATTCGACGTATGACCGTCCAACTCCAGAATCAGCAGACAAGGCCAATCCAGTTGCAAAGGGGGGTTAGACAGTTGGGTATTATATCCCCGAAACTGTTTACCAGCGCACTGAAGGATGATGGAAACTGCATCGGGGCAGTACTGCAACTGTACGGGGCATAAGTGAGCACATCTCACACCTTCGATTTGCAGACGATATAGTTGTGATGTCAAAGTCGCTGCAGGATCTGGAGGAAATGCTGACCAGCCTCAACTACTCTTTCAGACGAGTAGGTCTTAGGATAAACGTGGACAAGACGAAAGTCATTGTATAATTCACATGTCGACCTATCGACAATGTCTATATCGATGTGGTTCAGGAGTACGTCTACCTGGGTCAGACAATACAGTTGGGTAGGAACGATTTCGATAGTAAAGCTGACAGAAGAATGCAGTTGGTCTGGGCAGCGTTCTGAAATCTGCATCAAGTCTTCACGTCGTCTATTCTACAATGTTTAAAGTTAGTCTTTAATCAGTGCGTCCTGTCATGACATACGGCGTAGAAACGTGGACACTGACGATGGGCCTGATCCACAAATTTCAAGTCGCTCAGGGACCTATGGACAAGGCTATGCTTGGGATCTCTTTGAAGACTATGATTCGTAATGAGGAGATCCGACATAGCCGAAAGGAAAGTGGGCGAGTGGGAAAGTGGAGACCGCGGATCGGCCCGTGCACGGTGGGACGCCCCGCCGACAAATGGACCGACGACCTGAAGAAGGTGGCCGGCAGCGGCTGGATGCGGAGGTCGGAGCCCGGGTGTGGTGGCGTTCATTGGGGAAGGCCTATGTCCAGTAGTGGACCTTTGAGGGCTGATATGATAAAAGATCAAAACTAAGAAGTAATTACAAAAAAAAGTCATTAAGGTAAAAAAAATCCCCAGATTCCTCGCGATAGACGAGACGGACCGCATGCTCGAGCGAGGGCACTTCGAGGAGCTCCACTCGCTGCTGGAGCGCCTCAACTCGGACGCGGCGCGGCGCGCCGGCCGGCAGAACTTCGTGTTCTCGGCCACGCTCACCATGGTGCATGACCTGCCCCAGCATATGAAGGGCAAAAAGGTAAAGCTGAAAATACTAATTAGACACTGGTCGAGGTCACAAATTACTTCGTCGAGCACGTGTAGGATGTGTGACATCTCATTTTATTTTATTTATTTGTTCATAAAACTACATTGTATTCGAAATTAATTTAAATTAAAATAAAAAAAAATACAGTATTAACAATAAAAAAAATATTAAATTAAGTAACCCAAGAAATAAATCAAATATGTGTCGTCATTTGTAAGTAATAATAATAATAATACGTAATCATCATCAGGTTATCTTTGTCTCCACTGCAGGAGCACAACCCTCTCTCATCTGCCGGAGACAGACGGAGGATTTGGCCTACACTCCCCGCGCTGACCAGACGGGTTGGGAGGCCTGATTGATGTTTTATAATGTATTCCTTATCCGTCTTATACGATATCCACGGGGAGAGTTGGAGTGGTCCTATTCTACTCTACCGGAAACTACACGGCAAATAATACGTAATACATTTCCTGAATTAATTACGAACTGATTTAATTACTTTCTACAACTACACAAGCACTAACCTGTCCGTACACGTTGTGTGTGTGCGTTAACTATTGTAACGTTCGAGCCATGTTCGAGCATAATCGATTGCGAGAGGGACAATATTATACGACAACAGCATAAGTGCTTTTCTTTCTAACCGGCGGACGGTGGTACACCAGTAGTTTCCTGCCATTGTTTCCTGCCATATGCATTTCTCGTTCCAGTCCCGCTTTTTTTCTTAATTTAAATAAGTCTCGATATTTAGAAAAAAAGGATCTGACAACGCTGCAGATGATTCCTCTTAATGTCTGTTGCACAGAAACGGGTATAGGTAGAAGGGGTATATAACTTGTTTACTTCAGTCTCGCGCGTGTCGATTTTCGGACACAGCGCGCCCCTCCCGCGCACCCTTTATGCCTCGCGGTCACGTTTCTAGTGAGGAGATACAAATGCAGTTACAAATCACGCAATATGGCACTTTTGCAGATTTTTGTCGATGTTCACCTTTACGACCTTGACTCAGCGCAAAACGAGTAAAGGGTCATTCAGACCTATCAGTGCTGCCTCAGTCCTGAGTCAGTCCTTTTTAATTAGGTTAAGGAATATTGTGTCATATTTCAAACGCAGTAAAGCTATTGCTTCGTCATGAAATTTCACGGAACTGCACTGTCACAGCACTGAAGGACCACTGAAGCGTAACTAATCGATATCCTTTACTGCATTTGAAATATGACACATTATTCCTCAACCTCACTAAAAAGACTGACTCAGAACTGAGGTGGCACTGATAGGTCCGAATGAACCTTAAGCGTTTTATAGTTTTTGTAATATATTGCACGACCTTAACTCAGCGCAAAACGAGTAAGCGTTTGATAGTTTTTGCAATATATTGCAAATCGTAGGCACGCGTGTCTCGGCTACTACACCGTTGTATTTTGATAGGTTTTCTATGTTCTGTTGTTTTAGCTTTAACGATGCGTTATATGTTTAATTCAGGTGACGAAAAGAGGTAAAATAATCAACAGGAAAGTGGACAAGATGACTCCTGAGCAGAAAATCAAGAGGCTGGTCGATTTGATTGGCATGAGTGAGCCCAAGGTGGTCGACATCACTCAGACTAACTTAGGTGAGTTGTGATACAGGTACTTATCCTACTAATATTATAAATGCGAAAGTTTGTAAGTATGGATGGATGTTTGTTACTCTTTCACGTAAAAACTACCGAATGGATTCTAATGAAAGTTTACAATAATATAGCTTATACATCAGAATAACACATAGGCTACAATTTATAAAGATATTGTGTGAATTGTCCAAAATATCAAGTAAGTAGGAAAAAATCTACCATCTGCGAACTATTCTGGCGTGCGCTGCCAAAACAGCTAGAGTTACACATATGTAATGTATGATGGAAATGTTTATCTTAAATAGTCCTACAAAAAATCCCGCCACAGTATATATCTATATCTTATGTGTAAGCCATATAGCCAAAATAGTGAACCATAACTACAATAAAAATTGATAATTTATTTCAAATGCACATTTGGTAGTAATAAATTGATTTCTAAATGAAAATAGATACTTTTATCGCTATATACGCCACGCTATATACAGGGTTACAGGAAAAGTCGTGCTAGATCCCTTAAGGGTGTGGAGCACCCATCATTTCTGACTTATTTCACTATGAAACACCCTACCCTAAACTTAACCCTTTTCGAGATATTCGACTTTTAATTTTTTATTGAAAATTGCTGATTTTTAGGCTACTACATTTATTTTTGTTTATTTTGTGTATCTTATTATTATTATTATTGCATTTTTACATGTGTAGTAAGATGCTTTAGGACGTCAATCATTAAAATAGTGCACAAGTTATTTGAATAGACCGTAGTAGACAAGTGAAAGAAAAGAAATAAAAAACATATTAGAAAGTTTATTTTTCTCTAAGGGATATCTAAAAAAAATATTATGGTAATTGTTCGGCAGATGTTTTTTAAAATATCTACGGTTCATCAGCTATTTAACGAGGTATAATAATGTAGGGTTTTATTCAAATGCATTCAAAAAAATTTAGTTTCATAGGCGACAGTGGAGAAGAAAATGTATACTTAGCCCTAAAAAGTAAAATAAAACAATAGGTAAGCATGAAATGCCATTTATTAAAGGTTTTCTCACAACTTTTTCTTTTTCTACAGTTCATGTTCAACATGGCCGCCTCTATTTCTAATACATTGTCGCATCCTTCTACGGAGACCGGTCTTCACTACGCAAATGGTCAATGTGGTCCTCATTTTATTTGCTGCATCCACAATCCTTTCTCTTAAGTCTTCCACAGACGAAACTGGATTCGGCTCGCTGTACACGAGACTTTTCATGCAGCCCCACACATGAAAATCCATGGGGGTTAGGTCCGGACTTCTTGCTGGCCATGGCAATGGCCCACCTCGTCCAATCCATTTGTTTGGATAATTTGTGTCCAGCCAGTCTCTGACACTTCTCCTGAAATGGGCAGGGCAGCCATCGTGTTGGAACCACATGTCCCTGATCAGGTTGAGTGGCAGATCATCCAGCAAATCACTCAAGTCTGCTCTCAGGAAATTTTCGTAGCTTTCCCCGTTTAGATTATCCGGGAGAAAGTAAGGTCCAATCAAATGATTGGAGATAATGCCCATCCACACATTCACGCTGAATCTTCGTTGGGACCCCTTCACTCTTTTCTTATTGGGATTCCTTAGTTCTTTTAGGGCCCAGTAATGGGCGTTGTGATAGTTAGTTATGCCATCTTTATCAAATTTGGACTCATCCGTCCACAAGATATTTCTTAAAAAATCTGGGTCTTCTACATCAGCATTTAGCATAAATCTGCAAAAGTCCAATCTTCTCGCGGGGTCCCCTTCTTCAATAACGTGTACTGGCGTGTAATGGTACGGGTATAGGCCAGCAGTATGCACTGTAAACCACACTCTCCATTGCGAAAGCCCCAGATCACGGGCAACAATATTAGTGGAAGTAGTCGGATCCGCTCAAAAGCAGACTGACAACCAAAACAATGTTTCCGGTTGTATTCCCAGTCCTAGCCGGTGTCTACACATTTTTTCTTTCATTCGTACCTACATAAATCGTCACTTGTCTCGCTCGCACGGTGCGTCTTAACTTGAAGGACAATAGGCGTGGGACCGTTAGAACTGCTACCTGGAGCGTCCCAACTACTTTTTTTCCACGAAATGTAATACAAACCCTAGATTGTTACACCTCGTTAGATAGCTGATGAACCGTAGATATTTTAAAAAACATCTGCCGAACAATTACCATAATATTTTTTTTAGATATCCCTTAGAGAAAAATAAACTTTCTAATATGTTTTTTATTTCTTTTCTTTCACTTGTCTACTACGGTCTATTCAAATAACTTGTGCACTATTTTAATGATTGACGTCCTAAAGCATCTTACTACACATGTAAAAATGCAATAATAATAATAATAAGATACACAAAATAAACAAAAATAAATGTAGTAGCCTAAAAATCAGCAATTTTCAATAAAAAAATTAAAAGTCGAATATCTCGAAAAGGGTTAAGTTTAGGGTAGGGTGTTTCATAGTGAAATAAGTCAGAAATGATGGGTGCTCCACACCCTTAAGGGATCTAGCACGACTTTTCCTGTAACCCTGTATATTATTTTCTACGCCACGCTAATATAAGCTACTCGAAATACTAATCCTGCGCAGACGAAGTCGCGGGCACCAGCTAGTTTGTAATATTCATCGGTCGAATCACATTGGGCCGTATCTACTATTTCAAAATTAAATATCCTACTAAACCCTACTAATATTATAAATGCGAAAGTTTGGATATTTGGATGTTTGTTACTCAATCACGCTTCAACCACTGGACGCATCGTGATGAAACTTGGCACACATATAGTTTAGATCCTGGAGTAGGACATAGGATAGTTTTTATCCCGAAAAAACATTCTCATTCATACGGGAAAACATAATAGTTTGTAATTTTAAGCTGTCCACGCGGACGAAGTCGCGGGCAACAGCTAGTAAGAAATATACAGGTCATACCATGAAGGAACATACAGATGAGTCATCTGTTATCTAATTTAATAACCAATTAGTGTCAATCATGAAGGTAAAAACTTAGAGGTGACTTATGAGGTGCGAAAATTATTTTCCGTCATGGTACCTCTAGTAAACTCATAGTGTTCCATCCTTTTTATTGCTGATATCAAAAACCTTTTTTAATTTGTTTTGATATTCACCATAGGTGCATAGTGATATTTAGCCATCTGCCATAGGAGTGTTTCGTGTTTGGGGGTGACTAAAGGATATACTTGTTACTGATATAAAAATGTATTAATAAATATGTCGGAGATAAGAATTAAGTTAACGTTAGAAGTATCGATACGATTATTAACACCGTTTAAGTCGTAACATAATTGCCTAGTCTAGTCGACATCATATCGAATTAATCATTCATTTAGGCGATTCAAAAGTCAACACTACTCGCTATTTTATGTAGCGACACCTATCTGTCAAACAGCAACCATAGAGGTTTTATTTCAGTGGAAAACAACACTGAGCTATCCTTGAAGGCCTTCCTTACTTACGATTGGATAACTTCACAATACTTAATTCACCCTATAATTCAACTATAATAATTCAACCCTAGATTGTTACACCTCGTTAGATAGCTGATGAAACGTAAATATTTTAAAAAACATCTGCCGAACAATTACCATAACATTTTTTTTAGATATCCCTTAGAGAAAAATAAACTTTCTAATATGTTTTTTATTTCTTTTCTTTCACTTGTCTACTACGGTCTATTCAAATAACTTGTGCACTATTTTAATGATTGACGTCCTAAAGCATCTTACTACACATGTAAAAATGCAATAATAATAATAATAAGATACACAAAATAAACAAAAATAAATGTAGTAGCCTAAAAATCAGCAATTTTCAATAAAAAAATTAAAAGTCGAATATCTCGAAAAGGGTTAAGTTTAGGGTAGGGTGTTTCATAGTGAAATAAGTCAGAAATGATGGGTGCTCCACACCCTTAAGGGATCTAGCACGACTTTTCCTGTAACCCTGTATATTATTTTCTACGCCACGCTAATATAAGCTACTCGAAATACTAATCCTGCGCAGACGAAGTCGCGGGCACCAGCTAGTTTGTAATATTCATCGGTCGAATCACATTGGGCCGTATCTACTATTTCAAAATTAAATATCCTACTAAACCCTACTAATATTATAAATGCGAAAGTTTGGATATTTGGATGTTTGTTACTCAATCACGCTTCAACCACTGGACGCATCGTGATGAAACTTGGCACACATATAGTTTAGATCCTGGAGTAGGACATAGGATAGTTTTTATCCCGAAAAAACATTCTCATTCATACGGGAAAACATAATAGTTTGTAATTTTAAGCTGTCCACGCGGACGAAGTCGCGGGCAACAGCTAGTAAGAAATATACAGGTCATACCATGAAGGAACATACAGATGAGTCATCTGTTATCTAATTTAATAACCAATTAGTGTCAATCATGAAGGTAAAAACTTAGAGGTGACTTATGAGGTGCGAAAATTATTTTCCGTCATGGTACCTCTAGTAAACTCATAGTGTTCCATCCTTTTTATTGCTGATATCAAAAACCTTTTTTAATTTGTTTTGATATTCACCATAGGTGCATAGTGATATTTAGCCATCTGCCATAGGAGTGTTTCGTGTTTGGGGGTGACTAAAGGATATACTTGTTACTGATATAAAAATGTATTAATAAATATGTCGGAGATAAGAATTAAGTTAACGTTAGAAGTATCGATACGATTATTAACACCGTTTAAGTCGTAACATAATTGCCTAGTCTAGTCGACATCATATCGAATTAATCATTCATTTAGGCGATTCAAAAGTCAACACTACTCGCTATTTTATGTAGCGACACCTATCTGTCAAACAGCAACCATAGAGGTTTTATTTCAGTGGAAAACAACACTGAGCTATCCTTGAAGGCCTTCCTTACTTACGATTGGATAACTTCACAATACTTAATTCACCCTATAATTCAACTATAATAATTCAACCCTAGATTGTTACACCTCGTTAGATAGCTGATGAAACGTAAATATTTTAAAAAACATCTGCCGAACAATTACCATAATATTTTTTTTAGATATCCCTTAGAGAAAAATAAACTTTCTAATATGTTTTTTATTTCTTTTCTTTCACTTGTCTACTACGGTCTATTCAAATAACTTGTGCACTATTTTAATGATTGACGTCCTAAAGCATCTTACTACACATGTAAAAATGCAATAATAATAATAATAAGATACACAAAATAAACAAAAATAAATGTAGTAGCCTAAAAATCAGCAATTTTCAATAAAAAAATTAAAAGTCGAATATCTCGAAAAGGGTTAAGTTTAGGGTAGGGTGTTTCATAGTGAAATAAGTCAGAAATGATGGGTGCTCCACACCCTTAAGGGATCTAGCACGACTTTTCCTGTAACCCTGTATATTATTTTCTACGCCACGCTAATATAAGCTACTCGAAATACTAATCCTGCGCAGACGAAGTCGCGGGCACCAGCTAGTTTGTAATATTCATCGGTCGAATCACATTGGGCCGTATCTACTATTTCAAAATTAAATATCCTACTAAACCCTACTAATATTATAAATGCGAAAGTTTGGATATTTGGATGTTTGTTACTCAATCACGCTTCAACCACTGGACGCATCGTGATGAAACTTGGCACACATATAGTTTAGATCCTGGAGTAGGACATAGGATAGTTTTTATCCCGAAAAAACATTCTCATTCATACGGGAAAACATAATAGTTTGTAATTTTAAGCTGTCCACGCGGACGAAGTCGCGGGCAACAGCTAGTAAGAAATATACAGGTCATACCATGAAGGAACATACAGATGAGTCATCTGTTATCTAATTTAATAACCAATTAGTGTCAATCATGAAGGTAAAAACTTAGAGGTGACTTATGAGGTGCGAAAATTATTTTCCGTCATGGTACCTCTAGTAAACTCATAGTGTTCCATCCTTTTTATTGCTGATATCAAAAACCTTTTTTAATTTGTTTTGATATTCACCATAGGTGCATAGTGATATTTAGCCATCTGCCATAGGAGTGTTTCGTGTTTGGGGGTGACTAAAGGATATACTTGTTACTGATATAAAAATGTATTAATAAATATGTCGGAGATAAGAATTAAGTTAACGTTAGAAGTATCGATACGATTATTAACACCGTTTAAGTCGTAACATAATTGCCTAGTCTAGTCGACATCATATCGAATTAATCATTCATTTAGGCGATTCAAAAGTCAACACTACTCGCTATTTTATGTAGCGACACCTATCTGTCAAACAGCAACCATAGAGGTTTTATTTCAGTGGAAAACAACACTGAGCTATCCTTGAAGGCCTTCCTTACTTACGATTGGATAACTTCACAATACTTAATTCACCCTATAATTCAACTATAATAATTCAACCCTAGATTGTTACACCTCGTTAGATAGCTGATGAAACGTAAATATTTTAAAAAACATCTGCCGAACAATTACCATAACATTTTTTTTAGATATCCCTTAGAGAAAAATAAACTTTCTAATATGTTTTTTATTTCTTTTCTTTCACTTGTCTACTACGGTCTATTCAAATAACTTGTGCACTATTTTAATGATTGACGTCCTAAAGCATCTTACTACACATGTAAAAATGCAATAATAATAATAATAAGATACACAAAATAAACAAAAATAAATGTAGTAGCCTAAAAATCAGCAATTTTCAATAAAAAAATTAAAAGTCGAATATCTCGAAAAGGGTTAAGTTTAGGGTAGGGTGTTTCATAGTGAAATAAGTCAGAAATGATGGGTGCTCCACACCCTTAAGGGATCTAGCACGACTTTTCCTGTAACCCTGTATATTATTTTCTACGCCACGCTAATATAAGCTACTCGAAATACTAATCCTGCGCAGACGAAGTCGCGGGCACCAGCTAGTTTGTAATATTCATCGGTCGAATCACATTGGGCCGTATCTACTATTTCAAAATTAAATATCCTACTAAACCCTACTAATATTATAAATGCGAAAGTTTGGATATTTGGATGTTTGTTACTCAATCACGCTTCAACCACTGGACGCATCGTGATGAAACTTGGCACACATATAGTTTAGATCCTGGAGTAGGACATAGGATAGTTTTTATCCCGAAAAAACATTCTCATTCATACGGGAAAACATAATAGTTTGTAATTTTAAGCTGTCCACGCGGACGAAGTCGCGGGCAACAGCTAGTAAGAAATATACAGGTCATACCATGAAGGAACATACAGATGAGTCATCTGTTATCTAATTTAATAACCAATTAGTGTCAATCATGAAGGTAAAAACTTAGAGGTGACTTATGAGGTGCGAAAATTATTTTCCGTCATGGTACCTCTAGTAAACTCATAGTGTTCCATCCTTTTTATTGCTGATATCAAAAACCTTTTTTAATTTGTTTTGATATTCACCATAGGTGCATAGTGATATTTAGCCATCTGCCATAGGAGTGTTTCGTGTTTGGGGGTGACTAAAGGATATACTTGTTACTGATATAAAAATGTATTAATAAATATGTCGGAGATAAGAATTAAGTTAACGTTAGAAGTATCGATACGATTATTAACACCGTTTAAGTCGTAACATAATTGCCTAGTCTAGTCGACATCATATCGAATTAATCATTCATTTAGGCGATTCAAAAGTCAACACTACTCGCTATTTTATGTAGCGACACCTATCTGTCAAACAGCAACCATAGAGGTTTTATTTCAGTGGAAAACAACACTGAGCTATCCTTGAAGGCCTTCCTTACTTACGATTGGATAACTTCACAATACTTAATTGTGATTGGCCCTTGGGGGGGGGGGGGGGGGGGGGGAGGTCTCGGCTGATCACTAGAGACGGCCCGCGTCACAACCTGACAAAACTGTTGGTTTACATATAGTACAAGTTCATTACGTTCTATTCGCTGAAAGCCCAACACACCCAATATGGAGTTTGTACCAACTGGGGGGGGGGGGGGGGGGGCGCCTCGTGTCTCTGTGTAACATGATCACTATTACCTATGTAAGCGTGCTGCTAAAAGTGTATAAAGTAAGAGAGCAATTTCTGCCAACAAACTGTATTATACGGCTTTGAGGAGTTATTGTATGTATTTTTTTAGGAGAATTTATGATTAACCTTTATAACATTTGTAATTAACCTTTTTATGTTCATGTTATTTATTGTTAGTAAGTATATACATAACTGTGCTAACTGAAATAGTTACTTCCAATCTTTACATTTTCCTGTATGTATGTAAAATGTTTATTTGCAGGCACAGCAGAAACGTTAACTGAGAGCCGGATAACTTGCTCCCTGGAGCTTAAAGAAGCATATCTTTATTACATCCTGAAGCGACACCCGGGCAGGACCATTGTGTTTTGTAACGCCATCAACACTGTCAAGAGGTATGTACTATTTTTTAACCAAACTGTACAAAATAGGAGGGTTGGCCTGATGGTTTGGTAATTGGTAAACGTTCGTATGATGAATATGAATGTTTGTACCCAAGTCTTGGATGTTTATATATTTATTTAAGTATCTGTATCCGTTATCTAGTAACCATAGCACAGGCTCTGCCTAGTTTGAGACTGGATAATTGGTGTGAATGTCTGACATATTTATTTATTTATTTATTATTGGTCTCGGTGCCAGAGGACGTGGGTTCGATTCTCACCGGGGATAGACAATTAGTTCCAGTCTGGATATTATATTTGTGTTTAATATACTAAACTACTTATCCTCTCTTTTATCTGAACGTTAGGCCTGTACAAAAAAGGAGCGTGGGCCTAGTGGTTATTGGTCTCGAGTGCCAGAGGTCGTGGTTTCGATTCTCACCGGGGATAGACAAATGGTTCCAGTCTAGATGTTATATTTGTGTTTAATATATACAGGTGAACTTTTATGTTTCAGGTTGACCCAAACATTCACAATATTGAAAAGCCGTCCCTTGCCACTGCACGCGAGCATGCCCCAAAAACAACGGTTGAAGAACCTTGAAAGGTCAGTACTTAGAGCCATACGGGGCGAAAGATGGGTATGACTGCCTTCTGTGTTGCCTTATAGACTACTAGCTGTGCCCACGACTCGCCAGCGCGGGGAGTGTAGGCCAAATCCTCCGTCTGTCTCCGGCAGATGAGAGAGAGTTGTGCTTCTGCAATGGAGACAAAAATAACCTGATGATGAAACATTCAAAATAAAATAAACGATTATGTTGGACATTAACGTCAATCCTCCTAGCCAGGGGCAGTAAATGATACGAAGACTACACCATTAAACTCAAATCTATATTTAAACTCAAAATATACACTTTTAGCCGTTTCACTATAAATATTCTACTCCCGATGACGTTGGCTTTTCGAACGCCGCTCCTCGGTCGTGCTGTAACTCGAGTGGCCCCTCCCCCCTCTACCGCCAGTTGCATCATAGTGGGGGCGTGAGTAGCCACACCAAAAAATGGCGGTATAGGAAGTAGTGGCAGTCAATAGACCATCTATTTAGTACCTA
Organism: Esperia sulphurella; assembly: GCA_947086405.1. Classification (NCBI taxonomy): domain Eukaryota; kingdom Metazoa; phylum Arthropoda; class Insecta; order Lepidoptera; family Oecophoridae; genus Esperia; species Esperia sulphurella. The sequence goes on along the minus strand of OX352278.1, from coordinate 2,682,716 downwards.
ATTGTACATTTATATCATGGATTTATACATTAAATTTAAAAGGAATAACTATAATTTGAATAAATGCTAACAATTATTTGAATGACAAAAACGCCTGGTACCTACTAATGTTGATTCAGCTCCGCACAATCTTTATATAATTGTATGCTGCGTAAAGTTTGTTGCGCTGTTTCTTCTTCACAGCGCTAACACCTAGGAAGCGGTAGTCGATAAAAAAATGACGTGTATAAATGTACCAAGTGTACTCAATAAATGATTTTGACTTCTATCAATCATTCGTTCATCATAATAAAGTATGTATGTCCTTGTCCGTGTCAGATTCCGCGACGACCCTCAAGGCGTGCTGATCGCCACCGACGTGGCGGCGCGCGGCCTCGACATCCCCGACGTGGACCACGTGATACACTACCAAGTGCCCAGGACCGCGGAGGTACGCACTTGTCGGCCCCGTAGCCTAGTCGGTAGTACACCTACCTGCGAAACTCGGGGTCGCGGGTTCGAATCCCGCCCAGGGCAAACATTCGTGTGATGATACTTGTGTTTGCCTTGTGACTGGATGTTATTTATATATTATGTATTTATGTATGTATATCAGCTGTCTGATACCCATATTACAGGCTCTGCCTAGTTTGGGATCAGGTGGCCGTGTGTGAAATGTCCCGATATATTTATTATAGTTATGCAAAAAAGTACATTCAACACATACAAATGCTGATGCCTCCTCCAGAGGTTACCACGTCTCCCCGTCTTGCGTCTTGTCCAGCTATTCAACTACACCTCACACCACGAAGCAAAATAATTTTTCGCACCTCATAAGTCACCTCAAAGTTTTTTCCTTCATGGTTGACACTACATCATCAGGTTATTTTGTCTCCACTGCAGGAGCACAACCCTCTCTCATCTGCCGGAGACAGACGGAGGATTTGGCCTACACTCCCCACGCTGGCCAGACGGGTTGGGGAGGCCTGATTGATGTTTTATAAGGTATTCCCTTAGTCGCCTTGTACGACATCAACGGGAAGAGTTGGAGTATGTCCTATTCTACTCTACCGGAAACCACACGACAAATATTGATTGATTGATACTAATTGGTTATTAAATTAGATCACAGATGATTTTAAAATGTGCATCTGTTATCTAATTTAATAACCAGGTAAAAAATTTGAGGCGACTTATGAGGTGCGAAAAATTATTTTTCTTCACGGTATGAGGTGTAGTATACTTTATACTAACAATCAGTTTGTTACGTCCAGAGCTACGTGCACCGCAGCGGGCGCACGGCGCGGGCCCGCAAGGAGGGCCTCACCATCCTCATGATGCAGCCGGCGGAGGCCTACCTGTACTCCAAGATCTGTCGCACACTCAACAGAAGTAAGCTTACAATATTTCTAACACCACAGGCTTTTCGGTGAAGGAAAACATCGTAAGGAAACCTGCATATGCCAAAGATATTCTAAGGAGTATGTGAAGTGCATCAAATCGGCTCTGGGCACCGTTTGTGGTCAGGGGTTTGGCACGAAAGATCCTGAAAGGTCGAAGTGTTGCCAGGTGTTCCTGGTCCCCTGAGAAGATAAGAAGATATGCTTACAAGAGGGCCACCCCCGATCTTCCCGTGGATGTCGTCAAGGCGACTAAGGGGTTGCACCAGGGACGGGAATCAGCATTCTCCTGTGTATATTAAGATCGTTGCTGCGATCACCAATCCGCCTGCCAAGCGTGGTGATTATGGCAAATCTCCCAATGGACAGCCCACCAAAAGTGACATTCTGTTGGGGAGGCTTATGTTTGCATTTTGTATTTGTTTATTTTGCCATAAATTACAACCTATCGAAAAAGACTTTGAAAAGCTTCTTCTGCTTTCCTTAGAATTTTTGCCAATATTAAGTGTATACGACGAATACAAACATGGAGAGCACGCTTTAACGTTGTAAAGCTGTGGGTTGTGCCACTATAGCGAGGGAGTGAGCTCAGGTCAAAGGGTATCACCATAACCATAGATCTGCCAACGTGGATTCCCGTAGAAAATCTATGATATCCATAGAGAATGTGTAGTTCTACGATACTTACGATATTTATTTAGTATCGTTTGTTATGTATGTATACACATGTCTACCCTTTCACGCAGTTTTCTCTGTCGCTGGTAGGCTGGCAGAAATCTCTTAGAGAGATAAGCATTACCATTTGTGCATGTTATTTTTTTGTCCTTACTTTTATTGTTTTATATGTTTTTTTTGTCTGCAATAAATTGTTCAATAAATAAATAAAATCTATGTCAGTACAAATTATGGTTATACGGTCAATGGTAATTATTTACTTTCTCCCCACAGCATCGGAGGTCCCCCTGTTCCCCGTAGCTCCTCAGACTCTATCCTCCATCAAGGAACTGGTGGCCCTCGCTAGGGATATCGAAGTGCTGGAGCTGAGGAGGAGACGCGCCACGCAGGCAAACAGCTGGAAGGAGAGAGCGGCCAAGGAAATGGACATGATTGTGGACGAAGACGATATGTATCCTTTTGAAAATTGATTGATATGAAGTCATGTGATGAGATGACACTCCATAAGCATATCGGATAATACCCGCGGAACTAAGACGCCATTTTGTTTTTGTCATTTAGATCAGCTTGTAGCGTTTGGCGTTTAACAAGCTGAAGTGGCTGTAGGCGGGTCACATCGGGTACGGCGCACGTCGGCGGGTGGTGGGAGACCGACGACCTGAAGAGCGGATGACCGGGTGTTGAAGCAGTTATTGGGGAAGGCCTATGTCCAGCAGTGGACTGATATGATACTTGTACAGAATTAGAGTGGTATGCAGTCAGGGATAGTAGTAACTCTGGTTAGTTTTTATCATGTTTTTAATTTTGCTTCTTTTAAAATGCGAACTGCAAAGGAATGGAACTCCCTGCCAGCTTCGGTATTTCCGGACAAGTACAATTTGGGTTTTTTAAAAGGAAGAGCGAATAGGCATCTTCTGGCTAAGCGCGCTCCACCTTAGGCCTCATCATCACTAACCATCAGGTGAGATTGAGGTCAAGCGCAAATCATTGCTAATTTATACATGTTAAGTTGTATAAAACCCTTAACCTACCACCAGTCCCACGAAACAAGTGGATCCGGCCATAGACAAAGCCCTGCGAGTTAAGCGACTCGCGTTGCAGTCGCTGATGTCGCGCCCGCTGATACCAAAAGGCTTCTCATACAAGTATCCGACATTGAACGAGCCCAACGCACTGGAGTGGACCGACGAGAATGCTCTACAGGTATTCTAATTTAGTTCCTTGAAGGGGGGGGGGGGGGCTGTATGTGAGATTTTTGTGTTTAAAATCGATAGTCAGGGACTTGGTTCTGGTAGTTGCATATCCGGTGCTATCCAGACGAGTCACGGGTATGCGGTCCCGGCTTACAGAGTTATCGCTACTACAATCACACTATCAAGTTACAGAGCCTCAAACATCGTCGCAGTGGCCTGTCTTTCGGTTTTCTACAGGTTACATTTTGGGGAGTGCGCCCAGGAATTACACGATTAGATTCCCCCATCACCGGACTACCAGGCGTGGGGACGGACTTCATCCTTATGTAGTAGACACACCACGCTCTCGCACGAAGCGTTTTGCTTCCTCGTTCATAATGCGAACTGCTGGGGAGTGGAACTCCCTACCAACTTGGGTATTTCCGGACAAGTACAATTTAGATCTTTTTAAAGGAAGAGTGAATAGGCATCTTCTGGGTAAGCGCGCTCTACCTTAGGCCTCATCATCACTTACCATCAGGTGAGATTGGGGTCAAGCGCAAACCCATCGACAATAAAAAAATATCCTTCCGTAATAGCGGTATCCCATACCTACCCTATACTCCTTACCCATACCCCTATCTCCTGTCTCCCTCGCCCCGATCCCAGTCCCGTCAGCCAATCCAAGGTCTGCCGTGCCGATGGATGCGTGTCCAGGGGCTAGCCTGGTGGTAAGCGTGCCGACATCCTGAAACTGGGTGAACTCCGGGCACTGAATCATGCGGGGCTCAGGCCTTTTCACCATGTGGTTTCCAGCTTAGAATAGGGCCACCCCAAATCTTCTTGCGGGCAGAGGCGTTCTCCTCTCTATATTAAAATCATTACTGCGATCAGCAATCCGCCTGCCAAACGTGGTGGAAAATCCCCCAATGGACAGCCCACCATCATTGGCATTCTATTGGGGAGGCTTATGTCCAGCACAGCCCTCCGGAGCGATCGGTCTACTTTCCCCATCGGTCTACTTGTCCAAATGGTCAACTTTCCTCTTCGGTCCACTTTCCTTTTCGATCCACTTTCCCCATCGGTCCACTTTATCCATCGGTACACTTTACCTATCGGTCCACTTTATGAAAGCAGTGGGTGGACGTATTTCTGCTGATGAAAGTCGCATGCAACCCCTTCGACTTCGACAATTTCTTACCTATAGAGTGTAAGTAAGTATTGATAAATTCAATTCAATTCAAGGAAGAGTTTACTCAATATAATTTGAGATAACCCTCTTCAAAAATGGTTTAGGGTATTTATACCCAGGACTATGTCCAGCAGTGGATGACTTGATGATGTACATTTTGCTCTGAATTCATCTCGCCCCTGGAGGGGAGCGGGGAAACTGTGCCGGGGCTGGTGGCCCCATTCAGTGGTAAATACGCAGCCCGTAAAAGCGGGCCGGTCCTCGGGGTGGCGTCTTGCCGTGGTTAAAAGTGGTCACATCTCCCACTGATCGTGAGCCTTAGCATGAGGCAGAGTCAGTGGGAGGTAGGGGAAGGATATGGTTTATGCTGTCCTCCTCGTTTAGAGGGATTAAGTCTCGGGGGTATGACTTTCTGTCAGGCGGTCTCGAGTGCAGCGGAGCTATCCCCCGGATATGAGAATGATTGGAGGCATCTGATTCTAGGCGTCGCGATGTCTATGTTTTCCAAGCACCAAACGATACCGCGTTTTACAACATAACTAGCGCCATCTACACATATTCGTTAAAACTAATACCCTTGTAAAGCTTACAAGACTATACAGGAAAAAAGTCTACTCTGAGACTTTCAGGAAAACTTAAATAATTAATTATTATTCGCGGGTTCGAATCCTGCCCAGGGCAAACATTCGTGTGATGAGCAATTGTGTTTGCCTTGTGACTGGATGTTATTTATATATTATATTGGGCTCGATTCTGAAGGCACAATGTTAAAATTTGACAGCACTAAAACTGTTGCTATCCTTGTCACACAGTATTATGAAGATAAAGACGAAACCAATTTTAGCGCTGTCAAATTTTAAATGTGTGCCTTCAGAATCGGGCCCATTATGTATTTATGTATGTATATCAGCTGTCTGATACCCATATTACAGGCTCTGCCTAGTTTGGGATCACGTGGTCGTGTGTGAAATGTCCCCATTAAATAAAATAAAAATAAAAATGTTCAGCTGTGGTCGTATTTCCACTTGCAATGCAAGCTGTTGACCCGAGACCGTGGCAGAATTCTGAGATTCACATTATTTCAGGTAATGAAGAAAGCGATACAATCCGGAGAATTGAAGAAGGAGAAGCGGAAAAGCAAAAACGCGCCGCTTCTGAAGTTGCAAAAGACATTAATGAAAAAATAATGTATATATGAAGAAATTTAATAAAATATTTAAAAATCATTTCTTATTTGCAAGTACTTTTTTCCATATATTCTACTGTATATTTAAAGCTCGTCTTTCTCAGGTACATTTAACGACTTATGCTTTATTACTTGCGCGTAGTACTTCGCAGATTTGCGCGCCGTGCGCGTGCGTTCAGGCGAAGAGAAATCCACTTCGTACAGTCCGAACTTAGTGCTGTAATAGAAAAAAAACATACCGTTGAATTTAAAAACCTCCTCCTTTTTCGCGAAGTCGGTTAATAATAGTAGTAAGTAATAAACAGGGGCAGAAGCACAGAAATCATATCAAGATAGAACGGTTGTAGCCATTGGTTTACTTAGTTCCGCGCGTGCCGATTTTCGGACATAGCGCGGCCCTCACAGTAGCAAGTAGCATGAAATGAATTACTTCTACAGATGTGGAATAAATAACATTCGCTCCACATTCGTCAGAAATAACGAAAAACCAACTTTCTGTCGAATGTGGTATCTTTTAGTATCAATAATTTCAAAAATCTAACCAATGTGGTATGAAAAATTTAGTTTTGGTTTTCTGACGAATGTACTCGTATTTATAGGGAGTTTCACAAGAGCTGGCACGTATGGATTGAATGAGTGAACGAAAGAATGTGTGTGTACAGTGTTCTGCAGTAAAATTGAGAAAACAGCAGTTAAAAGTTACTCGCAGTAAAAATTTCACTAATTGTCGAAGTTTAGGACACCACACAAAGAAGTGTCCGCTAATAGTTAATGTTTCGAAAATCGCAAAATGTATTGTTGTTATTTACAACTAGCTGTGCCCGCGGCTCCGCTCGCGTGGACTACAGGTTCCGCCCCCATTTCCATTCCCACTTCCGCTCCCTATCCCACTTCCACTCGGACTCTCACTCTCAATCCCGCTCCCGCTCCCACTCCCCTTTTCCCAAGCCCAAGCCCACGCCCACGACCATTCCCACTACCAACTCCCAATGTAGTCCAAACTCATCGCAATCTGAATAGTACGGATGATGATGCTGATGCGTAGTTTTTAAGTGATCCGTGCACAAACTCAGACAAACAGGTAAACAGACAAAAATTTCAAAAATAATCGAAATGTGTTCTGTTGCTTATCGTTAGACGCCCAAATTTTTTTTTGCAAATATGTTCAATGTACAGACACGCGAAGTTTACGATTTTATTTATTAGATGAATGATGGACAAGTTATACAGTAGGAGAACAACTCCGTACAAACGAATCCAGTTACATACATAGCCAGGCTGACAGGCTGATGTAAGTTCAGTTACTTGTGTCCAAGCACTTACTCTTTGCTCTACTATAGGTTAGTATTACTTCAACTTAGTCGTTATGGGGAAGACACTGACTCCTGCAATACAGTTTACCTAGTTTGGGAGTCAGGGCTTCATAAATAATGTATCATTTTGAAATGAATAAAGTTATGTTTATGTTTACTTACTTGTATCCATCCATCCATTCAAAGTTGTCTATAAGCGTCCACGCTGTGTATCCAGTGACAGTCACACCGTCCTCCTTGATAGCAAGCAACACCTGGCGGCAAACATACATAGTTCAGGGGCCTGCTGTACCTCCGTAAGAATTATAAAGTCATTTTGTAAGTTCTAACCACGATATAACTATCGCATTTAGACACCAAACGTTAGAGTACAAAATGGCTTTAGTTCTATCGACACTATGCGGAGTAGGCCCGTGGACAACCAGCATAAAAACATAATAGCACGCAAGTGGCCATCCTCCGTCTGTCTCCGGCAGATGAGAGAGGGTTGTGCTCCTGCAGTGGAGACAACAATAACCTGATGATGATGATGATGAAGTGGTCAAAATGCTAACCTTTCCTATACTCGTTGCATCTTGCTGTCAACTAACAGACGATTCCCTTCCCAGGTTCCCCTTGTAGATAGAAAAAGAAGGAAAAGGCAGTGTAAAAATATTTGTTGGTTGGTTGGATGACATCAATCATCTAAGAGGGAGTGAGTTCGCAGGTATATTTCATTCCAGATTAATAGTCCTATGAAAACCAACGCTATTTACGTCTCGGTAACATATACATGAAAGGGTCACCAGCAGCAAAAATAGGTTTGTATTACCAAGTAAACTTTGCGGTCCACTTAGGAACACCATCTATTGTGTATTTTGTTTTCGAGACGCAAATGCGTTTGTTTTCATAGGACTATTAATCTGGAATGAAATATAGTCTCCTGCAGGAGACCAGGGGCGGCCAAAATATTAAACATCAGTGGACTGATGATTGGGGAGTGGATGGGTGGGCGGTGGAGGGGGAATAATGTGATCTATCACCACCTGAAAAACTGCAATATTTTCTCGTATATTTGGAATCTAATTTAGGGAGGTACCGGAGTGAGTTCGCAGGTAGTTTCGCCTGCAGGAGACCAGGGGCGGCCCAAATAATAAACATCAGTGGACTAATGATTGGGGAGTGGATTGGGGGTTTGAATAATAGATCTTATTATATCAAATTTAATAGTCACCTGCTCCAAGTAGTCCCTGATGTACTCCAGCCTCTCGTCATCGTTTAGGTCATTCCCAGCAGTGGGATACCCATTCTCCGTGATGATAATGTCCATGTCCCCGTATTGTTGCTTCAGCCAGGCCATTTGGCGCCGCAACCCTTGGGGATACGACTGAAATCAGATTATACCTGATTATAAGGTGTAAGGGGGCTCATCAACAGCAAGATATCCGAATGCCAACCTTCATCTGCACGCGGTGCACTTTGACAACTATTCGCTTTTTGATTTATATGTACTCTGATTGTATCAAATAATTGGGCTAAGTGTGAGTCGGACTCGTCCGTACAGTAAAGGTTTGGAGGAAATCGCTTAATTGTACTGTTTTAACTTCTATAAATTGTAACTGTATTTGTTGGTGCAATAAAGTGTATTATATATGTGCCACTAACTGCGACGCCGTGTGGTTTCCGGTAGAGTAGAATAGGACCACTCCAACTCTTCCCGTGGATGTCGTACAAGGCGACTGAGGGAATACATTATAAAACGTCAATCAGGCCTCCCCAACCCGTCTGGCCAGCGCGGGGAGTGTAGGCCAAATCCTCCGTCTGTCTCCGGCAGTTTAGAGAGGGTTGTGCTCCTGCAGTGGAGACAAAAATAACCTGATGATGAGCTGCGACGCGAAACTTTATTCTAATATGGACCATAAGACCTATCTCCAGCAGTGGACATATACACTGAGTGTATGTGAAAAAATAGATATACAGACTATTCTAGTCTAACCAATAACCACTTATTAAAAGCTGGTTTCCAATCTGGATGGGTTTGCAGTAAGGCTGGGATCTCAGGGACGCCACTCAGCGGCCGTCCCGGCACCTCCTCGCCGAGCCTGGTCTTCTGCACCAGCCGGCTGGTGTAGTGGTTTAAGCCAAAGAAGTCGAAGGTGCCTGGAAGAGTAATGCATATAGGACGCATACAGAATGAGGGCTGGAACGAGAAGGATGTTCTGAACACACAAATCCTGTCAAGATAGAACGGTTATTTTTATTTATTTAACATTAATAAGAAATTACATCTCATGTCTTACATAACTCACACATATAGCCATTTGTTTACTTCAGTTCGGCGCGTGCCGATTTTCAGACGCAGAGTGCCCCTCCTGCGCACCCTGTATGCATCGCGGTCACGTTTCTAGTTTTACAGTTAGAAACTGCTCAGTATTGCAGTTCTACCAAATATTTTTTGTCGATGTTGGTCGAGTACGACCTTTACTTAGCGCGAAACGAGTAGGTAAGCGTTTGATAGTTTTTGCAATATATTGTAAATCGTTGGCACGCATCTCGCGCCTACTTTACCATTCTATTTTGATAGGATTTCTGTGGATTTCCATTTAATTTTACTATTTTACCTCCCTCCCCCCCTCCCTCCCTCCCCTCCTCCCACACACACATATATACCGCACTACCCCACGACATTTATTTATTTAAAACTAGCTTTTTCTTAGCATATTTACACATCTTCACTGCTTCTAACGATTAATTTGGTTTCCCGTAGGCATGAGATGTTTTTTCGGGATAAAAACTATTCTATGCCCTATTCCAGGACCTAACCTATATGTGTGCCAAGTTTCATCGCGATCCGTCCAGTGGTTGAAGCGTGATTGAGTAACAAACATCCAAACATCCCAGTGGGATAGGATTTTGCTACTGTACACACAATTTTTATTGTAAACATGTGAAAATCTGTAAAGATCTGTATTTTAAGCTAGATCTTCCTGCATATGTATTTGAATTATGTATCGCGGTTGATTTTCTAAATAAAGAAATTAAAATATTCAATAGACCTCTTATAAGATTAATTTCTTCTTCAGTGAATGCAGGTAGTCGCGACCGAGTATACCCTTCTTTCCTGCTGTTCTCTGCTATGATCTTCTCTAGGGCTGGCGGCCACCCTCCCTCTTTGGAGAATATGGGATGCGTGAAGCGACCAGTCTGAAATTATTGTTTATTTTTGATGATTATTTAGGGAATTTTTCGAGGACTGCAAGGCAAACATGAAAAAGATTTTGTTCAAGATACGTAATATACATAAATACACAATGAATTGCCGTGTGGTTCCCGGTATTAAATAGGGCCACCTGCAATCTTCACGTGGGTATCGTCAAAGCGACTAAGGAATTGCACCAGGGACGGCAGCAGCGTTCTCCTATGTATATTAACATCTTTACTGCGATCACCAATCCGCATGACCAGCGTGGTAATTAATCCCCCAATGGACAGCCCGAACATGATTAGTAAGCTGTATAGTGGCAGTGGGCGGGCCACATCAGTCGCAGAATCGACGTCCGTTGGAGTAGACGAGATCTGGACCGCAGGAAGGACGCCCCGCCGGCAGATGGATCGACGACCTGAAGAAGGTGGCCGGAAGCGGTTGGATGCGGAGGACAGAGAACCGGATGTAGTGGCGTTCATTGGGGAAGGCCTATGTCCAGCAGTGGACATCTAAGGGCTGACTGATGATAATGAGGTTACTAAAGCATCAGTAGATGCGTTACTACTCTAAGAACTCTGACAGAATTCCTAGTGTAAGTTTGATTACAAGGTAAATAAGTTATACGTACGTACATAATATTCCCTGGCCAGTTCAGCTACCTCGTCACTCTCGGGCGTAGCTGGTTCCAACCAGATTAGCTGGTTGGCTAGTGAAACTTGACCTGCACAGATAATTACATACATAATGCTCGCGTCTTGGTCCCAGAGGGGTAGGCAGAGACGATGGATCGCCACTTCGCGCAATCTTATGTCGCAAAGTGGCTTTCCTTCACCCGCTTTTCGCCCCAATAATTAATTATTGATTAATAATGATATATACCTCATACCATGCAGCAAAATAATTAGATAACAGATGATTTTAAAATGTGCATCTGTTATCTAATTTAATAATCAGTTAGTGTCAATCATGAAGGAAAACACTTTGAGGTGAAACTACGAGCTACGAAAAATTATTTTGCTTCATGGTATGAGGTGTAGGTATTACCAAATAGCACACTGGCGAAATACATTATAAAACATCAATCAGGCCTCCCCAACCCGTCTGGCCAGTGCGGGGAGTATAGGCCAAATCCTCCGTCTGTCTCCGGCAGATGAGAGAGGGTTGTGCTCCTGCAGTGGAGACAAAAATAACCTGAAGATGATGTATCTTTTTAAAGGAAGAGTGAATAGGCATCTTCTGGGTAAGCGTTAGGCTTCATCGTCACTTATCATCAGGTGTGATTGTGGTCAAGCGCAAACCCATCAGCATTAAAAAAAATTCATTAACACCGATATACCCCCACTAGGTCCATATACAGTTTATAGTTATTATATAGTTTATGGATGCATATTTCGCCCGTGTGCTGTTGGGTATTTACTATAGAGAGCGTCAGTGATCCACTAGGAAAAATGCAACCTAGTTAGTATGTCACGTGATCCACGGGTTATCAGGTATGGGGATTAGTCCCTGGGGTCCCTGGGTTCAAACCCTTCCCGTACCTATGGGTTTTTCAAAAACTTCAAGTACGGTTTATTTAAAACCACAGGCTTTTCGGTGAATGAAAACATCGTAAGGAAATCTGCATATGTCAAAGAAGAATTTCTAAGGCGTGTGTGAAGTCCCCCAAATCGGCTTGGGTACTGACAGGGTTTTGGCACTAAAGATCCTGAAGGGCCGAAGTGTCGCCAGGTCTTCCTGGCCCCCTAAGAAGATAAGATGGGTTAGCCAACTATTTAATAAAGGACTTCCAATTGTCGGTTATATATTAGGTATCTTTGGTGTAGCTTCGCCTGTTATTGTGCCCAGCGGCTTACTCAATAAAAAGTTTGCGAACTTTTTGTTGTCTAAAACTCACACATTATATTAGTATATATAACAAAGTCGGTAGTAATACCACTATATTTGGAGCGACGAGTCTAAGAGGTTTGAGAGGAGAGTCGAGGGGAGGGTAGATGTACATTTCAACTAGGTATATCAAAAAAAAACAAATTATTCTGTAGTCCACGGGCACAGCTACTAATAAATATAGCCAGTTGAGATTTAGAGAGTGCTGTGGCCCACTGCATGTATCTACATACATACATAATGCTCACGCCTTGGTCCCAGAGGGGTAGGCAGAGACGATGGATCGCCACTTTGCACGATCGCCACTACACCTCATTAGCCTCACTCACATTCATCAACCTTTTCATGCACCTCCTTTTATTCTTCTCACTGCGGACCCCAGCCTTTTTGAGGACGTTACTTATTTGATCTTTGAATGTCCTCCTAGGACGACCTTTAGCTGTAGTTCCTTCCACATTCGCACTGTATATTACTTTTGTCACTCTTCTTTCACTCATACGCTCTAAATGTCCAAACCAACGCAACATACCCATGTATCTACTTATGAATATTTTCAAATCAGTGTAACTTCGCAATCTGGCAGGTAATTACTCAATTCTCAGATACATTGTCTTGTCCACAAGATGGAGTGATTGATTACTGTTGAGCAATGATCGCAGAAACAATAGACTTAACGTTTAGTTAACTAGATTACAGTTCGTAGTTATTATTTATTAATTATACATCTTGGCTGATGACTGACTCATCAACAGATTTCCGTGGTGGCAGAGTTATTATCAAAGCAGTGCTAAGTACCTATTTGGTTTTATTTTTTATTCCGTTTTAGCGATATTTAGTGTGTAATGATCACCACTACTGAGTGGTACCCCAGAGTCAAAGTCAAAATCATTTATTGCATATGAGTACACTTGGTACATTTATACGTAATTTTTTTTATCGACTACCGCTTCCTAGGTGTTAGCGCTGTGAAGAAGAAACGGCGCAACAAACTTCACGCAACACATCTTTTAAAAATCAATTTTGCATACAATTTATAAAGATTTTGCGAAGGTGAATTAACATTAGTACCAGGCATCTTTGTCATTCAAATAATCGTTTATTTTATAATAGGCTTTCATACAAAGTTGTTTTTTAATGTGAATCTTAAACTTTCTGTCCGTCATGTTTAAGATTTCCTCTGGTAGTTTGTTGTAGAAGCGTATACACTGCCCCGTGAACGATTTGCAGAGATGGGAAAAGGCGAAAAGGAAGACCAACAAAAAGATGGGAAGACGACCTGCCTGGTGGATGGCGCAGAGCGTCCAAGCAGCGTTGCCAATGGCGACATCTGGAGGAGGCCTATGTCCTGGGACAGCCTGACCGTGACCACGAGATGTTGATACTAACAACCAACCGATTTAGCTATAAATCTGAAAATGTACTATGCAAGTCAGTGAATAAAGGCTATTTTTATTTTATTTCCTTTATGATCACCACAGTACTCATTAATGTTTGTCAATAGAACTAATTTATCGATAATTCAAATAATTTCGTGCAATTGCAATGTCCTTCGCACTTCAGCAGCTGTAGGGCTTCTCTACGTGATGTTCTTTGACCTGAGCGACCCCCCCCTCGGTGCTCTAGTGACACAACACACAGCTTTACTCCGTTGAAGCTCGGTCTACATTTGTATTCCATGCACACATTGACATATGCGATTCGCCTAGAACTGGTACCTACACTTTCAGATTGTGGAACGGCGTGGCACTCTACTCAGATGCGGGACATCGCTCTCGCGTCACCCGATTGATTGGCCCCGATTATCGAGGCCGCGCCGTGTATATTTTCATACCTAAATACGAAATGAGACATGCCAGATACTTGTCGAATCCCAAATTTTTTCCTTCACGATGGGAATTAAACAAGTACCTATATAGGACATAATTCACAAATATCACACAGTCCGGGACCAACTTGTACAAATACGAACCATGATATTTAGGCCTGAACTCCTCATCATAAATCCTCCAAGCTTTAGCATGTGCCATCAATACGTTCTTAGTACATATATGATTGCTGAACTGAGGGTCTGGTAGGCCTGGAGCCAGGATGCCGAAGTTGTAGGCGAAGTCGCAGATGGCGATGGGTTCGTTGATGGTAAGCCAGGTCTTCACTCGGTCGGCGTATAACGAGTATACAATCCTGGCGTAGTCTGCGAACCATTCTGCTGTCAGAGGGTTTGTCCAGCCACCTGAAATAAATATATCGAAGTATGTTGAACGTGGAAAAAATAACGGACTTACACGAAAATACGTGGAAACTCTCAAACCCACACACGCACCCTTTCCTCCTATTTATACTTACAATTTGATTAGTTCACAATATTAGTTGTTGAGGGTATTCTTAACTATAGTTTAAGTAATGTCGGTTGATACAGGTATCCCACATTTGTTGGATATTACCGTCAATGGCAGGGGCAGTAAATGGCTTTCGAATGCCGCTCCTGCTGTAACTCGAGTTTGATGAATTCTTTATAAATTGTAGCCTATGTGTTATTCTGATGTAAGTAGGTTAGAATTGGGGATTCTGGATCAAATCGAAAGTTCGCTGGCGCTCAAGTTCGTCTCCTCAATTCATAAGTTTAAATGATGAACAAAATATTTGCAAATAAAATATCTTAAATTTCGGTATATGAAAAAAAAAACCATAATTTTATTTTTTATTTCAACTAAAAATATGTCGAGCTGAGTCGCATGAGAATTTTGATAGTATGTTGTCGCCGGAGCTGGCTCACACTGAGTTGTCAAAAAATAGGTGCGCCTCATTTATATTTTTAATATTAAAAAAAGAATTATTTAATTTGAAATTATTTAAATCTTGCATTATTCATTAAAAATTAAATAGCGAAAGAATAAATGATTATTTTTAAGGAAAACAATAGCAAAAACCCCTCAAACCCTGTGCTGTCGTCTATTGTTTGTTATTTTTATATTATTGTCGACAGCACAGGGCCGGGTAAAATTTTGTAAAAGACACTTCTAGATCCCTGACATGTTTCCGTCTTTCTAGGCTTCATCTAGGGTCTGGTACGGCTATCATTCGTTTTCAGGATCGCCCCGACTCCTTACTAATGTACGATAAGCACGATTGACTGGTTACCTGCGATTACTAATGGTCGTTCCGATTCCGGGGCGTAAATCGTAATAGACCATTTTCATCATACAGAGACCAATCAAATTTTAGACTCATCCAGTCCCGACATTTTCGTCTTTTGGGCTTCATCTGGGGTCTGGGGGTTTCGGTTATCAATTGTTTTCAGGATCGCCCGCCTCCGTACTAATAATGACCACCGAATTGACAAGGTACATCTGCGATTATTTTAGTCGTTCCGATTCGGGCGCATCGTAATAAACTAACGTCATCTCAGAGACCAGTCGATTTATATGAAGTGTCATTTGTATATATACGAAGTGGCGTGAAAATTTCAATAGCGGGTTTTAGGACATAGGTGAATATGGCTTGAAAACATATTTATTTAACCAATCAGTCATTTTTCTTATTTTTTATACTTGATTAGGATCTACATTCTTTCAATATATTTAAAAAAAGAATAGTACTACATAATAGAAATACTAAATAATGGCTTCTTCACGTTGTCGGGACTCCATCTAGATTATTTTGATAGCAGCAACAAGCTTAAACGGCGCAAGCGATGCATCCAATGCCTTGTATAGATTTAGTTTCACTGGTATATCCTAGGCGTCGCTATGTAGTACGCGACATTGGCAACTGTATTCCATTATTATTTCCCGGCGTTAATAGAAACATTAAAATTAATAAGATTTTTTTATTCAGATGATAAAAATATGATTCGCAAACATTACGTATATACGTAGCAATACATATATATATATATATATACACGATTTTTTTTAAACTATGTGAATTAGATAACAATAAGACGAAATCATAAATAATGCACCTCGGCTTCACACAAATCGCGCAAGTGTTTGTCCTCCCCCGGGATTGAACCCATACCCTTCTATACAACTCATGTCTTACATCCAGTACTTAGCTACGAGAGTCTGAGGTACATCTTGATTCCTTATTAGATTTGCGTTTCAGGTTTCGAATGAGATCTCATAGATTTCCTTATTTGATAAATCATAAGCTGTGTTTACAGTAACCAACTGCTGACTATAGCAAAATATATTTGCGAGACTTATTATGTGATGAATTAAGGTTGAAATTAGTTTGTATCTATTAAGTATGCATTGGTTTCGAGACTACTTTAGTACTGTGAACATATCCTAAAGTTCTATATTTGATTAATTCATTTTAATTATAGTAATACAGAGTGTCAGACGTGTCCATCATTTGTTTTAAAAAGTTGACGGAGTGCATTTCTAGTGAAATCAGTGAAAAAGAAGAAAGACGAAGTGTGTATCTCTATAAAGTGATTTGGGAGCAATCATCAGCAAAATTACTAGTATGTATGTACCTACCTAATTTATTTCAATTTATTTTTCTCTTTAATTTTATTTTAGTTAGAGAACGCAACATACATTTGTATTAACATGACCTCAATCTTTTTGTGCTAATATCAATATTAAAATCCTTGTAATTTGCTTTGCTATTCACCATTGCGTAGTGATATTTAGTATTCTCTGCCATAGATGTGTAAAAGTAAGAGAGCAATTTCTGCCAACTAACGGTATTATAAAATTTGGCTGAGTTACTGGATATATATTTTTGGAGAATAAATGATTTTATTATTATTACTATGCTACTCTACACAGCAGACTAGCATGCAACTCAATTTAAATTATTTAAAGTAAGTAAAATAGTTTTTTTTTTAATAAAACCCCACACATGTTAAATTGTTATCACGGCAGTCTGTTTTAATATTAACTTTGTTTTAGGTCGTCGATTAACAACCCCTTCGATTCGACTGAAGAGGCTATGCGGAACACGGGAGAAACCTCAGCACCTAAAAAAACGAAGAATATTGTAAAACGACAGCCTGCTAAGCGAGGGAGGAAGCCTGCTGACCCGCGGCCCTTGCTCTCATCGACTGAATCGGATTCTGAAGGAGAGGAAGTGGTGCGAAAGCAACGAAAATTGTTTTTGGAGGAATCGGAGGTCAGTTGTTTCATAGTTAGCTTTAACGGCTATACCTACTATCAATAAAAGAAGTTGCATTTCATTTCCCCATTTAATTTCAACGGATGGGCGTGTATACCTATCTATGTATGTGCGTGGGGGTTTGTAGGATGTACGTATGTATGTGTTGGTTCAGATGTTAAAAAGGTAGGAGCGAATACCATCAGGTATTCATTAACATAAAATATTTTCTTAATTTCAGGACGAAAAATCGACGCCAATTGTCGCCCAGAAACTGCATGGACTACTTTGGCGCCAAGTAGCAACAGGTTACACCAGCCAGCGGGACTTCTCTAAGAAGGGAGACTTTTATATAGAGTTAAAGATCTCCCGTACTAAAGACGCGCTCGCGAAAGATGCATATAAAAATACTCTGTTAACATATAAGTCTTGTGTAGATGAAAAATCAGGGGTTTTTAAAGCAGTCACTAACGTTGTAAAGGCTGCTAAGAAACAGTTTAAAGATATTCAACCAGTCCTTTACCCCCAAGAAAATTAATGATATAAAATATTTGCGGGCTACCTTTAATTTGTATTTTATCTTTTATATTCATTTATTCATTGTAACTTTATTTGTATTTTATATTACTACTATTAATATATATTATTACTGATTATCTCATTTATACCTATTATTTTGAACCCTTGTTACTTTGTATAAATAAGTAGCGGATTGCTTAAAATGTCTATGTGTAAAGTCTGTAACGTCAAAATAATAAAATATTCTTCACACATACGGAGTAATATTCACAAGGCTAATTGCTTACTTAGCACTGAATTTGACGATGTCCATGTAATATCTTGTGCATTTAAGAATAGAATCATTAGCTATCGAATTAATTGTAAAGATAATAAATTGGAGCCTGAATTTTTCCTAAATAACATATCGACATTAGTAAAACAGTTGATCAATCGTGATCTTGAAATTCATAAAGCATTAAAGGTTAATTTTGAACTTTATGCTACATATCTATTGCCAAAAAATGATGAAAAATCTCTGAAGTCATTCAATACCAGTTATGTTACGACTTTTGTAAATACAGACATTATGAGCTTGTATTTAGAAAGTTGCAAAAATTTAGCAGGAAAACTTACCGAATTTGAACTAACGGAATCAGGCTGGACTCTTGAATCTATTAGCCATTTAGAAATAAATATCGCTAAATATAATCCGCTTAGAGCTGGATCTTACATCCCTTTACCAAAGAAAATACAAAATACAAAATCTTGTTTAAATATTAAGAATGGAGATGATCATTGTTTCCTATGGAGCATAGTTGCACATATGTTTCCATCAAAATGTAATTCTAATCGAGTGTCTTCTTATCCTCATTATTCACAAATACTCAATATAAAAGACATGTCGTTTCCACCTTCTTTTCGTGATATAAAGTTATTTGAAGAGAATAATCTTGCCATTAGCATTAACGTCTACGGTTTGGGAAAAAATAATGATGTTAACGGCCCTCTTTACAAAACTCAAAAACGAAAATTTACCCATGTTAACCTGTTATATGTTAATGAAAACGAGAAAAGTCATTTTTGTTTAATTAAAAGCTTTGAGAAATTAGTACGCAAACAAATAACACGCCATAAATCTAAAATATTGTTGTGTGATGAATGTTTTGTCTATTTTGATTCGGAAGAGAAGCTAGATAAACACTGCTGTGCGAGAGTAAAAACTGTTTTGCCTGAAGTAGGCGAAAAGTTACATTTTGATAATTATGAAAGAAAGCAAAGAATTCCTGTAGTTATATACGGTGATTTCGAAAGCTTACTTAAAGAATACGATGATAAAAATAAAGCTTGTTATACAGAAAATATACAGCTTCATCAAGCTACAAGTTTTGCTTACTACATATGTAGCGAATCTAAATCAGAGCTGAATGAATATGTTTCGTACAGGGGTCCTAATTGTGCAAAAAAGTTTGTCGAGACCATATCACATGATTTACTTAGACTTAATACTATTTTATCCGATGAAAAACCAATGCAACCCCTAACCAACCTAGAGTCAAAAACTTTTCAAAGAGCTGCTTCATGTCATATTTGTGAAAAACCATTTTGTAAAAATGATGAAATTGTCGCTGACCACGATCATTTTACAGGTTTTTATAGAGGCCCTGCGCACCAATCTTGCAATTTAAAATCAAAAAGATGCTCATTTATACCTGTTATATTTCATAATTTGAGCAATTATGATTGCCACCTTTTCATAACTGAATTAGGGAATGTTTGCGGTCGTATCAACATCATTCCTAAAACAAAGGAAAAATATATTTCTTTCACTAAATTTATACCTATAGACTCAAACAAAGCAGCACAGCTTAAATTTATTGATTCCTTTAATTTTCTCAGCTCTAGTTTAGATAAATTAGTAAAAACATTGCATCCCAATGATTTTCACAATTTGCGTAAATATTTTAACAATGAAGACGAGTTCGATCTTGTCCGCCGAAAGGGAGTGTATTGTTATGACTATGTAGATTCGATGAAACGGTATGAGGAAACCGAGTTACCACCTTGTCATTTTTTTTTCAATAAATTAACTTCAGAACACATATCAGAACAAGAGTATGAACATGCTGAAAAGGTTTGGCATACGTTTAAAATTAATAACCTGGGAGAATACACAGACTTATACTTGAAATGTGATGTTTTGTTGTTAGCGGATGTCTTTGAAAAGTTTAGAAATATCAGTCTGCGTCATTATCAGTTAGATCCGTGTTACTATGTATCTTCACCAGCACTGAGTTGGGATGCCATGTTACTTTACACTGAAGTTGAGTTAGATTTGATCTCGGACGTAGAGATGTATCAAATGATCGAAAAGGGTATACGCGGAGGCTTAGCACAATGTTCTCTCAGGTATGCTCAAGCCAACAATAAATACATGTCGCACTTTAATGAGAACAAACCAAGCAATTTTCTTGTTTACTTAGACTGTGTCAATTTGTACGGATATGCTATGATGAAAAAATTACCAAAGTCTAACTTTTTATTTCTTAATCCGATTGAAGTTATGAATTTTAATGTGGCATTAGTGCCGGACGATAGTGATCGTGGCTACATACTTGAAGTAGATCTTCACTATCCTGCCGATGTACATGATCACCACTCAGATTTGCCTTTTGCGGCAGAAAAATTTGTACCCATAGGCCGAACTAACCCTAAATTAATTGCCAGCCTTTATGATAAATATCGTTACGTCATTCATTATGTACATTTGAAAAAATGCTTAGAAAACGGCCTTCGATTACTAAAAATTCATCGAGTTTTGTCTTTTGATCAAAGCAATTTTCTTGAACCATATATTTCACTCAATACTTCACTTAGACAGCTAGCTCAGTCCGATTTCGAAAAAGATTTTTTCAAAAAGCAGAATAATTCCATTTTTGGCAAGACAATTGAAAATAAAAGACAGCAAGTTGATGTGAGACTTGTAAATGTATGGTCTGATAAACGTAACAAAACTAATAAGTTGATTGGAGCTGAAAAGTTCATAAGCGCACCTAATTTCAAATGTTTATCAATTTTTTCTGAAAATTTAGTAGCTATACAGTTAGACCAGAGTACAATTACTCTAGACAGACCTATATACATAGGGTTTTCAGTGTTAGAGTTAGCAAAAACTCATCTCTATAATTTTCATTATTCTATCATGAAAACTTTATATAAAGATAATATTCAGCTTTGCTATACCGACACAGATAGTCTGTTATATCGCATATTTACAGATGACTTTTATGCAGACATGAAAAAGAATATTAAGTACTTTGATACTAGCAATTTTGAATTTAATAATGTGTATAGTATTCCTAAAGCAAATGAAAAAATCCCCGGATATTTTAAAGATGAAATGGGTGGCGATATTATTACAGAATTTGTAGGATTGCGTGCTAAATTGTATTGTATTAATTCCAAAAAAGTAAGCATAAAGAAAGCAAAGGGTGTAAAATCATCTGTCACAAAGAAACTTAATATAGACAAGTATAAAAAAGCATTGTTTGAAAACGAGTCATTACGAGAAAACATGTGTATAATCAGATCATGTAAACATAAAATATTTACACAGAATGTTAATAAACTAGTTTTGAATAACGAAGATGATAAGAGGCAAGTAAAAAGAAGGCATGTAAGCACTTTACCATGGGGTCACTATAATACTATGTTTTAAAGCATGTCTATATATTAATAATTTTACATAATGTTGTACTTAATACCATAGTTGTAAGATATATTTAACCATGTACTCTTATTTTTTATTATAAATAAAAGAATAGCTTCTAATCATAATACTGTTTTATTTTATTACAAATCATTTAATACAGCGCCAATGACATAAGCTGAAACTATAGCATTTATAATTATGAATTAATAACTGGAAACAGATTAAACGTCATCATTTATTTTTTTAACTATTTTACTTATAAGACTTTTAGCAGCGTATGCTACATCATCATATCTGTCTGTTACTATATATTGCACACTGACATCTGCACTGTCACTATCACTTGAACTATTAAGCTCACTTCCACCCAAGTCTATAATGTTTATTTTAATTAACTGAATTGCTTTTCTGGATTCTTTTCTAATGATATAACTTGAAGTTTGAAGAGCGGCTGATTGAACTTTTCGTTTAGAATCTATCCTTTTCTTAGCTTTCGGTTTTTTTTTCATCGCCTTATTACTCTTAAGCTTGACCTCGTTTTCAGCAACCAAAACCTCTTCCTGATTGAAGCATGAGTCGGCCATGATGTCTTGAGCGTAGTAAAAAGGATTTGTTATGGGGTTGTAATCATCATCAATAAGGAGAGACTGGCTCATCTCTGCAAGAAGAAATATATATATATATATATATACAAATGTTAGCTAATTAATAGGCGACAGCAATTTTTCTATACAAACCAAATCAAAGATACATACCGTAAGCGTTTTTTTTTTTTTTTTAGGGGACGAACGAGAAAATTGCATGCGACTTGCTTGATTCAGTCGCAATGACTAAATAAAAGAATTTGTAACAAATTAGGCTTGCTCTAATATAAAAAGGTCATGTATCTTTTGCTCTATAGGAATATGAGCGAGATGTGTTGATATGCATGCAACGATTAGCACGAGCCTGTTTAGACATGTCTATATAACCAATGATAGTGTAATCGAAAGCCAGAATGCAAAATGAAGTTGGTTAAACAACATATAACATTGGAAGTTTGTAAATTAAGTGTAGACTGTCCCTCAACCATAATAAGACATAGCCCTCTATTACCAAATACGATTCGTTGTATTATATGCGGTCCTTCAAACTGCGGTAAAACTAATGTAATGATTAGTTTATTACTCCATAAAAATGGTTTAAAATTTAAAAATATATACCTATACTCAAAAACTACTTTTCAGCCTAAATATTGTTTTCTAAATAAGGTCTTAAGCAAATTACCTGAAATAAATTTTTTCACATTCAATTATAGTCAAGATGTGGTTTCGCCTAATGAGGCTTTTTCGAATTCTGTTTTTATTTTTGATGACGTTGCGTGTGAAAATCAAGTTAACATTCGCAATTATTTTGCTATGGGTAGACATAAGCAAATTGATTGCTTCTATTTATCACAAACATATTCAAAAATCCCCAAACAAATGATACGTGACAATGTCAACTTTTTATTAATTTTTAAACAAGACAGCATTAATTTAAAACATATTTATAATGAGCATATCAATTCTGATATGAAATGGGATGAATTCAAAAAACTCTGTTCAGATATTTGGCAGGATCCATTCGGGTTTTTACTTATCAATAAAGATTGTGAATTTAATAAGGGACGGTATAGATGCAGTTTTGACACATTTATTAACTTTGATTGAGTCTTACTATAAATAAGTTACTCCGAACTCAAATTCATCATTTTAATTTTCACTCTATAAGAAACAAGCGTGGTGTTTGTACAATAAATACGAATCTTACTATGGAAACAACAGTAAAAGAACAGCTAATAAAATCTGTAAAAGCTATTAAAAGTAAAATAAAACGAATGCAAAATGATGAAGTGGAAAATGAAATAAAATATAATAAAATATTTAAACCAATAACAGAGCCTTTAAAAGCTATAGATACAGCATTTAACAAACTGAATAGTAGTAAAGTAAATAATGTTGAACAGAAAAACAGCCAGAGTCCAAAAATAGAAACATCATCTTCATACAAAGATATTCAAGATAGTGCTGATGATATTTACGAGACTGATTCCAGTGAACATTCTACATCGAAAGAAGATTCTGAATTCTTTACTCCTATTAAGACTGAGAATAAAATGGCTAAACTGAGTACCCCGGTTAAATCATGGATTGATACAGAAAATTTATCTGAAAATCAAAATGCTCTACATGTACCATTTGGTTTACGCAATGAGAATGATAAACTTATGGTGGGCAATTCCGAGGTGCAATTTTGTAAAATTGGTCCCCTAGATGATGAAATCTCCATGGCTGTTATTGATGGCAAAAAGTATGAAATAACTGCTGGTCTAAAAGAAGTTTTGCTTAAAAATAAGCCAAACCTTCATCTTGTAACTGAGAAAGATAAACTCGTTTACAAAGATATCCTCATTACTACAAACGCTCATAAAAGAGATTATAATCCAAATGGTCAAATAAGAGGGGATAGAGGAATGAAATATAATCAACTCATAAAGCCTCTTTTTACTAACGCAGATAACGAAGGCATAAATGCATATCAAAAAACTGGTGGTAAACTACCCACTTTAAAAAAATATAGAAAAAATACTGATTTCATTTATTGGGATAACCCTAATGAGTTAATTGAGAGACTTAAACTTTTAGTTGCATCAAGAGATGCTGGAAATAACAGCCACGACAATGAAATAATATCTATCATTGAAGAGCTAAAGGAAGCTGATATCATAAAAGAATGAATTTACTCTATTAATACACAGTATCCCAATAGCTCTCAATCATGAACGTTGACAAGTTCGGTCATCATATAAATAAACGGCGAAAACTTAATGATAATTTTCAAACGGAATGTGTGTTCAAAAGAACTGATAATGGAAATTTAAGTGCTCAAAATAAAACGTTGAAAAATATTGGTATTCCCGCGGATGATAATGATAGTGCTACAAAACAATATGTGGACAACGCTTTAGACAACAGTCTCAAAATAATTAAAACATTAAAAGAGTTGTTGATGGAATTAACCGATCGTGTAATGAAACTAGAGAAATTTTCTGAATCATATAGACAAGGAAAAAATGAGCAAGGCAGACGTAGTAAATGAAATACACAAAAATGCTAGAAAAAACTTTTTTCGAAGACGAGTAGTTATGAAAGACATTGATGATTTATGGCAAGCGGATTTGATTGATATGCAAGCAGTATCAAAAGATAATAGACAAAACAAGTATATTTTAGTGGTAATCGACACATTTTCTAAGTATGCTTGGACGTTACCCCTTTATCAAAAAACAAAAAAATTTGTGTGTAGCGCGTTTGAAATAATATTGAAAAAAGGTCGTGTTCCTCAAAACTTGCAAACCGATTTCGGGAAAGAATTCTATAATGATCAGTTTAGCAAATTAATGAACACTTACAATATAAACCACTATTCTACATACTCTACAAAGAAAGCTTCAATTGTAGAAAGGTTAATTAGAACTCTAAAGTCCAAGTTGTACAAAGAATTTAGTTTGAAAGGAAATTATAAATGGTTGGATGGTACCTTACATAAAGTAGTTTATGATTATAATAATTCATGTCATAGAACTATTGGTCGATGTCCAGCTGAAGTAAATGAAAAAGTAAAAAACGATATTTTGGATAGATATCAAAACATCGGTTTAGTTCAGATAAAACCAAAACGTTACAAACTTAAATTAGGAGATTGTGTTAGAATTAGCAAGTACAAAGGAACATTTGAGAAAGGATATACCCCTAATTGGTCTACGGAAATTTTCAAGATAAGTAGAATACAAAATACTAATCCTATCACTTATTTAGTTAATGATGTGAAACAGAGACCTATTCTAGGAGCATTTTATAGAGAAGAATTGCAGAAAACGAAATATCCTCATGTTTATTTAGTAGAAAAGATTTTAAAAAGAAAAGGAAGCAAATTATTTGTAAAATGGTTAGGATTGCCGATAGAAGAAAATAGCTGGATTGATAAAACAAGTGTATTATTATAATTACTAAAACATAATTTAAACGAGAGCACTCGCTATATTTTATTAGTCTTTTACTGGACATGACTGAAGGAAGTCTTCTAAATTCATTTATTAACTGTCTGCCCTTCGAATTACATCTGCCTGGCTATAATTATTGCGGACCTGGAACTAAGCTTCAACGTAGACTTGCTCAAGGCGTTAAGGGGATAAACCAATTAGACGAATATTGCAAACAACACGATATCGCATACAATAAGTCATCCATCCTGAGTGATCGACATAAAGCTGACATAATCTTAATGAAAATGGCTAAAAAACGGGCTTCTGCTCCAGATGCTAGTGTTGCAGAGAAATTAGCTGCAAATTTGGTGAATAAAGCTATGCTAGCAAAAATTAGTATTGGTGCAGGCTTAAGCAAGAAAACAAAAAGAGCTGTACCCAAAATAAAATGTGGTAAAGGCTTATTTAAAAATATATTATCACACACAAAAAAATGTCTGAAAAAACTAAAACCAAACTGTAAGAAAATGGCAATACAGCTAGCAATGGCAGCCGCTAAAGAATTATCATCGGACCAGGATGTCAAACCGCCTCGCATTATACCTGTTCCTAAAACCGGTGGTGTTTTACCAATGATACCTGTTTTTGCGGGATTATCTGCTGTTGGCAGTTTACCTGGCGGGGCAGATGGAATCGCCCAGGTTATGAAAGAGTTTGAAGGAGCTAGAAAACGATTAGCAGAATTAAAATCACGTAACGGAAAAATGGAAACAATTGGTATTGGAAGAGGATTACATCTAAAGACGCACAAGGATGGATTGGGTATTTTTGTAACCAAGCCAAAAAACTAAATTATAAGCTACCCAAGAGAGCTCTGACTAATATAGACATTATGAATTATGCGGGTGATATACCTTATTTTCGCGGTATTTTCATGAGAGATGAATTGCCAAAATGTCCTTATCGTAAAGAATGCGGTGTAATTAACTTAGACACTTCAAATAATTCTGGTTCTCATTGGGTAGCATATGTCAAATTTAACAATTATGTGGAATATTTTGATAGCTATGGAGATTTAAAGCCGCCTAAAGAATTTATTAAATATATAGGATCAAAGATGATAAACTATAATTATGAAAATATTCAACGCGATCATCCTTATAACTGTGGACACTTATGTTTAAATTATTTAAAAAAATTCTGGTATGATAGAATAAATAGTTTGCAAAATACAGTTTAAACTCAGTCGATAACAGAACAATGTCTATCACGGTAACGCTTTCAGGCGTTAAATCAGTCTTAGAAACATATTTTCACCCCCCTTTAAGTCTAGAGGGCAAATATGAGTGCGGGTTGCTTTATTTCTCTGCATACAATTCTATATCAAATGTTGATTACAAAAACAATACTTTCGCTTACGGAAATGAGGGCAAAAAATTAAAACTCCCCCCTGGCTCATATGATTTTTATGATATATGTGACTACCTTGAGAGTAATTTAACAGATTGTGAAATAAAAATAAAACCAAACAATAATACTTTAAAGTGTTCTTTATTTTGTAATAAAATTGTCAATTTTGATGTAGAGAATAGTATTGGAGGTATGTTAGGATTCTCAACGTCGAAATTAGATGCAAATAAATGGCATGACTCAGATAATCCGGTCAATATTCAACCAGTGTCTATTATAAGAGTTGAATGCGATCTCATACAAGGATCATTCACTAACGGTTTACCGACCCATACAATACACGAGTTTGTTCCTAGCGTGCCACCAGGATACAGATATATTGAAGTACCTAGAAACGTTATTTACTTTCCAATAAATAAAAAAAACATTTCATCTATTACAATTAAAGTTGCTGACGAAAACGGTAACTACATTAATTTTAGAAAAGAAGAAATTCAATTGCGTATACATTTAAGAAAAATAAAATGATAATGTTTAATAAAACCTCCAATCATCAAGTGAAACGCCTTAATTCTTCACGCAGTGTTCGAGAATGCAGACGTGTGAATACTATAAAAAAGATAACAAAGAGTAATAAAGATTTTCTAAGAGCTCTGGGATTTAAAGTACTATAATGAGTATGCTGCAGATTACCGAGTTACCTCAATTTGATAATGCTATCGAAAGCTATGAAATTCATACTTACAACCCATATAATAATAGTTTTAAAGAAAACGATGAAATTCGAATACCTATACATCAACAAGATGTGTATATATTACCCTCAGCTAGCTCTATATTCATCGAAGGACATGCCCAAGTGGTTAAAAGAGATGCCGCTGGAAAGGAAACTTACTTAAATGTGGATTTTACTAATAATCCCTTTATGTTTCTCTTTCAAGACATTAGGTATGAAATGAATGGAGTAGAAATAGATCGTATAAAAAATTCGGGAATTACAACCACAATGAAATCATACGTATCCATGAATGAGGGTGAAAGTAAAATAGCAGCCTTATGGGGTTGGGGCCCAAACGGATTCAAAAACAGAAGTTATTTTAGCATTGTCATCCCATTAAATAAAATATTTGGATTTGCTGAAGACTATAATAAAATCATCATAAATAGTAAACATGAACTTATTTTGAATCGAAACAATCATAATTTAAATAGTGCTTTAATACCAGCTGAAACAACCAATGTTAATGTAAAGATAGAGAGAATACAATGGCGCATGCCGCATGTCAAAGTGTCAGATCGGGAAAGGTTGTTGCTACTAAAACATTTAGAAAAAGATAAGACCATACAAGTACCATTCAGAAATTGGGATTTATACGAATATCCGTTACTACCAAAAACGACTAAACATTCTTGGTCAGTTAAAACATCTTCTCAATTAGAAAAACCTCGTTATGTTATCCTAGGTTTTCAGACTAACAGAAAAAATAGCAAAACAAAAGATTGCTCCATGTTTGATCATTGTAACGTGACAAATGTGAAATTGTATTTAAATTCTCAATATTATCCTTACGACTCTATGAATTTAAAATTTGATGAAAACAAACATGGTATATTATACGAAATGTATGCTAAATTCCGCCAGTCTTACTACAACCTTCCCGCGGATCCCTTGCTTGATCTGAACGCTTTCAAAGAAAAGGCTCCATTATTTGTAATCGATTGCTCAAGACAAAACGAAAACTTAAAAACAGGACCTGTAGATGTGCGTTTGGAAATCGAATGTTCGCAAGATATTCCCGATCATACGTCTGCTTACTGTCTTATTATTAACGATCGCCTTATAGAATATAAACCTTTAAGCCATATAGTACGCAAACTAACATGAAAGCAGCAGCAATAGTCGATTTGCAAGGATTCAAGATAGCTGATAATAAATTTATATTAAAAGAAATAGCGATCGCATACAAGGACCAAATACAAGTACTTTTAATTAAGCCCCCTTTTCCAATTTACAACTTATCAGCGGAAGAAAGGAAGCAAGTTAATTGGATACAAAGAAATCGAAAAATATATTGGAATGATGGGTTTATACCATATTCAAATTACTTGGCGTATATAGAAGAATTCTTAATCGATAAAACGATTTACTGTAAAGGTCTTGAAAAAATGATATGGATTAAACAAATATTAGATTACAAT
The DNA here is from genome assembly GCA_947086405.1 of Esperia sulphurella. Classification (NCBI taxonomy): domain Eukaryota; kingdom Metazoa; phylum Arthropoda; class Insecta; order Lepidoptera; family Oecophoridae; genus Esperia; species Esperia sulphurella. The sequence goes on along the minus strand of OX352278.1, from coordinate 2,653,803 downwards.
AATGTTTATAATTTAGAAACTAAGTCTTGTCCTAGTTTACTAAGTTTGTATGAAGAATATCGATTATCAACTGATATATATAATTGTATTTATCATCCTACAATATGTGCTCTTAGAAATGTAACTTGTTTAAAGAAATGGTGTTTAAAGAATAAACTTTTATAGATTATATAAGTTCTTTCATTTTTACAATCATTCCATTCTTCATTTTCACATATACAAACTATACAAATAATCCAGTCCATTAAAAAAGAGCATGTGATAGCATGGTAGGTATAACCTCAATAATGAATCAACATAAGTCTGTTACTTTTAACGAAGAGGTTACATATTTTATTGTACCTGCACGAGATGAAGTTAGAACAGGGACCTGGACATCAGATGCTCTTCGATTCAAATTGCGTATATTCGAATTCGAGAAAGTATTTGCAAGAGAAGTGGTTCAGAAAAGAAAATTACTCACGATTAATTACTATAAACATTCTGAACTTGAGTAGCAGAAACATGCAGCGAATACAATTTGCTGATAGGATCTATCTATTTTCGTTTCAAATTAGTATGCACAAACATCGATTATGATCTAAGCAGTAGAGAGATTGCAATATTCAGCAATATTATTGTTGAAATGAAGACAACAGCAAGTTTAACAGTTCTTAATGTAATTACTTACCAATTATGAATTGGGGAGACTGAATCGATCGAACTTGGAATTGGGGAGACTGAATCAATCGAACTTGAGCGCCAGCGAACTTTCGATTTGATCCAGAATCCCCAATTCTAACCTACTGATGTATAAGCTATATTATTGTAAAGTTTCATTAAAATCCATTCAGTAGTTTTAACGTGAAAGAGTAACAAATATCCATCTATACTTACAAATTTTCGCGTTTATAATACATATTAGTAGGGTAGTAGGATTGATTATACATTTATATCACGGATTTATACATTAAATTTAAAAGGAATAACTATAATTTGAATAAATGCTAACACATGTGTGCCTAGTTTCATCCTGATCCGTACAGTGGTCCAGGTGATTGAGTAACAAACATCCAAATATCAAAACTTTCGCATTTATAATATTAGTGGGATGGAATGGGATTAGGGCATTGTTACCCCTAACGGTATCTTTTAGAGATATTAAAGATAAAAGGCAATATCTAATAAATAAAATCGTAAACTTCGCGTGTCTGTGACATTGAAGATATTTGCAAATAAAAAATTAGGGCGTCTAAGGATAAGCAACAGAACACATTTCGATAATTTTTGAAATTTTTGTCTGTTTGTCTGTGAGTTTGTGCACGCATCACTTAAAAACTACCGAACGGATTTTGATGGAATTTTCACAGAAACATGGAGCTTAACTTAACTTAACATTTAGTCTTCATTTCATCGCAATCGGTTTTCTCAATCAAAAGTTATGGACATTTTTAGTTTTCAAATACATCAGTAGGTAAGGTTAGTATGCAATATATTGCACGTTATAGTATTTCCGTACTATTCAGATTGAGATGAGTTTGGACTACATTTGGAGCTGGTAGTGGGGATGGGAGTGGGAGTGGGCGTGGGTAAAGGGGAGCGGGAGCAGGATTGAGAGTCTGAGTGGAAGTGGGATAGGGAGCGGATCCTGTAGTCCACGCGAGCGGAGCCACGGACACAGCTAGTAAATAATAAAAGAAACTCCAAACCAAGGTCCTGAAGTCTCTGCGGCAGCTCCCAGTGGTAGATAGTGACCATAGGCTCGATGCCGTTCCTCAGTAGTTCGTCTATCAGGCTGCTGTAGTATCTCTTGCCATCCTCACTGATGCGGTCGGGGAGACCAGACGGGAGGAGTCGCGGCCAGTTGATTGAAAACCTTGAATTAAAGGTATATTAGTCACATACGACGACCTCCGTGGCGGAACGGGATAGGAGGTTGCGGGTTCGAATCTTGCTAGGGGCAAATGTTTGTATGATGAATATGAATTTTTGTACCCAAGTATTGGATGTTTATATATTTAAGTATGTCTATCCGTTATCTAGTAACCATACCCCAGGCTCTGCCTAGTTTGGGACTTTATAGGTAATTGGTGTGAATGTCTGACATATTTATTATTATTATTATTATATTCCATTACATAAACAGGAACATAAACATATCGGTTGCCTCAGCTAGACCTAGAGGCGGCCTAGTGTTTTCTTCAGATGCAAATCAGAAACAGTATGTCATTTTTTGCTGGGGGGTCCTGTGATCGGTCATCGATGGGGTCTGCGAATGCGTTCGTACAGCTGCGTACGGATGCGTTCGTACGATTCGACATAACTGAGTACGAGTGTGAAACTTTTTAAATCGGTAAACTGCGAAGGTCCGTCGATAAACGTGTCGAGACCCATATGCATCTATTCTATATCTTAATAGATCCATAGTGGGGGTATATCGGTGTTAGGTGCTCTAACACCAATATACCCCCACTTATGGGCCTATTTTATAGCTTATGACTTCTGGCCTCCAGTTTGTTTTATACTTTTGACAGAGGGGAACGCGTGAGTACCTAATGAGTGATTATCCTGGGTTATTTTTAAAAATTTACCTGTAGAAATCCAATCCCAACTCCTTAGCGATCTTAACGTCTCGCCTCCACTGATGGTAGGAATCACACGCCACGTCGCCGTTGCTACCGTCCGCGATGGTAGCTGCCCTGGTGTGGGTGTAACGATCCCATATGCTCTCGCCTTTGTCTGATGGAGAAGTGCAGAAGCATGGAAATTTATACATATACATACATACATACATACATACATACATACATACATACATACATACATACATACATACATACATACATACATACATACATACATACATACATACATACATACATACATACATACATACATACATACATACATACATACATACATACATACATACATACATACATACATACATACATACATACATACATACATACATACATACATACATACATACATACATACATACATACATACATACATACATACATACATACATAATGTCCAATTGGGTATGCAATATACCAAAGAAGTATAATTATAATGTTCGGTGCAATTCAGATTGCGATGAGTTAGGTTAGGACTACATTTGGATATGGAACTGGAGCTAATCATGTAGTCCACGCGAGCGGAGCCGCGGGCACAGCTAGTGCATGTATTAATAAAAATAAAATTTGTTTTTACTTTGCAGACTATTTTTGGTCTCTAAGGAGAACCTTGTGGTGCTTACCGCTGACATTCCACGCCCCCTCCACCTGGTAAGCTGCTGTGGCTGATCCAAACCTGAACCCTGGCGGGAAGTCCAGGTCCGCACATCGCGACACCAACACTAAGGCACTGACAATATAATAGGTAGTAAGTAGTAGGTAGGTAGTAAGTAGTATGTGGTCTACTATCAACTGTAATAGAATAAATCGTTTAATAGACAATTAGATGTTTACTTTTCACATATGCTGGTACTAGATCGTCGCAAGTAATTTCGAGTCAAGATAACACTAATTATAAAAAACGTCGTGCCGTGTGGTTTCCGGTAGAGTAGAATAGGACCACTCCAACTCTTTCCGTCGATGTCGTACAAGGCGACTAAGGGAATACATTATAAAACATCAATCAGGCCTCCCCAACCCGTCTGGCCAGCGCGGGGAGTGTAGGCCAAATCCACCGTCTGTCTCCGGTAGATGAGAGAGGGTTGTGCTCCTGCAGTCGAGACAAAAATAACCTGATGATGAGATGTTAATATATCAATTAATGTACGGGTCAAAATGACTTTTGTACTGCTCCAATTAGGGGACCAAGATTTTGAACGGTTAGTTCATCTAGTACACCTACAGTATTTCCCCAGGAGCAATAAATATCAATTTATTACTACTAGTACAATCCAACATGATTTATAATGGTATCCTAGTTTACGGGGAGCTTGTCCGGGGAGCGTCCGGGCGGGGTTTCACTTATAGCCCGGAATTTTAGAGTTTTCAAGTCACTATACAATACATATTTAGTTTAAAATTGTATGAAAATAGATAAAACTATAAACTAAAACCAATTTTTTATTTTTCTGAGTAATTTAAAAAAAAACTCAGTTGACATGTCCGGGTTGTAAGCTCCAAAATCCGGAGTTTTCATGCTTCTTGTCCTGGTTGGCAGATTTTAGAGGTGGCAACCCTATTCCTGGGGGAAATACTTTAGGAGCAAAAGATGGACTGACCGGATTTTAATAGGCATGTAACTGTTAAAATATTAGCTGAAAATAAATTTTACGTCATCTAGTTCTGTTATTAAATACGATCACTAATAAAAAATAAAAAAATAATTTCTTTTTTTATACAATTTATAAATGCATGCATTTTTGGTAAAAAACATAGTGGTGTCTAAATTAGCTGTCGAAGAAGACGGCAGTGAAAGTTATCATCATCACCAGCTTGCAAGAGTCTACTGTTGGGCATAGGCTTCCCTTACGCTTAGGACAATTCACAAATATCACATGCAGACCGGGACCAACTTGTACAAATTGTATATCATCATCATCAGGTTATTTTTGTCTTCACTGCAGGAGCACAACCCTCTCTCATCTGCCGGAGACAGACGGAGGATTTGGCCTACACTCCCCGCGCTGGCCAGACGTGTTGGGGAGGCCCTGATTGACGTTTTATAATGTAGTCCTTAGTCGCCTTGTACGACATCGACGGAAAGAGTTGGAGTGGTCCTATTCTACTCTAACGGAAACCATACGGCAAGTTGCATATAGTTTTATTTATTTATTTATATGTGTATCGTTAATAAAAATTGTTGCCTGTCGTGTTGACCTCTGGCGCTTGAGTCCAATGATCAATCCACTAGACCTAGCCGTGCGCTTCTAGTTTCTTAATATTCTAGTCGTGGACAATTCTCTGGGCTGAATCCAACAGTGGACTGTACTGAAGGTTCATAATTTTATGAATTAACAGTTAGTCTTTATGAAGTATATATAATCTAAGTATGCGAATGTACAACAATAATCCATTGATAACCTCGAATGCCAATATTTTGATTTATGCAACTATATTGCATTCAGCCGGCGTTAATACTCGTAAATAAAACAAAAACCTTAGTGTTCCCCTCCTCAAACTCCAATTTCTTCTTCAACTCTTACACCGTTCGCGCTACACAACTGTGGAACGGTCTTCCTGCACACATTCCTGACAGTCCCACAATAAGATCGTTCAAACTGAGATGCAAAGAGCACTTCCTATCTTACTTGCCGTGATATAGTATATATTATGTATATGTATGGTATGTTATATATTTGTATATTTTACATGTATTTACGTATATAATATGTATAGTTGTAGTTATAATATTTAATGTTATATATATTATTATGTATGTACTTTACTTAGTATATATCAGTACCTATACCTACTCATTTATTCTATGTATAGTACAATATTTTATTATAAAATTTCAATATCCACGCACATTTTATTTTTATTCTTTTTGACCTACCGCTTGTTTTAGCTTTTGCCACAGTGAAGGTTGGCTGGAAGAGATCTCTTATAGAGATAAGTCCACCTTTGTACACTTTTATGTTATGCCCTTTTTTTGTAAAATTTATGTGCAATAAAGAATATAATAAAAAAATAAATAAAAAAGAATTACCTGAAGACGACTGACTTTAATAACATCATTGTGCTAACTAGCAAATAACAATAATCGATAACTTACTGCAGCTGTTAGATTAGAATGGATAAGAAATCAGCAAAGTCTGAAAGGGCAGCGTGTATTACGATTCCGTACTTCTTATCTTGTATTGAGTAATTTTTATCTGATAGGAACATTAAAGTAAATATTTCTTAGAGGGCGCCTCCCCCCTAATGGAGACGTGCACGTTGCTTGTTTAGTAATGTAGCCCAGCGTGTCGATTGCCGTGTGGTTTCCGGTAGAGTAGAATAAGACTACTCCAACTCTTCCCGTGGATGTCGTACAAGGCGACTAAGGGAAAACCTTATAAAACGTCAATCAGGCCTCCCCAACCCGCCTGGCCAGCGCGGGGAATGTAGGCCAAATCCTCCGTCTGGGTCCGGCAGATGAGAGAGGGTTGTGCTCCTGCAGTGGAAACAAAAATAACCTGATGATGATGATGTGTCGATTGTAGGGGGATGCGGGAGGACTAGGCGGGAGCAGAAGTACCTATCTTGTCACTCTGTCTAGTAAACAAAAATTTACTGATGTTCGAAAAAGATGTCTGTCACTTTTCTATTACGTCTAATTAAAAACGCGTGTGCCTAAAGTATCGTTTTATTTTATTCTCTATGCTGACAATTATTTACTTACCTATTTTTAAATTTCGTATTCGTAGTCATGAGCTGAAGAATAAATTGCAAAACTATCGACATCGATAACTTTAATTTTTTTTCCTCATGAATAGGAATGATTTAGATGGTTGTGTACATCGTATCGAACGTGCGGGAACCGTGTATTTTTTTTAGTTTTCCTTTAATATCAAGATTATTTTTTAATTATTTTCGGGCAACCATCGTTACCAGACAATTTTTGATGTTAACATTCTTGTTATTGTAAATTCGGAATCGGAAAAAAATAATTACGTCGAATGGTCTGGACTGACAGAATGATAGAAATGACACTGGACCATTTGACGTAGATTTGTTTTCTGATAACGAATTTGCAATAACAGTTTTTTTTACATCGATGTGGGTTACAGCGTTTATGATTTTTTGCGTCGATATCGATAGTTCAGTTCAATACGGGAACAGCTCGAAAAAGCTTGTTTTAAGATCATTCACTTAAAGTTTTTGACTCATAAAAATAAATGTAGTTTTCTTATGGTTCTAGTATGTATGGGGCGTGGTAATAGATATTTAAGATTGTGTCTTATTGAACTTGTAAAGGCCTAAGGCGAAGCGATGGCGTTAATTACTCAAAACATCATTATTATGAACTAACCCATCGATATCTTCTAAACAGATACTTAGATAAATACTGATAGTAGACTAAAGCATACTAAACCTTTCTTCTCTTTAGTTCTTCGTCTGATCTATTTATTTTCGTCTATAAAGAAATATCTATAGCTCGCTGAACGACTTTGATCAAGCCCACCCCATTGTCAATTCTCTACAAAGCAATACATGATTATGTCGCTCTCGATGGCCTCAGGCGTCGCATGGTATTCATTGCATGTGAAGTAACCCAGGTAATTTATGAGCATACGACTTGTTTACTGCACCCGGAGTTTCCCATCTGCACCAGGTTGCAAGTATCCCACTAGAAATTAAGTTACACACTGCCTGAGAATTAAGGCTCTCGTCCCATTTGGTAACCACATAATAAGCTAGAAAAGTCGGTCACGGAATGGCGTTGTTCGATTTGGTAACCAAACATAATTGGATATGAAATGGGAAATTAATTCCCTTGTTGTATTACTGCCGGAGACACATCCTAAAGATTCCACGCTCTATGTTATAAGAATAAATCAATGACAATTACATTTGTAAGTAAAAGTTTAATTAAGATAATATTAACTGGTGCAAATTGTACTGAAGAGTCTGTTTACAGTGGATTTCGAGTATACGGCATCTTACTCGTATATTCGGGGCAAACGGCACTAGTAAAAGAGGTGGTCAAAATATTATATTAACATACACCTAGCTATGTTCAACGATCTCTATGTACTACTAGGTGGAGCGTTCCAAACAATCGCTCTGTTCCACGCAAGGAGCCGCAACTCGTTCAAATTCACTTTGAAACTCGTGCAGTTACTACGCAGAACATTTAATTATTTACTAAACATTGACGCTATTTACCCGTAGCGTCAATATTGAGTAATAATTAAATATTTTGCGTAGTAACTGCACAAGTTTCATTGTGAACGAAACCAAGTTGCGGCTTCCGGAGCCGCAGTTGCGTGGAACAGAGCGATTGTTTGGAATGCTCCATCTAGTAGTACATAGAAATCGTTAGCTAGATTATTTGGAATATCATTTATTTGTAAAAAAATACTATTTAAAAATCATGGTAGCTTAGTGTATCGTGCCTTTTGTTGAAGATTGTACATATGTGAGTTTACGAAATGTTAAAAGGGTTAGTATTCTGCCCAGTGGTGGGAAATAATATATATAAGCTGTTAATGCTATCACTAAATCTTAGGTACTGCTAAAATTACGGCAACTGTATTGAGCTGTTGGGAAAAAATTCCATCGTTGACAGTGGGAATACGCTATGGGACAGATAGGATTACACCAAACTATATAACTGCAACCTCCTATGGGTTTCTGGTATCCTAGTACTTTTCTGTCATATTGCGTGCAAATGTTAACGGTTTCGTGCTTCCATTGTCTTAAACATACTATTAGGTATTCCGTGCCTTCACGGTGCCATAGGTACTTCCCGGTTCGTTACACATGTATTAAAGTCCAAAATTCTGATACAATGCCACAGAAACAATGCATTATATTTTAGGCACATTAATTATAATTAATAGTTTAATTTGTGGAGTGAAGTTATTAAATAAGTGACAGAGTGAGGAATACAGTGATACGTGAGTAATGTGGTTTGGAAGATGTAGTTCGACTTATCCTTTTTTAAACAATTTTTTATTTTACGTACAGAATACAAATTATTAATCTAATACTTCGCTCACTTTAGAAACTAACCTAGGTATCAATTTGTATTAATAAACATTTAAAAGTTAGAAAACCTAATGGAAATGTCCCCTAGATCGCTGCCACCACGCGGTAGGGTACTTTTTTTAAAATGTACTTTTAAATTATATCCAGTCGGTCCTTAATACCTTAAAAACTCATTACAGTTGTATAAGAGCTGCACATTCTTCTAAAATAAATACGAATATATACGTAGGTAGTTACTAAAACTAACATAATTATTTTGTACTAAGCAAATTGAACTTGTTGTTACGCCTTGCTTGTGATAATGACCTCCACAACAGCTGTAACCACTTCGAGCACTCATTTAGTTCAAGCCATCAGCTTATGCAAACAATATTATGAAATAAAGACAAATAAAATATTCTAATGTTAAGTAGTAAAGATGCGCTCCACGTTTTCAGTGGTTTTTAGATTATTTTATTAATTTACATAAATTTTTTATTTATTTATGATTTAAATAAGCGAATTTAATGTCGAAGATATTTTCTCGGGTCATGCTGTGGTAGGAGGTGCAAAATATTGCAGCGTGGTTTTTGGCTGCCTCCTGTAAAGGACATGTAAAGTCACGACAATTTTAGTAGGCTTGCTTGACACCAGAACACGTCATTTTAAGTTATTATATTGCTCCTAATTTCCTTATTTCTTATATATCTAAGGCATACTACTCAGTTGACGAATTCCTGAATGATGTTACAACTTATATTACTTGATGTTTTTTTAATAGAAATTTATGACATTATTTATTGATTATTATATTCTGTTACCTACGAGTATGTGACATTAATTGTTAAAAACATTTTTGACTTTGTAATCTTTTGTTACCAATAAATATGATTATGATTATTATGATTAAAATATTTCCCCAGGAGCAATACATATCCATGTAGGTATTCTACTACATTATCCAAACACCCTTTCTACTACATTATAAAGCATGTTGGATTGTACTAGTAGTAATAAATGGATATGTATTGCTCCTGGGGGAAATAATTTAGGACTATCGGCAGAAATCTTTCAGCAATAAACTTCATCTTTGTACATGTTATTTGAAAATGTAGTAAAAGAAAGAAAGAAAAAACATTTATTTACTACCATAATTGGCACACACAAAGAAAAAACCAACAAAGCAAGAAAAAGGAAAAAAAAATGTATAAGAACTAGAGAAAACAATTTAAAAGTAGGTTCTTTGATTAAAATTTTGGTACACGGAAAGAAAAATATTTTACAATATCACCAGATTGTATGGTTGTTGTGATTCTAGTGCACATAAACATATTTTTGTTATATCTACCTGAATTACTTGTAGAGACAAATAGTAACATTGTTGTGAATACTAGAATATTCTAGTAGATAATTATAGTAAACATCACAATAAAATATAGTTATGTTTAATAGTTATCTAGTTACTGAGAAACATATGCTTTTGGTGCACAACACTATACGAAATGATTAAGTTCACAAAAATAATTTGTTCAGTGAACCAACTATTTATTTAAGATTACATTATTTTAGCTATCTCTACAAAATATTCAGGTTAAAGAAAACTACTATTAATGGTTAAAGGTACTAGTTTTGTATAGTTCCCTTTACCAGACTTTTGTTTCTCTTAACCGTTTATATTGTTGTCAATAACATCAATATTTTTACTCTTACTAAATTTAGTATTTATGTTAACAATATAGTATGTTATTGACAAATAGACTTGTATAGTACTAATAAATAAAAATCAGGTACCAGTTACCATACGATATTGTTATCTTTACCAGTCTTTTTGTAACAATTAACAAAGTTATCGTAAACCAAACGAAGTTTTAAGAACACAACCGCGCCCGCGCCATTCTTCTTTCATTCACCGACGACGCGCTTTGACTACGTTACCTAGCTCCCAACAAAAATAAGGTATTGTGAATTGTGCTGAATAAAAACAGGATTTGTGGTGTTTTTTAATTGACGATGGACACCTCTTGTGTCGAAATTATTAGAATCATGGGGATTAGCAGAGTACATTCCCAAATTCGCCGGTAAGTTTTTAATCTAATCTATTTTTCTATGCAAGCCTAAATCACCGAAATGTGAGTAAGCATAAATTGTATTATATACAGCACAGTAAATGTAGTTTGCAGAAAGCTTGCATTGCCCACAAGCTTTCCACTCATCGGGGTTGAGTAGGTATAATAGTGTGCGATGACTTTTAATACTTAGCTGCATTAAACTCTCATACCTTTGCATGATTCCGCCTTTGAACTCTACAGTCAACAGCACTTCAAGCATTACGTTTTTGTTGGACTTGTGTGGCAACACAATCGCATTTGTTACTCTTGGTATACGGTTGACTGTACCTACATACCTATTTGTGTTACATTGTTGCTATGTGTTTTAATAGACAATATTGTTTTTTCAGAGTACTGAACTCCGAACATATTGAAACGTTAATCCTTATTATTGACGATGATGCTCAGTTAACCAAACACTTAGCAGAATGGAAGGAATTAACTAATTTACTAGTGCTGGTAAGTGTAACAAGTTTGTATAACGACGTTAACTTTGCAGTCCACTTCGGAACATTATTGTTATTTAGTTATTTAGTAAACTGTCTGCCTAATAATAATAACAATTTTGCAGAGACTGAAGGATTTACTGCAGGATATACCTTGCTGTACATTGCGAAGGCAGGCGACTCATAAATATCTAGCAAGAAACTGGGTGTGCTTTCGAATAACGGTTTCAGAAAAATTTGAACATCATCATAAACTACATACTGGAAGAAGATCCAACCAAAAGGCCATCCGGTTCTACGATTTTTGAATATGCTCAACAATTTATAAGCATAGTTAGCAAGTAAAATATTTCTGCGTATTTTGTACCCTACATTAGTAATTCCCAATTAAAGATTCGAAGACTAGCCGGGGAAAAACTGGACGATTGCCTCCACAATAGGATTGTGATTTACCTTTTAAAAATAAATATTACATATCTTAAATGTGTCGTTTTAGTAAAAACGGATGTTATTAAATATCATAATATTGTTGGCGAACAAGCAATTTTTATAAAAAATTATATTCTGCCCTAACATTAGTTCAGAATATAAATTTTAAAAAAATACTTGAGAGCACTAAAATAATTGTGGCCGTTATGAAACAGTTGGGTGTATTAAAATAAGTATATTGTTTAATTTAATATATCGTCGGTGTATTTTAAAAATAGCAAATAGTTAAGAGTCAACGATCTCTATGTACTACTAGATGGAGCGTTCCAAAGAATCGCTCTGTTCCACGCAAGTAGCCACAACTCTTTCACATTCACAATGAAACTTGTGCAGTTACTACGCAGAACATTTCATCATCAGGTTATTTTTGTCTCCACTGCAGGAGCACAACCCTCTCCCATCTGTCGGAGACTGACGGAGGATATGGCGTACTCTCCCCGCGCTGGCCAGACGGGTTGGGGAGGCCAGATTGATGTTTTATAATGTATTCCCTCAGTCGCCTTGTACGACATCCACGGGAAGAGTTGGAGTGGTCTTATTCTACTCTACCGAAAACCACACGGCAATACAGCATAACATTTAATTATTACTAAATATTGACGCTACGGTTAAATAATGTCAATATTTAGTAAATAATTAAATGTTCTGAGTAGTAACTGCATAAGTTTCAAAGTGAATGTGAAAGAGTTGTGGCTACTTGCGTGGAACAGAGCGATTGTTTGGAACGCTCCATCTAGTAGTACATAGAGATCGTTGTTATAATAATTAAATTAAATAGTTAAGAGTACTGAATAATTTAAAAAAATATTCAGTACTCTTAACTATTTAATTGGTGACGCCTACAAAATATTTAGTACTCAGTACTATATATTTTTGTAATATTTACAAACCGATAGTTTCAGGCTATGTAATAATTTCATTAGTGTTATAATGATTTTTAACACTAATGAAATTCTGGTAAACTGCACAAAAAATATAGTGATAAAAACATAGCCGTGTAGTTACTTCAAACTAAAGTTATGTTACGGCTACAGATAGGTTTGTTGCTGCTACGAAATATGTTATTAATATGTACCAAAATTATGGTTTACGTTACTAGATAATATGGTATGGAGGAACCAGAATTTTCTAGTAACGTCTACAAAATGAATAGTTGTCACATATACTACAATAAAATCTAGTTATCTTAGCAATATTCTGGTAAACAGAACTAGATTTTTCTTTCAGTGTAGTAAACGGATGCACTATCTGCATTGAAAAGACCATAAGCTTCTACGGTCACATTATGCGGTCCCCCAAGCACGATCTGGAGAAGCTCATTATCCTGGAACCAGTGCAGGCGTGGCAGAGGACGAGCTCCGACGAGGTGGTCAGACCCGGTGAAGTGGGTGGCCGGCGGATCTTTGTATGAAGCGCTGCTGTACAACGACCGCAATGCTGAAGGCGTCTTATGTATGGTCGTGGTCCTCAGCAGTGAATAAGACGGAGAATAAGAAGGGAACTCAGGGAATAACTCTGGGCTGTACTAAAATATTATGTTGTTAATTAAAGAGATGACTGTGTTTAGCGGTTTTACCTTATCAGTTTAGTACAGGGGTCCTCAAGCTTTGAGACGCGTACCCCTTCTGGTAAGCAGGGGTTCTCATACATGGGGTGATATGCAACACAATAGTCACGATAAAAAATAAGTTTTGTATGAAATTGTATGTCCCGTTCACAGTGCAGTTCCTCTATATATATGGGACACCACGAACTAGATCCATAATTCCCCTGACTCACAAGGGAGCTCACATCTAGGGAAATTATTGATTATTCTGTTCTGCGATGATAAGAGATATAAAATATCCTATTGCATTCAATAGAAATAATATAAAGTGCTTGTTGAAGCATATATAGGTCTGTGAAATATATATGCGGGACTTACGGGGTACTTAATTAAAACATATTGTATGGGTACTGTTAACGTCTTAAAACTATAGGTATATGATTGTTTCCCGACTTCTCCTTTATACTGTATTATTATTGTATTTTATAATAAACTAGCTGTGCCCGCGGCTCCGCTCGCGTGGACTACAGGATCTGCTCCAATTCCTACTTCCGCTCCCTATCCCACTTCCAGGTCCAGGTCCAGGTCCAGGTCCAGGTCCAGGTCCAGGTCCAGGTCCAGGTCCAGGTCCAGGTCCAGGTCCAGGTCCAGGTCCAGGTCCAGGTCCAGGTCCAGGTCCAGGTCCAGGTCCAGGTCCAGGTCCAGGTCCAGGTCCAGGTCCAGGTCCAGGTCCAGGTCCAGGTCCAGGTCCATGTCCAGGTCCAGGTCCAGGTCCAGGTCCAGGTCCAGGTCCAGGTCCAGGTCCAGGGCCAGGTCCAGGTCCAGGTCGAGGTCGAGGTCGAGGTCGAGGTCCAGGTCCAGGTCCAGTCCAGGTCCACGTCCAGGTCCAGGTCCACGTCCAGGTCCAGGTCCAGACTCAGGTCCAGGTCCAATTCCAAGCCCAGACCCAGGTCCAGGTCCAGATCCTCAACTCTCCCCTCAGCCCTCCCCTCTACACTCCTCTCAACCCTCCCCTCAACCCTCCCCTCAGCTCTCCCCTCAAACCTCTTTCCCTCGTTTCTCCAAATGTAGTCCTCGTAACTAATCCATCGCAATCCAAATTCCGACCAACATTACTTTGTTGCATACGTATACCACAAATTCATCGTAATCGGTTAACTCAGTCAAAAGTTATGCGAGTTTTCATACACTCAAATTACACTGGTACCATACCCGCTCCCGCTACCGCTCACGAATTCAGTCGAACATTTACACCCTGCATTCTTCGCAGGGTATCGTCCAGGTCTAGGTCCAGGTGACCTCAGTTCGCGTGAACTACAGAATCGCTCCCATTCCCACTCCCGCTCCCGCTTCAGCTTCCGCTCCCGCTCCTGCTCCGGTCCCGCTCCCGCTCCCCTCCCGCTCCCGCTTCCGCTTTCGCTCCCGCTCCCACGCCCACTCCCCTTTTCCCACGCCCACGCGCACGCCCGAACCCACGCCCACGCATACTTGCACTACAATTCCCACCCGCAGCTCCAAATGTAATCCAAACTCTAGTATATATTATCTTTGTCCAAACTCATCGCAATCTGAATAGAACGGAAATACTATTATGTGCAATATATTACATACTAACCTTACCTACTAATGAATTTGAAAACTAAAAATGTCTATAACTTTTGATTGAGTTAGCCGATTGCGATGAAATAAAGCCTATATGTTACACAAAATTAAGCCCCATGTTTCTGTGAAAAGTCCATCAAAGTCCGATCAGTCGTTTTTAAGTGATGCGTGCACAAACTCACAGACAAACAGATAAACAGACAAACAGACAAACAGACAAAAATTTCAAAAATGATCGAAATGTGTTCTGTTGCTTATCCTTAGACCCCCCAATTTTTTTTTTGCAAATATCTTCAATGTACAGACACGCGAAGTTTACGATTTTATTTATAAGATAAATACATTCTAAAATTATTGTATAATATATTAATTCGCTATTCTGAGATACCTATAACCCTATCCAGTATCCCTATCATCATCATCATCAGGTTATTTTTGTCTCCACTGCAGGAGCACCACCCTCTCTCATCTGCCGGAGACAGACGGAGGATTTGGCCTACACTCCCCGCGCTGGCCAGACGGGTTGGGGAGGCCTGATTGATGTTCTATAATGTATTCCCTTAGTCGCCTTGTACGACATCCACGGGAAGAGTTGGAGTGGTCCCATTCTACTCTACCGGAAACCACACGGCATCCCTATACTGATGATTTATTTAATAGGTCGGCGTTGGTGGTACGCGACAGATACTTCATATACAAAAGGGGTACGCGAAAAGAAAGGTTTGAGAACCGTTGGTGTATTATATTATTGCGATGATCAAATTACAATGATACATATAGTTTATGTTAATATGGTTTAAAATATAATAATAGTTTATGTCAGTCAGTTATCAGAATGGTGTATCTGAGAGCAGCAGTGTTTTGGTGAGAAATATGTTTTTATATTAATAAAACAGTCTGTATTTAAGTACTTTCAAAAATTAACTTTATTTATGGAAGTTTGCTGAAGTAAAAAAGTTTCTTTTTGATAAAAAAAAAGTGTCGACACCTAGCGAATCACTTGTCCAAGAGACCCGTAGGGTGGTCCAGAGAATTTTTTAGTTCTAGATAATGTTCTATCAAATTCTGCTAAAAATTAAATAAATAGGTATGTTCCGCAAAAACAAAACCGCTTTTATATAGCTGTCCTCCAGCCAGCGGGAAACTTCATCACCACACGGGTGATGAACTAATGTTTTATTTTATACTAGCTGTGCCCGCGGCTCCGATCGCGTGGACACACAGGACACGCTCCCGTTCCCACTTCCGCTCCCGTTCTCACTTCCGCTCCCGTTCCCACTTCCGCTGCCGTTCTCACTTCCGCTCCCGTCCCCAATCCCACTCCCACCCCCACTCCAACCCTTCTCACACTCACACCCAAACCCCACACCCACTCCCAACCCACGTGCACGATGCGTGCACAAACTAACAGACAACAAAAATTTCAAAAATGATGGAAATGTGTTCTATTACTTATCCTTAGATCCCCCAATATTTTTTTTGCAAATATCTTCAGTGTACAGACTTTATTAGATGAGGAGTATTTTCTTGGGACTCTAATAAAAACCAATTTAATCGTTTAAAAGTTCTTTTAGAGATGACCAAATGACGATTTTACATAATGCCTTGGTCTCAGAAGGGTAGGCATCGCCTCTGTGCTTTTATCTTTTCACTATATCGTATTTTTTTATAAATATTTTATTAATCGGACATTAATATGAACGAAAGTGACGAATAAACGAAAATGGCGAACCAGGAAAATGATAGAGTGATACAATAACTCGTAAAAAGGTCTTATATAAAATGTTCTGTGAAGTGCCTTGGTGGTGGCGTCGCGGAGCGAAGACCTGGACTTCCCCCCAGGGTTCCAGTTTGGCGCAGCCACAGCTGCTTACCAGGTGGAGGGGGCGTGGAATATCAGTGGTAAGACTGACGACAACGCGACACACGGCGTATAATTTGCATAACATAATTTGTATATTACGAACACCTGCCCGCAGATCTACGTAACGAGACCAATGACAAAACGTTTAGTCGACGACTGAAAAACATTTTGTTGGAAAATGAATATTATTCCATAAATGAATTTTCTAAAAAATGAAATTGGTGGGCCCTCTGACGTTTAATTTAATTTGTGATAATTTAATAGCAAGTGTATTTTTAAATTTTTATTTTAATATTATATACTGACAAGGATAGTATGTTATATACTATGACATTATTTGAATTGTTGACATTATATTTTGTACATTATTTTATTTTATGACGATCCCTTTTACCATATTAGAATGACATGTAAAATTGAATTTTTAAGATGTAAAAGTGAAATAAATAAATCTAATCTAATCTAATCAGGCGTTCTCCGCTATTTTCAGATCAGCGGCTACGAAATTAAAGCAGCTTAAGGTCATAGATAATTTAATTTCATAAAAATATTTCGGGATCCCAGAATATATACCTAATATATAATATTTACTAAAGCTATCCACTGGAATTTGCTAGCATTTATCAGGTATTGAGGGCAATAGGTATTTTTAGGGTTCTGTACATTAAAAGGAAAAAGAAACCTTTCTGTCAAGACCCTTTTTTTTTCAGGAACTCGTGGAGGTATCAAATTGAAATTCATACCAAATACTCAGGTCTACAATACCTTCGACCTGTGAAAAAATCAAACTTCATCGTCTACACAATTAAAAGATACGGCCGTTTAAGCCGCACATTTTGATACTCGCAAAGGAATCAAAATTTCCCGTTGATCTGAAATCATGACATTTGGCAAGAACCTATGTCTTATAGCACAAGTTAAAAAAAAAAAACTAAAACTGTAAATCTGTAAATACGAGTACATCTCAAAAAAAATCTTGTTTCGATTATAAACTTATTTCCAGTTGGGAAACTGATCGCGACCTATGCCGAAGTACGAGGAAATTTTTTTCTAATGGCAAAGTTGCTGCTGGCTGTCGACGTGAAGTGAACAAAGAACTCACTTCACGTGCTCTAGAATGTTTACAGAATGCCATTGGATTAGGTTCTGAAGAGAGTAAAATCACTTGAGTGAGACTCGCACGTGAGTTTGTATTTTACAGAATAGCACTACAGGATACAACAAGGCGCTCTTTTCCAGTTATTTCCAGTTCAAATGTATGCAGAGCGATCCAGGCTGGCGTAATAATACATCCAGAGTAATAAGCAGACCGGATTAACCATGTCGGGGCCCCTAGGCAATGTACGTGTCGGGCCCCCTTACCGTGTTCTAACTTCCTGAAATATAGTTTTTCTACCACAATGCAATGCTCCGCACGCGTGGACTACTCACTTTCAATCCGACTACGACTCCGACCCGGAAGCCCACGTCAACGCCCACGCCTACTCCTTACCCTCAGAAACATTTTCAAAAAAGGCTCAGGGCGCGGGGGCCCCGTGCCGATCCGGGCCCCCCAGGCAGTTGCCTACACTGATGATCATCAGGTTATTTCTGTCTCCACTGCAGGAGCACAACTCTCTCTCATCTGCCGGAGACAGACGGAGGATTTGGCCTACACTCCCCGCGCTGGCCAGACGGGTTGGGGAGCCCTGATTGATGTTTTATAATGTATTCCCTTAGTCGCCTTGTACGACGTCCACGGAAAGAGTTGGAGTGGTCCTATTCTACTCTACCGGAAACCACACGGCAACACTGCCTAATGGATAATTCGACCTTGGTAATAAGTATTATTTTCTCTGCCAGGACGAGGCGAGAGTATCTGGGACCGGTTCACCCACTCAAATGGGGCGGTGGTGGAGGACGGTAGCAGCGGCGACGTGGCGTGCGACTCCTACCACCAGTGGACACGAGACGTCCAGATGGCTAAGAGAATGGGCTTGCACTTTTATAGGTAAGTGAACTGGGGCAAATGCAGACTTGGCATCTGACTTCGATAGGTTAGACGTCAAACGATTATCAGAATATGTCACGTGACTTGTTAGTTATCATCATCATCATGTCAGCCCTTAGACGTCCACACACTCGGTTCTCCGCCCTCCGCATCCAGCCTCTACCGGCCAGCCTCTTCAGGTCACCGGTCCACCTGGCGGCGGGGTGTCCCACCCTGCGAGTTCCAATCCGTGGTCTCCACTCCAGAACTCGTCTGCCCCAACGGCCGTCGGTTCTGCGACAGATGTGGCCCGCCCACTGTGTCGGTCACCTTCGTTTTTCGTCGGATCTCCTCATTACGAATGATATCCTTCAAAGAAACCCCAAGCATAGCCCTCTCCATAGGTCGCTGAGCAACTTGAAACTTGTGGATCAGGCCCACCGTCAGTGTCCACATTTCTGCGCCGTAGATCATGACTAGTGACATTCGAATGGCTTTGTGGTTCGACGGATATTATCCGAAATGCTTACAGAAGAGGCCCCTAGTAGTGTAGAGCAGCGTAGCGGATTTGACGCTGACAATTAATAATCGTCCATTAATGTGTTAAAATAAAGTTCCATGGCATATCCATGTTCAGATTTCGTAGTTGAACTTTACACCGTGTTTCTCTAAGCAGCGGGCAGCGGCTTGTCGTTTTCGTAGTTGAACTTTACACCGTGTTTCTAAATAAGCAACTACACTGCATGCGGGCACGGATAATGCGGGGAATCCCCGATTTTACTACAGGGCAACATTTGAAGTAAAGAGAGACATATCCTGATATACCTACATATAATAAAACTGTAAACATTGCGGTCTGTACATATTTGCAAATAATCTAATAAATAATAAAGTAAACTTCGCGTGTTTGTATATTGAAGATATTTGCAAGAAAAAAATTGGGGGGTCTAAGGATAAGTATAAGAACACATTTCGATCATTTTTGGATTTTTTGTCTGTTTGTCTGTTAGTTTGTGCACTTCACTTAAAAACTACTTTGATGAACTTTTCCCAGAAACATAGGGCTTAACTCGGAGTAACATATAGGCTTTATTTCATCGCAATCGGTTGACTCAATCAAAAGTTGTGCACATTTTTAGTTTTCAAATACATTAGTAGGTAAGGTTAGTGTGCAATATATTGCATATAATAGTATTTCCGTACAATTCAGAGTGCGATGAGTTTAGACTAAATTTGGAGCTGGGATGGAAGAGGGAGTGGGCGGATTCTGTAGTCCACGCGAGCGGAGCCGCAGGTACAGCTAGTATATAATATTGTACGTTTAAAACATTTGACATTGTGTGACTTAAAAATGGACAATAAAATTTACAAAAAATATTTTTAAAACCATCGTAATACTACGTATTTCTGTTTTTCTGCAACTGTTTTATTGTGAACTCTGTATAACAATGCTTTCTTCCACCCCAAGGTTCTCCATATCCTGGTCACGTCTGCTGCCCTCAGGCTTCAGCGACCATATCAATGAAGAGGGCAAGGATTACTACAGCAGTCTGATAGACGAGCTGCTGAGGAACGACATTGAACCTGTGGTCACGTTGTACCATTGGGACCTACCTCAGACGCTGCAAGACCTTGGTGAGGCTTGACGTCATCTTCTGATGGATATGCACAGTATAGTATTTAGTACTACAAAATGGCAGCTCCCTGTCTGCTGCCTACTTGATAGAACCAGCGCCTTATAAGAAATTTCTTAAATAGCGTAGAGTCGCATAAGTGATGTTGTCGCAATTTTTGCAGTATTCAGTCAGATATAGGCAGATTTTATAGCTAATAATTATTTGTCTGTATACTCGTATGCGTTTACTCGGCCTTTTCTATTCCTAGTTGTATAACAAATTTTATATGTTGTTTTTACCTTGATTTTATAAAGCAATCTTAAACTAATCACTTACTCGTACCTACTCCGCGTTTCGCTGTGTAAATGTTCAGTATTCCTAGTGAAGCGCTTTTGGCGTTTCAAAGATGAGAAAGGACAATGCCCAAAACCGGGCTAAAGATTCGTCTTCACCATTCATGTACCAAAAATATTGGCCGGAACTATGGATCACTTCAAATTTTTGTTAAGTCAATGGAATAGGTCGTTTAAGAATAACATATAATAATAACGTTGATTGATTTCCGCCGCCCCGCAGGCCGGCAAGTTTTCAACTATAGTAGTGAAAACAGAATTGAAATCGATATATAGTTATAATCGATAAATATTTGATACTGCCTTCCAGTTACTGCACAGTAATCCACACACGGTATTTATATTGATTTAAAGTGATACACACGTTCGTAAAATATGTTTATGAAAATATTGTTAAATACCTATCGATCAATCTATTTTACAAATAGATGTAGTAGAATCTGACTATCGATATACACTATGATTTCCTACTGTCATATTATGTCATATGTTATGTCAACATCCTGTTTTGTCTCCATTTGTTTACATTGTATATTGGTTGAAATAATAATATATTTCAACGAGTCTAATGTAGTGTCGAACGTAATATACCGTCGTTGACTAATAACCACACTATGACGTCGATATCTGAAGCGGATAATCGTGCCCATATATCCACGGTGCTGTAAAAACTGTGTGCCAACGAAGATTTCATTCTAAGCAAGATTATTCAAATTTCCCATCAAATAGTTTAACGATTCTCTTTTTATAATTCTTAGTATATTTCCTGTTCTTTGGCGACAATTTTATACAGACGCAAGATTAGCCCAACTTCCATACAATTTTGAGCATTATCATTTGCATACGCACCCTTACTTATATATCTGGGACTTATTCTTAAGAATCTCTTTTTATTTATTTACTAGCTGTGCCCGCGGCTCCGCTCGCGTGAACTACAGAATCTGCTCCCATTCCCACTCCCGCTCCCGCTTCCGCTCCCGCTTCCGCTCCCGCTTCCGCTCCCGCTTCCGCTCCCATCCCGCTCCCGTCCCGCTCCCGCTTCCGTTATCGCTTTCGCTCCCGCTTCCGTTCCCGCTTTCGCTCCCGCTCCCGCTCAAGCTCCCACACCCACTCCCCTTTTCCCACGCCCACGCCCACGCCCACTCCCACTCCCACTCCCACTCCCACTCCCACTCCCACTCCCACTCCCACTCCCACTCCCACTCCCACTCCCACTCCCACTCCCACTCCCACTCCCACTCCCACTCCCACTTCCACTCCCACTCCCACGCCCACTCCCACTCCCACTCCCACTCCCATTCCCATTCCCACTCCAATTCCCACTCGCAGCTCCAAATGTAATCCAAATTCATCGCAATCTGAATAGTACGGAAATACTATTATGTTCAATATATTGCATACTAACCTTCCTACTAATGTATTTGAAAACTAAAAATGTCTATAACTTTTGATTGAGTCAGCCGATTGCGATGAAATAAAGACTAAATGTTAAGTTAAGTTAAGCCCCATGTTTTTGTGAAAACTCCATCAAAATCCGTTCAGTAGTTTTTAAGTGATGCGTGCACAAACTCACAGACAAACAGACAAACAGACAAAAATTCCAAAAATGATTGAAATGTGTTCTATTACTTATCCTTAGACCCCTCAATTTTTTTTTTTGTATATATCTTCAATGTACAGACACACGATGTTTACGATTTATTTATAAGATTTTATCTGTTCCCGCTCCCGCTTTACCTCTAAATATTCTTTATTTCCAGGTGGCTGGACTAACCCCCTCATAGGTGACTGGTTTGCAGACTTCGCCAGGGTCGCATTCTCCTTATTCGCTGACCGAGTCAGGACCTGGATAACTATCAACGAACCCCTGATCATCTGCGACGGCGCCTACACCGGTAGTTTTGCTCCAGGCATCGCCAACTTAAACGTAGCGCCATATTTGTGCAATAAATATGTTCTGTTGGCGCATGCGAAGGCTTGGAGGATCTATGACGAGGAGTACCGACCTCAGTATCATGGTAAGTGTAAGACTTCTTGCGGGGCGCACAGTGAAAGGCTGACAAACTGACACCAATAGTTGCATCCTAAGAAATATTCAAGTGTTCGAAATGAAATATGAAATGAAATAAATATTTATTGCCATAAATGTCGTACACAGATGGTAGATTATTTTATAGTATATCCAGCACATTTAGTCATTTCTGACATACAATAATTAGGTATCAAAATGATTTAATAGTAATTTGAGATTATTTATAACAACAACAAAAAATTAGTAAGTGTGCATATACTCGTAATATTACAATATGTCAAACTGTCTAAATACACAATAATTTGTTACCTATTGTTAAAACTAGAAGTAAAGGTACTACAAACTAAGTATTAGGACAAAGTAGCCCCTTTACAGAATAAAATCCTTTGTCCATCAACCAAAGTTTTAACTTTGCGCGAAAACGTTTCAACGGGAGGTCTGTAATATCCTTAGGCAGTCGATTTCCGACTGTGTAATATACTTTCTATCATCATCAGGTTATTTTGGTCTCCAATGCAGGAGCACAACCCTCTCTCATCTGCCGAGGACAGACGGAGGACTTGGCCTACACTCCCCGCGCTGGCCAGACGGATTGGGAAGGCCTGATGATCATATTTTCTATGAGTGAGACCAAAGTTTGTTTCTAAAGTGTGTTTTTTTTACTCCAGGTAAAATATCTTTGTCGAACCATCTGATTTGGTTTGATTCAGCAACAGCTGATGACGAGGAGCAAGCTGAACTAGTGAGAGAAAACTTAGTGAGTTTTAATATATAAGTTAACTAGCTGACCCGTGCCCACTTTGTTGGGCGGTAAACATCTTTTCATTTTCCAAAATATCAAGTAAGTAGGAAAAAATCTTCCATCTGAGAGCTATTCTGGCGTGAGCCATAAAATTATAATTTTAATGTCGTAATGTTAGTTCTTTTCTACGCCACGCTAATATAAGCTACTCGAAATACTAATCCTGCGCAGACGAAGTCGCGGGCACCTGCTAGTAGATTAATACATCTATTGGAACTCCCTTATTTTAATTTAATGATTTAATTAGTACCTTTCGGCCGCCATCGTAACCGATATTGCTATATGTATCTAAGGCTAGAAGTCAACGGCTAGAAGTCCCAAAGCCTACAATTGCAATAGAGGACTCTTAGAGGCCTCAGTTGTATTGTGTGGTAACTAATAAAGTCTCTTGGTGAATGCTAAACATGACGGCTAACACTAGTTGAAACTGAAATATAGAATTTAAAATTGTAAGTCATAATTCTTATCAGGCTGGTCGCTTCTCTCATCCTATATTCTCCAAAGAGGGAGGGTGGCCGCCAGCAATAGAGAGAATCATAGCAGAGAACAGCAGGAAAGAAGGGTTCCCTAGATCGCGGCTACCCGCATTTACTAAAGAAGAGATTGAACTTGTGAGAGGTATTTTAATTTTTAATAAATGATAAAAAATATTAACACATGGCGATGTGGACGAGGTTCATGCTAAACTATGCCATCTGTTATATTTCGACAATCTAAAATGAACCATTGAAGCGTAAAATTACAGTTAATTTTAGACTGTACCAATGGGACATGTGGTATTGAGTAATCCGAGACCGTATATAAAAACGTACAGCTTATTCATTACTTGTCCAATACATAGTTTAGATTTTAAACCCGTCACGTAACACACGTATTTTATCTTCTTATGGGGCCAGAAAGACCTGGCGACACTTCGACCCTTCAGGATCTTTTGTGCCAAACCCCTGACCACCGACGGTGCCCCGAGCCGATTTGGTGGACTTCACACACGCCTCAGAATTTATTCTTTGGCATATGCAGGTTTCCTTACGATGTTTTTCCTTCACCGAAAACGTAGCACACGTAGCTATAATGTATATTTTACCCTAATTCACTTATATAACCACTGGATTAATTTTAAATAGTTGTAAAAAATGGGTCACGTAGTTTGGGTACGTTCTCTAAGTTGCCTTCTGATGTTCTATCCAGGTACATACGACTTCTACGGATTCAACCACTACACGAGTCGTATCGCCCGCAAGCCGAGGCCTGGTGAAGCAATTGGAGCGTGGCCGTTTCTAGGATCGCCTGAGATGAACGTCGTTTTGGAAGAAAACCCGGAGTGGAAGGCTACCGCTTCGGTTTGGTTTAAAGTAAGGCAGTTTTGGCCAACATAGGGCTGGAGGGGAGACGCCCGCCCCATCAGAGCGTTTTATCCTGTCATATTTAGATACCTGCATACATGTAACGGTGTCGCTACGAAATGCACCCTAGAGGCACACTAGAGACAGACTAGAAACTCACTACAAACGCACTAGAGAAACACTAGAGACACACTAGAGACACACTAGAGACACACTACAGACACACTAGAGACACACTAGCGACACACTAGAGACACGCTAGATACACACTAGAGGCACACTAGAGGCACACTAGAGACACACTAGAGACACACTAGAGACACACTAGAGACACACTAGAGACACACTAGAGACACACTAGAGACACACTAGACACACACTAGCGACACACTAGAGACACACTAGAGACACACTAAACACACACTAGCGTCACACTAAAGACACGCTAGAGACACACTAGAGACACACTAGAGACACACTAGAGGCACACTAGAGACACACTAGAGACACACTAGACACACACTAGCGACACACTAGCGACACACTAGAGACACACTAGAGACACACTAGAGGCACACTAGAGACACACTAGAGGCACACTAGAGACACACTAGAGGCACACTAGAGACACACTAGAGACACACTAGACACACACTAGCGACACACTAAAGACACACTAGAGACACACTAGTGACATACTACAGACACGCTAGTGACAGGCACCATACGTAACTTATCCACGCGAACGAAGTTGCTGGCAACAGCTAGTTATCAATATTTTTTAACTGCAATCCGTGATGGTGTTGATATTTTGGAATTACAGATATATCCAGAGGGCATTCGCAGACAGCTGGCTTGGTTGAAGAAGCAGTACGGTGACATCAATGTAATGATCACAGAGACTGGCGTGGCGACTGCTGAAGGGCTGGAGGATGATGACAGAGTGGACTACTATAAAAAGAACCTGCAACAGGTTAACCAACTTATTTTACTACTAGCTGTGCCCGCGGATCCGCTCGCGTGGACTACAGAACCGTTCCCGCTCCCACTTCCACTCGCACTACAGCTCCAAATATAGTCCAAACTTATCGCAATCTGAATAGTACCGAACATTAAAATTGTACTTCCTTGTTATATTGCATACTGTATGCATGCATGCAACTTTACCTACTAATGTATTTGAAAACTAAAAATGTCCACAACTTTGATTGAGTAAACCGATTGCGATGAAATAAAGCCTGTATGTTACTCCGAGTTAAGCCGTATGTTTCTGTGAAAAGTCCATCACTGTCGGTTCAGTAGTTTATAAGTGATGCGTGCACAAACTAACAGACAAAAATTTCAAAAATTATTGAAATGTGTTCTGTTACTCGTTACCCCTACTCGTTACTCCTGGATAATCCTTAGACCCCCATTTTTTTTTTGCAAATATCTTCAATGTACTGACACGCTAAGTTTACGTTTTTATTTATTAGACTATCTTATATTCCACGGTGCTTCCCAGCGGCTTGTCAATTGTCTCAATATAATTATGTTGGCACATAGTAAAAGATTTCCTACGTAATCAAGATAACTGATGTTTAATTAAATAAAATCGGTGTTATAAACATTCTGACAAAGGCCTTCCCCAATGAACGCGACCACACCCAATCCTCCGTCCTCCGCATTCAGCCGCTTCCGGCCACCTTCAGGTCGTCAGTCCACTCAGTCCAATCCAAACTCTGTCTCAAGTCCAATCTGCTGTCTCCATTCGTCTGCCCCTAACGGCCGTCGGTTCTGTGACAGTTCTGACAAACATCACCTCAACTGGACACTCGCAAGCATTCGACCCTTTTT
This sequence comes from Esperia sulphurella, assembly GCA_947086405.1. NCBI lineage: Eukaryota > Metazoa > Arthropoda > Insecta > Lepidoptera > Oecophoridae > Esperia > Esperia sulphurella. Next base: position 2,627,182 of record OX352278.1, on the reverse strand, counting down.
TCCCTAGGGTTTTTTTTCGGGAGAGAGTCGGGTTACATAAAATTCGCCGTCCTCGCCTGGGTCGCGTCGATGGATATAACGGGCTGCAGAGCCCACTTTAAATGTCTGGGGTCGCAGACGGTCGCCTCTAACTACCAGGATATCGTAGCCCAACATCTTCGACGCACATCGAGGGACCCCGGGAGATCGTCCTGGGCAGCGTCCGGTGTCCCTCTCGCGTGCCCTTAAGCTCGCTCTGGACGGTCCACTTCAGGGGAGACAGAGTACCTTCCCCCGCACCCTCACGGTTCCTGAAGCAGCAAGAAGCTACCCCGTACTGCTGCCCTTTCCGGGGACGCATGGTAGAGTGCACAGAGCCCAAGTTCCTTGCACCCGCGTCCCCGATGCCCCATTTACTTGGCAGGCAGGGGACACCGTTGCTGTATTTCTCGCCCCCACAGAGTCGAACGCATCCTAGCCTCCTTATCATAAAAAAACTGCTTTTCATTTTCCAGGTATTACTGTCCATTAAGGAGGACGGTGTAAATGTGACAGCCTACACCGCGTGGTCGATCATGGACAACTTTGAATGGGCGCAGGGTTATACGTGAGTATTCATTAACAGTCGCAATATGGGATCAAAACCTAGTGAATAAATCGTTTTTTAGTTTCCCTAAAAGATGCCATTTAGCTGTGTACTAAATTTTGTCGGAATATTTCCAGTGATTCCGTAGAAAAAAAAAAACTCAACTCGATTTTTTTTAAACTATTGTTTTTATGAGATATTCATAAATAAGTAGGGAATGGAGATGCACTGAAGAAAAAAACATGAGACTCTTAGTTTTTTTGGTGTAAAATCATGTCCATTTAATATTTCAATGATGTTCCAACGTGACCTCTAGTCTCTGTAGGTACCTACTTATACAAAGATAAAACAGACTCATGCATACATCCAAAGAGAATATCAAATGAATATACGGAAATATTGTTACGTTAAGCCTTTTATCATTCATCATCATCATCATGTCAGCCAGTCCACTGCTGGACATAGGTCTTCCCCAATGAACGCCACTACAACCGGTCCTCCGCATCCAGCCGCTACCGGCCACCTTCTTCAGGTCGTCGATCCACCTGGCGGCGGGGCGTCCCACCCTGCGCGTGCCGATCCGCGGTCTCCACTCCAGAACTCGTCTGCCCCAACGGCCGTTGGGGTAGACGAGGTTTTATCATTGTCAGACAGAAACTCCAAAAAACTCCACAAACCAGCATTAAGCATGCTTGATCCCAGTCAAAAACAAAGAGTCTGTCGTACGTATGTTTTTAAATTATGACCTTGCTTCAAGGACTTTTGTAAACTTTTTCGCGTACAAGACAAAGGTCATCTATCGAGATATTCCTGACTATTATTTTATAAAGAGATACTTAAAAATCGTTCATTGCTTCCAGGCTAAAGTTCGGACTGTACGAGGTGGACTTCTCATCGCCCGAGCGCACGCGCACGCCCCGTAAATCCGCGCACTACTACGCCAGCATCATACAGCACCATTCTCTCAACATACCTGACCAATATATTAAACATGATTTGTATATTGTTTTTTATTCTTGACCGTGTGATTCCACCCTTAGAAATAGGGTCATCGCCACCAGAGGCGCGTTCACCTGTGTATATTAAGATTATTACTGCGATCACCAATCCGCCCGCCAAGCGTGGTGACAGCCCACGAAAAGTGGCATTCTAATTTGGAGGCTTGTATCCAGCAGTTGACGTATTTCGGCTGATGATATTGGTACCCGGTTGCACCTGTAGTAGGATCAATCTAACAACGGAGTTTCTTTTACGGATTGTTAGACTAATCGAACAGTCTAACAAAATGGAAAGGACGATTTTCCCTTATCTATTTCTGCAGCTAAACAGCAATGAGGATTTTACACAACAGATTTTAGATTTTAAATTAGTATGGCGTATGAGCAACATTGCAGAGATAAATTTTTTTTTTATTAAATCCATACGGAAATTACGAGGATGAAAGTTTATTTAACGTAACTTTACAAAACGCGCGCGCTTTTTATGTCGACGTTACTTGTTACAATGTTCTCGCCCTCTCGCTCGGATTTCATTCGCGGCCAATTCACGGCTCTGCGCCGCTCGTGTTTTGATTACGGCAGACTACGTTAGTGTGCTGCGCATGACGTCACTTCCGTTTTTGGAACTATTGCTGTATCTTAGTAATTTTTGATCCGATTACAGTATTTATAGTTTTTTAGCACAAACTATCTGTACTTAAATTTGTCTGTAATAAAAAAATTGACTGATCCTCATTGTGTTCTGTTCCGGTTTGAGGAGTAGAAGATTTAGTGTAATTAATTACAGGCACATAAAGCAACATGGTCCTAGTTTTTTTTATTACACATTTTAAAAATAGAATACAGTTGTGTAATTTTGTGAACAAATAGATAATCTCAATCCCAGTTTGTTGTCTATTTGTTTTTTCCAAAACTTCGGGCTTTGGTGTTTAGTAGTGATAGTATAATAAGGAACAAATTGTGCGAGTGTACACTGTGAAGGAAACATAAAATGAACGTGACTAAGCTGATCTTCTTAAAACATAGTATTATTAAGTATTCGGTTATACAGGTGGAAGTGGAGTAGTTTTAGGCAGAATTTGACGTCAAAAAGAAAATAATGTATTCCAATTTTGAAAATAAATATTTTGATTTGATTTTGATTCTATGTTAGAACTGAGAACTTCCTAACCTTACAATATTCTAAGCTTACTATCAACATTAGTAGGTGAAGTTCTGTGATTATGATCAGTATTGGTCTGAAGCATTATGATACTGATATGAACAGAAAATAAAAACTATCGTGATTAGACTTATGGCATTGTTGCCAATATCTTGAAACAAACAAAAAAAAACCATTGACACAGAAAATGACGTTGACGTTTGCTTGATTGATTGAATTGTCAATCATATTCGTGTGGTGAACTAATATGACGATGTTAATTTTCCACAAAATTATCAAATTTTCATCATAAAAATCCATATGTTTACGATTGAACAGTACGAATTCATGGAAAAACATATAAACGAACTATTACCGACATAGTTCAGTTCGGTTCGCTAAAAACCCGACTTTACATTCAATGTTTTTGTGTAAAATTTTCGAAAGTTATGTCCAAAATGAAGAAATTAACAGGCTCATTCCGCTATACCCAATGGGACCCTTGTCTCATATTATCCCAAATAGTGGCAATGCAAGCTATTCTGTACGTATCGCTAAGTCTACTGATTGCTATCATGCAGGATCTGACGGGTTCTACCAGAACTTTGGACCATATATTCGAGTATCATGTGAGTTTTTGAAGCTACTCAGGCTTTGCCATCAAAACGTCTATTTTGAACATAAGCTTTCCCAATATGCATTTACTACTATTTAAACTAGATGATGAATACTGAACGAAATCTTTCTTAAGAACTGTCCAAAGTTCTGCATGTGTAAATATAAAAGTAATCATATTAATAATGTCTTTTTAATTTCTTAGGTTTTAAATCAAAAAGATTTGGCATCTTGTTGGCGTCGCACGCTAGGAAGTTTCGCGTCCTCTAGTATCGCGAGCTTATATGCATTGCTATTTTCTCACTGCAGATTAGACATAAAGTTACTTTATAGAACATTGGTTAAGCCTGCTTAGAATAGGACCACCCCCAAAATTTCCCTTATCAAGATGACTCGACGAACCTCGCCGGCTAAAAAAAAAGATACCACAAGACAACGCTACTAGAGATTTAACGTAGAACTGTAATTAGCTAGTGGGATGCGTCAATGGACGTATGCCGAGCAAGACTCAACTCAATACCAAACATTTTACTGAATGTCCTCAAAGGGTGACAGATTGTAAAAAAACCGGAGCTAAAATAAGAAAAAAAAAAAAGATGACTAAGGGATTGCTTATATTACTGTGACCGCCAATCCACCTGCCGAGTGTGGTGCTTATAGCAAACCTCCCAATGGACAGCCAACCAAAAGTGGCATTATTGGGGGCTTATGTTCAGCCGTTGACGTATTACAGCTGATGATAGAACATCATTAATGGTTGTTCTTCATGACAGGCAGTGGGAATAAAGTTTTCTCAATTATTTTTGTTTCAGGAACTCCATGTGAGAGACAATGAAGGCAGATCGATTATTTTGGCATTCATGCTGAATGCTATCATTGGAGCTTTTGCTCTTTGGATCATCATTGGGAGGACTAAATTGTGCTTGGACTTCAGGTAAATCAGTGACATTCTAGCCTGTTAGGAGATGCGAAAGAAGTATATATAAGGACGAGTTGTAGTTTAATGATAATTTTTTTACATGAAATATTAATTATGTCTTGTCTTTGTTTTCCAGTTGCACCTACCATGGCCTGCACTTAATAGCATGCTGGATGTACAACGGCAGCTTCCCAATCACCTTCTCCTGGTGGATGCTCAATGTGGCCTGTGCAGCGATCACATGTGTCTCTGGGGAGTTCCTCTGCCTCCGTACAGAGTTGCAAGCAATACCGCTGACAAATATTGGTGCTAAAGTGGACTTATGAAAATTGCAGTGCAGTGGATTGTGGAGTAGATCTTTCCTGGTGGTTAGGAGACAGAGTCTATAGAAATATCAGGTTATGTCCCAGGAATGTCCTTGGCTGTCCTCTGTCTTGCAGTCTTTTTCACATAGGATGATGCATGTGACAGACAGTGTTACGAATACGCATTCTAAAGAAGGTGGAATCCGACATAATTGTCTCAAATCGTTCAGTGAAGTCTAATCAATAGCTCAGTATAGTAATGAATACTGCTTACAGTATGACCTCTACCTGGCTTCCCCCGCACATCAGTTTCTTATATGCAAAAAATAGGTGTGGGAGTGTTTTATCTAAACTTTGCTTGAGTCATACATTTTAATGCAGCAGTGTCAATAGTGAATATTTAATTTAATATTTATCCCAGATATAGGCAAATTCTTGCCAATCCATTATTTGACATAGGCCTTCTCTAATGTGGGGCACCACAACTGGTCATTCATATCCAGCCGCTTCCAGCTACCTCAAGGTTGTAAGGTTGTTGGGTCCATCTCCACTTCATAACTCGTCTATTTCAGCTACCATTACTGTGTGTCAGTACATATTTTTAATTACTTTCTAGATGTATTTGCATAATTTGAAAATAAAATTATACAAAACATAGCGAAACATTCCCAGTTCCAAAACGATTAGACTATGCCAAGTTACTAGCCAAACATTACTGTATGTACTGTGGACCATGCTGTGTGAGGAGGACTATAGGTTTTATCAGACATAATATCTACTGGACTGTTAGATGTGGGTTTCGATTTTAGAAAACGCTAACATAATATTTTAAATACAATAGGAATGAACTAATGAGGTGTTGACCATAAACAAAGAAAATGATACCTTATTTGTTAAAGCATGAACATGCGACATTATTATTGACTTGTATAAATTGTAAATCTCTTTATTCAATTCGTTTATTTAACAATCTAAGACATAAACCCAAATAAGCAGTAAGTTGAAACACATTTTTTTTCTCATAATTTTACATTGATATAATATGAACATTAAATAATTCATAATTTCTGAAGTAACAATGGTTTTAGTACTGCAATATATTTTGAAACTAGGGTTGCCATTTGTTCGGATTTTTTCTAGTTTATTTGTCCGGGGAGCGTCTGGACAGGGTTTCATTTGTAGTCCAGGTTTTAAAGTTTTCAATAAAAAGTTGATTTATACCAATTAAATTATTTTATTATTTTACTGAGTAACTTAAAAAAACTCAGTTGACAAATACGGGTTGTAAGCTCCAAAATCTGGGGTTTCCATGCTTCTTGTCCTGGTTGGCAGATTTTAGATATGGCAACTCTAGTTGAACACATGTAGGTCATGTCTACTTGGGTTGTCTGTGTTTTACGATTACAATAAATGAACAGATTAAAGAGATTTTGTGAGATTACCTCTATTTAAGAGCAGAAAAATAATGGCGTCATAATGTATACTTTATACGGTCAGGCTTTACCTATAAGTCATTAAAGTTCATACCATGAAGGAAAATAATTCATATAAGATTCGCACCTCAAAGTTTTTACCTTCATGATTTACACTAATTGGTTATTAAATTAGATAACAGATGAGTCATTAGTTATCTAATTTAATAATCAATTTTTAACAAACTATTTTCTTTCCTCGTATGACCTTGTAGCCAGCGATCTCTATGTACTACCAGATGGAGCGTTCCAAACAATCGCTTTGTTCCACGCAAGTATCCACAACTTTTTCACATTCACTTTGATACTTGTGCAGTTACTACTCAGAACATTTAATTATTTACTAAATATTGATATTATTTAACCGTAGCGTCAATATTTAGTAATAATTAAATGTTATGCCTAGTAATTGCACAAGTTTCATTGTGAATGTGAAAGAGTTACTTTCGTGGAACAGAACGATTGTTTGGAACACTCCATCTAGTAGTACATAGAGATTGTTGCTTGTAGCAGAACTTAAAAGAGGTTATGTGTTTAAAACACAGTATTGTTAGTACTTCTTTTTATTAACTCTTGTATGTATTTAGTTGTATGTATTTAGTCTTTTTCACATAGGATGATGCATGTGACAGACAGTGTTACGAATACGCATTCTAAAGAAGGTGGAATCCGACATAATTGTCTCAAATCGTTCAGTGAAGTCTAATCAATAGCTCAGTATAGTAATGAATACTGCTTACAGTATGACCTCTACCTGGCTTCCCCCGCACATCAGTTTCTTATATGCAAAAAATAGGTGTGGGAGTGTTTTATCTAAACTTTGCTTGAGTCATACATTTTAATGCAGCAGTGTCAATAGTGAATATTTAATTTAATATTTATCCCAGATATAGGCAAATTCTTGCCAATCCATTATTTGACATAGGCCTTCTCTAATGTGGGGCACCACAACTGGTCATTCATATCCAGCCGCTTCCAGCTACCTCAAGGTTGTAAGGTTGTTGGGTCCATCTCCACTTCATAACTCGTCTATTTCAGCTACCATTACTGTGTGTCAGTACATATTTTTAATTACTTTCTAGATGTATTTGCATAATTTGAAAATAAAATTATACAAAACATAGCGAAACATTCCCAGTTCCAAAACGATTAGACTATGCCAAGTTACTAGCCAAACATTACTGTATGTACTGTGGACCATGCTGTGTGAGGAGGACTATAGGTTTTATCAGACATAATATCTACTGGACTGTTAGATGTGGGTTTCGATTTTAGAAAACGCTAACATAATATTTTAAATACAATAGGAATGAACTAATGAGGTGTTGACCATAAACAAAGAAAATGATACCTTATTTGTTAAAGCATGAACATGCGACATTATTATTGACTTGTATAAATTGTAAATCTCTTTATTCAATTCGTTTATTTAACAATCTAAGACATAAACCCAAATAAGCAGTAAGTTGAAACACATTTTTTTTCTCATAATTTTACATTGATATAATATGAACATTAAATAATTCATAATTTCTGAAGTAACAATGGTTTTAGTACTGCAATATATTTTGAAACTAGGGTTGCCATTTGTTCGGATTTTTTCTAGTTTATTTGTCCGGGGAGCGTCTGGACAGGGTTTCATTTGTAGTCCAGGTTTTAAAGTTTTCAATAAAAAGTTGATTTATACCAATTAAATTATTTTATTATTTTACTGAGTAACTTAAAAAAACTCAGTTGACAAATACGGGTTGTAAGCTCCAAAATCTGGGGTTTCCATGCTTCTTGTCCTGGTTGGCAGATTTTAGATATGGCAACTCTAGTTGAACACATGTAGGTCATGTCTACTTGGGTTGTCTGTGTTTTACGATTACAATAAATGAACAGATTAAAGAGATTTTGTGAGATTACCTCTATTTAAGAGCAGAAAAATAATGGCGTCATAATGTATACTTTATACGGTCAGGCTTTACCTATAAGTCATTAAAGTTCATACCATGAAGGAAAATAATTCATATAAGATTCGCACCTCAAAGTTTTTACCTTCATGATTTACACTAATTGGTTATTAAATTAGATAACAGATGAGTCATTAGTTATCTAATTTAATAATCAATTTTTAACAAACTATTTTCTTTCCTCGTATGACCTTGTAGCCAGCGATCTCTATGTACTACCAGATGGAGCGTTCCAAACAATCGCTTTGTTCCACGCAAGTATCCACAACTTTTTCACATTCACTTTGATACTTGTGCAGTTACTACTCAGAACATTTAATTATTTACTAAATATTGATATTATTTAACCGTAGCGTCAATATTTAGTAATAATTAAATGTTATGCCTAGTAATTGCACAAGTTTCATTGTGAATGTGAAAGAGTTACTTTCGTGGAACAGAACGATTGTTTGGAACACTCCATCTAGTAGTACATAGAGATTGTTGCTTGTAGCAGAACTTAAAAGAGGTTATGTGTTTAAAACACAGTATTGTTAGTACTTCTTTTTATTAACTCTTGTATGTATTTAATTTCTCTAATTTGCTACACTGATCTCTGAGGCTATATAAAATATTTGGTAGTAAAAGGGGTTGTTATATTTATAGGATTTTAACCGACTTCCAAAAGATACGTTGAAAAGCATTGCTTTTCCCTCTTTTGTATGTAAATCATTATTATGAAACAGTAACTCAAAGGGAACCGTGAATTAATACTATCATGCAGATATTGTGTTCAACTCATACCTGGGGGCCATTTTGTACTCTCTAACCTTTAGAAAAAGAACTCTTTAAACTTATCCGAATATATTATATATCGTGTCCCTCGCATGACTAAGTGTCGGTAGCTTCAAGCAAATGTTGCAGGGCAAGACATTTTCGGTTTTACACTTCACATTCTATTGTCTTGACGGTTAGCGGAGTTTGATCACCATACACATTTAAATAGGTCCGTGTTATACTCATTTAGACAAAAATGACAGTTACGACCGTTAGTGCTGCGAGGGACGATATGATCCTTTAGAGTCTAAAGGGTTATATGATATATTCGGATAAGTATGTGGGTATCTTACTATCTTAGTTGTATCTGTATTACCAAAACTGTTTACGTAGGTCCGTGGTTCCAGACTCTGTCTACTTCATTATTCACAAATAAATAACCATATTATAATTATTAACTAGCTGTGCCCGCGATTGTACGCTTTTACCAATGAAATACGTGACTCCCCCACCTCCCTCTCGCCCATTCTTCTCCCTCTGTTTCCTTCGCCTGAACCCCTGTCATTAGCTCTCCCCTTCTCCCAACACCTATCCTCTACGCTCACTCCCTTCCTCTACACCTGCATGATCACCCAACTCCGCTTTTACCAACCATCTCTATCCATCTCTATCTCAACCAAATGTCTAAATGTACTACTTGATGGCGCGTTCCAAACAATCGCTCTGTTCCACGCAAGTAGCCACAACTCTTTCACATTCACAATGAAACTTGTGCAGTAGTACGCAGAACTGTTAATTATTACTAAATATTGACGCTACGGTTAAATAATGTCAAAAAATGTTCTGAGTAGTAACTACACAAGTTTCAAAGTGAATGTGAAAGAGTTGTGGCTACTTGCGTGGAACAGAGCGATTGTTTGGAACGCTCCATCTAGTAGTACATAGAGATCGTTGGCTTTTACCTATGTCCAAAATGTAGTTCTTACTCACAGCAATACGAATTTCGTCAAGCATTACACCCTACACGTTGCAGTGAATGCGTATTTTCGAAACCAATACATTTGATTGAGTGGGCCATGAGATAAAGTACTCCAAGTTAAATCACTCGGCTTCTATTGAAGAAATCTGTTATTTGTTGGCGAGTTTATTAACTGACAAAGACCTTCTCTGGAGGCTTCAGTCATTTACATAGAGGTTGAAGGCATTGGGGGATCGCGTTTGTCGCGACAGCAGTAATGACTAATTACTAGACATCGTTATCCTTCGCTTGTTTTGGTAGCATTATATACAGTTAGCAGAAATACATGGAATAAAATATAATGATGTGTCCATAAATAAATAAATGTGAGATTTATCCAAGTTTTGCACAAGTAAAATACGCAGATTCAATAATAAAGTAAGTTATATTAGTAATTTTATCCAAGATGAGGCGTCAATTTGTCAAATCTTACTTCAAAATGCTATCAACTGTAGTTATATAGTTGACGACGAGATCAGTAACAGAATACTTCTAGTATTTTAAATAAATAAAGCGTTTCGCGGTCTCCACTCGATAACTCGTTTACCCCATCGGTTTTCCCGACAGATGTGACCAGCCCACTGCCACTTCAACGTACTAACTTTTTGAGCTATGTCGAAAACTTTAGTTCTCTGGCGGATTACCTCGTTTCGGATCCTGTCCCTTAGGATCGGGTTCAGTGGCGCGCCTTTGGAGAGGCCTATGTCCAGCAGTGGTCTCTTACAGGCTGATGATGATGATGAAAGCGTCTCACCACAAAACTTCTCTAATATTTTTTTGATTAAAAATACTAAATGTAAAACCTAATATGTTTCAGATGCTACCGATTTGAGTCACAGATAACGATCTCTACTAATTACATAGATTAGATTAGATTTATTTATTTCACTCTTACATCTTAAAAATTAAATTTTACGTGTCATTCTAATACGTTAAAAGGGATCGTCATAAAATAAAATAATGTATAAATTACAATGTCAACAATTCAAACATTAACAATAACATTGCCGTGTGGTTTCCGGTAGAGTAGAATAGGACCACTCCAACTCTTCCTGTGGATGTCGTACAAGGCGACTAAGGGAATACATTATGAAACATCAATCAGGCCTCCCCAACAAAAAAATTTGAGACAAAAATAACCTGATGATGATGATGATGACATAACATTTTAAAAGTATGTGGTGGCTTCAGTAGTGCTATTCTCAAAAATACAAACTCACGTGCGAGTCTCACTCAAGTGACTTCACTCACTTTGAAACCTAATCCATTTGTAATTCTGTAAACATTTCAGAGCACTATCGAAGTGAAGTGAACAAAGAACTCACTTCACGTCGACAGGACTCTGGAATGTTTACAGAATGCCGATGGATTAGGTTTCGAAGTGAGGAAAGTCACTTGAGTGAGACTCGCACGTGAGTTTGTATTTTAGAGAATAGCATTACTGCTACCTGACTATCATTAATATTCAGTGAAAATAATTCCGCGCTGGACAAGATATTTGTGAAGTTCATTGAATGTACTGGGCCGTGTAGTATGGTTAGACCAATGCCCAACAGTGGAATGGGACATATATTTACATTTTGCGGGCAATGTAACGTTTTTTTTCATGGACTGTATTATTCCTATTAATTAAAATAGAACTAATATTTTATAGAAATTGTAAATACCTATAAAGGAGTTAATGTAATAAAAAAAAATGTTTTGTACAATAATTGTAAATAAATAACTTCTATTACATAATATGTGCATCATTTTTTATGTAGCTGCTGTGGTGATTTCATTTTGGCAGAGCCACCAATATAACTTTCCCCTATATCTTTCAAACGGCTGAAGTACAAACTCTGATTTTCGAGTACAAAATAGTAAATTTATACTGCATAGTCGGATTTGAAATCCGAGATCGTGGCTCTGCCAAAATGACGCAAATCGCGAGCAAAGACGTATAATGAAAATGCAATCGTTTTACTAAATTTTAATATATTTAAAAACAAGAGTAACCTTAACAAATATTCAGCAACAAAATATTTTAAATATATCACAAAGTTTCACAATACAACCAGCATAAGATCCATTGAAGTAAAGTTTTAAATATTGGCAACCTAACAGAGAATGTTTCTGAATTAAGAGACTGGGGTTCGGGAGGGGTAGTACAGGATTTATCATAAAGTCCTTAGCCTTTTAGTAATAAATTAATTAGAAAGAATTTAAAATCTCATAAAACTTCTAAACATCTCTGTTAGTCTACCAATAATATGGCGTGTAGCTTATACGTACATGTATACTTGCGGACAATATTAGTAACCCATGGAAAGTTCATTCCTAGTAAGCGAATTTCAAATAAGCAGCTTTTAATTTTTTTTCCAAATACCCGATAGACGGCATTGACTGTATAATTAAATGCCAAAGTATGGAAAAAGGTTTGCTAAAGTCCGTGAAGACATCATAACTCTTTAAAAAGAACACCGGCTAACTAAGACATCAGATTTCAATGTAATGCCATCTGTTGTCAACGTCATTAACTAAAATTTTTAGACCATTCACCTCAAATATAAGTAAAGAATGCACGCAGGTGTTTTCTTCCTCACACTGCTACTCCAGACTGACCCAGGAACGGACTTTTATTTTAATGAGGTCCCTTTACATAAAAATAAAAAAAAATACAAAATAAATCGCTCGTGGCGATAAGATCACCTAGACTGAACAACGTATTTTGTATTGCTATGCTTTAAATCCGTCTTTTTTAATGAATTGATTGATTACTAACTTTGTCCGCAAGTGTATGTTAAACAAATTTTACATTACAGTGCACTAGCGCAACTTTGAGTGCATTTTTAAGTCTACATTAAGTTTAGTCTACAATAATCACAACACTTATATTTATGCATTTTATATAAGTATTACGTATATTGCTTAATTCATTGAAAGTAAAATAATTGCAAAAGGTGTGGCATACATTAAAAATAAAACTAAAATACCCAAACTGGTGTTCCAGTTGGATAAAACTGAAGGAAGACTCGAGAATGAAACCTGAATGTAACTCGCAATGGGTTAAGGGTTTCATAACAAGGTCGCAGTGTTTTATGGAACCCCATTTTGTGACGTCATTTTTTATTCCATATAAGTAGTTCGAATCAATTAAAATGCGAGAGTAAAACTCTATTAAAAAATTTTACATTAAAAAAACTTCATAATTTTAAATTATGGTTATCCGGACAAAAAAAATCAATTTTCAAAAAAATATTTCTCATAAACTATGCATATTTGACACACGGGAGTTTTTACTCTCGCATTTGAATTGATTCAAACTACAGGAATCTGGAATAAAAAATACATGTCACAAAAATGGGTTCCATAAAACACTGTGCGTCGTGGATATACGTATATTTCATTCCAGATTAATAGTCCTATGAAAACAAACGCATTTGCGTCTCGAAAACAAAATACACAATAGATGGTGTTCCTAAGTGGACCGCAAAGTTTACTTGGTAATACAAACCTATTTTTGCTGCTGGTGACCCTTTCATGTATATGTTACCGAGACGTAAATAGCGTTGGTTTTCATAGGACTATTAATCTGGAATGAAATATAATACCGGTGGTTCCACCAGGGTTGTTGCGAATATCAGCATCCGCGGATTATCAGCATTGTTTTTAATATCAGCATCAGCAATAATCGATGCTGATTTTTAATGCTGACATTCAAGTTGTAACATGTTCGTTGAAGGCAGGACCTAGTGCAAGTCACGTGGAGTTTTAACCAATTAAAGACCTCATTCGATTGTTTTGTAAACATAAATTGGTTGGACGTTAGTAATTTATTGTGTGACCGTGCGTGCATAGTGTAAAATAACCTAATAAATATAAGAAGTAATCCACGAACCATATTCAAATTCAAAATGCCTCCTCCAATGAAAATAATTTTATTTAAGTAATTTATAAAATATTAGCATAAGCGTCCGCTGATATTGATCTGAAAAATATCAGCATCAGCATCCGCTGATACAGTAAAGACGTGAATCGGCAACAACCCTGGTTGCTACCGTGTCACTAGGCTGTTGACGTCATATTTCGCATTGTTTAGTCGTCGAGTGCCCACGTACTCACGTCACGGGGGCTCTCCACGAACGTGTGAAGTTAGAAAAAGAAAACATTCACATTAAAAATAGAGTTGAAGATTTGGAAGACCATAACCACTCCCTTAGAATCCAAGAGGAATTGAGTTCGCCCGCAGTTTTCTATTTTAGTACAATTTATTTATGGTAAGGCCTGTAGCTGAATTAGGATAGCCAGTGTACCTTGAACGTATTTTCACTATCATTGGTTCCTTCATTCCCTTGCTATCGTTAATAGTAAGCTTTAGTAAGGTTTTAGGTTAGGAAGTTCTCTGCTTTAAGAAGATCATTTTAGTCGCGTTTATTTATGCTTCCTTCATAGTGTACATACGTACAGACATTTATTACAAAATATACTATCAGTACTAAACACCAAAGCCTAAAGTATACATTATTTTCAAGTACTTCAATTGGAGTTTTGCTATAGTAACTGTCTCATTCCTTTGACGATGGTCCTCTACTGTATACAATATACATTTAAGAGCTTTTTGTTCACTATACGTACAGTCACGGCCAAGTTCATTTCAATTTCATCTTTATCATGAGTAAGTAAGGTCGCAAACTCGCACTATGATGTACCCCTTTGACTACATCCTCTTCTCGATATTACGAAAGCTTCGCTAATCAAACTAATACAGCAATGCAATCACTAATCATTGAAACTAACATCTTCTATTGATATTCGAAAGGCACTGTAATTTTTTTGAACTCTTACCGAAAATAGGCCCGTATGAGTAAAGAATCTATATTAATTATATCGGTGCAAACTATACCAATATTTGTATGTGCACTACTTAATCTGTTAATTTGCTAAGTACGATGTAAGTATTTTTATAATTACCTTACCGTATCGGCATGATTTGTTACGGTCCGCGTTCACCGGATTCCATTTTCGTCAGATATGGCGAAAGTTGATATATTTTTTTCTAATTTGCCAGATTCAACCTTATAATTTCTTATGACATGAAGTGGCCCATTACGTACTGAATGACGTATGATATTCCATGATTAACGCGAAGACAATTTCAACTTTATTAAAAAAAATTATAGTCCTCGCGAGAGGTACCTCGGGTACAGGTAATATGTAAATAAATCTTTTTAATGCATAACCAATTTAATTTATTTCTTTTTAGTATTATCACAAATGACACATCTTAAGTGGTTTTAGTAATTTAAAAATGGCAAAAGAGGCTGACAAAAGATAGTCCTATTTTTCGGTAGAAAATAAATATAATTTTGTTTCTGGCGAATGTAGAAATAAAAAATTATTTTTTTCGTTATATCTGGAAGTTCAATTCTGTCCAAAATGGAATTAGGTGAACGTGGAACAATCAACAATGGAATGGTAAAACTGCTGAAGCGGCACTGGGTCGAAAACCTACATCAACTCGTATCTCGCAAAATAAAGAAGACTACACCTCATACCATGAAGCAAAATAATTTTTCGTAGCTCATAGTTCATCACCACCTTTAAAGTTTTTACCTTCATGATTGATACTAATTGGTTATTAAATTAGATAACAGATGCACATTATAATCTGATTTAATAACCAATTAGTGTCAATCCTGAAGGAAAAACTTTGAGGTGACTTATGAGGTGCGAAAAATTAGTTTGCTTCGTGGTATGACCTGTAGATAGCATTCAAAAAACGAATGCGACGGAATTGTCGTCTCCGCAAAACATCCTTCAATGTCAGACGCGAGCATAATTTGAACCTTTACTGACCTAACGATTTCTTTTCTTTGCTACTGCTAGTACTTTCCTAGAAGAAATAACCCAGATGCTTGTAGAATTTACTCCATCAAATACACTTTAGCTCAGCTGGTTAGACATACCATGGGACGCAGGTTCAAAACTTGCAAATCCATTTTGTACTCTCAAACGGGTATGTCTGGCTTCTAACTAGGATAATAAGACGCCTGGGTGAATATTCGAGCGTTTCAACCGCCATCGTTATCCTCCCCTTCAAAAGTAGAAGAGACAACACCAGTTTTTATTATAAAATAAGTTTCTGGTCCGTGTACAGATTTTGAACAGGTGAAATATTTATTCAATATATTCTTTTTATCAACTTTTGGTGGTGAGGATAATGACGGCGATTGAAACGCTCGTATATTCACCCGCCTAACGCTTATGTCACGTGACCCGACAGAAAGTACAAGGTGGCGGATATTATCCGAAATTCTTACGACCCTTGCTCGCAAACTTTAATATTTGCTGTATAATATCATAATTATTCTTTTATCTTAAACGTAGACAATTAAAATCAACAGCTTATTTTTAAAAACATAATCTCATCCGACTAAACCTGCAGAAGAAACGATATTAACATTAAACCTTAATATAGCAAAATCTTAAAATTAATATTTTAGTATAAATTGGCTCTTATACTAAAAAGTGCGCTATAAATGACTAAATCGGCGTTAGATTTCATTAATAGAAGTTAAACAAGGAACATTTACAGTTCTGCTTAAAAAAATAATATATAGAATTGTATGATACATTTAAAAGCCTTCTCTAAAAATAAATATCAAATATTCGATTGTTAATTCAGATCACAAATGATATGTTGTGTTTAGCAAATAAATTATTTCTATACTTACTAAGAACTACACATGGTATCTGGAACATAATATATAAAACAGTTACATAATACTTTGTCCTGTATAACACGGAATACCTATGTCTTGTATAATTATCTGTTGTGTTTGAGACTGTACTGGACTTAACACCTCTGCCCAATACAACACAGAGACAGTACCAGTCTTCAGCATAAATAACATAGCAACAGAATACGTGTGTCTATTAATAACAATACCTGAGTCTCATACAGTAAAGAATTATGAGCGTTTACGCCAATGAAAAGGTCTTACTAAGCAGAACATTCGTTACTATGGCAGCTAAACTCAGCTGTATTTTCCAGCCTTTTGTCGAGCCTTCTAATAGCAATCAATAACAACTGATACGCCAATAAAAAAGGTATCATTAAGTAGAACATTCGTTACTATGGCGGCTAATCTCAGTTAGCTGTATTTTTGGCGTTATGGGCCTTCTAATAGCAACCAATAACAACAAGTGATAAACCAATGAAAAGGTTATATTAAGCAGAACATTCGTTACTAAGGCGGCAAAACTCAGTTAGCTGTATTTTCCAGCCTTTTGTCGAGCCTTGTAATAGCAACCAATAACAACTGATACGCCAATAAAAAAGGTATCATTAAATAGAACATTCGTTACTATGGCGGCTAACCTCAGTTAGTTGTATTTTCGGTATTACGAGCCTTTTTGTACCCACCCTTAATAGCAACAAATTACAATAAGAAACTAGTTTCTTTATTCTAACAACAGTTACCATTAACCTGTCTTCAACATTCAACTAATCCGTCTGCCCGTCTTTAACACCGTTCGGCCAGCTAACTGAGATAATACGCCATAGTATCTAAATTGTTCTTCTATTGGCGTAACACTTATTGTAATTGGTTGCTATTAGATGGCTAGACAAGAAGGCCCATAACGGCGAAAATACAACTAACTTAGAATAACCGCCATAGTTCTATTTATTAAGGCCTTTTTTTCATTGGCGTGTCACTTATTGCTATAAGTGGGTGGTACCAAATTCCATACAAAAATGTCAACTATACTTTAAAAAGGATTTTTTGAACTCATTCACTGTATAATAGTAGTGTAAAACAAGAATATCAGTGTTTTTTAGCAGAGTTAAAGCAGAAAGTTAATAAAAAGTAAACGATTATTTCAATTACCAAGATGTCTGGTGTTAATAATGGTTCACCCGCTTAGATTTAACATATATATTTTATTTCACATGCATATATTAATATAAACAACGATATATACATACACTTAGCTATATATAGACAGAGAAAGCTTAAGAGCACTTGTCAAACAAAATTCCATTTCATACATCTACACTACCGAAGGCTCAAGAAATGAGTAATTTTCCAGAGTCACACTCGTTTCAGCTTAGTTTATTACATTTGCAACATCTATTCTAATATTAATAATTATCAGCAATTAAAAATAAGCTCTGCCTACATCAGGAAATGAGACAAAATTAAAAGTTAACAAACATCTCTAGTTTTAAAAACAGAAATTTTATTTTTAAATAATAAAATTGCCAGGGCAATGTAAAATATTATAGTTTCAATAACAATAAAGTAAGCTTATTCTTCGCTTTGGCTTTTAGCCTCAATGTACAACTATTATATAAACAAAACAAAATATTTATGTTCGAACGGAATACTGATTTACGAGGTAGACGAAATCATTAGTTCTTTATTTTCTTTTTAATATGCTGTTACGTATACTTGGTGTCCAGTAAATAAACATCCAAAATGAAGATGGGGGCAGCCCTATCAGAATGTGAAATTTAATGTCCAGTCACATTAAAGTTCAAGTGCAGAAGGCGCATTTCCTAATATAATAAAAATAATTTATTTTATTTTTATTTTATTTTATTTATTTTCACAAAATCCACAGCACTTAGTAATAAATAAACATTACATATACATGCACTTGTCTAATCCCAGACTAGGATTTTCTCCCGTGCTATGGAAATTAAACAAGGATAGGACAATTCTCAAATAAAACATCCATACCGGGACCAACTTATACAATTATACGAAGTTGTCTGTCCTCAGTGGGAATCAAACCCACAACCTCTGGCGTTCAAGTCCAATGACCAAGCCTGCCGTGTGGTTTCCGGTAGAGTAGAATAGGACCACTCCAACTCTTCCCGTGGATGTCGTACAAGGCGACTAAGGGAATACATTATAAAACATCAATCAGGTCTCCCCAACCCGTCTGGCCAGCACGGGGAGTGTAGGCCAAATCCTCCGCCTGTCTCCGGCAGATGAGAGAGGGTTGTGCTCCTGCAGTGGAGACAAAAATAACCTGAAGATGAAGGCCAACGAGGCGCTCGTCTAAGAAAGCTTGTTAAATAACGTAAATACAAAATTCCATGCAAGGCAAATTGAATCCTATGCGCATGAAATAAAGTCTTGTTACGCTGAACCGCTATATCACACAACATTGACAGTCGTACGCGATTCGCCTAGGTGCCCCGGCAATCGGGGCAGCGCCGCGTATATATATTTTTATACCTAAAGTGCAGACTCAAGACTGTCTGGTTCAGTGAAACTCCTAACCATACATACATACATAATGCTCACGCCTTGGTCCCAGAGGGGTAGACAGAGACGATGTATCGCCACTTTGCGCAATCTAATGTCTTGCGACATTAGTGGCTTTCCTTGGCCCGATTTTCGCTCCGTGATACCCCTTGACGTGATGTGTTGCGAACAACATCGCCGCCTTGGGGGGGAAAGGTAAGAACTCCGGGCTAATAGTGCCCGGAGTTCACCCAGCTCCGGGATGTGATGAATATTCGGCCCCTAACCATTTTCGAGATATTACCGGTTTTTGCCCTTATTTATAAATGAAATGCCTACCCCTCTGGGACCAAGGCGTGAGCATTATGTATGTATGTTATAAATGAAAACTTCTGTTTGTTTGGACGTTTAGTTTACTGGACAACCTTTATATATAACGTATATAAATTCATTTCAAGCCGCAAAAATTCACACCAACAGGTGAGTTTCCACCTGTCAGGTTTTTTAGTGGTAATTTAACCCTGACTTCGAGTACGATAGCTACTCCATAGTTTTGTGGTGGTGAAGTCAACCCAACTTAAAAAATTGACGTTAAAAAGCCACATCGACGCATGTTTGCGCATTAATATGAAAAAGGATCCTAATATCAAACATTATCTTTCAATAAATAGTACACAGCACATTGGTTAATATTTCATTGTATTATACATACACGGTGGTTTCCACTCTGTAAATGAAAGTATAATTTCCATGAACAAAATCTGTAATTACCATGGCACGGCTAACGCAGCGTAATTCCTGTGGAATACACGGAAATAAACATCTTCTCACTAGATGTGTCATTTCTGTGGGCCTAACAGTTTCAAATAAACCTAGCATAATTTAGCGTTGTCTTTTATCGATAATAACCATAACTAATAGACTTAGTCTTCATTGTATAATATCGAAGTATAATTTCTGTGGACAGAATAGTTCGTCGCATAGTTACATATCATTGTACAAAGCTTAGCTTAATGTCATAGACAAAGTAAACTGGACTAAGTACAATAGAAAAATATATATAAAGAAATTATTCGAAGAAAGAATTTTTTTCGAGCGTATGTCGCAGTGAAAGTTTTATACAAGTTACATGACTGGTGAATTTATAGATTATAACTAAAATAAGGTCCGTCAAAATTAACTACATGAAAGTTAAGGGAGTTTGATTTTGTAGGTTATACCTAGTTTAATTAAACAAAATACGTGATCAAATATAAAAAAGTCTAACCAAAGATATTTTATATAAAATGTGATTGGTTGTTAAACACTTTTTCATAACCCATGACCTGGGTCTGGATGCTTAGATATAGTATATAGAGGCGTTATTATTGTAAACATTAAGGAAATGATGATAAGATATTTCATAATAATTATATTATTTTTATAAAATAAATATTTCATAGTATGAACAATTTATTGATCTCTATATTATCTACCTGGAGAGGCTCATCATCCTGGGACAAGTGGAGGGCAGGCGTGCCAGAGGACGAGCTCCGACGAGGTGGTCAGACCCGGTGAGGAGGTTGGCTATGAAGCAGTGCGGCTGGCCAATGACCGCTATGCGTGGAGGCGCATTTTATACGGTCGCGATCCTCAGCAGTGAGGGAACGACAGAGAAGAAGAAGAAGAAGATATTATCTACGAGTACAGGTTGTAATAATTTTTTTTTATTAAACGTAATATTTTGTTTAATTAGATAGTTTTTCGAGAAAAACAACAGAACGACAGTAATTTGGACACTAAAATTTCGCCAGTAGATGTAATTACCAAAATTGGTGTAGTGAATTTTGAAAGACTGTATATCATCAAAAACATCGCGAAAACCAAATTTAGAAGTCAAATCACCCCATGGGGTTGAAGTCCACGCAGACGAAGTCGCGAACAGCAGCTAGTAATCTATAAATTACACCAAACATTTGAATAAAACTAGCACCATGTCACACACATACATACTACATTGTAATATAGCATAATTCCCCTGGACAGTATAACTTAGTTAAAAAAACAGGCCCGATTCTAAAGGCACACATTTAAACACCGTAAAATTAGTTTCGTCTTTATCTTCATAATACTGTGTGACAGGGGAGAGAAACAAATTTGGAGCGGTCAGATTTAAACTTTGTGCCTTCAGAATTGGGTCCATTGTCATGGTATAATACCAAATCGTCATTATTGTGGACTGAGTAGTTTAGGGGGAGCTTTCGTCGTCAACCTCCTTGATGACCGTGTCCGCCTCCCAGCGAGCGCGCTCGGCGAGCAACGACTGTAGTTTCTGTAACAAAATAACATATTTTTTAAACTAACAATACACTTTTTTTATACATACACAAATTTGGTACTAAATGTATAACATGATATAATAATACTAGTCCTTTTAGTTTCTGTAACAAAATAACATATTTTTTAAACTAACAATACACTTTTTTTATACATACACAAATTTGGTACTAAATGCACAACATGATATACTAGTCCTTTCAGTTATTCAAAGGTTGACTGGAAGAGTTCCCTAAGAAAAGATAATATATTTCTAACCCTAAATGAGATAAGTCCGACCTTACACAATTTTTTTTGCTGTTATTAATACAGTTAAAAGTTTTAGGAATTAAAGAACCGTGGTAGGCTAGTTGGTTGTGCACTTGCCACACGTTCGTGAGGTCGTGGGTTCAAATTATGCCGATGAGGTTTTTGAAAATTAAGTACGGTTTATTTATAATACCACAGGCTATTCGGTGAAGCATAACATAGTAAGAAAACCTGCATATGACATAGAAGAAATTTTATGTCGTATGTGAAGTCCACCAAATCGGCTTGGGGCACCGTTGGTGGACAGGGGTTTGGCACAAAAGATCCTGAAGGGTCGAAGTGTCGCCAGGTCTTTCTGCCCCTCTAAGTAGATAAGAAGTTGAAAACAATTTGGACTTTAAAATATCAATATTGTAATAGCCGTGTGGTTCCCGGCTTAGAATAGGGCCACCCCCAATCTTTCTGTGGGTGTCATAGACTAAGGCACCAGCAGCGTTCTCCTGTGTACATTAAGATCATTACTGCGATCACCACTCCGCCTGCAAAGCATAGTCATCATCATCATCAGGTTATTTTTGTCTCCACTGCAGGAGCACAACCCTCTCTCATCTGCCGGAGACAGACGGAGGATTTGGCCTACACTCCCCGCGCTGGCCAGACGGGTTGGGGAGGCCTGATTGATGTTTTATAATGTATTCCCTTAGTCGCCTTGTACGACATCCACGGGAAGAGTTGGAGTGGTCCTATTCTACTCTACCGGAAACCACACGGCAAAGCATAGTGATTACGGCAAATCCCCAAGGGACGTTGGGGGACAGCCCACCAAAACAGACATTCCTTGGAAGGCTTATGTTCAGCAGTGGTCGTATTTCGGCTGATGATGATGATGGATATCGCCTCGTTGGCTCAGTGGCTTAGTCATTGAACTCGAGCGTCAGAGGTCGTGGCTTCGATTCCCACTGGAGACAGACAACTTTGACAATTTGTACATGTTGATCATGGTCTGGATGTTATATTTGTGAATTGTCCTTATGTAGTAAACATACCACGCTCTCGCACGAAGCGTTTTGCTTCCTCTTTCTTGATGAGACTGCTTAGGAATGGAACTCTCTACCAGCTTGGGTATTTCCGGACAAGTACAATTTGGATCTTTTTAAAGGAAGAGTGAATAGGCATCTTCTGGGTAAGCGCGCTCCACCTTAGGCCTCATCATCACTTCCCATCAGGCGAGACTGAGGTCAAGCGCAAACCCATCAACAATAAAAAAAATTGTTCTGTCCTTGTTTAATTCCCAGAGCACAGGAAAAAATCCTAGTTTGGAATTAGACAAGTGTATTATAAGTGTATATTTGGGCAAGCGTAGTGTGGGACGCCCCCTGGCTAGATGGAGCGACGATCTGCGTAAGGCGGCTGGCCGTAACTGGATGAAGAGAACCGCGGGTCGGGTTCAGTGGCGCACCTTGGGAGAGGCCTATGTCCAACAGTGGACTCTTTCGGGCTGATGATGATGAAGTGTATTAGATATGTATTTGTCGTATCTCTCCTCTGATGTCGCTGTTGCCACAGGGGAAAACATGAACTAAGCTTACTCTTGCGACTCAGACTCATTAGTGTACGAGACCCTGGTACCTATCCTAGTCGATGCGGGCTACTAAATTGAGTTTAACACCGTTTCAAAGTTAACACGTTTACTGGCTTCAATGACACTACACTACAGGAAATTACACTACATCATCAAGTAACGATTTTAAAAGGCAGACGATCCGTCGGAGTAATGCCTGCGCACCGCAGACGTTCCGTCAGCGCGTGCTCGCGACGCTCGCCGAACGGCGCGACAAACACGCACTGTGCCTCCAAATCAGCTCTTTTATCATTTCGCCGACATATTTATGTAATACTTATTTTTTATTTATATTATAACGGAATGAGTTACCTCCGGTTTGTCGATGACTATGATCCTGTTCTCAATTTTGGGCGCCAGCTCACACGACTGCTGTTCTAAGTCATCCAGCGACGCGCGGCGAGTTAACCTGACAAAAACAATAGCAAATTATGCTCGAGTGGCGTCAGTGGCGCAGTGGAAGACGCCCACCGTGTTGAATGGTCCGACTGCGATCCCCGGTCATGCCGTGTACGCATGGGTTTTTATTCTACGCACAGTGGCGGTATGTAAAGGACATTAAGGTCTATTTTTGCTTGTATTAGGGCAAGAAGCAGTATTGCTAATATTTGATTAAATCTTACTTTTTTTTAATGTTCTGTGATGGCTGCCACCACGGAAATCAAGCGATAAAAAATAAAGTCTTTAATGGGTGTGACAGGGACGTTTGTCACTGTCACAATATCTAAAGCACAATTGTTTTTTAACAAGCTAACACAAACTGTTTTGTATAAGCTTGTTTAAAAACTTGTCTGAACAAAAATTCAAACATTCTATAAAAGTTAATCTGTGCAAGAAAGCCTACTATAAGTTAGATGACTACTTAAATGATAAAAGTCCATGGAGTGCTTGATGGCTCAGCATAGGTAGACTTAATGATTGTAATGAATAATATAAATAAAAGGTAGGGCCCTGTGCCGTTGGGTTCTACAGGTGGAAGTGGAGTAGTTATAGGCAGAATTTGACGTCAAAAAGAGAATAATGTATTCCAATTTTGAAAAAATAAATATTTTGATTTTGTTTCTAGTGACGTTTGATTTGTAACCAGAAAGCTATCTGCTTAAAAAGATATCATAATTTAGTTAAAAGTTACTGATATCGTAATACAAAGTAGTGTCATTCCCCGAATGTCCGATTCCCGGCCCAAAGACCAACCTATGATGTGTGGTGTGAGGAGCGGGCTCCATGGCAGCTGACGAGGCTCGCCGCAGTGGAGGGGGACCGTCCAGCTCGGTTACGTCCAACATCTTCACTAGACTGTGTCTGTAAGTTAAAAAAAAAAAGCTTTAGCACATTTTCGACTACGGCAGTTTGTACAGCAGCGTCAAAAGTAGCTGAACAAAAAACAACTTCCAGAAGTACTCATCATCATCACCCTAAAAGAGTCTAAGGACGTAGGCCTCTCCCAAGTCGCGCCACTGAATCCGATCCTCGGCTCTTCTCATCCAGTCACTGCCAGCCGCCTAGCTTCGCTCCATAGCCAGGCTGCCGTCCAAACTACGCTTGTCCAGTCGCGGTCTCCACTCGACAACTCATTTACACCAGTGGTAATATGTTCTCCGATAGATGTGACCAGCCTACTGCCACTTAGATAGATAGACAGACATTTATTCACTGACAGAGCACTACCTTACTCTCTGTCAATAATATATCGTATATTTTTATTATATATCCGAGCCAGCGAACATGGCCAGGGTTCTGTCTGAAAAATTCTATAAACAAACCATCAAACTGTCTATCATTTATTCGGTGTCCGATGCTGGGTCGTTTGTCATGTTGGGTACCTGCGGCTGAGTGTGACCAGCGACTGGCGGTGCTTGGAGGGGCGCGCCTTGCCCGTGCGCACGTTGATCGCAGCGAAGTGGTTCTGGATCGC
Source organism: Esperia sulphurella (assembly GCA_947086405.1). Classification (NCBI taxonomy): domain Eukaryota; kingdom Metazoa; phylum Arthropoda; class Insecta; order Lepidoptera; family Oecophoridae; genus Esperia; species Esperia sulphurella. The sequence continues at coordinate 2,602,095 of OX352278.1, read as the reverse complement.
CATGCCCACCTCGGGGCACATGTCCTCCTCTACCTGCAAGGCACAATCTTAATTATATAATAAACCCAGCATTTTGTTTTAAATCGAGCACCTGCAGAGCAGCCCCCACCTCGCCTCTCCACGCTTCGTATCGCTCGCCCAGTCACACACACATGCGCACGCGCACCCCCACACACACACTCCTCACGCACACGCACTCAACTCTCATTGCGACGACGACGTAGATTGTAGATAATTTATTTATTCATATTTGATTGTAAATTTCTATCTAATTTTTTTTTTCTTCCGTACCCTCCTACTTTTGTCTACTTTTTTATTACCGTATGCAATAATGTTTATGTTTATATATTAGAAATCTGTTAATGGCTAATGTTTAATTTATATTATACTGTATTATATATTTTTGTAAATTAGCTGTAGGTTTCAGAATTAATAAATAAAATAAAAAATAAAATAAAATAAATGTTTTTAAAAAAAAACCAGCACTGCCGGTAAGTTTCATACAAATACAAATAACTTTATTGGTTCAAGAACATTAGGGTCCTTATACTAGACATATCTATGTGGATATATTATTACAAGCAGTAGCCTGGCTCCCAAACTAGGATTCCCTGTTCTATGGGTATGGAGCCAGTCTTTCATTGAAAAAGTGAACAAATGTTGTAAAAAATTTAAGTGAATATGTAGGTAAGTTCCAAATGTCACCTCAATCGGTCCAGTAGTAGAGGCGAGAAGCGGGCGAAGGAAAGCCACTTTGCGACATTAGATTGCGCAAAGTGGCGATACATCGTCTTTGCCTACCCTTCTGGGACCAAGGCGTGAGCATTATGTGTGTATGTAACAATTACCAGTCTGTTATCATTCATCAATGTCAGAAGCCGTAAGTGACACGGTGAAGGGAGAAAGAGGGGGGGGGGGGGGGGGGGGCGGCGGGCAAGGCAGCCATATATGAGAATGTGAAATTTCGTATTCAGTGAAACCCAAGGGCGTTTTTGCACATCATCATCAGGTTATTTTTGTCTCCACACAACCCTCTCTCATCAGCCGGAGACAGACAATAAAGAATATTTGAATTTCATGGTTTTATATAAGGGTTTCACTGAACATGAAATTTCCCATTCTGATAGAGCTTGACCCCATCCACCAACAGTGTCGTTTGGATGTGTATTTACTGGATAACTTGCATAGGTACTGATCGAATGACATCACTCTATATCTACTGCCTCGTTGGCCTAGTCGCTTGGTCATTGGAATCGAGCTCCAGAGGTCGTTGGTTTGATTCTCACTGGGGACAGAAAACTTTGTACAAGTTGGTCCTTTGTCTGGATGTTATATTTGTGAATTGTCCTATCCTTGTTTAAATCCATGTGTGTATGTATATGTATGTATAAACTTAAATGCTTCTGCACTTCTCCATCAGACAAAGGCGAGAGCATATGGGATCGTTACACCCACACCAGGGCAGCTACCATCGCGGACGGTAGCAACGGTGACGTGGCGTGTGATTTCTACCACCAGTGGAGGCGAGACTTCATCCGCTCCCATTCTCACTCCAGCTCCACTTCCGCTTCCGCTCCCGCGCCCTTTCCCGCTCCCGCTTCCGTTCCACACCCACGCCCCTTTTCCCACGCCCATGCTCACGCCCACGCCCACTCCCACTCCAATTCCTACTCACAGCTCCAAATGTAATCTAAACTCATCGCAATCTGAATAGTACGGAAATACTATTTATTATGTGCAATATATTGCATACTAACCTTACCTACTAATCTATTTGAAAACTAAAAGTTACCCGATTGCAAAGTAAAGTCAAGTCAAGTCGAAAGAAAAGTCCATCAAAATCCGTTCAGTAATTTTTAAGTGATGCGTGCACAAACTCACAGACAAACAGACAAAAATTTCAAAAATGATCGAAATGTATTCTGTTGCTTATCCTTAGACGCCCCAATTTTTTTTTGCAAGTATCTTCAATGTGTAGACACGCGAAGTTTATGATTTTATTTATTAGATATCTCCCCTAGATACTAAGTAGCTACTCACCAGAACTCTACACTTGGGCAGCATGTTGAACCCATCGTTCCCGCTGTGTAGATACTGCTTGATGGCCAGCCGGTACCTCTGCTCGCGCTGTAGATACTCGTCGCCTATCTTCACGACGTGCTCCGCCACTCTCTCACCTGGAGGCTTGGTGGGGTCGAACGCGAACGATACACCAGCCACCTGGAATTGGGAGATCGATTTTTATACGGAGAAATATATGCGGATAGGCTAGGTGGACCGAGGACCTGAAGAAGGGGGGTGGAAGCGGTTGGATGCGGGGGGCGTATGTCCAGCGAAAAGAGAAATATACAAAATGAGTAAAAATAAGGTAAAATACAATCTGTGGGTCACGTTATATTCATTTTCACCTCTCCAGCTCGAAAAGGGCCGTAAAAACTCGCAGAAAAATCGCATTTTGCTGCGAGTCGCGCGAGCGTGAGTAAAAGTGATTCGAATTTCGAACACCACCTTTTGGCGATAAACTGGGAGATGGTTCGTTCAGAAACTCATTTTGGCCTATCTAGTATTTACTAGTAAATAATTAATATCACATACTTAAAAATATCATGTTTACTTGGTTTTATAAAAGTGCAGTTTCAGAACGCAACATTTAAATAAAAAATAAACTTTTTTCTTTTCTCGCTGGTAGAGGTGACAAATTATAAAATGGCCCAATAAGACATAAGTTCCAGATTTGATTAAGTCTAGTAATTTAGAGTTATTCGGCGGACAGACACACGTAGAATAAGGCTTCTCTACAAGGGTGTCAGATTTCACGAAACCTTAAAAAGTAATAAAAATTCTATGTCGTTACAGTTCTATAGAACAAATGGGAATCACTCCAGGTTCCACACAACCCTGAAGCTCACCTGTGGAAACCTTCCTTCGAGACTAGGATATTTGCTGACGGAATTCTCCAGCACTTGCAGCACAACAGAGCCGGTAGCCTCCACCACTACGAGGGGATCCCTCATGGGGATGATGGTGGACAGGTCCCGGAGCGTGAAGTCTCCAGCTGGATGCACCTGGGAACAGGGTTTGAAGTCATTATGATCTGACAGACAAAAACGTACCAGTCCCATACCTAGTAAGACCTAAAAATGTAACCTAACTTCATCATCATCATCAGGTTATTTTTGTCTCCACTGCAGGAGCACAATCCTCTCTCATCTGCCGGAGACAGACGGAGGATTTGGCCTACACTTCCCACGTTGGCCAGACGGGTTGGGGAGGCTCGATGTTGTTTTATAATGTATTTATTCCCTTAGTCGCCTTGTACGACATCCACGGGAAGAGTTGGGAGTGGTATTATTCTACTCTACCGAAAACCACACGGCAATAGCGTTACTTAATAATACATAATTTTTTGCTGTTATCAGAGCTTGTATCGCTTCCTTTTTATAATACGCAAGTCTGGCATTCCCGGTGTTGTTTGGATCCCCAAATCTTATCTGTAGGGGATAGGTGATGGTGCCAACTTAGCAATGAATAAGGTGAGTACTGTGGGGTGATTATAATGAAAAGTCCGAATCGTGATTGAAAATATAACGCCAAAGTTGCGTGTCAAATGTGTGGCGGGGACGGGGGGTCGCTGCGCGCGACGAGCAAAATATACTAGAAAATTTGCACGGGACAGGTAATAAGCACGGGCATCATTTGCGTTTGTATATTTCATTCCAGATTCATAGTCCTATGAAAACCAACGCTATTTACGTCTCGGTAACATATACATGAAAGGGTCACCAGCAGCTAAAACAGGTTTGTATTACCATGTAAACTTTGCAGTCCACTTAGGAACACCATCTATTGTGTATTTTGTTTTCGAGACGCAAATGCGTTTGTTTTCATAGGACTATTAATCTGGAATGAAATATACGTAATTTTATTTATTTTAGACATCAAGTACCTATGGTGACGTGCAGCTCCGCAGAGCTACCAGGTTAGTACGTAAGGTAAGTAGATTAGTATATAAGTTAAGTAAACATAATATTTCTTTTTAATAATTTAGTTTTTAAGTTTTTGTTAATTTAGCTTTAAGTTTTTTTTTCTAGTGTCTACATCCATCATAAAGAGCTTAGTATCTGTTCAACAGGACCACAATAGAAAATAGGTGTATTATTTGTATCTATAAGTTATATTGTTTGTATTTATTCAATGTTTATGAGTTTTACATGCCTGCAATAAAACAAATATTATAAAAAGAAAGAAAGAAAGAAAGAAAGAAATCATTTATTTGCTCTTAAATTGGTACAAATGCCAGATGTTAAAATTAGCCAAAGTAACACCAATTCAGCCATCATCAATAGCATGCAAATTTATACAATTATTCATTACAATGAACATTAACAACACTGAAATGTCAAAGTTAAAAAGTACAGTCAAAATAAATAATTTAAGTATTGCCACACGTCATCCGACCCTATGCTCCAAGAATTCTTTTACAGAATAAAATGTGTGAACCAAAAGCCAATTAATAAGAGATATTTGGAAACTGTTATATGGTAAATCCTTTATATGGGCAGGTATTTTATTATAAATCGACAAGCACATACACCGAAAATTTTTCTGATAACGAGCGGTCTTTGGGACAAGATCAAGAGCTAACCTGTTTGGGTTCCTGGTATTCTTGGGGAATACATCTTTTGCTGTATAAGCATCCTAGTTATTCAATAGGACATAATAAGATGCCAATGACTTAATAACTCATAATAAGAGTGCCAGTAACTCAGTAATGCCTAAAACTGCCAGTCACTTACCTGATCTGACCTGAAAGTTCCAGAGTTCAGTATGACCAGATCAGCCCCGGTAGCGGCCAGCAGCACATCGCACACCCAGTTGCCGAGGTTGCACTCCTCCCGCCTCACGCAGGAGAATCGACCTTCCAGGGGCACGCAGAACTTTCCCAGCACCTCGTCCATTTTACCTTCGATCATGGCTGCAAAATTATCATTGATAAGATCTAAGCTTAGAGACAGACTATGTGGGTGGGTGGGTGTAACTCGTTAACTGTGTGGATCAGACATGCGCAATCCTTAGACGCGTTCAAGCGGCGAGTCAAGGAACACTTTCTTATCACTTTTCTGATCATCTCACTCCCCCTTTTTCTTTATTTTATAACTTAGTCGTCGTCGTACATTGTGTAATACGGTTTTGTATGAATACATCTATGTGTTTACTTTATTATTGTATCTTATAAAGAGTAATTGAATTTAATATCCGTGTGGTTCGCGGCTTAGAATAGGGCCACCACAAATCTTCCCGTGGGTGTCGTCAAGGCGATAAAGGAAATGCACCAGGGACGGGAAGCAGCGTTCAACTGTGTACATTAAGATCATTACTGCAATCACCAATCCTCCTGCCACGCGTGGTGATTATGTCAAATCTTCTTATGGACAGCCCACCAAAAGTGACATTTCGATGGAAAAATTTAAATTGCCAGAAGCAATTCACAATTTGCCGTGTGGTTTCCGGTAGAGTAGAATAGGACCACTCCAACTCTTCCCGTGGATGTCGTACAAGGCGACTGAGGGAATACATTATAAAACATCAATCAGGCCTCCCCAACCCGTCTGGCCAGCGCGGAGACTGTAGGCCCAATCCTCCGTCTGTCTCCGGCAGATGAGAGAGGGTTGTGCTCCTGCAGTGGAGACGAAAATAACCTGATGATGATGATGAAGCAATTTAGGGGAGGAGCGGAATGAAAGGGAGAAGAGGGGGAGGGGGGAGAGAGGGAGTAGAGGGCGAGGAAGGGGAAGAGGCGGAAGGGGTTAACATTAAGTAAATATGATCTCACCAGAGTACTTCTCCACCTTGGCTTTGAGCACCTCGTCTTCCGCATACGAGCTGTTGACGTGTACGCCCGCTATGTCCACGCGGGTGCACTCGGGTGTGAAGCTTATGCTTATCTTGGAGAACTGCCGGAAGTCTGTGCCGCTCTTCACTATGTACTTGTTGTTAATCTGACGAAGCAAAGACGGTTTAAGCGACGAGTCAAGGAACATTTTCTTACTGACTGGTAATTTCACTCCCTTTTTCAGATATTTGGGAACTTGTCTAACAGGGATCAGAATTAGGTAGAGTCAGTTATTATTATTTATGACGACCTCCGTGGCGGAACGGGTAGCTCTCGGACTGCCACGCCGGAGGTTGCGGGTTCGAATCCCGCTAGGGGCAAATGTTCGTATGATGAATATGAATGTTTGTACCCAAGTCTTGGATGTTTATATATTTATTTAAGTATGTCTATCCGTTATCTAGTAACCATACCACAGGCTCTGCCTAGTTTGGGACTGGATAATTGGTGTGAATGTCTGACATATTTATTATTTATTGTTATTGTTATTTATTTCAGATATACATCCATCCATAGTGTTAGTAAAGCCTTAATACTATGTTAGTAAACTTATTAACTAATTTCCTACATAACTAGATATAGGTTTCAACAGCCCCACCCAGTGTCTAATGATGGGGCCGTCAAACCTCTCGTTGATCTTTTTAAGGTTCCCATTAGCGCTGCCCCGCAGCCTGCGCAGCAGGGAGTTATGTACTTGCGATGAAATGCTTATGTTAATACGGATATTCTGGGTTTTCTTCACATATTTCTACGCGCGTAACTCGCCCGTCCACAGGGCAGTCACAGCGTACGAGAAGTAATTAGCTGGGGTCGACATTTTCCAACTCAGTAGACCCCAGTTTATCTGATACACTGGTGGCTTCGCTAGAAACATACACACATACAAACAAACACATATTTACTCTCCCACTTACACTCTTTCACACAAACTCTTTCACATCTCAAACACCTACAATCTACATCTATCTCATTTTAATATTATATAAACTATATGTCTTAATTAATTATTAATTAGTAGCTTTCTTCCCTCATTGTCAAACTTAACCATTTAGTTATGTAAAATGACGAACTTAATACATACATAATGCTCACGCCATGGTCCAAGAGGGTTAGGCAGAGACGATGGAACTTAATAATTGGCTTAATATGTGTTATCTTGTATTTTTTTCCATTTAGACATGCTGTTAAGTTCGCATGAAATAAAAAAAAATCTGATTTGTCTGATCCACTTATGCACTAAACTCATAAAGTTATATAAATATTGAAATTCCATATTTATATCACTGTATGAGTTTATAAATGAAACTACCTGATTCCGATCCCTGTTTATAACTATCTATATTACGTTTGTTTTGCATTCCTTTTGTTATTTCCTCGCAATCGACGTGCAACGCACGATCATTTACTCGTGTCGGACTTTGTCCATGCATCTCCTTACCTCTATAACTTCGTAGACGTGGTCATGGCCGCCCAGTATGAGGTCTATCTCCGTGCATCCTTCCGCTAATCTTATGTCGTTTGGAGTCCTCATGTGGGTCAACGCTATTACATACTCGCAGCCCTGGAATTGATGAACTAGGGGTGAATATTAGAGCGTTTCAATGAGAGCCGTAGAATACTTTTTTTTTTATTGTTGATGTGTTTGCGCTTGACCTTAATCTCACCTGATGGTAAGTGATGATGAGGGCTAAGGAGGAGCGCGCTTACCCAGAAGATACCTATTTACCTAACTAAATTCATCATCATCATCATCAGGTTATTTTTGTCTCCACTGCAGGAGCACAACCCTCTCTCATCTGCCGGAGACAGACGGAGGATTTGGCCTACACTCCCCGCGCTGGCCAGACGGGTTGGGGAGGCCTGATTGATGTTTTATAATGTATTCCCTTAGTCGCCTTGTACGACAACCACGGGAAGAGTTGGAGTGGTCCTATTCTACTCTACCGGAAACCACACGGCATTGGGTTGATATTCAAATAGAATTACGCCAACTGGTTTCTATTATAGATGGTGTGGTATAAACACGACGTGAGATACAGATAATTAAATAAGGATAATAAAGTCAAATAACTTCACGTAGCGTTATAATAGTTAACAGCACATAAACCTAATACCATGAAGACAAATAATTTTTCGTAGCTCATAGTTTCACCTCAAAGTTTTTTTCTTCAGAACTGACACTAATTGGTTATTAAATTAGATAACAGATGATTTTAATGTGCATCTGTTATCTAATTTAATAGCCAATTAGTGTCAATCATGAAGGTAAAAACTTTGAGCTGAAACTATGAGCTACGAAAAAATATTTTGCTTCATGGTATGAGATGTAGTGTTGTATAAGTTAGTATATAAGGATATGTAAGTAGATGATAAGGTCTCTTCTATTCAATATTGACTAACTACTATGGATGTAACGTTGCGCCTAGGGCCGTTACATATTAATTAAATTAGTTGTACTTACAAAATACATGGACTAAGGACAAGTGTTGTGGACAACAGTTAACAATGCAGTGAGGTTGCCGTGTGGTTTCCGGTAGAGTAGAATAGGACCACTCCAACTCTTCCCGTGGATGTCGTACAAGGCGACTAAGGGAATACATTATAAAACATAAATCAGGCCTCCCCAACCCGTCTGGCCAGCGCGGGGAGTGTAGGCCAAATCCTCTGTCTGTCTCCGGCAAATGAGAGAGGGTTGTGCTTCTGCAGTGGAGACAAAAATAACCTGATGGAGTTTTGAATACATCGCTCCAAAAACGCATCCCAACATTACAATGGTATTGGCCAAGCGTAGGGATTAAGGCAGCTCATCAAAAGTGGCATTCTATCGGGGAAGCTGTGTCTAGCAGTGGACGTATTTAGGCTAATTATGAAGCGGTTTCTAAATAGAAAAGTGTACCTCTGTCTTCAGCTGTGAAGCCAGTTTAGTGCCTGCCTGAAGGAAATCTATAAACGTCACTTCCTCTGGGTTGATCGTCGCTAACGTCTCTAGCCATTCCTGGGAACAAAGAACATTGTTATTTGCTGACCTCAATCAGACCTGATGGTAACTGACGATGAGGAACAATAAGAAATGACGATTGGGACGAAAATCTAGACTATCTGTAGAGAACAAGGTTCTTATTTACAAGAGCATCCTAAAACCCGTATAGACCTCCAACTCTGGGGAACAGCTAAAACGACAAACACTGAAATGTTACAGAGATTTCAAAATGGAGTGCTTAAGGCAATAGTGGATGCTCCATGGTTTACATGAATAGATGAAATCCACAAGTATTTAAAAATCCCGACAGTCGCAACAATCTACAAAAGCAAAATCTGAAAAGACCAAAACAGACTTGCTCAGTGTCTCAGCGACCCACTACAAGCAAGACGCCTAAAGCGGCTTCATACATGGGACAACCTATAAACACTTTAGTATATATTATCTTTGCTATAAACATAAAAAAAGTTATATAAATATAGGCAGCCTAACAATGGGAAGGCGCGTCTAACATGCCATCTGATCAATATCAAAATAACTGCTTATGGTCTGAGGACCGATCGCATGTTGGTCACATAATATTTTAAAAAAAATTACCACAAAAAGCAACGATCTCTATGTACAACTAGATGGAGCGTTCCATACAATCGCTCTGTTCCACGCAAGTAGCCACAACTCTTTCACATTCACTTTGAAACTTGTGCAGTTACTACTCAGAACATTTAGTTATTTACTAAATATTGACATTATTTAACCGTAGCGTCAATATTTAGTAATAATTAAATGTTCTGCGTAGTAACTGCACAAGTTTCATTGTGAATGTGAAAGAGTTGTGGCTACTTGCGTGGAACAGAGCGATTGTTTGGAACGCTCCATCTAGTAGTACATAGAGATGGTTGACAAAAAGTGATTTTTTTATATATTCCAGGTGGGTTTACGATTGACCTCAATCTTACCTGATGGCAAGCGATAATAAGGCCTAAATACCGAAGCTGGTAGGGAGTTCCATGCCTTAGCAGTTCGCATTTTTTATGAAATCTACTTGACAAGGCCAATGAACCTGATCTTGGACTTTATTTTAATAACAATTAAATTAAAAAGAAATAATATCTTAAAAGTGAAATAAAAAAATCCTTGCTGTGAGCGCGCTTAAAAGGCTAGAGGAAGAGAAGAGTCAGATGATCTGAGCTGTAAAGTCCAGCCCTTTGGTCTTTGGAAGCCTCAATGAAACGCGTGGACATCTATATCTCTCTCCTTCTATCTATATTAAGACGCAGTATTACCAAACAATACTAAACATTACTAATGTATCGATGCTATCAGTTAGAAAGCGAAGCACATATGTTGTTGAGCTATCACAACGTCCCTCTCTCGATCGACTATACTTGCGCGCTCGGTGTAGCAGCCCTACAATACCTTAAGGCCACGGACACGAAATCGGCGGGCGGCTGGGGGAGCGGCGCGGCAACGCAGACCCGGTCTCGAAGCTAGCGGGCAGATCCGGGGCGGCGTAGTGTTGTGTTACGAGAGATTTGAGCCTTTGTTCGCGAACGAAATGTCTAAACAGCGGCGAGATCTTTTTGATACAAATTTTCTTCGTAAAAAACAATAAATAAAATGTACAACACTACGTCTATGCATACGCGCGAGCACCGCTCCCCGCGCCGCTGCCTTCGTGGCCAGTTTCATATAAATCTAGATTGAAATGCACCGCTCTCTCGCCGCCGCCGCCGCCGCCCCGCGACCCGCCGATTTCGTGTCCGCGACCTAAGCGCACACACAAACGTGTCCGAACAGGCGACTGTATGTTTTGCCAGGGGTGTGGTGTCACCGAGTTCCAGCTATACCTGTTCGACGAGCCCAATGAAGCCTATCTTGTGACCGTTGCACATCATGGCGTGCGTGATCTTGCCGTCCCCGAGCGGGCGGCCCGTCTCGTTGTCGATCACGTTGGACATCAGCCACGGGAAGTTGCACTGGGCCACCAGCCCCGACAACACTTCCAGACCGAAATCTGGGGGCAATAATGTAATGACAGCTTTTATTTCGAAATACCACTATCCATAATGGGGATCAGTCACTTTTTTTTTGTTAGGTATCCAGATATTAAGCGCTAAAAAAACAATAAATACTATAAAACAATTATTTAAATCGGATCAAAAATGACGAAGACACTCTTCATTCAGTGCAATAGTTTAAAAAACGGAAGTGACGTCGTCGCGGGAAGAGCGCTCACTAGCGCAGTCTGCCGTAAACAAAACACGCGCGCAGAGCGTTGAATGAACTCCGAGCGAGAGCGCGAAAGCATTGTAACAAGTGACGTCGACATAAAAAGCACGCGCCTTTGGAGTAGTGTGTAAACAAAACTTTAATAACTTCGTAATTTCTTTATGGATTTAAATAATTTAAAAAAATAAAATCGTCTGCAATGTATAAGCGCATACGCCATCTTAAATTTTATTATGTGAATGAGCCATAAGGCAATGATGTTAGTATGCACTTAGAAAAAAAGAAAATAAAACTAAGAAGCGTTATGTTATGTTTTGTCCAAGAAATTTATGTTTTCTACTTGTTTGCGAACTTGTGTTGTGTCAGTGAATAAATGTCTGTCTATCTAAGGTTGTCTGTAAGAAATCGCTTTAAGCGATAAGACCGCCCAGGTGGACTAATGAAGCTTATTATTGCATTTGGGTATTTTTATTGAACTATTTACTTATTCATATCATTTATAGTTTCATGTAGTTAAGGTCTTACATATAATCATAGGCGCTAACATGAACCTTGTAAGGGCACTACAACAGTTTTTTTGTAATAATATTTATAAAATTAAGCCTGTAAACATAAACTTTTATCAAGTAATGCTGATATTTTAGTTAATATTCCATTTGTGTTTAAAAAGCATGCTGAAACTGAACTCACCAAAGTCGTGATTGCCGAACACAGCACAGTGTGTGCCGACCTCATTTAACACAGGCACCATCTGCTCGCCCTTCGTGTATGTGCTCACTGGAACCAAAAAAACCTCAAGTTCATCATCATCTTCAGCCTGCAGGAGCCCACTGCTGGACATAGGCGCGCCACTGAATTCGAATCTCGGCTCTTCTCATCCAGTCGCTGCCAGCCGCTTCACGTCGCTCCATCTAGCCAGGCCGCCCGTCCCACACTACGCTTGCTCAGTCGCAGTCTGCACTCGACAACTCGTTTACCCCAGCTGTAATCGGTTCTCCGACAGATGTGATCAGCCCACTGCCACTTCAACATCAAGTGCTACACACACTGATATCCGTCGGACTACATAACCATTTTGTGCGTTCTAAAGGGTCACGTGAGATATTCTGACAATCGTTTGGTGTCTATTGTAGTTATACGCCAAACGCTTATTAGAATAAACCAGCTGTGCCCGCGGCTCCGCTCGCGTGAACTACAGAATCCGCTCCCATTCGCACTCCCGCTCCCGTTCTCGCTTCCGCTTGCACTGCCACGCCCACTCCCACTCCCAGCTTCAAATGTAGTCCAAACTCATCGCAATCTGAATAGTACGGAAATACTATTATGTGCAATATACTGCATACTAACCTTAACTACTAATGTATTTGAAAACTAAAAATGTCCATAACTTTTGATTGAGTTAGCTGATTACGATGAAATAAAGACTAAATGTTAAATTAAGCCCCATGCTTTTGTGAAAAGTCCATCAAAATCCGTTCAGTAGTTTTTAAGTGATGCGTGTACAAACTCACAGACAAACAGACAAAAATTCCAAAAATTATTGACAATGTTCTATTACTTATCCTTAGACCCTCAATTTTTTTGCACATATCTTTAACGCGATGTTTACGATTTTATTTATAAGATAATAAATCGTTAAACAGTACAAAATTATTTTGTAGTTAGACGGATAAAGCTACAAAAATTCTTTCGTACTTGGCACGCGCAGTGTGGGATGTCCCGCCGCCAGGTGGAGCTACGACCTGAAGAAGGTGGCTGGAAGCGGCTGGATGCGGAGGGCAGAGGACCAGGTGTAGTGGCGTTCATTGGGGAAGGCCTATGTTCAGCAGTGGACGTCTAACCGCTCGGCCACGACTTTTGGCTTAGCGGGACGCGGCGCGGTGAGCGGCGCGGTTTCGGCAGGCGGAAGGTTGGCCGCTGATTTCGGCGCCTCGTGGCGTGCTGCTAACATTTTTTTACATTTGTTCTCGCCGCTCGCCGCCCCGCTCCTAGCTGCCGCTGGCAGCGGCGAGGTCGTGGCCGAGCCGTAAGAGCGGATATGATGATGACTCGCAGATACTCACACATGCTGGGTGAAAACGCGTCCCCACTGAAGAGGACCAGAGGATTTAAATGTTGGAAGGCCTTGACAGCAGTGCTGAACCTTAGGGCACCTCCCACGGGCTCTGTGTCTGTGGAAACGAAGTAATTGCAATTTGACACATTTTAGCAAAATTTTACTAGATTTAGCGATACTTAGCGTGACTCAGCATAACTTTATCTTATCTTATCCTCTTAGGGGGCCAGGAAGACCTGGCGACACTTCGACCCTTCAGGATCTTTTGTGCCAAACCCCTGACCACCAACGGTGCCCCAAGCCGATTTGGTGGACCTCACAAACGCCTTAGAATTTCTTCTTCGGCATATACAGGTTTCCTCACGATGTTTTCCTTCACCGAAAAGCCTGTGGTATTATATATAAACCGTATTTGAGTTTCGTAAAACTCATTGGTACGGACGGGGTTTGTACCAGGACCTCATGAACGTGAGGCGAGTGCACAACCAACCGGCTACCACGGCTCCAGCATAACTTTAACTACGGTACTCTGTTCGAGACGTCGTTGGTCGGGCAGAGGTAAATAAAAATATTTAATTTGGTTTATTTTTCAGTAAACTCTTTACCTATCTGTGGTATACATGCTGATGTTGAAGGCCCACTAAAAAAAGAACTTAAAATAAGTTCATTCATTGTGTATTTTATAATTATAACATTTGGTATGTTTTAGAAAATATTTTTACGAGACTATACTATTAACTTGCTCGTATTTGTAATTTGGTCGAAACGTAAGGCAGAAGTAAATAAAAATAAAAGCGTGTAGTACCCGTCTATATGTATAATAATAATCATCGTCGAGTATACATATAATACAAAATACGAGTACATTTATGTACATTATGTATATAATGATAAACAACTTGATAAAGTCGAAAATATTGTTGGTCCTCCTCTCTCCTACTTGCTGAGCCCAAATGGGTCCATGAGAACTCTGTCTTTTTATTATCTGTTAACACCATGGAATGCAATAAAGTTTACTGATTACTGATATATTTATTTAGCACATGATATTTTTTTTAAATAAAATTAATGACCTTCGGCACGTTTTAGCAAACACTCTGTACTAACTTGTTGTCTGCTCGATGTTGTATACATCGTTGAAGTGTATAATGAGCACGTCTTCGCCCATCCCTCGCCCGGCCAGCTGGCTGACGGCGCGCCGTCCCACTTGCCGCACTTCCAACGATGCCTGAAACGACAGACGCGACTAATTAGCCGTGGTAATGCTAATGCAAGTATTGAGCTTAAACGGAGGAAGGGCGGTAGTAAACTCCCTCTCCCTCCCCCTCTTCCTCCCCTTCTCATCAGCACGATGGCACGATGATTTAGTATTATTATGAACACCAATAAATTGACAGCCCTTTAAGCACAATTTATAAACTAAATCTGTGAAGTCACTTGACCTGGTGCTGACAGAATACCAGCGCTGGAGTTCGCGTAGCGTGCTGCAGCATTATGCTGAGTCAGCGCCATTTTGTTGCTGCGACACATTATGCTGAGTCAGCGCCATTTTGTTGCTGCGACAGGTACCTTGATTATTTTTAAATTGTAATTTATTAATTATGTTCTGTTTATTTCTCATGTATGTGTGTGTCGTAGCTATGAATAAATGACCTATTATATTCTATTCTACCGGGCCATATCAGGTCTACTCAAGGAACAACTGTATATCACAAAATGCAAGGTACAGTCATCGTCAATAGTATCTAGTATATAAAAGAATTGCAAAGCAATGTTAAACACGTCATAATTGATACCAGATATTTTCTAAAATTCATTATTAAAAAAATTCAAAGTAAGAAAACATATGAAGTTTTCAAAAGAATTGCATTATACAACATTTCAAAATATCTGAATTTCATCGAATACAATAATAATAAATATCTCAGACATTCCCACCAATTATCCAGAGACATTCCCACCAATTATCCAGTCCCAAACTAAGCAGAGCCTGTGCTATGGTTACTAGATAACGGATACACATAAATAAATATATAAACATCCAAGACGAAGGTATACCCTTGGGTACAAACATTCATATTCCATTTGCCCCTAGCGGGATTCGAACCCGCAACCTTCGGCGTGGCAGTTCGAGAGCTACCCCGTTCCGCCACGGAGTTCGTCAATCTTTATGAAATGTCGTTTTTTTATTTCACACGTTGTGCTCTACATTTTATTAGCGTTGACATTGGTCAATACAGAAGATATTCCAAGTGATTATGTTACGCATATCGCCACAAAAAAAAACTCCAACCCACACAGAAGTACATTTTTCGTTAATGCAAATTCGGAGTCAGAAAAAAATTTACGTCGAATGGTCGGGGTCCTGTCTTTTCTATTAGCCATTGATACACGAAACCCAGACCATTCGACGTAGATATTTTATTATTATTCCGAATTTGAAATTTAAAAAATGCATCGATATATTTTTTGTTTATTTTGTTAACGTGAGAAAGTATCAGTAGTTTTGGAGTTAGTTTTAGTGCATCTACTTATGACGCTGACTGTACATGACATTTACGCTTCCGCTACAAGGTGATACTGCGACCATTCAATCAATTACATATCTATATTTACACCGGCAATAAAAATAAATACTGCCTATATATAGCACGGGAGGCAATAACATAAACTAGGGTGCTACAAGGTCGTCGCGAAACAAATTGATATGACTCCCGTATCCTCCCAAATTGGAGTAACACATCAATTACATGTCACCAGGTTTTAGCTAGAATACTTCTACACTTGGGAGTAGAAACACCGAGTTGCCACGCGAAATCAAACTTCGGCACGTTGATAATAAATGCGGATGTTCGTTTGCATGTAACGTTGAACTGATTTTGTAACTTGGTACAAAGTGATGCTTCTATATTTATTACTAGCTGTTGCCCGCGACCTCGTCCGCGTGGACAACTTATCATTACAAATTATTATGTATTTCCCCTAGGAATGGGAGGTTATCCGTGATAAAAACTATCCTATGTCCTCTTCCAGGACGTAACCTATATGTGTGCCAAGTTTCATCACGATCCGTTCAGTGGTTGAAGCGTGATTGAGTAACAAACATCCTAATATCCATTATAGTTTGAGATATCTCTCCTCTGTTCCGATAAATTAATAGCCATAACAAAATTAATGTAATAAATATGTTTATTTATTATTATAAGCTTATCCTAAAAATAAGTGTGTTGCATGAAGTCACGTGTTCATTCTAACTTATTAGTTTATTACTATTATCAGCTTACTCTATACAGCTTACTTCAAGCGAGGGCTGCAATCGTGCCGCGTCTCCCTTAGTCCAGGCCCTCGTGCCGCGTCTCGCTTAGTCCAGACCCTCAAGTCCAAGAACCAAAACTTTTTTAACTTCTTTTTTTACCATATGTTTAAATCAGGGGTTCTTAACCTTTTTTTTATTATTAAAGTTTTTGGTTTTTAATGTTGGACATAGGCCTCTACCAAGGCGCGGCGCTGAAACCAATCTCTCGTCACCGCTTGTCGTCTTACGCAGGGGCCCACGCCGTAGGTATTTCGGATATGATACGAAATAAAAACACGATTTGTACTCTAACGGGACACGTGACATATTCTGGCGAAAGGGTTTGGCTAGCGTTAGAAACTACAAAATGTCTTTCTACTTTGACGGAGATTATCGTACCTACGCAAGAGATGTGACCAGCCCACTACTGCTATAACTTTCTGTTTTGAGTTATAAATAAATTAATTATGTGTTAAAACCTTTATTTATTTAATTAATACACTATACAACTACATCCACGCCTTTTGAACTAGTTTTACAAATAGTTTTTTTTCTTAACTACTTGTTAAAAATTCCAATAGTTGTAGGTAGTTAACTCATTTTTATTACAATTAAAACTTGCTAAGCAATACGCCGAATGCAGAGTAGGTCTAATAAGCATTACTACTCTAAATTCTTTGATAAACGTTCTTTACTCAACATGCACAAATAGAAACTAGAAACACCAAAACTAATCTAGACTCAGACAAAAATAATCCATATATAAGTTTACAATCAAATAACTAGAGTAAATTAAAATTAAGAAGTGTGTAAGCCAAGACACAATATACAGCAAAATAAAATTAGAAAGATACAACTACGAGTAACAGTAAATAATACATTTATCAACGATCTCCATGTACTACTAGATGTAGCGTTCCAAACAATCGCTCTGTTCCACGCAAGGAGCCGCAACTCGTTCACATTCACTTTGAAACTTGTGCAGTTACTACGCAGACCATTTACTGATTACTAAATATTGAAGCTACGGGTAAATAGCGTCAATGTTTAGTAATAATTAAATGTTCTGCGTAGTAACTGCACAAGTTTCAAAGTGAATGTGAACGGGTTGCGGCTCCTTGCGTGGAACAAAGCGATTGTTTGGAACGCTACATCTATTAATACATTTTTATATATATAAAAAAAAATAGAGATCGTTGACATTTATATAATAATATTCAAATTAAAGGCATAGAAAAGGACACTAATAACATACTTAATAGTTTTACCACAGAAATCCTATCAAGATAGAGTGGTGAAGTTGGCGTGACACGCAAGCCAGCCAACTGCAATACATTGCAGACATTATCAAACGCTTCCTCGTTTCTCGGACTCATGGTTGGTTACACATCGACAAAAAATCTGCATATTGCGCGGTTTCTAACTGGATCTCCTCGCTATAAACGTGACCTCAAGGCATTAAGTATGCGCGGGAGGAGCGCGCTGTGTCCGAAAATCTGAAATAAACAAATGGCTATAACCATTCTATCTCGATATGATTTCTGTGAGTTTTACTGTTAACTACAACAGAATGAATACAGAGTTCATAAAATTAATTTTACCAGTAAACTCTCCAGAGTTGAAGATGACTTAATTTATTGGTGACTTTGCCACGTACATCGATGCTTACCGACGCTACGTTTAGGGATCTAATATCGACACTTCTTGTTTGAATGAAGGGACTACTAAGTAAAACAAACCAGCCAATGTCAGAGTGGATTCCGTTTATGACTTCTTCCAGTATATCAACATTAATTGACTCTACAGGCAGCTACTATCAATGCTTGGCGACTCTATAAAGCAGCTACTACATGGAAATTACGCTAGTGACATGCCTGTTTCATCTGGTATAATGAAGATTTTTTATTGTTTGATTGAGCAGACTTGGTGACTTGGCTCAGGTACATTGATGCTTGTTGGCTCTATGAGGGTAAAGGTAAAGTAAATTATGCTAGAAAGATGCCAGTTTTGGGGCTGTTGGTGACTTGACTCAATATTAAACAGCCAATGAAGCAAATAAAAACTTCATTGGTGTTCTTTCCGGTACACTGAGGCTTATTTACATGACAACTACAAGGAATCTATTATCGAGACATAGTGCAGATACTAAATAAATTACACTAGAGATGTACCTGTTTCAGCCAGCAGACTTACAGACTAGACTCTATTTGTGACTTTGTTGGTTATATCGAGATTGTCAACTCTACATCACATAAACTATCGGCACTTGCTGTTAAAAGTGAGACATGCCGGTTTCAGCTATTCAGCGACAGACTCCATCGCATCGGTTGACTTTGCCCGGAACATCATCACTTGTTTACTCAGTGGCGGAACTAATAAGTATGCTTATTTAGGTTTACTGACTGAGCTTGGGAAGCTACTTAGCACATTACACCACATACGAGCCATGCCTGTTGCAGCCATAAGACAGAATATTTTATTGTTGATCATTCTCAGTACATTGACACTTATTATTATTATGATGCAGCTATTATCGACACAAGGTGCAACTACTAAGTTAGTTATGCTAGAGACGTGCCTGTTTTAGCCAGCCAACGACAGAGCGGACTCCATCTGTGACTTCGCCGGGCACATCGACGCTCGTCGATTCTATGAGGGAGCTCCATCGCGAGCGGAGCGCCGCCTGCGCCGCGAACGACGCCATACCACGCAGTGACTTTACTAGAACCATTGTTCCCATTGTTTGTCACACACTACATCTCATGTTTAGGAGTTTTGAACATACCTATATGTATACCTAGTTGGTAATTTTTTATATTAGAGTTAGAGCCAGAAAAATGGGTCTTCATATGATGATGACATGAAAAGATTAGTATAGGATTTATCACAGATTAATTTGTGTAGCTTTTACTTTATGATTATGAAGGCTGAAAACTGTAACGTGAGTACATAATTTGACACAGAATTTTTATTTTAAGACCTTGTGTTCTAAATATGTATCAAACACTTAATCACTCATCCTCAAGGTCTATCGCATTCTTTAAACAGGAATATCACAATATTTTTTTATTAACAGAGCTATCACTGGTGTATATAAAACTATGTTTTGTCACTAAAACTATGTCGTAACGGCAGGTTTGCACTTTAGAAATTTAAAATCTAGGTCTGCGCAGTACGCTCTAGGCATAAATAAGTCTTCAGCCTCGGTCAAGGCACGAAAATGACTTTAATTGGTGCCAAAAAACGTTTTGCATAACACTGCGATATTTTTTGCAAATACGCCGCAATTTAGACTTGCTGTTTAATCATTTGCTAAGAGCATACTAAATAATTAATGTATTCCTTTTCTCGTACTGAAGTTTCAGTGTTTTTGCTATAAATAAAATACTGTATTCGATTAAAATACTTACCTAACAGAACTGCGGTACAGTGCGTGAGAATGTACGCGTGGAATACTAAACCACGAACGTTTTTATTCACAATATCTCGAATTTGTAGACAAATTTTAAATGCTTAGATTTTTATAGGAAGGAATTATTGATAAAATTCGAATCAAGCACACCCACGAACGGAATACCGACTGCGAACTGTCATTGTCAAGCGATTGTCAAATCGATAGATCTGTCAAACGCTGCGTTTCGTTTTACGAAAGTCAAGTTTTTTTAACCTCCTGATTGGAGACCAGAGTAACCTCCTTCGTGTAATTTCCACTACTTTGACATTGGCGGAATTATTGTGCCTTATGAACATAATAACAAAGGCTATAATTTAAAAAAAAGTTTTTTAGGATTCAAATGTTAATAGGATTTATGACAAAATATAGGGTATACGCGATCAAATGTTTACAGTGCACACATCACACGCAATAAAAGATACTAGATTCATCCAGATTAGTCTATTCGCAAATGTTCGCCAAGTTTGGCGATACATACTTTCATTAGCGTTATAGGTACTTAGCTAGGTTTTTCTTTATGTGAGCATTACATAAAGAAAAAAAAAGAGAAATGAAACTAAATAAATAATCCATTCAATTGTTACGCATAATCTTTAATTTTTCAAGTGTTATGCAGTAAGTAAGCAAGTCATACAGTAAGCTATTAAAAATGTATTTAGGTCATAAAGTAACACGTAGGAAATCGCCATACTCCGGCTACAAGGCGTTCCCCTCTGAAGAAGTACAACACCACCTGGTCATGCGTGGTATCAATGTGTGCGATGGGTTATGAATGTTTTGTTCATTTGTTACCGTTGTATTTCGTAGCGACAGTACAAGTGTGGGTAGATCCCGTGAAATTGACTGATTTATTTGCATCGGAATAAAAAGGTAATGGCGTCTTTAGGTTTACCATACGCCTTTACAGTAGTAATCACCTTCGGCATCATACCAATCAACTAGTTTTCTGTCATGCCACATAAAAGTGCCTTTCAAATTCGGAGACGCGTCCAATAAAAGATACAGGACCACTTTTGCTGCTTCATCAGGATCTGCTTCGCCTGCGCCATTCGCCATGTCAGTTTTAACATGGCCTGGGTGAACAGCATTAATAGAAATGTTTCTATTGTAATATTTACGCTGCTGTATCATAGTTAAAGCAGTCAAAGCTATTTTAGACACTCTATGTTCTGCGTGTTTGCCGCTGTCAGCGAAATCGTTTTTGTCAAACGTTCTGTTTCGCACACTTTCTAAGTATTCATCAACAAAACTGTTCACTTGTTCAACTGTCAAATCTTTGTTTGACAAAACTTGGATCCACTTTTGGTTTTTCAAATTTGACAAATGCCCACATGCGCTCGAAATGTTGACTACTCTAGCGCCATCTCTGAGCAAAGGAAACAAATATTCTTCGATTGTTAGCAAACTTCTGTAATTTATGTCGATATTCCTTTTAGCTGCTTCAAAGGATGGATAAACCTCGTCCCATTCGAGAATCGCGGCATTATTAACAAGTAAATCGAAACCGCCGTGTTTGGTTTTTAAAAACTCCGCCATTTTTTTTATGCTGTCTCTATCACTTACATCGAGAACGTGGAATTCTGGCTTCAATCCGATTGCATTTAATTTCTTCACAGCTTCCTTCCCTCTGGCTTCGTCTCTAGATGTCAAGTACACGATCCCATCGAATTTCTCGCACAATCCCTTTACAACGGCAAATCCTAGGCCTTTATTTGCACCTGTAACCACAGCTATTTTCACCGCCATTTTGAATATTCTACAGACATCTATCGACTTGGAGGCAATGGATATGAATAAAAATTAAATGAATCATTGTTTACAATCTTTACTGCATAGTATAAGCATGTAATGTAAGTGTAGTAGGCAAGTGCTGCTGTACCTATCCGTTTGACGATAAAGTTTTCATTGTCATACATAATCAGTGTACTTGCGACGAAAAGTTTATGTTCATTAATCATTGTTAATTCGGGGATTTCTTCGGAGATTTTATTTTAACATCATTAATTTTTATGTATAAACTCTTACAGTAATATAAATATGGATCATTCCACATCTCGCATTTAATAATCTAGTATATTATTTTCTCGCCTCCCGTTATGTGCAGTAAAATATGGTATAAATAATATTAAATATCTTTTCTTAATTGGATATTATAATACGTTTTAATTAATAGGTTCTACTGTGATGTGTAAAACGACAATAATAACGAATACATTACGTTTCTCCCAAGCATTATCTAAGTTTTATTAGTTTTATTTAGCAGAACACAACCCTATGGACATTCATATACCTAAATACGATATAAATGAATTAGGATAACGTTTTTAGACTGTTACCACAGAATAATGAGTAGGTATAGTACGAGTATCAGGAACACAAAATATAATTATTTCTAGATCGATTATTGGGTCCAGTTTGTATAAATGGGTACTATGAAATTCATATTTTGGCGTCAGAATTAGCCCGGGTAGTTTTAGTAATCTAATAAATAAAATCGTGAACTTCGCGTGTCTGTACAATGAAGATATTTGCAAAAAGAAAAATTGGAGGTTCTAAGGATAAGTAATAGAACACATTTCGTATCACTTAAAAACGACTGAACAGATGTTGGTGGACTTTTTGAAGAAACACAGTGCTTAATTCGGTGTAACATATAGGCTTTATTTCATTGCAATCGGTGCAGTCAATCAAAAGTTATGCGAATTTATAGTTTTCGAAAAATATGCATACACTGCATTCGTATACAACGACGGAATTCGTGAGCGGTAGCGGGAGCTGGTATGGTACCAATGTAATAGGTATACCTATGTGTTTATAAAAACTAGAAAATGCTATAAACTCGCATAACTTTTGAGTTTGTTTGAATTTGTCGCATACGTATGAGGGAGGGTTGAAGAAAGGATTGATCTGGACCTGGACCTGGACCTGAAGAGGGAGCGGGAGCGGGATTGAAAGTGAGATTTAGAGTCTGAGTGGAAGTGGAAGAGGGATAGGGAGCGGAAGTGGGAATGGGAGCGGATCCTGTAGTCCACGCGAGCGGAGCCGCGGCCACAGCTAGTAAAACAATAAAGTTTTAATAACAGTGTCACTACTTTTATTTACATTGTAATACTGCTTTGCTAACCAATCCTAAGTGCAAGTACATACAAAACCTTGAATAGTGTAATCTTAAAGTTAATTTTTGCTTGTGCTATCAGCACGGGTTTTATTTTTGTATTCTTATCATTATCTAAAAGGAGTTGAACGTTCTATAAATTCCATTCTGATTAGAGAATTTGATAATAAGTTATAACTCTCAGTTATTTATTGTAAAAAAA
The DNA here is from genome assembly GCA_947086405.1 of Esperia sulphurella. Lineage (NCBI taxonomy): Eukaryota > Metazoa > Arthropoda > Insecta > Lepidoptera > Oecophoridae > Esperia > Esperia sulphurella. The sequence goes on along the minus strand of OX352278.1, from coordinate 2,578,871 downwards.
TTATTCACGTTAATAATATGGACATTTCTTTTCAAGGAATGTTATTAATTATTGTAAGCTGTGTTCCTCGAACCTAATGCTAAACCTATGGCCTTGACAACAAGGCACAGAATTGGATATTAACTTTACAATGTGAAAAAAGTTAAACACTCTGCTGTTATTTTATCTAATTTCATTCATATTCAATAAATTATGTACCTACTCATGTATACTAATAATATAATTTCATTCACTATTTAGTTCAATTACTTAATTAATTGTAATAAAAATTATATTTTTAAAATTCTGCCTGTGCCTGAAATAAAAATATATTTTTTATTTGCAGGTTAATTAATGTTTTACCTAGATATACCTATCGGATCCCCCCCCCCCCCCCCAATCCTCTATTATTATTACAATTATTTATTATTATTGTGAGCATTATTTTAGTAGTAGTTTTATAGAGACAAAGCCTTGAGTTCTAATTACTCAATGTAAAAAAAACTGCAGATTGAGACCTGTGATTGAGTGAGAAGTTTCCCGCATTTTTGGCAATGTAAACAAGTAAGCAGATGGTAATGCACTTGAACTGGTTGTTAAGGGCAAGGCCAATGTCAATTTAAACGATGTGAGAAGAACGAATAAGTTTGCGCTGAGGATTCTGTACACTGAACATTGTTTAAATTAAACTTGTTCAGTGAACTAGTTCAATTACATAAGAGCGGATTCTGTAGTCCACGCGAACGGAGCCGCGGGCACAGCTAGTTTAAAAATGAAATCATAATTACAATTAAGCAATTGTATGTATTTAGGTATATAAAGGGCCCGATTCTGAAGGCACACATTTAAAATTTGACAGCACTAAAATTGGTTTCGTCTTTAGTTTCATAAAAACTAAAAATGTATGAGAATTCCATACGAAAAAGTAGTTTTAGTATTTTGTGTTACAGAACCCCAGTGAATAAACTATTGCAGCGCTAACCAAACCAACAATCTGTTTTGACTTTTAAACGTGCAAATAAATTAAAAGACGAGCAAATTGGTCCCGGCATCTCCACGTGATATCAACATCATGAAGACAGTTACTGTTTGCATGATGCTGATGACCTCCTAAGCATAACAAACATCAAAAAGCACTAAGTGGAGATAAACGCACTTAACCTTTTTTGTTTTATTATTGGTACCATTTTTTTAATCATCATCATCAGGTTATTTTTGTCTCTCTCATCTGGCGGGACAGACGGAGGATTTGGCCTACACTCCCCGCGCTGGCCAGACGGGTTGGGGAGGCCTGATTGATGTTTTATAATGTATTCCGTTAGTCGCCTTGTACGACATCCACGGGAAGAGTTGGAGTGGTCCTTTTCTACTCTACCGGAAACCTATTTTTTTTATATATTGGATAATATCTTGGATGTTTTATCCAATATATTTAGATGGTCCTGGTCAACGATCTCTATTTACGACTAGATGGAGCATTTCAAACAATCGCTCTGTTCCACGCAAGGATCAGCTACTCGGTTACATTCACAATGAAACTTGTGCAGTTACTACGCATAACAAAGTCAAAATACGGGTAAATAGCGTCAATATTTAGTAAATAATTAAATGTTCTGCGTAGTAACTGCACAAGTTTCATTGTGAATGTGAACGAGTTGCGGCTCCTTGCGTGGAACAGAGCGATTGTTTGGAACGCTCCATCTAGTAGTACAAAGAGATCGTTGGTCCTGGTGACAATTGCGTCCTACCCGTAATGACCTACGGCGCCGAAACGTGGACACTGACAGTGGGACTAGTCCGAAAACTCAAGGTCGCTCAGCGGGCTATGGAAAGAGCTATGCTCGGAGTTTCTCTAAGAGACAGGATCCGAAATAAGGTGATCCGCCAGAGAACTAAAGCCTTCGACATCGCTCAAAAGTTAGCACGTTAAAGAGGCAGTGGACTGATTACATCTGTCGGAGAACCGATTACCGCTAAACGAGTTCTCGAGTGGAGACCGCGCTGGGCAGGCGTAGTGTGCGATGGGCGTCCTGGCTAGATGGAGCGACGTAAGGCGTAGGGTGGTTGGCAGTGACTGGATGAGAAGAACCGATGATCGGGTTCAGTGGCGCACCTTGGGAGAGACCTATGTCCCGCAGTGGATTCATTCAGGCTGATGATGATGATGATATTAGATGGTTTATAAGCCGTGGTATCCTGGTTGGTTGTGCACTCGCCTGACTCTCATGAGGTCCTGGTACAAACCCCGCCCGTACCAATGAGTTTTTCGAAACTTAAGTACGGTTGATTTATAATACCACAGGCTTTTCGGTGAAGGAAAACATCGTAAGGAAACCTGCATATGCCGAAGAAGGAATTCTAAGGCGTATGTGAAGTCCACCAAATCGGCTTGGGGCACCGTTGGTGGTCAGCGGTTTGGCACAAAAGATCCTGAAGGGTCGAAGTGTCGCCAGGTCTTTCTGCCCCTCTAAGAAGATAAGATTAGATGGCAAAAAATAAATAAATTAGTTAAAGGTTTTTCTCTTGCGGTCGTTATGTTTTACTATTACGGTTTTTAAGATTATGACTATTTATTTATTTTATTTAATACTTTTGTCCACACAAACATACAAAGAACAACACAAAGAAAATTATACAAAAGGTTGAGCTTATTTCTAAAGAAATTACTTCCAGCTAACCTGCGGTGAAGACAAAGAATTATAGTGAGCACTGTAATGTGCACTGCTGTCAGCCTATCTGCTTTGACTTGTCTCTTTCACCCAAAGGTTTACTGGAAGAAAACTCTTACAGAGTTAAGTGCGCCTTTGTACATCTTATGTTTAAATAAGTTACAGCAGTAAATAAAATCCTGAGAAATTTAATCTTTTTGATGCAAGTACATAACCCTACCTAATTCCCATACCCCTGGTTATCACATTAAGTCATTTTGTTGTAAGGTTAATTTTAATTATGCGAAAATATCTAAACTAAAACATATACAAGGTTTACAACTAGCAGTTATAGTTTTTATCGCGAAAAAACATCTCATTCTTACGGAAAATGCATAATAATCGAAGCAAACGAAGTCGCGGGCAACAGCTAGTCATTTATAAAATCTTACATTTACAAGGCTCACGCTTCTCAGCGAATTTCCGTTTTGGTGACATTGCCATCAATGTCAATTTAATATTGCTAAGTTATTGTCACGACCAGGACTTAGACCTTACACACTTACATAAGTATTAAATTAACATCCTAAACGGTATTCCTGTCTAGGAAACAAGCAGAATAAATGCGGTTAAGATGCAGTGAAGTTATGTGAAGAGTGAGGAATACAGTAATTGCTTGGTATGGCAGGGTGATGCGCAAAAATTCCATGGGGTGGGAGCCTGGTGACCTGATCTCACAGGTTCATCCTATTTTAGGCACCAATCTCTCACAAAAGATAAATTGTACTCATTTTAATTTTATACATTATAATTGTACTTAATCTTTGTGTTGAGATAATAAATAAATTTTGTATTGTATTGTATTGTATAGGAGCACGAGAGAAGTGTGGTTTGAAAGAAGATGTAGTAACGAAGGTAGAGAAGGTAGAGGATATGTTGCGTTGGTTTGGACATTTAGAGTGTATGAGTGAAAGAAGAGTGACAAAAGAAATTTACAGCGCGAATGTGGAAGGAACTACAACTAGAGGTCGTCTTAGGAGGACGTTTGGTGACGTCTATCAAAAAGGCTGGGCTGTTTGGATATTTGGATGTTTGTTACTCAATCACGCTTCAACCACTGGAAGGATCGGGATGAAACTTGGATATAGGTCCTGGAATAGGACAGTTTTACCCGAAAAAACATCCATTTCCTACGGAAAATACATTTTAATTTGTGATGTTACGTTGTCCACGCGGACAAAGTCGCGGGCAACAGCTAGTATATGTATGTATGCAATATTTTAAATAGGTACTTATAATTGGTAAACCTAATTTTGAACCCTCGACCCGCGAGCGCTCTCCAACTGGTCTACCGCGACGTTGGCATTGAACTGAAAAATACAATTTTATTAAAACAAAACAAAACAAAACAAGTTGACAATCCAGGCAGCATCGCTACATTCCGGTTTAGTGGAAACAAAAGGAACTGCTCTAGGAGATGGCCTACCTTGACATTTAAGAACCTTATCCTGTTTTATGATGCCTTGGTAGTGCTTTGAACTAAAAAGTATGTTCATTTAGTCGCTTCATTTCCTTGACTATGGCTCGTTTATTAGGGTACCGTCAGAACAGATACCTTTTAGTGAAACCTTTTTGTCCCACACAATGTTTTACACACTTACCCTCTCGAGGAGCACCTCACCTTGTCAGACAAGGCAGAGAAGATATAACTTGGTAAAGAAGCGACACTCACCTCCCCCCGGCAGTTTATCGTTGCCCGCACAAAATAAAGCACGGCGTGTAGTACGCAGCCAGTTAGAAAGAGAAGCACTTATGTATAACGTTGTCCCTCTCTCGATAGTTTACGCGACACACGCACGTGTCAAGACAGGCGGCAGCGTCTGTAATAAGAGTAATAACAGTAGGTGATTAAATATGTTCGTTTGTATGGAGAGTCTGGGATATGGTCAGGGTATCTCTAATAAATAAAAATTTAAACTTCACTTGTGTAATAAGTTTATTATTAACTAGCTGTGCTCGCGGCTCCACTCCCGCTTCAACTTCCGCTCCCGCTTTCGCTTCTGCTTCCGATCCCGCTCCCAATAAAGTCTTAACTTATCCCAATCTGAAGTGCACCGAACATTATAATTATACGTCTTTGTAATATTGCTTAGATTATATATTGCTAGGATTATCTATTGCTAGGATTATCTATTGCTAGGAATATCTATTGCTATGTTTATCTATTGCTAGGAATATCTATTGCTAGGATTATCTATTGCTAGGAATATCTATTGCTAGGAATATCTATTGCTAGGAATATCTATTGCTAGGAATATCTATTGCTAGGATTATCTATTGCTAGGAATATCTATTGCTAGGATTATCTATTGCTAGGATTATCAATTGCTAGGATTGTCTATTGCTAGGATTATCTATTGCTATGTTTATCTATTGCTAGGAATATCTATTGCTAGGATTGTCTATTGCTAGGATTATCTATTGCTAGGAATATCTATTGCTAGGATTGTCTATTGCTAGGATTATCTATTGCTATGTTTATCTATTGCTAGGAATATCTATTGCTAGGATTATCTATTGCTAGGAATATCTATTGCTAGGATTGTCTATTGCTAGGATTATCTATTGCTAGGAATATCTATTGCTAGGATTGTCTATTGCTAGGATTATCTATTGCTATGTTTATCTATTGCTAGGAATATCTATTGCTAGGATTATCTATTGCTAGGAATATCTATTGCTAGGATTGTCTATTGCTAGGAATATCTATTGCTATGTTTATCTATTGCTAGGAATATCTATTGCTAGGATTATCTATTGCTAGGAATATCTATTGCTAGGATTGTCTATTGCTAGGAATATCTATTGCTATGTTTATCTATTGCTAGGAATATCTATTGCTAGGAATATCTATTGCTAGGATTATCTATTGCTAGGAATATCTATTGCTAGGATTATCTATTGCTAGGATTATCAATTGCTAGGATTGTCTATTGCTAGGATTATCTATTGCTATGTTTATCTATTGCTAGGAATATCTATTGCTAGGATTGTCTATTGCTAGGATTATCTATTGCTAGGAATATCTATTGCTAGGATTGTCTATTGCTAGGATTATCTATTGCTATGTTTATCTATTGCTAGGAATATCTATTGCTAGGATTATCTATTGCTAGGAATATCTATTGCTAGGATTGTCTATTGCTAGGATTATCTATTGCTAGGAATATCTATTGCTAGGATTGTCTATTGCTAGGATTATCTATTGCTATGTTTATCTATTGCTAGGAATATCTATTGATAGGATTGTCTATTGCTAGGATTATCTATTGCTAGGAATATCTATTTCTAGGATTGTCTATTGCTAGGATTATCTATTGCTATGTTTATCTATTGCTAGGAATATCTATTGCTAGGATTATCTATTGCTAGGAATATCTATTGCTAGGATTGTCTATTGCTAGGATTATCTATTGCTAGGAATATCTATTGCTAGGATTGTCTATTGCTAGGATTATCTATTGCTATGTTTATCTATTGCTAGGAATATCTATTGCTAGGATTATCTATTGCTAGGAATATCTATTGCTAGGATTGTCTATTGCTAGGATTATCTATTGCTAGGAATATCTATTGCTAGGATTGTCTATTGCTAGGATTATCTATTGCTATGTTTATCTATTGCTAGGATTAACTCCTGTGCTATGGATACAAAGATATATATAACAGAAAAATGTATTTAATATGTCTATTTCATTATTTAATTCACTGCCAGAGAACATACAAAATTTAAAAGGTGCGTCTTTTAAATCACAATTGACAACATGGCTTTTAGAACATTGCTTTTACAGTGTCAAAGAGTTTGTAGAATTTAAAAATACTATTATGTATAATTAATCTTATTATTATTATTTGTTTCACGAGTATTGTTTAAATAATTTTGTTGATCTAATTAATCATTATCTAATTATAATTCCTAATATTAATATTTGCACACCTGCACCAGGTTGAGTTCACTAGAACTAACCATATTCTTAACATCTTCTGTAAAACAATGTACTTTTGGCAAATAAACCATTTTCATTTCATTTCATTTCACCTAGCACTCACACCCTAACACCCTAGCACCATGGAAAGGTTTCTTATTGTTTATTATTTCATGTATTTGTTGTTGTTCTCTGATATAATTAGATTTGTTTTTTGTTTTTAATGTTAAGTAAATATGTGTTGTTTTAATATGTGAAAACCAGTTAATGGCTAATAGCTTTATATATTTGTAATATTATCTTTGTACTATAGCTGTAAGTTTTCCGAATAAAAAAAAATGAAAAAAAAAACATGGGAAGTAAACAAGAATTGGACATTTCACAAATATAACATCCACACAGGGACCAGCTTGTACAAAGTTGTCTGTCCCCAGTGGGAACTGAACTCACGACCTCTGTCGCTCGACTCCAATGACCAAGCCACTAGACCAACGATGAGGTTATTATTAAATTGGAGGTATAAATAAGTAATACAATACATTCAAATTATTTTTGTCAGGCCACTCACCTGTCGCTTGTCACATAAACATTTTTATTCAACAAAGAAATGAGGGTATTTTTGTCAATTTTCCACCATGGCGTTATCGTCTCTGCCTACCCCTCGGGGACTAAGGCATGAGCATTATGACATTATTGTAAGTCCTTATCCACATATACTTCTATACTTAATATTATAAAGAGGTAAAGTTTGTGAAGTTGTAGCGGGTAATCTCTGGATCTACTGAACCGATTTTGAAATTTCTTTTACCAATAGAAAGCTACGTTATTTGTGAGTATCATAGGCTATATAATTTATAAAGTTACGCGGTCCACGCGGACGAAGTCGCGGGCAGACAGCTAGTATTTATTAACCAGACATCTGACAAATTCTCACCTATCGCCTGTCATTGTCACGTTTATTAAATAGGGCCTAGGTAAACTGTAACTGTAAATTGACTAATACTCGACCCCGGGTTTACCCATTTTTTCTCTTAATTTCTGGTCCAGTGCGTGACTCGATTGTTAAGTTCAACACGCAAACAAACTCCGTGATGTGGTTATTTAAGTAACTTCGGGCCTTCATTCCGTATAGATTCTTTTGTTTGTAAGTGTTGTAGGGTTTCCTGTTATCATTCGTAATGTATTGCATACAGAATTTACACAAAGCGTCATCATTTATATCGCAGGCTTTGTGGTGAAAGGCTTGGAAAAACAATTAAAATGTAATGACTGCTTATCGTTACTTACTGCCACCGAGAAAGACGTAAATAATTTGCAATTTAAAAAAAAACATTGGAGGTCTACATTATCCTTCAAAGTCCGTCATCAAGTTGTGTGAAATAGCTAATAAAGCCAATAAGATAAGTGCTAAAAAAGATACTTACTACCAACGATCTCTATGTACTACCAGATGGAGCGTTCCAAACAATCGCTCTGTTCCACGCAAGTAGCCACAACTCTTTCACATTCACAATAAAACTTGTGCAGTTACTACGCAGAACATTTAATTATTACTAAATATTGACGCTACGGTTAAATAATGTCAATATTTAGAAATGTAATAATGCAATATTCACGAAAGCCACTTTGCTACATTAGATTGTGCAAAGTAGCGATACATCGTATCTGTCTACTCCTTTGGGACCAAGGCATGAGTATTATGTATATATGTACTCGTATGTAAATTATACCTTTATATTTCGGTACCATTATACTGCGATAGCGCTATGCATAATTCTCTACCGCTATTAAATCTATAAAATAAAGTTTTCCTTTAGTGTGCCACCGGCCACCGGCCGTATAGACACGTCATTCTTTCATTTTCTTTTCTTCCGCCCCCGCCTCGCGCATGTCAACTTGCAGCGATTGTGATATTTTTCGGTACCGAAATCGGAAAGTGGTTAAATAAAGGTTTTGTACCGATAGAATATAGCGGAATCTACAGTCAGTCACTAACCATTTACACGAAAAAAGTACCTTACAAGTCTAAAAAGTCTATCCTTATACGAGACAAGGTTAGAATGGTCCACACATGTAAAATATCTAGGCATAATGCTGGATAAAGAACTAAGGTGAAACCTACATGCGGAGCAAACCACTTCTAAAGCCCTACTGGTCTTCGGAATGTGTCGTTCCGCCTATGGAAAAACCTGGGGCCTTAAACCTCAGATAATCAAATGGATCTACACCATGATGGTGATACCCAAACTTACGTATAATAGCATTGTCTGGTGGACTCGAACAAAACTGGCAACATGCAGAGCAGCACTATCAAAAGTGCAACGCTGTGCATGCTTGGCTATAACAGCGGCGTTGAAAACCACGCCAACGGCAGCTATGGAGAGGCTACTTAACCTCAAACCGCTGCATATTGTCATACAGATGGAGGCAACGAAGGCGCTACACAGACTATCAGTTGGTGGGCTGTGGAGCAACACTCAAGCAACCACTGGACACACAAAGTTAGAGATACCCAGCTATCTCAAAGGGATCATGAACATGAATTGTGATAAAACACAACCAGTGTTTGTTTTCCACAAAAGGTATAAAATACACGTCTCCACTAGGGACGAATGGAAAGAAGGGCTGAAACCTCCTGAAAAGGACAGTCTAATATGGTACACAGACGGATTACATACTCCAAAATGGAGATGGGAGCTGGAGCCGGCGTACATACCAAGGACTGCAATATAAGTCAGTGCATGGGACTATATGCAACTGTTTTCCAATCGGAAACATATGCAATAATCGCATGCGCCAGGGAGAACATAGATAGGAATATCAAGGATAAAACCATCTATATACTCAGTGATAGCCAGGCGGCGCTCAAAGCTCTGCAGTCATGTCGCATGGACTCCAGACTAGTCTTGAACTGTGTACAAGCACTGAACACACTCGGAAAAAACAATAGAGTGAGACTGGTCTGGGTCCCGGGACATGAAGGCATACAGGGTAATGAGAATGCTGATGCACTGGCTAGAAAAGGGTCAGAACAAACTCTGACAGGACCAGAGCCATTTGTGGGACTCTCGATGAGTACCATAAAAACAGCTCTAAAAGCACATGCCGAAGAACAACACCTGGCGGAGTGGAGAGCACTTCGGGAGCTGAAACACGCTAAAAAGTTTATCGGTAATACAGACGCAGGTTCTACTAACAAAATCCTAAAATACGGGCAGACAGCAGTCCGTCTTATCGTGGGAGTTTTTGCCGGCCATCTTGATGTAAGGCACCTCCTACATAAGATGGGACTGTCAGAGACTGTCAGTTGTAGAGCCTGTGGAGAGGACAGCGAAACGGTGAAACACCTGCTGTATGAATGCAATGTACTAGCTGCAAGGCGAATGAGTGTCCTGTGTGTGGCTTATCCGGAACCCAAGGACTACAGGCTTCTGCCCCTTAGCTGCATAATAGATTTTATGCAGCGAACTGTGGGGGACGGAAGCACAGCATAGACAAAGGGGCTGACACAAAATATCCCACAGGGTCGACGTGTCGCCGGGCGTGCCTGGCCCCCTATTAAAAGATAAGATACAGTCAGTCAAGGTATTTTAGACCTATGATGTATAAGGTTTTTTTTTACAAATTCCAGAACAGAAAAATATTTTTTTCTTTTCATACGAAATGTAAGTAGGTAGCAACAAGCGAACACACCTACTTCGTATTGTAATTTTTTATAAATACAATAGTTGACATTCGGTAAACTATCCTTTGGTGGACTATACCTACCTAATATACGACTGAAGATCAAAGGTCGGCAGGTTTTCCCTTAAATTTAAAATACGTGTTTACTAATATATATGTTTATATGCCACGCACGTTTATACAGAACCACTGGAGTAGCCAGGGCCGACATTAGAAAAATTGCGCCCACGATTTTTAATATGCTTCACTTTTAGTTTCATTACTGGTCGCAAAATAGTACGAAGACTGGCAGTGTTGTAGAATAAATTCTGAAACTTCTGTAATACTGAAAGTTTTTTTTATATTAAGATGGGTTAACAATTAGGGGAATGGATGTCGTACAAGGCGACTATGAGAATACATTATAAAATATCAATCAGGCCTCCCCAACCCGTCTGGCCAGCGCGGGGAGTGTGGCCCAAATCCTCCGTCTGTCTCCGGCAGATGAGAGAGGGTTGTGCTCCTGCAGTGGAGACCAAAATAACCTGATGATGATCTTATTATAAAGTATCCGTTCATTCTCAGCTATCGATCTTCGAAAATGGCAATTAACTTTTAATTGTGAAAACTTTTTTCAGTTGATCACTTCTTATATCTTCATATTCATGTAATACTTATGGTGTTAATATACCAGACTAATATATAGTAGAATATATTAGTCTAGTATACCAGACTAGTTTAATCAGGGGCAAATCATGTATATACACAGTATGGAACTCTCTGCCAGCTTCGGTATTTCCGGACAAGTACAACTTGGATCTTTTTAAAGGAAGAGTGAATAGGCATCTTCTGGGTAAGCGCGCTCCACCTTAGGACTCATCGTCATTTACCATCAGGTGTGATTGAGGTCAAGCGTAAACCCATCAGGAATTAAAAAAAGTTTTAATTCAAATATGAAGTCCTAGTATTAATGAAACTGATGAAGGAAATATATTTTTGCAAACTATGTTTTTTTTCTTAACACTACTTAACCCGTTTGCGACAACCCTCATTCGTACCTAACATGGAAACTAGAACAGTAAACTTTATCGCCTATGAAGTGAATATAATTGAAGAGGATCTAAAATTAGATCCAACTGGTTGGTACCACACAGGTTATCTCAGATGTGCAGGTTCCACACGATGTTTTAATACAACAACTAGGAAATTAAAAATCTAATTTGTAGATGAAAGAATGATCTCGAATGGTGACTTCCTTTGACTCGCTAATATAGCGTCCTTTACCTCTCGTCATTAAGGGGCGATTGTCAGTTCGTTCCACCATAACTGCGGCCCTGCATTCAACAAACCAAGTTTGAGTGGAAATTTATTGTTTTCATCATGTCCTATAATTAAATATATATTTGCTGACAACTAAGACGTATTATATATAATGTATTAATTTATTTATACTTTATTGTATACAAATACAAGTCACACAACTCATTTAAACACAAGATGTACAAAGGCGCACTTAACTCTGCAAGAGTTTTCTTCCAGTAAACTTTTGGGTGAAAGAGACAAGTCAAAGCAGGCAGGCAGACATCAGTGCACATTATAGTGAAAACAAATAGTGAAAAAAAAAACATATATGTAAAAAGCAAATAGAATAATTATATACACACTCGTACAATATATATATATATATATATATATGTACACGTACACATACATAATAATATATTATATATTAATATAGAATATTAATATTATTTGGCGATGGAAATTTTCAATGATCGATAACGTATAGACATATACTGGGTTACCCATCTCTAAAAATGATTATCGTATATCTATTTCAATATCGATAGCTTCCGGCTTTGAACCTTTGGCCTCAGGAATGCAAGGCATACGTACTCCAAACTGAGCAGCAAAGGCTTTGCGTGGACGTGATTGTAGAAAATTATTAAAAACAAATAGAAAAAAAACTTAATTCACTATTCATTGCTACACGACACTTTTCTATATAAATAATATATTTTAATTAATTTTTTCCCTAATGAAAATCATTAAGAGTTAATGATGTTTTTAACTAATGACGGTAATGCAGCAATGATTATTCAATTATTAATGATTGGCACGTAACACTAGGAGGTATTAGAAGTCAACATATATCATTACGGACAATATGGCAATAAACTGGATGGATGGCTTTATGTAACATTGAGTGATGTGGAACTTCATAGATTATACAGCATGCTGAATCAAAACAACACCTTGTTTCTACATGATTTTTTAGGGTACCGTCTAAACGAATCTGACTCGACAGACTGACTGAGCATCCCGACGACGAAGCCGTCATCGTGATGTCGCGCCCCTGAATGGGGAGAGTTGCCGTATAGAGGACCAAGCACAGAATTACTTATTTGTAGGAGGATCAAGCAGGGTGTCCGGGAAAGACCACCTGAGCAAGTACCGGGCACCTCCCCTGTGATTCGGCCTGTATTACGTAGATGTCAAAAGGACATGGGAGGTGGAGGGTACCGTCTAAACGAATCCCCTTATAGCAAACATAAGCTCTGTCTGTTTGTCTGTTCGCCCGATAACGGAGTTCTCCTTCAGAAGTTTGCTAATAATCGATACAAACTTCTTGGCCTCCGGAGCCAAAGCGTCGTCTCTACCGCTAAAGGATCATTTTTAATATAATAGTCATTGTTATTTTATTTTGATTTCATTTATTCTTATTTTTAATTTGATTGTAATCTAATAAATAAAATTGTAAACATCGCGTGTCTATACATCGAAGATATTTGCAAAAAAAAATGGAGGGTCTAAGGATAAGTAATAGAATTTTTTTTGGAATTTTTGTCTGTTTGCCTGTGAGTTTGTGCACGCTTCACTTAAAAACTAAAGAACGGATTTTGATGGATTTTTCACAGAAACATGGGGCTTAACTTAACTTAACATTTAGTCTTTACTTCATCGTAATCGGCTAACTCAATTAATTAAACGTTATGGGAATTTTTAGTTTTGTAATACATGACGTAGTAGGTATATGCAATGTAACAAAGAAGTAAAATGATTATGTTCGGTATAATTCAGATTGCAATTGGTTTGGACTACATATTTACTGGAGTGGGCGTGGGAATGGGAATGGGAATGGGAATGGGAATGGGAATGGGCGTGGGCGTGGGCGTGGGCGTGGGCGTGGGATTGGGCATGGGCGTGGGATTGGGCGTGGGATCGGGATCGGTAGTTCACGAGAGCAGAGCCGCAGGCACAGCTAGTTTTTAATGAATTTTATTTTTAAAATTTTTATTTTATGATGCTTTATTAATTATTATATAAATGGATAATTTGTAAATGACCGACCTGTAACAATAAATATAATGTCATGTCTAATAATAGATAATAGCATTTATTTTATTTAAATAGTTGGTTACCTTTGGAATACAGCCGTCTGTCACCTGCGTTTGCGCCGGTGGCATCGATGCGTTGTGCATAAACCCGACTTCTTGTCCTTAAACTTGACAAGACGCACGCATGCGCGCCTCGTCGCGTCCCGCGGCCGTCCGTCTTATTTCCAAAATAATAAGGCCATAGTCAAAAAGTTTAGTGTTCAGATTTTACAGAAAATATTTGATTAACGTATTAATTTGATCTTTGAATTTCGAAATACACATAGATATGTTCTCTGTGATTTTAACTGAATAAAAAAAACTGCATGTTTGTTTTATATGGGTTATAAAGGAACTTTCTTTAATGAATAAAACAGGTACGTGTTCACTTTTATTATAATTAGTTTTGTAGTTTTCTTTTATTGTACAGACACACAATTGTATTGTGTGTGTCTGTACAATAAAATGATTTTATCTTATCTTCTTCGGGGGCCAGTAAGTCCTGGCGACACTTGGACCTTTCAGAATATTTTGTGTCAAACCCCTGACCACCAACGGCGCCCCAAGCCCATTTGGTGGACTTCACATACGCCTTAGAATTTCTCTTTGGCGTATGCAGGTTTCATCACGATGTTTGCCTTCACCGAAATATACTATCCTATCCTACTAATTTTATAAATGCGTAAGTTTGGATATAATGTTTGTTACTCAATCACGCTTGAACCACTAGACGGATCGTGATGAAACTTGGCACACATATAGGTTAGATCCTGGAATAGGACATAGGATAGTTTTTATCCCGAAAATACCTCTCATTCCTAAGACCCAATTAACTACATGAAACAATAAATGTTATGAATATGATATTCCTAAATTTATTTAATTTTTTTTTATAATTTGTTTGTCATTTATTTATGTTACAACTTATACATATGAATATTCCACATATCTCATTTAATTATATACATTCCTCTTCCGTTCCCGCTTAACAGTAAAATAAAATACAAATAATATGAAATTACCTTTTCTTAATTGGATATATTTTTTTTTTTTTTTTGATATATCTATTACACTTTTTAATAAAAAAAAAATTATTACTAGGTAAAGAGTCCCGGGATTTTCTTTACATAAAATCCCAGAAAAAGTAATATCCATATTAATCTTTCCTGCCATATTTTCATCGTAAGTTATCATATCACATAATTCAAATTCCTTCAAAAATGTAAAGTATCTTCGCCAATATTTGCATGGCATTCGAAATACTTGGCATTGAATCCGAATTGGTCCTGACGTAACACCAATATTCGTAAAAAAAAATGAATAAGTTTATTAAAAATGTAAACAATATTTACATAATAAACAAAAATTTACATACTCGTTTACAAACAATAAATATTTACCGGATCTGTTTTTTGGGTTCAGTCAAAATTTATACCCTGCAGCGAAGCTTTATTTTCTGTCTGTCTGTAACTATAACTCGAAAACTTTGTGTCTAGCTGTTGCCTGCGACTTCGTCCGCGTGGATAACTTAAAATCACAAATTATTATTCATTTCCAGTAGGAATGGGTGTTTTTTCGGGATAAAAACTATCCTATGTCCTATTTCAGGACCTAATCTATTTGTGTGCCAAGTTTCATCACGATCCGTTTAGTGGTTGAAGCGTGATTGAGTAATAAATATCCAAACATCCAAATATCCAAACTTTCACATTTATAATATTAGTAGGAAGTAGGATTGTTTGGCACTTATCCTAAATTTATTTAATTATTAATTAAACTATTATGGAAGTTCAGAGAAATATTTTCCTAGATCTGGAAAACTCTAATAGTACTGTACCGATTGAGCTGAAATGTGAAACATATCAGCTCCACCTATATGAGAACATTAGACGTTCGGAATAAATATTTATCCTGATATAATTCCTATACATAATATAATAAAAAATAGGCCCCATTATGAAGATATACCTGTTTAAAATTTGACAGCAATTCAATCTTTTCTTCAGAATACTGTGACAGATTTTTTAAATTGCTGTAAAATTTTAATATAATGCCTTTACAAATATGACATCCAGACAGATGTACAAATTGTACAAAGTTGTCTGTCCCCGCTGGTAATCGAAGCCACGACCTCTGGTTCTATGACCAAGCCGCTAGGCCAACGAGGCGGTCAAAATAGGTAATACGATTAGGAATTTCTGAGTGTGTGTGGAAATAATAATACGTAGGACAAATAATTGAATTAATTTGAACTATTCTTCCAGCTATTACTCTAATTTTTATTGCATCACCATCTTTACGACTTTTATATTTATTAGATGAATTAAATAATCCATTAATTACTTTAAAATCTATTGGCCAAATAAACTATTTAGGGGAAAGATACAGGGAAATTGATTTATACTGTCAGACTTTGTGCATAAATTACTGATTGATTTGACAACGCCAAATCAAAGGTACACCGATACAGAAACACTATTTTTGTCTGTCTGTCCGGCGGATAAATCGAGAACTACTGAACCCATATTATTGAGCTGTTTGAAAGATATATATAAAATTGGGTGTCCATGACAGGAAAATTATGGAAATTACAAGGAAAAAATATTTAAAAAGATATTATTATTACTTAATTCAGACATAAATCCATAGTGTTAATACTATGTTAGTAGACTTATCTAGTTCCTTAAATAACTAGAAATTAGTTTCAATAGCCCTGCCCAGTGTCTGACGATTGATGGGCCGTCAAATTTCTCGTCAATCATATACAGGAAAATACTATGTACGGAACCCGTAGATTGCGTTCGACGTACACTTTGTTGGATTTTTTTAATCAATCAATCCGTTAATACTTCATCCTCCGTTACACCGTACTATAATTCAATTTATATTTAGTATTTATTTTATTTGAACACGGGGTTACAGGCATAATAAATAAAATTACGATAAAAATGCAGTAAGTCATCGGAAGCATTCTAATTAATATAAGACATGTTTGTCAAGTACATCTAATAAATAAAACTGTAGATTTCGCGTGTCTGTACATTGTAGATATTTGCAAAAAAAATCATGGGGGTCTTGTCTTGGAAATTTTGTCTGTTTGTCTGTTAGTTTGTGCACACATCACGTAAAGCTACTGAACCGACTTTGATAGACTTTTCACATAAACATGGGGCTTAACTTAACATATAGGCTTTATTTCATCGCAATCGGCTTACTCAATCAAAAGTCATGGACATTTTTAGTTTTCAAATACATTAGTAGGTAAGGTCAGTATGCAATATAACAAGAAATTATAATTTAATGTTCGGTACTATTCAGATTGCGATGAGTTTGGACTACATTTGGAGCTGTATTGGGAGTGGGCGTGGGCGTGAGAGTGAGTGCGGGAGCGGAAACGGGAGCGGGAGAGGGAGCAGGGGCGGATTCTGTAGTCCACGCGAGCGAAGCCACGGGCGCAGCTAGTAATGTAATAAGATAAGATTGATGACGTCAACTACAATGAGAAAATGTACCCCTCGATTTAATAGGAATTCGAAATAATTTATCAGGCATTTATACCTCTTAAATAACGACCAGGCGTCCTAACGTAAGAATGTCGTAAGAAAATCGACTAATAAAATGCATGCAAGGATCAAAATCGTTCTTGAGTACGCTAGTGTGGCGCAAGCGATTTTACCCACACAAGCGCACGACGGACACGAATTTACCTAAACCTGAGCTACTCAAGGTTGCGATAGGCCTCTTAACAGGATACTGAAGTTTCTTGGCCTATGTATTATTAGACCCCCACAATGAACTAGCATGGTAATAGGTACACCACAGATACACTATCAAGATAGATCGGTTATAGCCATTTGTTTATTTCAGTTCCGCGCGTGCCGATTTTCGAACACAGCGCACCCCTCCTGCGCTTTATGCCTCGCGGTCACGTTACTAGTGACGAGATACAGTTATGCTGTTGGAAACCGCACAATATGGCAATTTGCAGATTTCTGCCCGACCTTGATTTAGCGCGAAATGAGAAGCGTTTGATTAGTTTTTTTTTTTAAATATTTTCACATTTTTCCACACGTGCTCTAGTGGCACAACCCATACCTTTACTCCGTTAAAGCGTGCTCTGCATGTTTGTATTCGGCCTATACACTTTATCATGTCAGCCCCTAGAAGTCCACTGCTGGACATAGGCCTGCCCCAACGAACTCCAACATACCCGGTCCTCCGCCCTCCGCATTCAGCCGCTGCCGGCCACCTTCCTTAGGTCGTCGGTCCACCTGGCGGCGGGGCGTACCTCCCTGCGAGTGCCGATCCGCGGTCTCCACTCCAGAACTCGTCTGCCCCAATGGCCGTCGGTTCTGCGGGATATGTGGCCCGCCCACTGCCACTTCAGCACTTGACATTGGCGAAATACTAAGGAAAGCCATTTTAGGAAGAAGAATTATGTTGGTAAGAGCAAGCTTCGGAGTTGTCAGGTAGCAGGTTCAAATCTTGCTCGGGAATGAATCTTTCAATGTATCATTTTTCGATTGTCTCTGGGCATGGAGTTACATTTATTGTAATAACTAGATGTTGCCCGCGACTTCGTCCGCGTGGACAACTTAAATTCACAAATTATTAAAGTCAAAATCATTTATTGCATATGAGTACACTTGGTACATTTATACACGTAATTTTTTTTATCGACTACCGCTTCCTAGGTGTTAGCGCTGTGAAGAAGAAACGGCGCAACAAACTTCACGCAACACATCTTTTAAAAATCAAGTTTGCATACAATTAATAAAGATTTTGCGAAGCTGAATTAACATTAGTACCAGGCATCTTTGATATTCAAATAATCGTTTATTTTATAATAGGCTTTCTTACAAAGTTGTTTTTAATGTGAATCTTAAACTTTTTGTCCGTCATATTTAAGATTTCCTCTGGTAGTTTGTTGTAGAAGCGTATACATTGCCCCGTGAACGATTTACTGACCTTACTTTGTCTTAACCCTGGTAAAAGAAGTTTATTTTTATTTCTTGTATTATAACTATTATTGTCACAGTGCCTCAAAAAGAGAGATAATTTGTTTCTGACATATAAAATATTATCTAAAATGAATTGACCAGCTACTGTTAATGTATTTAATTATGTATTTCCTGTAGGAATGAGATGTTTTTTCGGGATAAAAACTATCCTATGTCCTATTCCAGGACCTAACCTATATATGCCAAGTTTATCACGATCCGTCCAGTGGTTGAGGCGTGATTGAGTAACAAACATCCAAATATCCAAACTTTCACAATTATAATATGTAGGAAGGATTTTTTTATTTTATTTATTTAACATTAATAAGAAATACATCACATGTCTTACATAACTCACACATAATAAACCTATTGGGTTTGTCCTATGTGCGGTGAAGCCTTATCACTTATGGTCACATCTGTCGGAGAACGGATTACCGCTGGGGTAAACAAGTTCTCGAGTGGAGACTGCGACTGGGCAGGCGAAGTGAGGGACGGGCGGCCTGGCTAGATGCAGCGACGATCTACGTAAAGCGGCTAGCAGTGACTGGATGAGAAGAACTGAGGATCGGGTTCAGTGGCGTGCTTTGGGAGAGACCTATATCTTGCAGGCTGCTGATGATGATGACTTGTGATCTTTTTTTATATTAATCACTAAAAAGAGTATACATATCTCAATCGTAATTTTATGGTTACATTACAGAATAATGGCGCGGAGAGCTTCGACTGTGACGGTCGCGGTCGTAGTGGCTGTGATCTGGACCGCGAACGGGAGCTACTCCCCGCGGCCGGGCATAGGGTATCCTGCGGGATTGATACCAGACTGTGAGTGTTACATTTTCTGTTATTATAAGGCTTTCTGACGTGAGTTCGATGTCTTAAGACGGATTTCCTGCGCCAGATGTCTACCAAAGAATTTTTATCCAGACAAATAAGTACAACCGTTATCCACGAATCCATGAATGACGTCATTAGGTTTACCAAGGCTTACATGTTGCTAGAGACATCTCATCAAATACTATGGTGCAGATTTTACGATGGTCAGGCATCTTGTCCACCCACTTTTTGAGATGGTGGAATAAGATCTCATTTATGCCAGGCAAGACTTCGACTTTATAATTAGGATCAGTCAGACATAAGAAGATATTGGATCTTTAATTCAGTAGTATGGTTTGCGTTATAAATATCTGAGCATATTATTTTTAAATGATTAACGAAGTTTTTAAAGTTTTTTTAACGGCTAATTTGAAACGCTCCTCTTTCGGTGACGTCATTTGCTAACCCAGGTTCACTTTTTGCTGATTTTTTTTAGACTAGTTTCAGTGGAACTGATCTGATCGTCTGTTCTTACTCGAAAGATATGTGCATACAGATTTATAATAATTTGCCAGATTTTTTTAAAGTATTTAAAATAAATAAGTTCAAATTATCTTTGAAAAGCTGGTTGATTGAACGCTGCTTTTATAGCGTGAATGAATTTTTAGAATATAAGTAAATTATGGTGTCATGAAAATGATTATTTAGGACTTTGAATTGTTTTATATACCTAACTTTAACATAAAATTTGAAATTGACACCTTAATTGGCATTTGAATGGTTGAAATATTAATTTGTTGACATTGTTAGAGACTTTATGACATAATTTATTTAATACAATATTTTAAGTACGTAGTAAATATTTATAATAATAATTTGACGATGTTCTATAAGATAATGTTGTTAGCATAGATAATTAATGTGTATATGCCTGTACAGGTAGAGTCTAATTGTTTCAATAATTATAATGTATTGTCATCTACATTAAATAACATTATGCTCTGTACACAATAAAGAAATAAAGAAACACTTCCATCGTAGTCCATCTAACTAACCGTAAAAATATATCAAAATTCGCCGAACGGTTCTCGAGACAGACAGATTTATAAACATAGAAATCTATATTAGTTAAACAGGACAAATCCTGTCTAGCTAGCAAGTGGTTTAATTAATAGGAATGGTCCAACTAGTTAGGTAGTAGTGGTTGACATTGGCACAGAGTAGGCTCGAGCGAGTACCTACTTAACTTGTTTTACAAGTTTAAAATTAGCAAACTGTATCATCCTTTATTAGCGAGGCTTGGGAGACCTACGTCCAGCCGTGGTCTTACTGATTGACTTGTAAATATGTTTTACTAATAAATGATTGATTGATTAATGGACCAAGGATTGGAATTAGGTACTGTCATTTATGTAGGTACTTGTGACGAAGATATGGCACGGATGATTAATATAGACATTCTTTTTTACGTGATTTTTAAACTGTTTTAATGAAAGTCCCCGGGGCTCTCTTAGTATTAATAATTGATAGCCATAGACATTTTTATTGATAATCATTATATTACAAGTCATTATTTTTTTTCTATATATAAGAATACAATTCATTATTTTTTTAAATTGCAAGTCAAAAGTCCACTATAATAATAATAATTTAAAATTAAATTAAAGACATAAAAATACACAATCATAAATTAAATTATAAGTAGGTATAAAATAAAATTAATTTTATTATTTGTATTTTATTTTACTGGTCTTCCCCAATGAACGCCACCACACCCGGTCCTCCGCCCCCGCATTCAGCCGCTTCCGGCTAACTTCTACAGCTCGTCGCGTCGATCCATGTTTCGGCGGGGCGTCCCACCCTGCGTGTGGCGATCCGAAGTCACCTATCTAGAACTCGTCTGCACCAAACGGATGTCTGTTCTGCGACACATGTGGTGCCCACCCACCCAGACAGTACCCACTGCCACTTCAGCTTGCTAATCCTTTCGGCTATGTCGGTGACCTTCGTTCTTCG
Organism: Esperia sulphurella; assembly: GCA_947086405.1. Classification (NCBI taxonomy): domain Eukaryota; kingdom Metazoa; phylum Arthropoda; class Insecta; order Lepidoptera; family Oecophoridae; genus Esperia; species Esperia sulphurella. The sequence continues at coordinate 2,557,386 of OX352278.1, read as the reverse complement.
TTGGATCTCCTCAATACAAATCATAACATACACCACGTTCATTCTTACACCAAGTAAGTTAAATATTAAGAAAATTTTCTAATTACATTACTAGGGTAACACGAGTGGTTAGTGGCTACTGGCTACACTCAGGTAAGGTAATCGCACCAGTTGTTGACACTGACATAGAATGTAAATTCAGATGCAGCAGGCCGTGACCGGTAGCCGTGGTGGAAATTATATAACATGCATCATTAGTGACGTACTTAGTTTGTGGCCCCTAGAAAAGAGGGCCTCGTATATATATGGCCCCACTTATTATTATAACAGGAGTTTGTTACAAACGGATTTCGTTACAAATTTATTGTCGGAAAATATTATTATCTTTACCAAGCAAGAATTTGTGTGTGTATGGAAAAAGGAGAAAATATGGCGTCGCTTTTTAGTTTAAATAAGGATTAAGTTATAGTTCTCTACGATTACTGGACTTGACGTGACTCTAATATTAACAGTCAAGATATTAAATATGAAAATGACATTTACAGATAACGTTTTAGGTTGAGTGAAAGGTACTAGTAGTATTTTGCAAATTCTACGCTTAATACGATTAGTTACATATCTTATTTTCTTTAGTTTATGTTATTTTAAAATTATATTAAATAATATACACAAAATTAGTATTTTTTTTTAATAACCAAACATCGACATTCGTGTCTAAAATAAAACTGGTAGCAAGAAGGGTGTGTGTATGAATGAAATTTACGATTGGGGTCTTAAATGAGCGCCTTTTTAGAAGCTTTCGCTTACCTATGAATTACTAATTAGATTCTAATTTCTATCTGATATTTTTATTCTTAATTATTTAATTTATTTTTGGTTTTAATTTAATTTTATTTGATTGTTTTTTTTGTAATGTAATTGACCTGTAACAAAAGGTATGAATAAAAATAAGTCTATGTCTATGGGCATAAGCGAAAGGTTCCAAAAAGGCAATAATTAAGGCCCCTCTCTCGCTACGGCCCTGTATTGAAAACGTGCTATGTCACTTATCCCACTTAATATATCGTGATAGAAATCAAGATGGCTGTGATTTATTATATTTAATTGCTAATTACCCGTTTTACGTAAACGACACATTATTTTATTGAAATCTTCTTAATCTATAACTCTGCTGTATCGTTAACTACACGAGTAGTCATAGATGCTATTTAAAATCTATTATATATATAAAAGGAAAGTGTGTGTATGTATGTCCAGCCTTTTCTCCATAACCACCCACTCATGCATGCAGTGGTAGATAGCCCTTGGTCTGCACTTGCAAGTAAGGGAGTTTGGCTACGGTGGGTGGATGTGGGTGGTTAAAATGTGTGATGGGATACTTCTATCCTTTTCTAACTATCTAGTTTTGATCACAATGCTGTAAGGATGCAGAATTGTGAGATTGATGAAAGTGCCAAAATAATACCCTAACGACGCGAAAAAGTGACAAGAACGTAGTATAAATAAATGAATTTTCAATAAATATCGGACATTGGTAAATGTGCCATGTTTTGGCTATGTTACTGTACCACGTGATACGTCAATGATATGAAATGTCATTGATTTTAGTATGCGGTTTAAGTAAAGCTTGTTTAAAAAAATCGTTTTTATTTATTACTAGCTGTTTGCCCGCGACTTCGTCTACTCGGACAACATAACATCACAAAATATTATATATCTCCCGTAGGAATTAGAGGTTTTTCGAGATAAAAACTATCGTATGTCCTATTCCAGGACTTAACCTATATGTGTGCCAAGTTTCATAACGATCCATCCAGTGGTTGAGGCGTGATTGAGTAACAAACATTCAAATATCCAAACTTTCGCATTTATAATATTATTGAGATACGTAAAGAAGCGGCATTTAACTTTCGCTCCGTTTAACGTTACCCGTATAATAGAGTACTGCTGGCAGTAGGTACGCACTGCCCGCGCTGCGTTACTATTACTTAAGTTACTACGTCTCAGCGCGCTATCGAAATCAGTGTTATTTTAATTATATTTAAAACACGTTTTAAATATCTAGAAATAAATGCGTAAACTTGTTTTTGTTTATTGTTTAATTCGCACGTGTTGTAATTTTTTAAAATAACTTGTTTTATTGCCAAGTCTGTTAAAGAGTCAAGTTCAAGGTAACTTATACGTGCTATATATATGTCGGCGAAATAATAAAAGAGGAGCTGATTTGGCGGCACAGTGTGTGCTCGGCGCGCCGTTCGGCTTGGATCGGCGATCGTCGCGAGCACGCGCTGACGGAACCTCTGGTAGGACTGGCGCAGGCGCAGACTCGAGACAGTGTTCGCTCGACACGTGTGCGAAGCGCAGGCACTACACGGACGGATCGTCTGCCTTCTAAAATCGTTACTTCATGATGTAGTGTAATTTCATGTAGTGTCATTTAATCCAGTAAACGTGTTAACTTTGTAACGGCGTTAAACTCAATTTGGGAGCCCACATTTTCGGCGGAACCAGGAACCTACGACATCAGAAGCGGGATTCGAACCCCACGCCCTCAGAAGAGGCACCTGCGACATATATATTTTTACGATTACTTACGTTCCAGGCCCAGGAGTAATGAAAAACGCGAGCATCAGTATCGGAAAGCTGCCAATGCTCCAGCTGGTACTACACAGGCTGGCTGCCAACGGCCAGGTCGTCAGGAAGGCCATGCCTATACCCTCAGCCACGAGAATGATGGCTAAGGAGAAGTTTGTTGGTAAGATTCTGCTCAACTAGCGGACTATTCGCGGCGGATCCACGCCGCCGCCCGCACAACGATTTACGTAAGCCGTGAAGCTTGATGAATAAAATATTGATAATATAGGCTCTGCATACCCAGCTGACGTTCTGCAGAGGATTGTCCGCCCAGCTGACGTTCTACAGAGATTCGAATACTATTATAAATGTTATCTTATCTTATTCTTATCTTATAATAGGGGGTCAGGTACACCCGGCGACACGTCGACCCTGTGGGATCTTTTGTGTCAGCCCCTCTGTCTATGCTGTGCTTCCACTCCCCACCGTTCGCTGCATAAAATCTATTATGCAGCTAAGGGGCAGAATCATGTAGTCATTGGGTTCTGGATAAGCCACACCCAGGACACTCATTCACCTTGCAGCCAGTGCATTGCATTCACACAGCAGGTGCCTCACCGTTTCGCTGTCCTCTCCACAGGCTCTACAATTGACAGTCTCTGCCAGTCCCATCTTATGCAGGAGGTGTTTTACATCGAGATGGCCGGTATAAACTCCTGCGATAAGATAATCTTACACATATACTCGTACACACACTTGTCTAATCACAGCCTTTTCTCCTGTGCTATGAAAATTAAACAAATCAAATCAAATCATATTTATTGTTGAACTATAGGTGAGATTAAGATATTACATTGCTATTGTATGTTCTCCATAGTTTACCTATTAGGTGTACAATAATTATTTATTATTTATTTATCTAAATTTACTTAATAATCATTTGAAATTGAACATGTCATCAATCATTAAACAAAATTAATATTACATAAAATTACACAAGTCATTACATAAAATTACATTAGTTAAATACAACACAATACACTTTCTGCACAAACACAATACTTATGTCCTATTTGTAAAGTCACGCTTCGAGTAATACTATACACAGTGCAACACCGCTACTTTGCTTTGTCATCGATAAATTCCTGCACACTGTAGTAAAGTTTAGACATTAACCAGTCAGTTAGAGATTTTTTAAATTTTAAATAATCAAGCTGTATATAACAATCAGGAATGTTGTTGTATACTTTTATGGACATATAGTACAGGCTTTTGTGGAAGAATGCTGAGGTATGAACATTTAAATGAAGAAGGCGGTGATTTTGTCTCAAATTTCTCTGAAATTTACTCACAGATTCGAATAAATGATAATTCTTTTTGACGAAAGTAGCTACCTCTTTAATATATAGACATGGAAGAGGGAGTATTTTATATTTAACGAAGAGGGGTTTACATGAGTCTCTCTGTGACAAAGTGCTCTTACGCAGAGTTTTTGTATTTTAAATGCATTAATGAAGTCTACAGAGTTTCCCCACATTATTAGGTTATAGCTTAGTATAGAGTGTACATGTCCAAAATATGCAAGTAACCAACGACCTCTATGTACCCAAGTAACCCAGTTTTTTCTGATGAGTTTTGTACGATTCTTCTTAATGGATACACGAAACGTGACAGTCTATCACACATACTCTTAATATGTTCTTTCCAGTTGCAATTGCTATCTATCACGAGACCTAGAAATCGAGTACTAGTAACCTGTTCTATAACATCAGAATTATAAGCAATATTCAAATTTAGTGGTTGCCTCATATGGGAATGAAATTGCATGATGTTTGTTTTAGACAGATTTATATGCAGACCATTTTTGTCCATCCAACCTATCCCTTAATGTGTTAGTTATTTCAAGTTCATGTTGTTTTCTAGAATTACATTTTACCAATGCCGTGCTATTATCTGCATATAAAATCATTTGTTGTCTCGTGCTTTTTGGAAGGTCATTAATATAAAAATTAAACAGTAGTGGTCCCAAAATACTGCCCTGCGGTACACCTCTGTTATGAGTTCTATAGTCGGATATAGTACTTGTTACTGTATTCGTATTTTTTGAGAAAAATGTAATCTCAGTACACTGCTGTCTATCACTTAGGTAAGTCTTCAGCCAGTCCAAAGCTTTACCTCGCACTCCATAACGCTCTAATTTATTTAAAAGTACATTATGGTGAACACAGTCAAACGCTTTTGACAAATCTGTAAATATAGCTGAAACATGAATTCTCCTATCGATACATTCATGTACTGTCTTTAACAGTTGATAAATTGCAGAAGTCGTTGATTTATTTTTGCGAAATCCATTCTGTTCATTAACAATTAACCCGAATTTGTCGGAGAAGCTAACTAATCTGTTAAATACAATGCGCTCAAATACTTTTGAAAAGACGGGTACCAGGGTCACTGGTCTATAATTGCCTAATTTATCATGATCACCCTTCTTAAACAAAGGTTTCACAATACAAAACTTTAGTTGTGACGGAAATTGACCAGTTTCTAAGGATAAGTTAATTATATAACTGAGATGTGAGGAGATTAGTACTGCTGTCTCCTTTATTATACGAGTGCAAATGCCATCATAACCCACCGATTGAGTATTTTTAAGTGAACTGATCGTATTATAGACTTCATTTATTGTCACCGGTTTAATATAAATAGTGGAAGTGTTAACATCTATATCTTTGCATGCACTATTTAAATGAATAAACGGTGCATTCGGCAGTTGCTCTATGAAATAGTTATTAAAATATAGGGCAATCTGTTTAGGGTCTGTTATATCTTCATTATATTTTCATTATATCTTCATTAACATTGATCGACTTTACTGTTTGTGGCATGGTGTTATTACCTACCAAACCATTAATTATACCCCATGAAGCTTTACCTTTATTATCAGCGCTTTCAATAATTTTGTGATTCATATTTCTCATTGATGTTTTTATGCATTTTTTTAGTAACATGTTGTACTGTGAATATTTTTTTTGTTTTAATAAAGGTCCTTTAAACTTAAAAGCTGTAAATAATTGTCTTTTAACTTTACTCGATACTCTAATTCCCTTTGTTATCCATTTGTGTTTATTCGTACCTTTTATTTTAATTAGTATAGTAGGGAAACATAGATCGTAGAATAATTTATATAACTCTAAGAATTTACCGAATGCCATATTAACGTCACTTTGAATGTACACCTCCGAAAAAGATAACCGACCTATACAATCCATAAATTTATGAGTGTTATCTTTCGAGAAGTCTCTTCTGCTAATATACCAAAACTTCGGCATTGTCTTTCGTTTCATTTTAATCGTTAGTATTTGTGCTGTATGGTCAGATAAATCGAAATCATAAATGTCAGACCTGATGTTTCTATTACCATTACTTATGATATTGTCAATACAAGTTTTTGTCGTGTCTGTTACTCTTGTGGGTCTCAAAATATGAGGAAAAAAATTGTACGAATTAAGACTTCTAATAAATTTACGTGCCAAATTTATATATTTTGTTTCAGGAAGTATGTCAATATTGAAGTCACCACATAAAAAGATTTTTCTTTTCTGTTTCGTCATTAGTTTAGTCAACAGAGATTCCAGTCTTCCAAAAAATATGTCAAGATTCTCTGATTCAGGAACTCGATAAATACAAATAATTATAATATTTTCGATGGGCAGTAGCACTCCACAACACTCAAACGCTTTACGCTCACTGAAGGATTTGACGTAATCTAATCTTCGGAATTCTATGTTTTTCCTTAGAAATATACAACAACCACCCCTTCTGCTATTAATTTTCTTGCCTTTTACTTTTTTTCTCGTATATGAATCAGCTACAATGTACCCAGATAATCCTAGACAATTTTCTTCTCCTGATTGAATGAAATGTTCAGTTACACATATTGAATCAATAGTTAAAGCTGTTGATTTCCTCGAATTCTTCAATTGCTAACAATATATTATCTTTTTTTTGCGAAATGCCTCTTATATTTTGATGCATTATACAGAAATAATCATCTTCTTGCAAGGAGCTATTCCTTGCAATAACGGTGTTGCATCGCGTACTTTTATTACAACAATTATTCGTTGTCAATGTTACCTGGGGTACGAAAAAACTTTATTGTTGACTTAGTATCCGTTAATTTTTGAAAATAGTAGGGAATGGTACCTTTTATAGATTTTTGACTACAGCGACTTTTACCATCGTTCAATCGTTGACGAATTTTTTTATAAGATAAGTATTGCAATTTATATTCCCTACTATCAATCAAAATCTTGACTTTATTGCAAATAAATAGTATAAAATGATTTCTCTTAAAGTAATTGACATATTTGTAGTCACTAAAATAAATAAATGTACAATTCTCAAAGTTTTGTGACCATAGATTCAAGTGATAATTTAAAGTTTTCTCATTTAAATGGTTGTGGTAAATAACTGGTGCTAAGTAAGTATATGCTTTAGATAGTTTTCCAAGAATCAAACATAAATTTAAGTGCAGTATTGCGGGGTTAGTATCATGACTACCCATACTCAAAATTACAATATCTTTTCAGTTAAGCAGTCTTCTATAGTGCTACAGTATTCTAAAATTTGTGAGCTTGTAGCATTTGGCATCACGAAGGCAGATGGCGCATAAACGTCATTCCATTTTCCACGTCTCGAGTTTAGAATTGCGGCTGATAAACCAGACAAATTTTCATCGCCTATTATGTACAATTTATGTTTTCTTTGGACGTTGACAATTTCGCTCTTCTTCGTCTGTAGGTTTTCTGCATTGTCGTTCGTCATTTTCTTCGCGTTTTCGCAGATTTGATTCACCTCACTGCTATTAGTGCTATCAGACTGTGGCTTCTGTAGGTTGTTCGTATGTTCTCGAACTTCTTTATCTGGAGCAGTGTTTGTATCATGTTGGTTGTTATTCGTTATATCAATCTTATTATTATATATCTCTGGCGACTTATTGTCTTCTACTGAGGAAAAATCTAATTTTTAGGCACACTTGTTGTCAAACCTTTTCCCTTTCTTCTATTTTTCAAGCTTGTGCAATTATATTTTGTATCCGTTAACTTACAAATTGACGTCAACCTTTTTATCTTTAATTCATAGTCTGAAACTTGTTGTTTTAACTCGGTATTTTCTAAAAGGATATTCGCAATCTCGTTATCGGCGGCTGCCAGTTTCTCCTGCAAATCTCCGATTTTTTCCCTAAGCTCTTCTAAATCGCTTTGTTGGATGCACAGTTCCCGTACAGGACAACTTCTATTTAGCTGTGATATGTCTGAGGAAGGTGATTGATAGTTTAATTCTTCATCGTCATCTAAGGAGCTAAAGGAATTTTGTGTGGAGACATTAATTATGCACCGTTTCTGCTCAGTAGCACGGTCCTTAAAGTTATCCAATGAATTAGAAGGGGCTGCCGCAGTCGGCGTCGAAGATTTGACAATTTTATTTGGCAGTTCATTCCAACACGGCTTGCACTTCCACGTATCTTTGTTCTCCTTAGTCATCAGATTAAACCTTTTGGTATCTACATTACCACATGATAAGTGGTAGTTTTGTTTGCAGTAAGAACAGTTTAAGAACCGTCTAGTTGAAATAGGTTTTTTGCATTTATTGCAGGTTGCCGCCATCTTATTCATGAATCACATAAACAGTCGTAGCAGTTAATAATTATATATAACAAATAAATTACAAAAAAAATAAAAAATAAAAATCTATAACAACTTCATTGAGATTCGAACTCCAGGCACTCCGGCTCTCAACGAATAGTCACAGCTACTCAGCCACAGCTACAGTTATAGAAAGTGATGAAATATTGGATCTGTTTGTTGAATTCGCTGTCATCAGTAATAAAGTGTACTCTTTCAAGGTCGACACCTCAACTGACCGGTTATCCTAATATTCCACCGCACTGTCACACGCTTTTTGTATTATAAATTTATAACTGACTTTCTCGGAAATGTTTCTGTGTTCTACTGATCAAAATAATGTATTTTGTCATGGCTTTGTTTAACACACTAAAAAGTCTGTTTTAACGTAATAGTCTGTTAGAAATTACAATTCACACTTATTTAGCATTTTTTTTTATTATTAAAATATATATATATATATATCATGGCCCTTTGTCAAAAATGTACCCAAGAAAAAGAAAATAAATAAAAAAAGTCTTTTCTTGCACGGATTTGAACCTACGACACAGACGTGAGTCCAGTCTCATGCTTTAGCCACTACGCCAATTTGACAGTGGACAATATTGCGAAATAACAGCTTATATCATTCAAAAAGGTTGATGGCTCGAGTTCAAAGTTCAATTTTGTGTGTTGGTTACGACAAACTGAGTTGTGATAACGGTTAATTCATTTATCAAATTTAAATTTTAACACTCTTTCCCTGCGTAAAAGTATGAAGTTTAAACACGGTAACACTCAGTACATAGCACTAAACCGTTTTATTGGGTAATATCAAAAAGAATTAGAAAAATTATACGTTTAAATTGACACAGTTGTTACGATGTCGTTGACACAATAAATACATTATCCAGATCGTCACAAACATTTGCACTTAATTATTGGAGCACAATTAACACAATTTTATGATTAGGGTCGGTAATGATTAGATTTATCCTTTTAATTTTTAAAATAATATTGCAGACTTAATGTTTACTTCACGGCAGTGTTGCCATCCACAAAGACAAAGATAGGGCAATTCATAAATATAACATCCAGACCGGGAGCAACTTGTACAAATTGTACAAAGTTGTTTGTCCCCACTGGGAATCGAGACCACGACTTCTCGCGCTCGAGTCCAATGGCCAATCCACTAGGCTTACGAGGCGGTCTAAATACTATGGCTTAGTATTTATTGATGCAATAGTGGACCGACCGCCTCCAAGCAGTCGCGCCGCTCCGAGTATTTGAGTATTTATTACTTTCAGCATACCATTTCCGATAATATCCGTCGACGGCTTGTACTCCCTAAGATATCATGTGACATATTCGCTTAACGCTTGGCATCTATCGTTGACGGGATATCGGACAATGTCTGGTTTAGGACAAGGTTCCAAACGCCCCGTACCGCAGTAATGTATAGTTTAATCAGTACCGCAGTGAACGTGCTAATATGCATGTGTGTGTATGTATATCATCATCATCATCAGGTTATTTTTGTCTCCACTGCAGGAGCACAACCCTCACTCATCTGCCGGAGACAGACAGAGGATTTGGCCTACACTCCCCGCGCTGGCCAGACGGGTTGGGGAGGCCCGATTGATGTTCTATAATGTATTCCCTTAGTCGCCTTGTACCACATCCACGGGAAGAGGTGGAGTGGTCCTATTCTACTCTACCGGAAACCACACGGCAATGTATGTATACCTATATGCGTAAAATATGGTTTCTTTTGTGTTTTCAGACCTAAAGAACAAAAAGACAGTGGTATACGCTGTTGGTTTCTGGGACAGCTCTATTTTTCCTCCGAGCCAAGCTGTCGGCACGGCGTACTGTAAGCGGGGCTACAACGTGATCATATCAGAAACCTTCAGTTTCCTCACTAATATCTACCCCAAGTAAGTTTTAATGTGATTGATCATTGATTATTATCTTGCAGAGATTCTCTAGGGAACAGTGATGGACTAAGGGATTCGTTGGGGACCCCTTCAACAAAAAAGGAAGGGCACAAATAAATGTTGTCTCAGCCCCTAGGTAATCTTTAATCTTTTGGAACTTATTTTAATTACTTACTGTATGTTTGCATATATTTTTTGTTTTGTTTGACGTACTGAAAATTCCAGGGGATCCACGTATACATGTAGCTGTCTCTCTCTCGTACAAATTGACACATTTCGTAATGGCTCTTGACCGGTGTTTTGTACCTTAGAGTGTGCCCAGGAATTACAAGATTTGATTCCTCCATTACCCTTCTATCACCGGACTACCAGGCGTGGGGAGGGACTTCATGCGTATGTAGTAGACATACCGTTTTGCTTTCTCTTTTATAATGCGAACTGCTAAGGAATGGACCTCCCTACCAGCTTGGGTATTTCTGGATAAGTATAATTTGTATCTTTTTAAAAGAAGAGTGAATTGGCATCTTCTGGGTAAGCGCGCCTCCACCTTAGGCTTCATCATCACTTACCATCAGGTGAGACTGAGGTCAAGCGCAAACCCATCAACAATAAAAAAAATAAGTATAAGTACAGAGGGTGCACTCCTTAGGTTTCCCTAATCGTCTCTCTTTCATATGAAAGTTTGTTCAATTTCTCATAAGCGTACCTACAACATTCAATGCAGGTCAAATTGAATCCTACTCGCATGGAAGAAAATCATTATTACAGGCCTGGCAGAGGGGATTCCCCTCCATTGTTACTTTATGTAAGAAACACGGACGTTACAAATAATTAAAATGTCTATTACGTAACTAATTTGTTCCCGTTGTGTTGCCGTTATGTTCCCGTTGGTAATTTCTAAATCTTGTCCTAGTTTTTCTCTCCTCGTCCTATCCTTTTCGAAGGAAAATGTCATACATAACATAAAAATTCCAAAAATGATCTTAATGTATTCTATTAGGTACTTATCCTTGAACCCTCAAATATATATTTTTGATAATATTGTTAATGTATGTATAGACACTCGAAGTTAACTTTTTATTTATAAGAAGATTATATAAATGAAATTTTACAATCTTATTTCCCTAACGGGGCCATACACGTTCTTAGTTCGTCCCTGTGAAAGTAATTACATTGTAGCAAAACTCAAATGATAGATTGTGGTGTAAGTTGTAATCAATCTTCAACTTTTTTGGACGAAAGTTATGCGTTATGTACATGCGAGGGAAATTTAGTGTAACTAATCATAATTAGGGTTGCCATATCTAAAATCTGTCAACCAAGGCAAGAAGCATGAAAACCCCGGATTTTTGAACTTACAACCCGGACATGTCAATAGAGTATTCTTAAAATAAAAAATTGTTTAAATTGTTATAAATCAACTTTTTATTGAAAACTTTAAAATCCAGACACCAATAATCCCGGTCGGACGCCCCGTAAATTAGGACAAATCCGGGGAAACTCGGACGGATGACAACCCTAATCATAATCAAACATGGCCGAACGTGGTCTTTTGTCTATCATGTAGGTAACTTTTTACCACCAGAAATTAAAATTTAAGTATCACGACAAAATTCGTAAACCGTTCGCTAGTCTTTTGTATAAAATACCTCGGTACTTAGAGTATCAGATGGTATTGAGAACGTAGAATATTTGACTACCTTAACATTCTTTCATATCAGTTCTTAGACGTCCACTGCTGGACATATGCCTTCCCCAATGAACGCCAACACGGCCGGTCCTCCGCCCTCTGCACCCAGCCGGTTCCGAGAACATTAAATATTTATTTAAATATACGCAAAGAAGCGACTCACTCGCAAAACAGAGCACGGCTGACAGTATGCTGCTGGTATAGAATACGAGCGATCGACGCTTTTAGTTACAAAGAGAAGCAACATGTTGTTTTTATTTAACGTCTCTCATTTGAGTTGGGTGCAGCAGCCAGCCCACAGAAACCCCATCAAGATAGAATGGTGAAGTAGCCGAGACACGCGTGCCAATGATGTGCAATATATTTGCAGAAACTATCAAAGGCTTACTCGTTTCGCGCTGAGTCAAGGTCGGGTAATCATCGACCAAAAATCTGCATAAATGCCATATTGCGCGGTTTCTAACTGTATAATTGTATCTCCTCACATAATCTCGGAAAAAAGGATAAAATAAAGATTGAAAACCAAAGATGTGCCAAAAATCTTTAAGGGCATTTTTTTTTTAAATAAATACACATAATTTTTTTCAGACCTATTTTAAAAAGTTTCATATCACCCCTTCCCCTCAAGTAGCATACAAGTGGTATAAGAACACTATAGCAGATAGCTCTGAAGTTACAGAGATAACTCAGATTTCCACACAAATAATCAGCCTTTAGATATGTTAAACTCTTTAATATCACTACTGTTACTCCACGGGCATTACAGTAGATCTACAAATGAGGTACAGTCTATACTGGAGCGGTTCGTAGGAGTAATTCCTAGCTAGAAGCAGTGCCGTAACTAAGGCGATGCCAGATGTGTCTAGGCACGGGGCGAGGACCTTCGAGGTTTGCAATTTTCAAGGACGCAGTTGTACAAGCTCGCACCGAGCGCAAGAAAGCCTAGTTACGGTACTGGCTAGAAGAACTTTACTTTATTGATTTTGTAAAATAAACCTCACATAATTAATGGACGTCCCCTTAAAACAACCAACAGTAATCCATGATTGCTATGCAAGTGAATACTAGCGTATTAGTAATAATAGTATATTTTATTGTGTGGTCATTGTATTTGAGGTTATATTGCCGTTTTACAGCATTCTATGTGAAGGCAATGAGGTCGTACCTACGGACAATGAGGAAATACATAAAATTAAGTACTTTTTATATTATTGTAATAATGTCATTCAGTTGACCTTTAGCCGTGTCTATTTATAATGTAAAAATACTTTTAAACACAGGATTTTAACGTTCAACTAATCTTTAATCTTATAAATAAAATCGTAAACTTCGCGTGTCTGTACATGGAAGATATTTCCAAAAAAAAAATTGCGGGGTCTAAGGATAAGCAACAGAACACATTTCGATCATTTTTGAAATTTTTGTCTGTTTGTCTGTTTATCTGTTTGTCTGTTTGTCGGTTTGTCTGTTTGTCTGTGAGTTTGTGCACGCATCACTTAAAAACGACTGAACGGACTTTGATGGACTTTTCACAGAAACATGGGGCTTAATTTGGTGTAACATATAGGCTTTATTTCATTGCAATCGGTGCAGTCAATCAAAAGTTATGCGAATTTATAGTTTCCGAAAACTCGCATTCACTGCGAAGAATGTAGTAGGGTGTAAATCTTCGACTGAATTCGTGAGCGGTAGCGGGAGCGGGTATGGTACCAGTGTAATTTGAGTGTTTGAACTTTGGACTGAGTTACCCGATTACGATGAATTTGTGGTATACGTATGCAACAAAGTAATGTTGGTCGGAATTTGGATTGCGATGGATTAGTTACGAGGACTACATTTGGAGAGACGAGGGAAAGAGGTTTAAGGGGTGGGTTGAGGGGAGAGCTGTGGGGAGGTTTGAGAGGAGGGACCTGGACCTGGACCTGGACCTGGACCTGGACCTGGACCTGGACCTGGACCTGGACCTGGACCTGGACCTGAACCTGAACCTGAACCTGAACCTGAACCTGAACCTGGACCGCACCTGCACCTGGACCTGGACCTGGACCTGGACCTGGATGTGGACCTGGACCTGGACCTGGACCTGGACCTGGACCTGGACCTGGACCTGGACCTGGACCTGGACCTGGACCTGGACCTGCACCTGCACCTGGACCTGGACCTGGACCTGGACCTGGATGTGGACCAGGACCTGGACCTGGACCTGGACCTGGACCTGGACCTGGACCTGGACCTGGACCTGGACCTGGACCTGGACCTGGACCTGGACCTGGACCTGGACCTGGACCTGGACCTGGACCTGGACCTGGACCTGGACCTGGACCTGGACCTGGACCTGGACCTGGACCTGGACCTGGATTTAAAGTCTAAGTGGAAGTGGGATAGGGAACGAAAGTGGGAATGTTAGCGGATCCTGTAGACCACGCGAGCGGAGCCGCGGGCACAGCTAGTTATTAATAATTTTATCGCTGACCACTTATGTATACCTGGTCTAAAAATAGCCTTTTAAAGTACATACTGGGCTCGATTCTGAAGGTACAACGTAAAAATTTTACAGCACTAAAACTGTTGCCATCCTTGTCACACAGTATTATGAAGATAAAGACGAAACCAATTTTAGCGCTGTCAAATTTTAAATGTGTGCCTTCAGAATTGGGCCCATTGGCATAGAATACCTAATAATACGACGTACTACTGGGCTCGATTCTGAAGCAAAACGTTCAAATTTGACAGCACTAAAACTGTTGCTATCCTTGTCACACAGTATTATGAAGATAAAGACGAAACCAATTTTAGAGCTGTCAAATTTTAAATGTGTGCCTTCAGAATCAGGCCCACTAGACACTTGTAATTTTTTTAAAGGTATTTAAAATGTTGAAAATCAACCTAATATTACATCAATTATCGTCGTTTTCTCAAAAAAAACCTTGTTAAAAAAACTCTCACAATTATGAGTACAGTATATTTATAGCGTGAATTATTTTAATGAAAATTTATAGAAAAATATTTGTGACCCAGAGGACAAACCCTGATTTTTCACACGCAATTTTCGTATTTTTCACACGCTACTTTCGTATTTTTTACACGCAACTTTCGTATTTTTCACACGCAACTTTCGTATTTTTTACACGCAACTTTCGTATTTTTCACACGCAACTTTCGTATTTTTCACACGCTACTTTCGTATTTTTCACACGCAACTTTCGTATTTTTCACACGCAACTTTTTATTTTTCACACGCAACTTTCGTATTTTTTACACGCAACTTTCGTATTTTTTACACGCACTGTAGGAAACTAAATACCACTCTATCGGCAAAATAAAGCCCTCGTCTCGGATTAAGTAATTTTATTTCCGTCTTGTCTAATATATTCAGTCGCTCGTCTTCTCTCTAGTCTGTCATCATCGTCCCTGTCACCGTCACCAACCAGCCAGTAAGTCAAATGGCCAGTCAGTCAGGTCATACAGTCTTTTTGTCTGTAACATCCTCACCCCTAGTATTGTAAAGTCAATACTCATTTTAGTCATGTCTGGGCAGGTCTGGTATGGTCAGGTCTGGTCTGGTCAAGTCTGGTCTGATGTGGTCTGGTCTGGTCTGGTCTGGTCTGGTCTGATCAGATCTGGTCAGGTCGGGTCAGATCTGGTCAGGTCGGGTCAAGTCTGGTCACATCCGGATTCGTCAGGTTTTGTATCGCAACAGTCCAGTTTGTAAAGATTGTACCTCAGTCGTAAAAAAGCGTCGCTGACTTTTTCTCAGCCAGACGACCTCAGCCTCTGCTACCTCTTCTTTAAATTGTGTTGCAGTCTCAGTAACCATGTGGTGGATGTCGTAAAAACGTCATTGGGCTCATCTATGATAAGGTGGACAGCCTTAACTTCTGTATCATCTTCATCTGGCTCTATGTGGTGGCTCGATTCTATTGGCCACATGTCCTCAATCTGTCTTAGAAAATGCAGCTCCAGTCTGGGAATACTAAGAGCTTTCAAAGGTGCGACACGTCCTCGTGCCATGGCTAATGCGACATGTAAGCCATTTTGAAGTACGGATCTAATGTAAGATACACTAGCAAAGACTATCAAACTTGCGTCACAAAGAATATGGAGTTCGACCGCTCGTGTCGGGTCAGCTACAGGTGTCGCAAACCATCTTGGTATCCATATGTTAGATGCGTCCCATCCTATCTTAGTTTTCCAAAAGTCTTGAAGAAGAATACGAGCTGTCATGATGATGAAAAGTAAGAAGCCAAAAATCGTCATAATTATCTTTAGCACTTCTCGCTTAGTCGGTCGTTTAACATCGGTCTTCAGCTCGTCTGCGACATTGCAAAGATTTGGAGTAAACATAAAGACATCGCTTTTATGGTTCCAGTGAACTCCAAGAACTCTTTCAACTATATGTTCCTCTACGTTACTTATCACCTTAATTCCTGAAGGCGATAGCTTATCTGCGGGTAGGTGACGTAATACCTCTTTGGAATTGCTCATGAAGCTAGTCATATTGACGTTCTTAACATGCTGAGACGATGAGCAGATAGCTCCCAAAATCATGACACTCATCAAGCACCCACCACCTTCCCACAGAAAACATTGAGCCTGTCGGCTCTTGTCAATTGCATTGTCAATTATAGCCACCCGGTAAAACAAAACTTGGATATCCCCCATGACTACATAACGATGGTACCTGAAACCAGCAAAGTCTGGCAGTCCACTCATCTTTCTTTGGATGCTCCGAAGGCGGGTATAAGATTGCGCGTAGCTGCTCGGCTGAGTAGCTGCGCCGTCTCGCCAAAGTAAGCCGGTTTCCCATCTAT
Source organism: Esperia sulphurella (assembly GCA_947086405.1). Taxonomy (NCBI): domain Eukaryota; kingdom Metazoa; phylum Arthropoda; class Insecta; order Lepidoptera; family Oecophoridae; genus Esperia; species Esperia sulphurella. Next base: position 2,540,732 of record OX352278.1, on the reverse strand, counting down.
CACCGATCTGTCGTGTCGTCTCTTTTATTACTTCCATAGCTCTTAAGTCCTCGCGCGACATCGGTATGTCCAGCTGGGGCTTGGTGCTAAAGTCTTCCGTTCTGTAACTCCGCAACAAAAGTTCATCAAGTTGTTCACATTGACATAAATGTAGTACAGTCGCGTCAGTCGGTATGCTAGCCGAAATATTGCCGTGAACTACATACCCTAAAAGTGTCCTGGAGATCATCGGTGTGTTCTTCGGGCCCTGTATTACCTGTCGAGTAACAATAAGGTCGATATTGTCCTGTCCGAGTAGCATTTCAACTTTCTTAAAGTTCAAGTCCGTCTCTGTCAAGTAATCATGCAAGTCCGGGTATCTGTCTAATACATTTCTAGGTCTAAAACTATTTACAGGTAATTTTAAATTATTTACAGTACGAACATTTTTCAAAACAAAAGAATCATCACTCGAATATCCACGTACTTTAAAAGACACAACTTTTGATGTACAGTCCACGGACGTCATTCCGTGCGCACCGCATATGCGCAACGTTTTAGTGGGGCCGTCGATACCTGCGCGTGATGCGAGTGAGGCGTCCATCAAGCTCGTCGCAGCACCCTCGTCGAGCAGGGCTGACGTCTCTATGTTACCATTGGAACCGCTTATGACCACGCGAACCACTTTCATCAGTACTGCTTCGTCGGCGGTGTAGTGGTTCACGATCGCAGGCGTCTCGTTCATCTGGTCGCTATGGTTGGTCGACGTTGTCACGATAGCATTGCTGTTGGTCGTTGAGCACATCTGTTGAGGTTCTGAGTGTAAAGTTTTGTGATGAGGCCGTTCACAGTTTTGCTCTCCACATTTAGTCTTTTGTTTGCATAGTCGTATCTGATGGCGTGGGGAAAAACAGGAAAAACAGAGTTTGGAGGCAGTCACATATTTCCACCTGTCGTCTACACATTGGCGTAGAAAATTAGGACATTTCGAAAGATCATGTTGGCTGGATTTACACATATGGCATTCTTTAACTATACTTGTATTGAAAATTGGAATTGATTTCTCACCTTTGTCATAGAATGGCCGTTTCACTAACTGACGAGTATGTGCAGGAGGTATGAATTCCACCATCGCTTTAGCAATCTCCATTATCCATTCCGCCACATGTTCAAGCGTGATATCTTTGAGGCCTCGTCGCGTCTTATCCAATCCCCACTGATATTTCAAAGTAGATGGTAACTTATTTAGAACTTCGCGTATCAAAATGGGATTTACGAGATGATTCGTCTGTTCAGTTGAAATCATAATAGCCACAATGTTTTGTATGTCCGTGGCATATTTTGTCAAATGTGTCATGTCGTCATGACGTATGTCGTGCATATTTTTAATTTTATGTAACATCGCGTCGATGATAAACTCCGCACGGCCAAATCTCATTCTTAGAGTATCAATGATCTTCTCGACATTCGAAGAGCTTACTAATAGAGCATAAACTGCGTCGCGTGCTTCTCCTCGAAGACACTTGGCCAGACGAGCGACATTCTCACCGTCGCTGTATCCGCAGGCTTTAGTCGTTGCCTTGAACTGACTATAAAAAAGAAGCCAGTCGTCAGGTGCACCCGCGAATATAGGAAGTTCCTTTGAAGAAGTCTGCCTCGCTAGAAATTTATTTAGTGTCGGCTCTACGTCTGCACACGATGTAGTTGCGTGGTGCGTGATGTTAGATCCGTCACCTTGTATGGTAGGCATGTTAGTGTCGCATCCTCGAGCGGTGTTAAAAGCGGACGTCGCAGGATGCGTCAAAACGTGCGTCGTTGGCCACTTTCGTCTATCCTCGTGCAAGTCTGGACGGGCCCCCCCATGAGCCACAGATACAGGCTCGTTTAGGTCGTCATCGCTTTCTTCCTCTAGGCATGCTATTTCTAATGAGAGTTGCTCTTCAATGAGACGTCGCTCGAGTTCTGCAAGTCTCTTGGTGGCCTTAAGTTTAATTTCTAGAATTTTCCGTCGACGGATAGATGTTATTGATCTAGCCGATATTTGAGATCGTGTCGGAGAAACTTGCCTTGACATGCGCGTCGATTTTCTATAATCAAGGCCGTCTGTGAGTGGCGGTTGCTGCTCGTCGGGAGCGCCGTCGCCGGCTGCAGGGAGCGCCGGGGGCAGACCTGTGTCGAGGTCCGCACCGTCAGCCAGCGCCTGCTTACTTTTGCTTCGTGTCTCCATGAATTGTAGATTCATAGGTCGCGGTGTCAATAATTGTTCGAAGGACCACTTTTTTTTGCTGCTCGTCGGGAGCGCCACTTTGTAGGAAACTAAATACCACTCTATCGACAAAATAAAGCCCTCGTCTCGGATTAAGTACTTTTATTTCCGTCTTGTCTCATATTTTCAGTCGCTCGTCTTCTCTCTAGTCTGTCATCATCATCCCTGTCACCGTCACCAACCAGCCAGTAAGTCAAATGGCCAGTCAGTCAGGTCATACAGTCTTTTTGTCTGTAACACGCACCTTTCGTATTTTTCACACGCACCTTTCGGATTTTTCACACGTACCTTTCGGATTTTTCACACGCATCTTTACTATTTCTCACACACACCTTTCGTATTTTTCACACGCACTATTCGTATTTATTAACTTCGCGTATTTAATTCCCAGATCCGTCCGCCTTTCACGAGTCATCGGGAAGAAAATTGGCGAGTTCCTGGCAAGTCTCACAGCCCAGGGTCTCTCTGCTGAAAACCTGGAGCTGGTCGGCATCAGCCTTGGAGCTCACATCGTCAGCTACGCCGCCAAACGCTTCTACGCCCTGACTGGTTCCAAACCCTCAAGACTAACTGGCCTAGATCCAGCTGGTCCTTGCTTTAGAGCCTTACCAGCATATTTAAGGCTTAATCCCACTGATGCTATACATGTAGATGTTATCCATACAAATATTGATGGTTTTGGTATAGCAGAACCTTTAGGACATGTAGACTTCTATGCAAATGGTGGAGAATTCCAACCAGGGGATATTCCTGCTATTCCTTGCTTGATAGTTTGTAGCCACTTAAGAGCTATTTTATATTGGTGGCAAGCAATCGAGAATCCTAGGAAGTTTATCGGTGTTCAGTGCAATTCGGTGCAAGACGCAAGGTATGCAAATTGCTACAACAATACTCAGACAAACTACTTCGGTATTGAAACGAAATTTAACAGACCTGGGGTTTATTACCTTCCTACAAGCAATGAGTTCCCATATTTTAGAGGCAAAGAGGGTTTAAAAGCGGAAAATGAGATTTATACTTCGATTATTAAAAAAATTAACGCGGATGATTTTTTTGAAGTTTAGGGTTAAGCATTTGACTGCATTGTTGGCTTAATTTAATTGCCATAGGTCGTGGATTCTAGTCCCGGTAGGTAATAATTGGTGCAAGTTGTTCCTGGTTAGCCCGAGGTACTCGTGAACAACTTCGAGTGCCTTACCATCGATTATGGTCGGTCCCGGAGCAACGTGATCATTGAACATGACCTTAGTCTCGAGTGGAGACCGCGACGCGGCAAGCGTAGTGTGGGACGCCCCCTGGCTAGATGGAGCGACGATCTGCGTAAGGCGGCTATGTGATTGTATGGGAAGAACCGAAGATCGGGTTCAGTGGCGCACCTTGGGAGAGGCCTATGTCCAACAGTGGACTCTTTCAGGCTGATGATAATGATGTTCCTGGTTAGATAGTTATTAACACATGTTGTTGAGATTCATCATCACCATCAGGTTATTTTTGTCTCCACTGCAGGAGTACAACTCTCTCTCAACTGCTTTATTAAAGGACCCAATTGGCCACGAACACTAGGTTCATCGATTCCCTCTAGTTGACTTTGAATAATTAGTGCAAATTGGTCCTAGGTGTTATGTTTCTGTATTGTGATGTTCATTCTATCCACAATCACACTGCCATATAACTCTCTCCCTCCTTATAATATTATCATCTTTTTCTATCAATATCTATTCTGTCTTACAGTTGTAATGTAACCTGGGGGCTAATTCTTTTAACGCATTTTCGCACAAAACGCAACTGAACTGCAGCTGAAACGCAGGTTTTAACACTATTCGTACTCCGCTGCGCACAACGTTCGTGCTTCAGCTGCGTTTCAGCCGTAGCTAACGTTTAAACAAACGTCAGACGTAGATGGAACATTTTGACAGTTGTCTCTGGTAAATCAACAAACGTCAGTCGTAGATGGAATGAACGTTTCTACATTTTGATAGTTGTCTTGGTAAAAAAATGAAACTCAGCTGCTGTCAAAATAGTGTGTGTTAAAAAGTTGGTAGAAAGGTACTTTTTCAGACATGCAGTTCAGACGTTACGCTTAAATTATCGAGGAAAAGGTTATTTTCACAATAAATAACCATTTTACGAATAGATAATCAACCAAAAAGTAACACATGCGAACATTTTATAATCAATAATAACAATACAACATTTATATACCTTAAACGCAATCATCTGAGTACCTAGCGTGTGCGTTCCGTCTACGTTTCGTTTACGTTCGGTTATCGTCTGAAGTAAAACGATGAGAAGAATAGCAATTTGCGATGGGGACGGAGTTTGACTAAAACTTAAACGCAACTGTTGTTTAAACGAACGATAAATGTTGAAAGTAGTAGAATTGGCTCCCTGTAATCTCAGGCTCCCCGGTACAGACTGCATGGTCAAGCGTGGGAGCTCCAATATGTATTGTCCTGTTAATGTTTTAGTACTACTTTGGTCCTATTCATATGTGTTATTGATTATGTGATCCTTATAATTCCCGTAGTATAGGGATACCGGTTTTTGTATTGATTGTATTTATAGGTATAATATACGGCGATTTTGCCGCTCAGATTCAAGATTAGATGTCTGCTACTAAAATATCCTTTTCCCATAATGTCAGCATTCTCATAATGTAAGCTTTTCTTTGCCGTGTGGTTTCCGGTAGAGTAGAATAGGACCACTCCAACTCTGCCCTTGGATGTCGTACAAGGCGACTAAGGGAATACATTATAAAACATCAATCACGCCTCTGGCCAGCGCGGGGAGTGTAGGCCAAATCCTCCGTCTGTCTCCGGCAGATGAGAGAGGGTTGTGCTCCTGCAGTTGAGACAATAATAACCTGGTGATGAAGCTTTTCTGTTTTGTAATGTTTGCTTAGGAATGATGACGTAATGGGAATGAAGACATTACAGTGAAAGGACATTTTAGGAAGCAGAGGATCTTAAACTGCGCTCAGTTTAAGATCCTCCACTATTTTGCTATAGATTAATAAGCTAGCTATGAATAAAATTATTTTAGTAAAATTATTACTAGACAATGCTTCTATTTGTATCTATAAATAATGGTACAATTGTCTAAAACTGCATTGTGATCGGTGGAAAGCATCTGTGATTTTAATTTTGATAGTATAAGATAGTGCAATAAATAATAATTTATTGGTAATGTTGTATTTTTTCTGACGTTCGGGGCCCGAGTTTCTCTATTGGTATAACTCTAGTATATATTATCTTTGGTATAATGTAAAAAATATGGGATCGGGGCGGGGCCGGGGGGGGGGGGGGAGCGGGAGCGGGAGCGGCAGCGGCAGCGGGAGTGGGAGCGGAAGTGAGAAGGAGAGTGGATTCTGTAGTCCACGCGAGCGGAGCCGCGGGCACAGCTAGTCTATCAAATACAATCGTAAACTTGACGTTTCTGTACATTATTATTTAGCACATCATTATAGTACGAATAGAATACATTTCGATCATTTTTGGATTTTTTGTCTGTTAGTTTGTGCCCGCATCACTTAAAAACCTCTGAAAGGATTGAAAGGGTTTTGATAGAATTATCACAAAAACGTACGGGATTCGGATTAACATTTAATCATTATTTCATCGCTATCGGCTAACGCAATCAAAAGTTATGGGAACTTTTAGTTTAAAAAAAATCTAAAAGTTCCCATAACTGCATATAGCTATAGGTATATGCAATATAACAAAGTAGTAAAATTATTATGTTCGGTACAATTCAGATTGCGACGCACAGCTAGTAAAATAATATATAGAGCCTTTATTCTCATTTCAATACAATGTTATTACAAATTAATTTAATTTGTCATTATCATATATACCATCATAGTGCCGTGTGGTTTCCGGTAGAGTAGAATAGGACCACTCCAACTCTTCCCGTGGATGTCGTACAAGGCGACTATGGGAATACATTATAAAACATCAATCAGGCCTCCCCAACCCGTCCGGCCAGCGCGGGGAGTGTAGGCCAAATCCTCCGTCTGTCTCCGGCAGATGAGAGAGGGTTGTGCTCCTGCAGTGGAGACAAAAATAACCTGATGATGATGATATATACCATTTGTCATTATTTATGCATGTCGATATATACATACATATATTTGTTTATTCATAGGTATGTCATTTCTTAATTTGTCTCCTTTTTTAATAAAAAACTTTACAGGTCTAAACATCGTCAAAGAGACAGACAAAGATGCTTAGTTATTCTTTCCTTCATTATATGTAATATTCAGTGGTTAGTTCATGGCGGTATCATTGTGACGTTATACGTACCGCTCTTGCTATTAAAAATCCATTTCCTTTACAGTACCTACTGGGTAAATGATCCATAACAATCTAATGATTGCCGAATGTTATCATTTGAAGTCAAAAGTATGGAATAATGCACAGGATGCATCAGCACTTATGTAATAACTAGCTGTGCCCGCGGCTCCGCTCGCGTGAACTACAGAATCCGCTCCCATTCCCACTCCCGCTCCCGCTCCCGCTTCCGCTTCCGCTCCCGCTCCGGTCCCGCTGGCGCTGGCGCTTCCGCTCCCGCTTCCGCTCCCGCTCCCGCTCCCGAGCCCTCTCCCGCTCCCGCTTCCGTTCCCGCTCTCGCTCCCGCTTCCGCTCTCGCTCCCCTCCCGCTTCCGCTCTCGCTCCCCTCCCGCTTCCGCTTCTTCTCCCGCTACCGCTTCCGCTCCCACACCCACTCCCCTTTTCCCACGCCCACGCCCACGCCGACGCCCACTCCCATTCCAACTCTTACTCGCAGCTCCAAATGTAATTCAAACTCATCGCAATCTGAATAGTACGGAAATACTATTATGTGCAATATATTGCATACTAACCTTACCTACTAATGTATTTGAAAACTAAAAATGTCTATAACTTTTGATTGAGTTAGCCGATTGCGATGAAATAAAAACTAAATGTTAAGTTAAGTTAAGCCCCATGTTTTTGTGAAAAGTCCATCAAAATACGTTCAGTAGTTTTTATGTGATGCGTGCACAAACTCACAGACAAACAGACAAACAGACTTACAAACAGACAAAAATTCCAAAAATGATTGAAATGTGTTCTATTACTTATCCTTAGACCCCCCAATTTTTTTTTGCAAATATCTTCAATGTAAGACACGCGATGTTTACAACTTTATTTATTAGATAAGGTGTGCCCGCGGCTCTGCTTGCGCGGACTACGGGATTAGTGTTAATCCTTTTCCCGCTCCCCTTTTCTTCCCTCCTGCACCCACTTCCACCCCCCCACCCCCTATTTTACCTATTTACCTACCGTATTTTAATTCAAGTTGAAAACTGAACTGTTTATCCCATTTCGCTTCCCTTCCCTGTTTCCTCTCAATACCGCTCGCCCTCCCTGTCCCCTCCCGCTTTATTCCCCCCCCTCCAACGACCATTGCCTAGTCCTAACTCATCGCAATCTGATTTCCGCCGTGAATTATACTTCTATGAGAAAGTTTTTGAAAACTATATATTATTTTTCCCAATTTCTTTTTCAATATACAGACACGCGAAATGTACATTTTTATTTATTAGATTAGATAATAATAAAGTTTAAAGGAGAATGCCCAAAAGTGGGCCTAAGATGCGTCTTTACCATTCATGTACCAAAAATATAGGTCTGAATTATGAATCCCCTCAATTTTTTTTTTAATCTAATGGAATAGGGAGTTTAAAAATAACATATGATAAAAACGTTGATTGATTTCCGCCGGCCGACCGGCATCTTTTCAACTAGAGTAGTGAAAGCAGAATTAAAGTCGATATATATTTATAATCGATATTTGTCAACCATAGTTGATACTGCCTTTCAGTTACTGGCGCGATAATCCACCCATCACGTTTTTCATTTACTGACTGGAAATACGGTATCTATACTGATTTAAAGTAATACTCACGTTCTTAAAAGATATTTATGTAAATATTGTTACGTAACCGAAATATCCATTATTCAATTTGTTAACTCGATTTAGTAGAACCTCACTATTGATATGCACTATGGTTTCGTACTGTGACGTCATATCCGATATGATGTCAACACCTGCTTTGTCTCCGTTTGTTTACATTATGTATTTGGGTGAAAAAATCTATTTTAACGAGTTTAATGTAGTGTCGAACGCAATATACCGTCGCCGACTAATAACCAAACTATGATATTAAGATCGGGAATGGTTAATCGTGGCCATATACCCACGGTGTTGTAAAAACTGTGCGCCAACGAAGATTTCATTCCAAGTAAGGTTATTTAATTTTCCCACTAAATAGTTTAACGATTTTCTTTTTATAATAATCCTTAGTATTTTGCCTGTATTTTGACGACAATTTGATCCAGACGCAAGGTTCAAAGTTCAAGGGCAAACTCCCATACAATTTTGGGCATTCTCCTTTGAATGAATCTATTAACGTCGAGCGTGACTGTACATCCAAAATAATAGCGGGTAATTTTACAAAATCGCTATATTCATTTCCTGATCATAATTATTTATCTCTTCTCAAATTCAAATTAGTTGAATTCAGATTGTGTTGAGTTACTAAATGTTATAGAAGAATATATTGGCAGTAAGTTCTTGCCAATTCTTGCGTTCTTGTTCTCGTTCTCTCCAAATTAGTTGTAATATTTTATGGCAAAATGACACGAATTGCGATGATAACTAGAGTGATATTTGTCGCAGTTGCTTTGACAGCGATTGATCAAGTTCGAGCGTTGATTCAAGAGCCGAAGCCGGTTGGAATCCCAAAAGGATTCATGGCTGAATGTTAGTATGAGTTGTTTCTTCGCCATGTTTAATGAGTTTGATTTTAGTTTTTTTAATTTCAATTTAATTTTAACTCGGTGACTGTGTCCAGGTTTTATTTACAACGTATGTACCTATTTTAATAACAAAATTTGTAGATAAAATTGATACATAGTTGTTAAACCTGGACGCTACGGTTAAATAATGTCAATATTTAGTAAATAATTAAATGTTCTGAGTAGTCACTGCACAAGTTTCAAAGTGAATGTGAAAGAGTTGTGGCTACTTGCGTAGAACAGAGCGATTGTTTGGAACGCTCCATCTGGTAGTACATAGAGATCGTTGGTATATAAGAACTTATGTTAAATGTTAAGGCTATCTCATCTATTAAAGCCAGCCGTACTCGTTCTCCTGTACCGCCATATTATTTACTCCCGCTCTCCCCATCCAGCTCCCCACGGTTACCCTTTTCGGGTCTTCGCTCTATTTTGCAGAATGGCATTTCCATTCATTTTTCTTTCCTCTTTCTAATACGCGGTCTCCAGTCCAGAACTCGTCTGCCCCAACGGCAGTCGGTCTTTGACTGATGTGATCTCCCGACTGCCATTCAACTACGTTGATGACCTTGATCTTTCTTGGATTCCTGATTTCGGATCATATCCTTCAAAGAAACTTCGAGCATAGTCCTCTCCATAGCTCGGTAAGGAACTTTAAACCTGTGGGTCAGTGTCCACGTTTCTGCTCCACGCGTCGTGCTTCTTCAGCAACTGTCATCATCATCATCATCAGGTTATTTTTGTCTCCACTGGAGGAGCACAACCCTCTCTCATCTGCCGAAGAAAGACGGAGGATTTGACCTACACTCCCCGCTCTGGCCAGACGGGTTGGGGAGGCCTGATTGATGTTTTATAATGTATTCCCTTAGTCGCCTTGTACGACATTGTACTCTACCGGAAACCACACGGCATTATGGTTACATCTTACTATATTTAAGGTCCTGGGGTAAACAAAAATTCGAGGATCAGCGCAGGGATGCTTCCTCTTTTGCAATTGGTGTGGCATAGGGTGGATGAAAATGGGGAACTTGTCAGAAAATCATATCCTGTGCAGTCTGCGGCCACATTGGTTGCTAAGGAAAAACGTATTGGTAAGCCTTTGGAATTCGATTAATTAAAGCAATTGTGAATATTTCTTACTAATTCATTAGTAAGAAGGACGAACGGTAAAGAAACTACACATATGTAAATCTACATTGACAAAATGTATTAAGATGTACTTATTTGCTATTTTATTTTATTTATTATACTCGTAGTCATATAAGTACCTATTTATCATTTAAATTTTCTAATCAGCGCAACCCACAATTTCTCTGGCATAATATTTTCTACCCAAAGGTTGTCTGGAAGAAATCGCTTAAAGCGATAAGACCGCCTAAATTGTACTATTTGTAACTTTTATAACGTGTAACTGTATTTGTTTGTGCAATAAAGTGTATTGTATTGTATTGTAAGATTGATGATATTTTTGAATTTATAAACCAACATTACTTATTATTTATTAAGATACGATTTTGCATTATAACTGTGACGGAATGACTGGTTTACTGACTTGTAAAAAACAATGTATAGATTTAATAATTTCATTCAGACTTGAAGAGAAACAAAACGATGGTTTTCTGCGGAGGTTACTTGGACACCTCGTTGTGGGTCCACGACAGACTCGCAGCAACTTCCTACTCCAAGAGAGGTTACAACGTGTTCATGATGGAAGCCTTTAGTTTCCTTACACGAGACTTCCCCAAGTAAGTGAATTTTCCTCATGTGAGACTGTTCCAAGTAAGTTTCAAGCTTCTTTGTAGAAGACTCGTAAGTTTTAAATCTTTTTAAAGTAATGAGTATTCTCAAAACTATTCCAATTTAGATTTAAGCTGTTTGACTTACTGCCCTACTAAAATATAAGATTTTTCTATAAGACAGTACCTAATTGTTTAGTATTCTGATACAAGATTATCCAATGTTAGTTTCATATTTCTCCATAAGAGACGGATAGTCTCTTTATTTTTTTTTCGATATGAGAATACGTTAAGCAAGCTTTGATGAGAACTTTAATTTTGTAATTTTTAGATCAGCCCGCTTAGCCAAAGCCGTTGGTAGGAAAATCGGAGAGTTCTTGGCTAATTTGACATCTCAAGGTCTCGAAGCTGGCAATCTGGAGATGATTGGTATAAGCCTTGGTACCCATATAGCTGGTTATGCGGCAAAACGTTTTTACTCTCTAACAGGCAAGTCTGTTTTTTTGGTACATTTTATACGTATTTTATGCCGTGTGGTTTCCGGTAAAGTAGAATAAGACCACTCCAACTCTTCCCGTGGATGTCGTATAAGGCGACTAAGGGAATCATTATAAAACATCAATCAAGCCTCCCCAACCAGTCTGGCCAGCGCGGGGAGTGTAGGCCAGATCCTCCGTCAGTCCCCGGCACATGAGAGAGGGTTGTGCTTCTGCAGTGGAGACAAATATAACCTGATTATGATGATACGCATTTGGTTGCCTCTATACATACCCACTCGTATATCTACGATGTTATTATCCACGCCTCCTCCTCTTTTAGCGTCCAGCGATACATCCTTCAAAATCCCTCGCACTTATTTGAAAAGTGTATGTAATAGGTATAGATTTTGAATACCCTGGTTGAAAGTCGATAATGATTGGCACAAATACCGCGGTAATGACTAGTTTTTGATTTAATTAAGTCGATAAGTAAATGTGTATTCACTTTGGCATATAACTGTGAGTCGTAGAAAGCAAAACGTGACAATATACGAACAGTGGACACTGCTGGACATAGGCCTTCCACATTGAACGCCACCACACCCGGTCCTCCGCCCTCCGCATCCAGCCGCTTCCGGTGCCATGAATTTGTAGGGCTGCCGGGAACTGGGGGTGTTTTGTAGTTAATTGCCACGCTAGGTAGACGTTTTGTCTATCGCAGTATTCGGCCTCACAACGGTGACGCTGCTGCCCGACACCTCTGTGGTATATATGTGCTAAGGAATTGCGGTGTGTCAATCAGCAGCGTGCAAAGCATGCAGGTGAGGTTGGCATTTGGAGCACCGGATGTCTTTGCGCTCCCTTACACCCCTAGTTAGGTATATCGTTACGCACTAATCTTCAATATGTGCATACTAAGGTGTCGATTAGCTGCCCGAGTCCGTGCAGCGGGGCTTGGTAATCATGTCATCATGTCAGCCTTTAGACGTCCACTGCAGGACATAGGCCTTCCCCAATGAACGCCACCACACCCGGTCCTCCGCCCTCCTCATCCAGCCGCTTCCGGCCACCTTCTTTAGGTCGTCGGTCCATCGGGCGGCGGAGCGTCCCACCCTACGCGTGCCAATCCGCGGTCTCCAGTCCAGAACTCGTCTGCCCCAACGGCCGTCGGTTATGCGACAGATGTGGCTCGCCCACTGCCACTTCAGCCTACTAATCCTTTCGGCTATGTCGGTCACCTTCGTTCTTCGTCGGATCTCCTCATTACGAATGATATCCTTCAAAGATACGCCGAGCATAGCCCTCTCCATAGCTCGCTGAGCGACTTAAAACTTGTGGATCGGGCCCACTGTCAGTGTCCACGTTTCCGCACCGTAGGTCATGACAGGCAGGACGCACTGATTAAAGACTTGGTAAGAATACTTTGCCGTGTGGTTTCCGGTAGAGTAGAATAGGACCACTCCAACTCTTCCCGTGGATGTCGTACAAGGCGACTAAGGAAATACATTACATTATAAAACATCAATCAGGCCTCCCCAACCCTTCTGGCCAGCGCGGGGTGTGTAGGCCAAATCCTCCGTCTGTCTCCGGCAGATGAGACAGGGTTGTGCTCCTGCAGTGGAGACAAAAATAACCTGATGATGATTCCTACAACATTAACAATTTATATGTTGTTATGAATACTGAAAAAATATATAGTTGCTTTTCAATATAATTACTCATTTTTGACATCTTGTCTTGCTTTGACATTTACCGTATCGAATTATTTTCGAGGTTTTTAACACCTGCCAAAATAACCAAGACCTCTATAAATAATTAGCAGTAAGCAATGATCTCTATGTACTACCAGATGGAGCGTTCCAAACAATCGCTCTGTTCCACGCAAGTAGCCACAACTCTTTCACATTCACAATGAAACTTGTGCAGTTACTATGCAGAACATCCGGCAGATGAGAGAGGGTTGTTCTCCTGCAGTGGAGACCAAAATAACCTGATGATGAAGAATACTTATAAAGGCTCATGTTTTCAGGAAAGAAACCTGCTCGACTTACCGCTCTGGATCCATCGGGGCCGTGTTTCAGATTTATGCCTCCACACTTAAGGCTAGATTCAAGCGACGCAGAACACGTCGACGTGATCCACACGAATATTGATGGTTTTGGCAACGCAGAGCCGTTGGGGCACGTGGATTTTTACGTCAATGGCGGGGAATATCAGCCGAGCGACTTGGCCCCGGTGCCTTGCATGATCATATGCAGTCACGGAAAGAGTTTTGTCTACTGGTGGGTGTCTCTGGACCAGCCGAAGAAGTTTATAGGGGTGCAGTGCGATTCGGTTCAAGACGCGAGATTTGCGAACTGTTACAAGAATACGCAGACGAATGTCATTGGTTTTGAGACCAATTTCAGCAAGCCTGGTATCTATTATCTGCCTACTAGTAATATTTTTCCTTATTATTTGGGCAAGGAAGGTTTGAAGCCTGAAAATGAAATTTTTACTAAGTTGTTAGCGAAAGACAACGAGGAGGAAATGTTAGAGTTTTAAGAGTGATGTAGGTACAGGGTAATTCAAAACTAACTATATAAACTTACATCTATAGGCCGTAATAATCCAATTTCATGAGATAAAATTAGTTCGTTTTCGAGAAAAACGATAAAAAAATAATAAATAAATAGATATTACATGGGAAGAACGAGGGTGACCGACATAGCCGAAAGAATTAGTAAGCTGAAGTGGCAGTGGGCGGGTCATATATGTCGCAGAACCGACGGCCGTTGGGGCAGGCAGGTTCTGTAGTGGAGACCGCCGATCGGCACGCGCAGGGTGGGACTCGCCCCGCCGGCAGGTGGACCGACGACCTGAAGAAGGTGGCCGGATGCGGCTGGTTGCGGAGGGCGGAGGACCGGGTGTGGTGGCGTTCATTGGGGAAGGCCTGCATCCAGCAGTGAACGTCTAATGGCTGATATGAAAATATTACATACGAGTATGTGCAATATACATACTTACACTGTCTAACCCCAAACTAGTATTTTTTCCTGTGCTGTGAGAATTAATAAATAAAAAAATAAATATCACAGATATTCACACCAATTATCCAGTCCCAAACTAGGCAGAGCTTGTGCTATGGTTACTAGATAACGGATAGACATATTTGAATAAATATATAAACATCCAAGACTTGGGTACAAACATTCATATTCGACATACGAACATTTGCCCCTAGCGGGATTAGAACCCGCAACCTCCGGCGTGGCAGTCCGAGAGCTACCCGTTCCGCCACGGAGGTCGTCAATTAAAGAAGGATAGGTCAATTCTCAAATATACAATACAATACACTTTATTGCACAAACAAATACAGTTACACGTTATAAAAGTTACAAATAGTACAATTTAGGCGGTCTTATCGCTTTAAGCGATTTCTTCCAGACAACCTTTATATAACATCTAGACCGGGACCATTTTGTACATATTTATTATAATTTATTGTCTGCTATTATTGGTTACCTCAACAAAGTACAGAGTACAACCACCAAAGTACAACCTCAAGAAAGTATGGAAAAACAGAAGCATCCGCCGCAAAACCAAGATGAGATTGGTACGGGCCCTCGTCTTTTCAATATTTTTGTATGGCTCTGAAACCTGGTGCGTTAAAAGTCGAGATCTTTCCAAAATTGATGCTTTTGAGATGTGGTGTTGGAGAAAACTACTTGGTATACCATGGACAGCCATGAGAACAAATGACTCCATTCTTAAAGAGCTCAACATAACAAAACGGCTCTCCACTATCTGCAATGAAAGGACTCTAAGCTTCTTCGGTCACATTGTGCGATCTCCCAAGCACGACCTGGAGAGGCTCATCATCTTGGGACAAGTGGAGGGCAGGCGTGCCAGAGGACGAGCTCCGACGAGGTGGTCAGACCCGGTGAGGAGGGTGGCTGGCGGATCCTTATATGAAGCAGTGCGGCTGGCCAATGACCGCTATGCATGGAGGCGCATTTTATACGGTCGCGATCCTCAGCAGTGAGGGAACGACAGAGAAGAGAGAAGAGAATTATTGGTTAATATTATTGACTAGGTACTTATATGAAACAGACCCGGGGAATTTACGAAATACTCGTAATAAAATGTCAGTCTGTCACAAATGGACATTGAATTGATTGAACTGGGTACTTCCCGTTTTGTAAAAGAAGGGCACCCAAAAACAAATTCGCAAAGGTGGCTTGAACAGGAGATTAGAAATCAATGTCAACAGGGTCGGATCCAGTGATCCCGGCGTGTGCACCCGATTTTTAGTTCTAGTTTAATATTATTTCTGTTTGTTGCACTGTATGTGTTTTGTTGCAGCTAATAAATGATTATTCTTTTCTAAGTTTCTAAATATTATTCTTTAAATCATACACATCACGCTAAGTGGAAGGAAAGAAGGAAAGTCGCTCTGCGACGTTTTTCAGGATCGCGCCAAGTGGCGATACATCGTCGTAAGCATTATTATTATATTCCTTATTGCACATAAATTTTACAAAAAAAAGGGCATAACATAAAAGTGTACAAAGGTGGACTTATCTCATTATGTGTGTATGCATGTAATCATAATAATCATGTATGTATGTATCCTTTAAATCTACTGGAATTTATTCAGCTTCCACACGGGTTACACGCGGCGACGTTTCTACCTGGCTACATTTGCCGTGGTCACGTGCTGAATGTCAATTAAAATACTATATATGTAAGACCCTCATATTGTCGGCCCCGTAGCCTAGTCGGTAGTACACCTGCCTGCGAAGCTCGGGGTCGCGGGTTCGAATCCCGCCCAGGGCAAACATTCGTGTGATGAGCACTTGTGTTTGCCTTGTGACTGGATGTTATTTATATATTATATTATGTATTTATGTATATATATTAACTGACAGCCATATTACAGGCTCTGCCTAGTTTGGGATCAGGTGGCCGTGTGTGAAATGTCCCCACATATTTATTTATCTATCTATATTATATGATTTGGTAGCTACTTGTTGGGGAAAGTTAGACAACGTAGACAGTGCACATCCTCACCTGGCAATCTCCCGATGGCTCGGCGTGATCCTCCGGGGTGGGTTGGATGCTCCTGCTGAGAGACTGGTGTTCCAGTTAGGGCCGGATTAACGATGTTGGAGTCACTAGGCAATGTACGTCTCGGGTCCCCTTTACCGTTTTTCTAACTACCTAAAATATATTTTTTTTCTACCACAACGCAATTTTATTTATAATTATGCTGTTTTTACTACATTACAAAGGTGCATTATCATCCTATAAACTAAAATAAACAGAAATTAAACAAATGAAAGGAAAATACGCGTTCGTATAATTTTGTAAATTTAATTTAAATCAATTACATTTTTTAATTATAATTAATAAAGAAACTCGGGGCTCCTAGCCGATGGGGGCCCCTAGGCAGTTGCCTACACTGCCTTATGGATGATCCGGCCCTTGTTCCAATCGTCTGGTTATGTTTAAAATGAGGATCGTTCGACACAGTAGCACACATTTTATCAAGTCCACGAAAGACAGACGTCCCGAAAAGAGCAGCAGGGAGGCTGTGTATAACACCGACGACGGACCAAGAGCTATATGACGACTAGGGACAGTAAAGGCAAGGGAGGGGTAGCAGCGGGGGACGGGAGCAAGAGAAAACACGCCCACATAAAACATTGCACATGTGGGGCAGTTACACTTAGCTATGCTCTAAACAACTCACAAACACTACTGTTTCTTGATCTGTTTATCATACATATAGGTAAAGCAAACTTTGCCTGGCAAAGCAATGAAATGATTTCTTGTAACTCACACTAACAAAGGCGGTATAATCATTTAGCTATATGGCTCAGCATTTATTAGTTAAGTCCTACCTGAAGCTGAAGTATTTATACACTGTAAGAGTAGGTTATGGTCATGTATGACGTTATCTATGGTAACGTGGCAGTGACGGGCGTTGACAGTTCGGATAATAAAAATACAAATAATAAAGAAGTTTGTGTATTAATTACTACAATTACTACATAATATTACATACACTCAACGAATGGTGACGGGCAGTACTAAGATAGCAACGACTGCCAACAAAATAGAAACAAGCTTTTAAATTTTAAGTTTTTTGTTATTATTGCTACTATCAAAATTAAGAATACAGAATACAGAAACGTTTATTTACCAAAAAATCTTATATATAATTACATATTAATTTTGTTATTGTTATTTATACAATGGTAACCTTAGATTACTATTTAACAAAGTTATGCGGACAGGTCACAGGGTTATAATTATAGCATTTCACAGATTGCACCAGCCAGTGCACTAGGGAGCCCGTATCGCGGCGGCTGGTTTCTACCTGGTTTACATGATATCTTCTGTCGATGGGGAGGTGGGAGGGGGAGGGGAGGGGCAGGGAAGGTACAGTGTGATGTGAAGTGTTGATGAGTATTGTGTAGTGTGTGAGTGTGTGTGTGTGTGTGCGTGTGGGTGTGTCCCTATGACGTTATTTCTAAGAGTTTTTCGGCACCGTCGTAGTCGAGTAGATTAAGGTGATCTTTGAGGACATTTTTGAGCTTATTTTTTTTGTATTGGTGTAAGTGAATGGTCTCGTTGAGTTTGTTGTATATATGTGGGGTCAAGAATTTCCTGAATCTTTGTCCAAAGCTGGTTTTACATATTGTAGATTTTTGTTTTCCTTTCAATCTACAGCTGTCATTTGCTGTTGATGGAATGTAGCTTCTTATTGTGTCAAAAATATACTGTTTTCTGACGCTCAGTACCTTGGAGTCGGTGTAAAGTTGGGTTGTGTTGTATCTAAAGGTTTTTTTAAAGTAATACTTTTAAAACCATTCTCTGGGCTCTTTCTAGTATTAACATATTAGTTTTAGCAGCGCCACTCCATGCTGTGATGCAGTATGACACCAGACTCTGACACATTGCATTGAACACCATAAGGATCGTGTGAGTATCTACTATGTCTCTAATGTTTTTCAGAAAGTACGCAAGTTTTCTGATTTTCCCAGCTAGTCGTGCTATGTGGTGTTCCCAGTTCAGTTTACGGTCTATCAGGACTCCTAAATATGTTATTGTCACAACATTTTCTAGTTCATCGCATTTGCAGGTCTTGTTCAGGTGGTCGCCACACTCGTGTATTTTAAGTACTAGATCGCTTCGTATTTTGTAATGTATTTTGTTTTTTTAGTATTCAGTGTCATTAGGTTAGAGTCTAGCCATTGTTTCACCATGGAAAGACCAAAGCTTGCTTTTTCATATGCTTCCTTCCATGATGTACCTGTAAATAACACCACCGTGTCGTCTGCGAAACAAATTATTTTTCCACCTATGTCGAGTTTAGCGAGGCTATTAATATATATAAGACATAATAGTGGCCCAAGGACACTTCCTTGCGGGACGCCATATTTAACCAACAGCTCATGGCTTTTCTGGTTTTGTAGCTTTGTTATCTGTTGCCGTCCTTTTAGATACGTTTCAAACCATTGCAAGGGTAGTCCGCGAATTCCTATGCCTTCTAGTTTACTGAGTAGAAGCGAATTTGAAATTGTGTCAAATGCTTTGGCCATATCTAGAAAGACGCCCAAGCATCGGTCTCCATTGTCAAGTCCATTAGAGATTGAGTCTACAAGGCTGTTTAAAGCGTCTCCAGTCGACTTGCCAGATTGGAAGCCATATTGATTTTCTGCAATAAATTTAATCTTGTTGAGGTACAAAGTAAGTCTGGACATAACCAGTTTCTCTAGAATTTTGGAAATTGCTGGTAGTAGTGTTATTGGTCGATAGTTCGTCACTTCTTTTTTATTGCCACACTTCTTGTATATTGGTGATATTACACCTTTCTTGAATGTACTTGGAAAGATGCCATTGCCCAGACTCAGATTTAGGACGTCTAGTGGATGCATTATAACTGGGTAGGTTTTCTTCAAAAAGTCATTTGAAACTCCATCTATACCAGGGGCTCGTCCAGTTTTTAGACTTTTGATAACTTTCTCAACTTCAACAGGGTCAGTGGGAGTCATGTAGAAGGACGTAGCTAAGTGGTGACTGGACTTTTGTAAATTAATAAGGTCGTTTTCTGTTTTATTCAATTTGAAAAGTGTTTTTTCTGCTAGGTGCACTCCAACATTATTAAAGAATTCATTATATTCGTCCAGGTTTTTTACATCTAATGCCGGCGGGGCCTTGTCTTGTTGTATATTCGAGGCTTCTTTAATAAGATTCCATGTTTTTTGCTATCATGTTTATTTTTATTAATGTTTTCTCTGTAGTATAGTTCTTTTGCAGCAGTTAGAGTAGCTTTGCAGGTATTTCTGTATAAAATGTATTTCTGTTTCAATAGCAGGTCGTTGGGCAATTTTTTTACTTCCAGGTGCATTTTATCTCGCTTTAATATAGATTTAATTAGAGACGTAGTTATCCAAGGTTTCAGGGGTTGTAATTTGTGTGGTATTTTCTTAACAGCAGTGTGTTTGGCAGTAACTATGTCAATTTCCTTCAGGAAAGCACTAGTAGCAATATCTACGCTCGTTTCTTTAGTTACTGTAGACCAGTCTGCATTTTTGAGATCTTCAGTATTGTTCTCAATGTCCATTGTTTTCTTATAAGTTTCCGTCATTGAGCTGTGCTTATTTCGGAGATTAATTACACAAAGGACAAGAGAGTGGTCTGTGATACCATGTTCGCAAGTTATATTTGTTATGTTGAGACGGGTCTTTGCCATAACGTGGTCCAGGCATGATGATTTCCTAGTGGGAATTCTAGAGGTGGAACATATGTTGTGAGTAGCTAGCATTTCCTCATAGTCAAGCCTCCGTTCATCGTCACTAGAATCAGATATGTCAACATTGATATCGCCTGTTATAATGATATTTTCATGCTTCTTATTGTTTTGGAGCTCTAAGTTAAGTGAATCAAGAAAATTATTTATGTTATACTTCGAGGGTGAGCGGTATATGCAATACATTACCATTCTGTTATCTATACTGGCTTTAAGGCAGTTCGCGTCAGTAATTTCAACTTCATTAACCTGAATGTCAAGACCATATTTGACATAAATTGCCACACCGTCACTATGATGTTTATGGGTAGTAGAATTATATAAGTTATATCCCGTAAGTGACCTAGGTATGTAGGATTTTGTGTGTAGCCAGCATTCAGTCAGAACTATTATATCAACTTTAATTTTAAGTCTTTCAAAAACAACCAAAAAATCGTCGAAATTTGCATTAATACTTCTAATGTTTAGATTGAGGAAGGTAAAACTGTTTTTCTGTGTAATATGAACTCTGCAGTGCTCGGCCAGATCCACATGTATTGGATTGTACAGTTCAGTTTTTTCTATGTCCTGGATTAACGAAAAGTTGTTATTTTCAATCATCTTGGTGATATTTGACAAGTAGGCAAGGCACATGTCGGATATAATATGTGTATCAATTTCGAGAAACATTGGCAATGTGGGGATGGCCGGTCACCGCAAAGTTTTCTAGGTATGTGAATGTAATTGTTTTTCATTAGGTACACAGTTTGTGAAGTATTCAGTGTATATTTGTTATGTAGTGATAGTGTGAATGGTATTGGGTCCGGGTCGGGGTGGGATGAAAGAAAGAAATTGGGTCTTGCTTCACTCACAGTCTTTCAGAGCTTAAGAACAGTTTATATATTATATCACAGGTTTCTCAGTAAAGGAAAACATCGATATAAAACCTTCATATGCATAAGAAAGAAATATTAAGGCATATTGTGAACTAACCCGCACTAGGCCAGCATAGTGACCCAACAGTGGGATGTAGATCTGAAAAAACTATGGCCTAACCACACCTTTACTTAATTCGGACCTGTTCAGATTTTCCACCGTAACCAATCACTAAAAAAAACTCTGTAGTTTAAGTTTATACCTTAGCACAAAGTATTAAGGATTAATCTTTAAAAACGGACAGTAAGTCTTCTTTTTAAAGGTTTTTTTTTTCTTTTTATCAGCAAAATGGAACTGTCAATGTGACAAGTACAGATTGCTTACAGATCTGAGTGAAGTGATCCTAATTTGCAAAGAAATAGGCTTCTATTCAAATTGGATTTGTTTAAGGCACTCACTCACCTTTTTGAAATAAATAAACGGTTTAGTTGGAAGTTAGAATGTCGCATTTTAGTGTCGAACCCAATAATCGGCTTCAGCTTCCGGCACTTTTGCCTTTCGGCCGATAGTATGGCGTATATCCCGTATCCCGTACCAAATCGGTACTTTTGAACAATTTTAGTCAATACCCTAACCGAAATAACTTCTGAAAATAGAAAAAGCTAAGCAATTATGATCTTTATAATATGTGAAAACTGACCTACAATATATTGAAACTAACTTCACAGTATTTACGGAAGCAATTACAAGATTGCAAATTCTTAGACTGTCTATTAGAAAATCAGTGCAAATAACAACAATCTCTATGTACTAGATGGAGCGTTCCAAACAATCGGTCTGTTCCACGCAGGAGACACAACTCTTTCACATTCACTTTGAAACATGTGCAGTTACTACTCAAAACATTTAATTATTTACTAAATATTGACATTATTTAACCGTAGCGTCAATATTTAGTAATAATTAAATGTTCTGCGTAGTAACTGCACAAGTTTCATTGTGAATGTGAAAGAGTTGTAGCTACTTGCGTGGAACAGAGCTATTGTTTGGAACGCTCCATCTAGTCGTACATAGAGATCGTTGGTAAAAGCGGAGTTGGGTGATCATGGAGCTGTAGAGGAAGGGAGTGAGCGTAGAGGATAGGTGTTGGGAGAAGGGGAGAGTTAATGACATGGGTTCAGGCGAAGGAAACAGAGGGAGAAGTAACAACAGAAGGCCATACAATGGAATGCTGATCAGTGATCACCACAGGACTCACAAATGTTTGTGAATAGAACTAATTTATTGATAATTCAAATAACTTCGTGCAATTGCAATGACTTCTGCAGCTGTAGAGCTTCTCTACGGGAATCCACGTGGGCAGATGGTGATATCCTGTGACCTGAGCGACCCTCCCTCGGTGCTCTAGCGGCACAACCCACAGCCTTACTACGTTATCTTATCTTATCTTCTTAGGGGGCCAGGACGACCATACGACACTTACACCCTTCAGGATCTTTTGTGCCAAACCCCTGACCACCGACGGTGCCCCAAGCCGATTTGGTGGACTTCACACACGCCTCAGAATCTCTTCTTTGGCATATGCAGGTTTCCTCACGATGTTTTCCTTCACCGAAAAGCCTGTGGTATTATAAATAAACCGTACTTAAGTTTGGTAAAACTCATTGGTACGGGCGGGGTTTGAACCCACGACCTCCATGAATGTGAGGCGAGTACATAACCAACCGGCTACCACGGCTCTAACAATAAACTTATCTGGTATTCAATATTTATGCAGATAGGGGGCCTTACTACGTTAAAGCGTGCTCTCCATGTTTATATTCGTTCTATACACTTGACATTGGCGAAATCCTTAGGAAGGCCATGAAGATGATTTTGACAACTATTTTTTTGCATTTCTTTCTTTGATTATTGTCCAAAGTCAAGTCAGATTACTTGCGCAGTAAACCAGCTGCAAATGTCTAGCAAGTCGCAATAACTCGCATGCATAATTGACACTAAAATCAAAATAACGGCTGCAGAATAAGTAAATAACTCCTCGCTTTAAACTTTAAAACAACTAAAGTCGATTAAACTCCATGCAATATTAACGTTACTCGTATTTCTGCTACGGTATAGAGGTGGGGTTACGTAATGACTAGTAATAAAAACGTTATAGTGACAAATTACTAATAAGTTATTAGTAAATCTGTTACTAACCTATTTATTTTGTTTATCATACTAATCCAACTAATATTATAAATGTGAAACTTTGGATATTTGTATGTTTGGATATTTGGATGTTTGTTACTCAATCACGCTTCAACCACTGGACGGATCGTGTTGAACTTGGCACACATATAGGTTAGTTCCTGGAATAGGACATAGGATTGTTTTGGTCCCGAAAAAACATCCCATTCCTACGGAATAAATACATAATATATTGTGATGGTAAGTTCGTCAGACACTGGGTGGGGCTGTTGAAGCCTGTTTTTAAGTAATTAAGAAACTAGCTTATAAGCTTAATCATAGTAATAAGTAATGTAAGTTTTACTAACAATATGGATTCTCATTTAAATAAATAATAATAATTGTGAAGCTGGCTGGCAGTTTAAATCCAGTTCTGTGTTCATACTTAGTTATAACTATTAGTAACTTAAAAGTAACAGTGTTATCCCGTCTCTAGCGTCAGCAATAAAAGGCACGGCTTCATAATTCAAACGTTCATTAAGCTTGAAATCGCAATTTTTCGCGCCCCACTCACGAGGTTTACGAGTTTTGAAACAGAGGGTAGCCGGGGAGTTTTATACCTATGTGGCAGTTACGTATTTTGATAGAGATTCTATTTGCCATCAATTTTTAATTTAAATCAAGAAATTTTCGTGAAGTAAAAAAAAAATATGCGGGGACATTTCACACACGGCCACCTGATCCCAAACTAGGCAAAGCCTGTAATATGGGTACCAGGCAGCTGATATACATACATAAATACATAGTATACCATATAAACGAAGTGGTCAGACCCGGTGAGGAGGGTGGCGGGCGGATCCTTATATGAAGCAGTGCGGCTGGCCAATGACCGCTATGCGTGGAGGCGCATTTTATACGGTCGCGATCCTCAGCAGTGAGGGAACGACAGAGAAGAGATACCATATAAATAACATCCAGTCACAAGGCAAACACAAGTGTTCATCACACGAATGTTTGCCCTGGGCGGGATTCGAACCCGCGACCCCGAGCTTCGCAGGCGGGTGTACTACCGACTAGGCTACGGGGCCGACAAATAATAATAATAATAATAATGTGTTTCTTACAATTACTTGATATTGATACTTTGATGATAATAAAAGGTAGTGTTATTTTGCTATAGAAACCTAACCATAGAAATAAATAAATGCACGGTCAGCAGCGCATAACTAACACGAATAACGGTTTACCGTACAAATTTTACTATAGTTTAATGAATTAAAGAGGGATATAGGTAAGCTGTACAACTGTATCAAGTACAACAGTTGTAGTGATAAAAAAATGACGTGTATAAATGTACCAAGTGTACTCATATGCAATAAATGATTGTGACTTTGAGTGTGATTTAGTTACCTTCAAAAAAATACATAGGTAGGTATTTAACATTTTATTTTTAACTAACCTTTTTTGTCAATCTCGGTGGATACCTCAAAATCTACTGAACCGAAAGAGCTGAAAATCTATGTAAAATTTTACGACAATGATGGAAAAATTATGCAAATTTCAGAAAAAAGTTATTTCTGAGAAATTAAAAAAATATTACGGATGTGGATGTATCACTTTGTGTACGAGGTTAGATACACTTGGTGACTTTTTATGATATCATTGAGATTAGCAAGAATACATACAATTAAATCTTCATTACAGGCATAGCCATAAAATACTTTAATTAACACATATATACTTATAGGTACACAAAAATAATTCATAAAATAGAAACACGTTGCCATCAAAAATGTATGTAACAAAGAAATCTAGCACGGAATGTTTTTCTCATAAACATAAAAATTACCTTTCTATTAGGATAGTGATCTCTATTAAAGTACGTAATAAAACCCGAGCCAAAAAAACAGGTAACAGATTTCAACAATGAAAATACTTTTTTATTACTTAAACAGAGCATGAGCAAGTCGTTAAAAAAGAATAAAAAAACCTTTCATATTTAATTTGTCAGCACATTTTTTATGGTACAAAGTGAATCATTAATAGCCTGTTGTGGTATCCGTAAATCCGGAAGAATACAGTACAGTCAAATTTCGAATTAAGTGGCCAGACCTAGCTAGGGAGTGTAACTGTCGAAAATTGGAGAATTTTGCATTACGTAATTGCGTACGCTTCCTGACTGGATGCAGAAAATAATTGATTAGGTACTTATGATACAATATTCATCATAAGGTTATTTTTATCTCCACTGCAGGAGCATAACCCTCTCTCATCTGCCGGAGACAGACGGAGGATTTGGCCTACACTCCCCGCGCTGGCCAGACGGGTTGGGGAGGCCTGATTGATGTTTTATAATGTATTCTCTTAGTCGCCTTGTACGACATCCACGGGAAGAGTTGGAGTGGTCCTATTCTACTCTACCGAAAACCACACAGCACATACAATACAATATTAAACACGATACAATATTAAAATATATAAAAAATATATATTTAAATATATATATATTATTTATTCATCTCTCCCAAAAAACAGCATACAATAACTCCGCCAAACTGTATAATACAGTTTGTTGGCAGAAACTGATCTCTTACTTTATACACACCTAAGGCAGTTTACTTACTTACTTTATAATACAAAATATCACTAAGCATCTATGGTGAATTAGGTAAACGTAAAGACGGTGACGAAAGATAACGTAGGTACCTAATCTTTGTCAGTTTTTATCGCGAACTTGTAATATGCCTATTGAACTCTGCCTACACCTCTGTGACCAAGGCGTGAGCATTATGTATGTATGTATGTATGTACATTATGTAACATAATAAGGAGTAACATAATACAGTATTCCCAGCACGCGAGCGGAGCGGGACTAAGTTAAAAAAACTAAAAAAAGGGTTGTGCCAAAATTCCTATCAGATTTTAAATTGGACATTCCTGGGAGAAGCGTTCTTCGCGTCAGATTCGTGGCTTTTATTTTTTCTCATTACGTTATCTATAACTTAAGTGAGTGCCTTATCGATAGATTGACTCGTTTTTAAGCCTTCTTTTCCCATGTAATTTTAGTTTTCACCAGTAATGAGAAAAAATGAAAGCCAGGAATCTGACGCGAAGAACGCTTCTCCCAGGAATTACCCAAATAATATTGTTTATTAAACCGCTTTGTCACGCTGCTCCATTTATTTGTGCACCTCGCATAAACACATTAAATAATCAAATGCGTCGTTGAACTTGGCGACACAGATTTACCCAGCGGAAGGTACAAAAGGTGATAGGTATTTTTACATTTCACGTATTATCAATCCATTCTCCCAAGACGAGGGTCCCGAGGTCCAGACAAAGGAAAAGTTTCGGCCTACCTGGATTTTATCGAATTTATTCAGAAACACGTGCTGCAAAGTTTTCTTTCATATCTAAATAGTATTAGTACTAGTTTTCTACAATGATAAATAGTTTTTTTTTATTAAATAGACGTATGCCATGGTATCGTATATATTTAAAAATATATATATAAAAATATAGGATTTTAAAATACAAACTTAGGTTACATATTTGCACAATAATATTTTAAAATCCTATGTTTTAAAGTGAGATTTTATATAAATGGTTATTTAATATATGTATATAAAAAAGGTGCTACAAATATTAAGAAAATAGAATTAATTTAATGATCTATAATTAGATCTAAAATCTCATTTTATGATCTAGAATTCTTCTTCCAACTCCCTCTTACCAGTAAAATAAAATGCAAATAATATGCAATTATGTTTTTTGAAGTAATTTCATATTTTATACTTTTTAATTATTACTAATGAGAATCCCGGGATTTTCATTACAACAATTACTAAAATCCCGTGAAAATGAATAGGAGGGGTCAAAAAGTTCCCAAAATATGGCTACGTGGTTTGTTGACCCACATTCTGCGCATTTTTTTAAATGACGTTATTCACTCTGAACTCTCGCACCCCCGTCCCGGAGGTTGTATCGAATGAAAACATTTTGAATTCATTACCAACCCTCGCTTTAATTTAAACTGCCGATGTAGGCGGCCCCGCGCGGCTTGCGGCCGGATTATTGTCAAATGGAAACAGTTTTTTCTGTTTTGAAGTATGAATGATACATTTGAGCATGGTTCTGTATACGAGAATCACACTTGGTTGGGAAGATACGACTGACGACTGTTTTTTTATGAGTTAAGTATGAGCTAAGATGAGTTGTATTATCAGCTAATTCGTGTATATATTGTATCATTTATGTATATGCATACTTTAGTGTATATTTTATGGGTACGTTTCTTTTATCATTTTGTTTCTAAACGCATTATACCAGTCCTTTCAGTTACTCTAAGGATGACTGGAAGAGATCCCTAAGTGGGATAAGTTCGCCTTTATACACAACTTACTTATAATGAAGCAATTCGGAATCCTTACAGCTTTAAAATTCGAGTTAAAAAAAGTGTGTTTATATCGGCATTCAGCACACTTTTGCCGTTCCGTTAACAGCGCGCCGATGCGATGTCCTTGGTATGAAATGTCATTGGTTACAGCAAACAAATATCAATTTGCTGAATACAACACAGCAACACCCCCGTCATGCAACACAAGCGAACATATTTTATTACCTACTACTTCTATAATAGTCTGTTCGTACACATACATTATAAAACATCAATCACGCCCCCCAACCCGTCTTGCCAGCGCGGGGAGTGTAGGCCAAATCCTCCGTCTGTCTCCGGCAGATGAGAGAGGGTTGTGCTCCTGCAGAGGAGACAAAAATAACCTGATGGTGATGATGATGACACGTTTCTGGGCGTAACAGCGCCTTTTTGCGGGCGACGACGTTAAATTTTTCGTAGTAATATTTAGTATTCTCTGTCACAGCACTGCTTTTCATTCAGTCTGTTACCTACTTTGTCTATGTCACACTCTCATTTCTATGTACTACTAGATGGAGCGTTCCAAACAATTGTCTGTTCCACGCTACTGCGGATCCGGGAGCAGTAACTTGTTCACATTTATTTTGAAACTTGTGCAGTTACTACGCAGGACATTTAATTATTTACTTAATATTGACGCTTTTATCCGTAGCATCAATATTTAAATGTTCTGCGTTATATACTTAGATCTTTTTAAAGGAAGAGTGATAAAGGCCTCTTTTGGGTAAGCGCGCTCCATCTTAGGCCTCATCTTCACTTACCATCAGGTGAGATTGAGGTCAAGTGTAAACCCAATAAAATAAAAAAACATAGGTGCATCTATTTTTTATTGCTTTTCGCCCTAAAGCTGTAAGGATCTCTAAAATACTCCTTTTAAATGAATTGAAATTATTCAGGCATGTTTTACAAAAGACAGTTTTTTTGTTATGAAATTTTTTTTTATCGCACCCAACGTTTTGTTTTCCTTTTTAGGGTTCCTTAACGATCCTTTAGGTTCGTTCGTTCGTCTGTCGGTCACACTAGAACATTCATGAAATAGAACTTAACATTAAGATGATTATCCCGGCGGATTTGTAAAAGGTAGAGGTAGGTGTCACCGCCATCTATCTAAACATAGTTAATTTAACTCGGTCCTTCCTTTTATTGGATAAAGAATTATACTCTGTCAAAGAATTTATGAACATAAAATTTTGAATTTATATTGCGACATAGTTTATGAAAATAGTTTTTTTTATATATATACATTGTTATAAATTGACATTTTGTATACCATACTTTTATTATCTTTTCACATTTTGTATACTATTTTTTGACGATCACATTAACTCTGACCTTTTACGTAAGTTAATCTATGTATTAAAATTTGTAATGTGAAATAAAGAAATCTAATCTAATCTAATCTAATCTAATCCCCACTCATACGCACGTCTATATTCTTGGTGTATTCAAACGCGTTATGATTAAAACGTCATAGAAGAGTGGGGTAAACGTCGGACCACCGCATCAAATAGGAAGCATCGCGCCTTCGGAGTATGCGTGCTAATTGCGAGCCCTACGCAAGACATCTCCGCGCTGCCGTGCTATGTAAAGAGCACGTGGCTTCATATCCTCCCGCAGGATACATGGAAGTGTGCGAAAATAAACTTTATATATTTTATCTGAGTGTTATGTTGTGTTACTTTGAACACGTGTGGTGAAAGGTGAGAAACTCCCGGAAACTATCCAGACATCGGTGATCCTGTCATCCAGCATTAACCAGGAAGCAGTCCGCTCAAGATTTTGACCACTGCTGACCAGGTAGGCGTGCATTCCTACTCCCTATCTCCAGCCGCACCCCTTTGAACCAGCCCCTCATAATTATAATTTAAATACAGACCACTAAATCATCGGCTAACTTTCATCATCTTCCTGTATTCCAATAAGTCTTGCTATAAATAATTTCTCCAACCGCATTTTTATTATTCCGCATTATTTAGGTTCTATACCTAATATTTCGGTCATTACCAGCAGGTATGTTATTTATATACTTTAGAAAAAAACAAAATCCGACTACAAGACTATACCTACATGTACAAACTTAAACTAAAAAGTAGAAAATAATATTTTAATTACTTCAAAGCAAAGAGCATTAAAAGACAATCAACGAAATTATTGATACTTATATACCTATTTACTATTTAAAATAAGTTATTTTTGGAGTCGGTGCCAGCCAAAGCAAAACAAGGCTTAACAGATACCTCACTTTACTCAGGCAGATCCCCCCGTATTGCTTAAATTTGGAAGAGAGTAATGATGATAAGAAAGATTATTTAAAGAAAAGTAGGGAAAGAAATGGGATAAATATTTCAAATGAGAGTTTTGAGCAGCGGGCTTATAGACTTTAAACTTGAAGATATTTTCCTTCACCAAAAACTTTACTAGACACCCATACTAAATTTCCGCTTATTACATAAATTCGGGACAAAATGTCCCCATGTAAAAAAGTTACATCTATATACTACACGACCCAAAGTTTCCGAACTCAGAAGGAATCCATTAGCAAGTTTGGTCCACTCCGAGTTCCCTATACATCGCCAGAGGCCTTTAAAACTCAATTCTCTATTCTACAATCCTTAGACAACTATCAGAGGTAGTAGCTGTGAAACTACGCTAGACTTTCTTTGAAAAGAGATAGGTAGCTCAGTTCTGGATTCAATTCAGCTACTGTTCTTGAATGCTGAAGTGCGGGAGTATGAATGCTGTGTGGTTTCCGGTAGAGTAGAATAGGATCACTCCAACTCTTCCCGTGGATGTCGTACAAGGCGACTAAGGGAATACATTATAAAACATCAGTCAGGCCTCCCCAACCCGTCTGGCCAGCGCGGGGAGTGTAGGCCAAATCCTCCGTCTGTCTCCGGCAGATGAGAGAGGGTTGTGCTTCTGCAGTGGAGACAAAAATAACCTGATGGTGACTGTTCTTGAAGTCCAGGGATTAGATATTCATAGCTAGGACAACAAACATGATAAACAAACATACAGTATTGATTTCATCATCAACATAGCAGCTCAAAAAGGCTGGGGTCCGCAGTAAGAAGAATAAAATGGAGGTGCATGAATATGAGTGCTGATGAGTGAGGCTAGTATGTCAAGATAACGCATCATCATCACTATATCCTTAGACGTCCACTGCTGGACAGGATCGCGTAATGTGCCGATATACCCCTCTGGGACCAAGTCGTGAGCATTATCCCCACCCCCACCCCTTTCATACATACACATACACCCCCTACTATACACACAAACACTCATATAGACGTCATAGGCGCAAATTATTACTTAATTATTTTTATTTTTTCCTCAAATTATCATAACTTTTTAATTTATTCGTTTTCCTCTCTTTTGTTTGTTCTATCGTGTGATCAGTTTTACTGTGTTATTGGCCTAATTACATTGTGATATTTGTTTTCTAAGTGTTTTGTGCTCTTAAGTATTGTGTAAATAAATAAAATAAAATTATGTATGTATGTATATCAGACATTTAGACATTTATTTATTTAAAATATTTGAAACATTACAGATTATTATTCCATTGCGTTACAATAATTTTTATGCTATAGACGAAACAGGCATTCCTCTTTCTAGCATTCCCTTACATTCCGTCATCAGCCGTCCCATGCCGTCCACGAACACGTCACAGTGCGGTGCCTCGGCGAGCTGCGAGCCGAACAGCTGCAGTGCGCGCGCGACGGGCGAGTGCCGGTAGAGGTTGGTGCGCGAGTGTGGTGTTATCAGCTCTTAGACGTTCACTGCTGGACAACGCAATTCCTTTTCCAATGCACGCTTCCGCACCCAGTCCTGCGCCCTCCGCATACAACCGCTTCTAGCAACCTTCTAGAGGTCTTCGGTCAAGACAGGTTTACAAGATACACTTTAAAAATAATCTAGGTATTTGTGTGTCGTATACATTGTTGTGACATTAATTTTCTCAATTAAAAAAAATGACGTTCTGTACAAAGACATTATCTAAATATTTTAATTATATCTATGAAATGACATTGTATCTATTTAATATTACTATTGCATGAAATTTAATATCTTTTTTTAGTTGAATTATTTAATGAAGAGGACATTATAATTATGTAGCAATTATTATTATTTTTTAATGAGATGACATTATTACTTATTTTAATTGAATAATGAAATTGACATTGCATTTATTCAATAAATTGTAAATTGACACACAATAATATATACCTACTGTTTAAAATGAAATTGATTAAGATGATTATGTTGTAATTAATTATATTGTTATATTAAGAAATAAAGAGGTTAAAATAATAATACATTGTGGTTCTATAAGTAACTAGATTTCTAATTTGCAGTGGAAAAATGGCAACGCAAATAAGCTCTCGATACTAGAGATGAGCTTATTTGCGATCACTCTGTATACCACTGCCTCGCGACGCCTTCAAAATGCCAAAGTATTCCAAATGACCTAAGAAATTATAAATTAAATGAAAAAAAAAAAATGAAAAATAGTTTATTTTAACTTTACACTAATAGTTTTTTTTTATCAATAATGCTCTTTTGTATTTGTATTTTCGGCTGATCATTTTTATTGTCTGTCATCCGTTGCCAATTCCATCTCAAATTCTATCACGTATGCTGTCAGATGTAATAATCATGATGAGCATGACTCGCCATGTACGTGCTCGTAGAGGCCTACGAGCGAGCTACGTACGTGTTCGTAGCCAGGCCTACGAGCTATCTATGCCGCTAAGGAGATACTTCTGCTATAATGAAATTCGTAGCATCACGTAGCAATCAATCTTTTAGGGATTCATCATCAGCCTAAATACGTCCACTGCTGGACATAGGCCTCCCCAATAGAGTACCACTTTTGGTAAGTTGTCCATTGGGGGATTTGCCATAATCACCACGCTTGGCAGGCGGATTGGTGATCGCAGTAATGATCTTAACATACCCACAAGACGACACCCACGGGAAAGATAGGGGTGGTCCTATTCTAAGCCGGGAACATGGGATTCATCATAAAAGGAAAATAATTTTACCGTTTGTGTTACATTTTAAACTATATTTGCAGTGAGACTTTATTTTTATTTCCGCTTCCGCTTCCGCTCCCGCTCCCGCTAGTAGTAGTCATTTGAATTGCACCGAACATTATAAGCGGCTGGTTGCGGAGGGCGGAGGACCGGGTGTGGAGGCGTTCATTGGGGAAGGCCTATGTCCAACAGTGGACGTCTAAAGGCTGATATGATGAACATTATATACTTCTTTGGTATACTGCATAGCTGCTAATGTATT
The DNA here is from genome assembly GCA_947086405.1 of Esperia sulphurella. Classification (NCBI taxonomy): domain Eukaryota; kingdom Metazoa; phylum Arthropoda; class Insecta; order Lepidoptera; family Oecophoridae; genus Esperia; species Esperia sulphurella. Next base: position 2,507,888 of record OX352278.1, on the reverse strand, counting down.
TGAAAACAAAAAAATTCTATAACTTATGATTGAGAAAGCCGATTGCTATATGAAATAAAAACTAAATGTTACTCCGAGTTACGCCCTATGTTTATGTGAAAAGTCCATCAAAATCGATTTAGTAGTTTTTACGTTATGCATGTACAAACTAACAGACATACAATAATTCCAAAAATTCTCGAAATGTGTTCTATTACTTATCCTTAGACCCCCAATTTATTTTTATGCAAATATTTTCAATGTACAGGGACGCGAAGTTTACGTTTTTATTTATGAGTTCTCTTTGACTAGTATACCCCAAAAAAGAAGTTCTCCAAAAATGACCGTCCGTCACGATTTGCCTAGCTATGGAGAAACCATTGGTCAGACAGTACTCCATTACGGATAAAGTCCGCCGAACTCTAAATATCCATTTTGTACTATTTACCGGGACGTGTGATATATTGGTTCATCATCAGGTTATTTTTGTCTCCACTGCAGGAGCACAACCGTCTCTCATCTGCCGGAGACAGACGAAGGATTTGGCCTACACTCCCCGCGCTGGCCAGACGGGTTGGGGAGGCCTGACTGATGTTTTATAATGTATTCCCTTAGTCGCCTTGTACGGCATCCACGGGAAGAGTTGGAGTGGCCCTATTCTACTCTACCGGAAACCACACGACATATTGGTTATGTCCCATATATATACATGTCCCATTATCTGTAAGAAAATATAAAATTACTATTTAGTTCCACTTACATTTCGATTTGAGTAAGTCCCTTTAATATCGCAGATGTTTAAAAATACAGTAATTATAAGAAAATCAATTATTTATAACAGGTGTACGCCGTCCAACCCCTCGTGGTGAGGCATAGTCCCTCCCTAGGACGCTGGCGCTATTACCTCGCTGGATTGCCAGACTTACACGTTGTGCGAGGTAGGCGCCAGCCCTGAGGTCTCCGGAGGCGTGGGGCAGCCTGGTCGACGCCTCCGGAGTGAGTTGAAATCATCTCGAATCCATTCACTGATGACTTATAGAGCCTCCATTTTAATTATTTTCCCCTGGTCCGGACCACACAGTGTAAATAAACTGTACTTAAGTCACGAAAAAGTCTTTGATACGGGCGGGATTTGAACCCACGAGCTCACGATCGTGAGACGAGTGCACAACCAACTAGGCTTCCACAGGTTTAGTGATAAAAAAAAATTTATGAACCTATGGCACATGAATTTCATACACAATAAATTTCATTTCATTTCATTTCACAGTATAGATTCTAATAACCCCACCCAAAAATTCTTGTTACGTTTTGTCCCAAATATATCTCTCCATATAAGAAACTTTTCTCATCACCCGGGCGTTAGTTAACTACTTTCGGCTTTCCTTATTTTGGTAGGAAACCTGTTACATGCTTTATAAGTCCATTAATAGCGCAACTTACCCACTTAGAGTAACTTTGATGTCTAATCGGTGAAAAACGAGTGCCTTATTAAAACGTAATTAAACCATGATTAGATTAGATTAGATTTCTTTATTTCACATTACAAATTTTAATACATAGATCAACTTAAAGGTCAGAGTTAATGTGATCGTCAAAAAATATGGTTGTGCTCCTGCAGTGGAGACAAAAATAACCTGATGATAAATCTAATCGGTAAGTGCTCAAAAAATTTGCAAGATTCCACCCGGAACGACAGACAAGAAAGTGACTTAATAAAAACGTGGTAAACATTTAGAATTACAAATAATACAATGTAGAAATACGAGTATGTATAATTTATATCAACCAAGACAAAACGTGTAGTTGACCACAATTCTTTTTAGTAAATTTGTAATCAAATTCATTTCTGCCACGGTTTTATTTTATTTCATTTGCCACTGCTTCCATAAAGCCGAGAGCCACAGCCACAGGTAATTTGTCACAGATGTGTCTATTACTAATATATAAGCATTCAACAGCTGTACGACCGTCCGGAGGCCTCTACATTCCACATGTAAATGAACTGCGCAAATAAACACGGTACCACGCTACAAATAGCGCTTTTATACTATAATAGCTTTTGCCCGCGACTTCGTCCGCGTAGGTTTCAACGCTTTTAACGATTAATTTGGTTTACCGTAGAAATGAGATGTTTTTTTATCCAATTATCCAAACTCTCACATCCTCGGAATATTATAAATGTGAAAGTTTGAATATTTGGATGTTTGGAATATTAAATGTTTGGGTGTTTGTTACTCAATCACAATTATACCACTGGATGGATCGGGATGAAACTTGGCACACATGTATGTCAAAATTCAAAACATTCAAAAATTCTAAGTGTTTATTTTACCACAGAAATATTAGATACATGTTACAAGTATATTTATGTAGACAACAAATTTTAACAATATGTATATTATAAATAATAAATCATGTAGCAGATATGCAAACGTTTTTAATAGTATCTGCTTTATACACTGGTCGGTTGGCCGTTACGCAGAAAGCAGAATGTAAGGTCAGGTCCTGGAATAGGAGACAGGATAGTTTTTATCCCGAAAAAACATCTCATTCTTACGGGAAACCAAATTAATATGAATTTATGTTATATTTCAGGGTTTTAGGGACGTTGATTACGAAAATGTTATTATTATTATTTATTTATTATTTAATAGTTTATTGTACACACAAATATACAAAGAACAACACAAAGAAAAGAAAATTATACAAAAGGATAAGCTTATTTCTAAAAAAAATTCTTCCAGCTAACCTGCGGTGAAGACAAGGGATTATGGAGAGGCAGTAGTCGCGTGTACCTACTATATATTAAATAATCATAGAACATAAAATACAATAAGCATAAACTAATAAACTATAAATATCAATACAGATACATAAATACATATAACACAGAAATCGTCTGAGAGACGCTGTATATGAGAATGTTATATTTATATGGACTTATTTTGAAATTCAAGATGTGTAAATATCGAAACCTACGCGGACGAAATCGCGGGTAAAAGCTAGTAAATAATAAGGATTATCAATGTAGAATTTTCTAAAGAAAAGAAAATGTTCATAAAACAACCCTTTTTTGCTCCGAACTCAGCTGTAACATGTCATTCTCTTAGTATTCGAGTTTTATCTCGACCTTTCCAACTTTGCCCATCAAAGTGGTGTAACTCATTTGCGTGGGCGAAGTTTTTGGTAATCATACCCCAGCTAGCAGCAGCCCTAGCCAGGGTCAAACTGAAATTGGCGCCTTACTCAAAGCAATACCAAGTAGAGTGGCCATCATTACATCAGGTTATTTTTGTCTCCACTGCAGGAGCACAACCCTCTCTCATCTGCCGGAGACAGACGGAGGATTCGGCCTACACTCCCCGCGCTGGCCAGACGGGTTGGGGAGGCCTGATTAATGTTTTATAATGTATTCCCTTAGTCGCCTTGTACGACAACCACGGGAAGAGTTGGATCTAAGGATATCATCACCTTAACCTTTGATCTGCTCACGAGGATTCCCTTAGAGAAGCCATGAAGCTCCACAAGAGATTTTTAGACATTTATTTTTTCCCAGGCTAGCTGCCCCTGGCCACTACTTCAATTTACCGTAATTCATATTCATTTATTGCCGATGGCTGCTACTACTGGAATACCCTTACTATCAGGCACTTCTGCCAGTTTGAAACTTCTGACTTTAAAAATCGCCCTACCCTTATTCCGGCCCTGTTAGCTAGATTCGAAGCGTGACTAACTCGCGCCCTAGGCGAAGTTTTTTAAACGTCTAGTTGTTTGATGATACCGGTATAAATAAAAGGGGTGGGGGGGGAGGGGGGATAAGGTCATGGTGGCTTAGAAGACAGTGTGCATGCATTCCTTTCAATAGATAGAGGGTTCAAACTAAAAACTAGACAATGGAAGCTGAACAAATCTTTCTTAGGAAATATCTAAAGTACTGCATGTGTGAATATAAAAGTAATCATATTCACGCACATTAATTATGTTTTTGTCTGTTTAATATCTCATTTCTTAGGTCATATGAAAGAATACTTAAGATATTTTAAAGGCGTCGCACTCCAGAATGACCGCAAATGAGCTCACCTTTTAATATGTCAAAATATGCAAGAATTTTTTCAAAAGGCCGTTGGGCAAGCCTTAAAATTCTTTAAAAATATACATACATACATGTTTAATGTTCACGTCTTGGTCCCAGAGAGGTAGGTAGAAACGATGTATCTTTACGCAATCCAATATCGCAAAGCGACTTTCCTTTGCCCACTTTTCGCTCCGTGACGTGATGTGTTGGGAACAACATCGCCAAAAAATTCTAAGATAATCTGTCGTCGAAAGAAGTTGCCTTGAAGTTTTCGAGTTGTCGATTGATAATGGGCCCGATTCTGAAGGCACACATTTAAAATTTGACAGCGATAAAATTGGTTTCGTCTTTATCTTCATAATACTGTGTGACAAGGATAGCAACAGTTTTAGTGCTGTCAAATTTTATCGTTGTGCTTCAGAATCGAGCCCAATGACAGTTGATATCTTTGCCATCATTGGCAAGAAAAATTAAGAACTAAATGGAAAATCGCTTATTGAGCAGAATACAATGCTTACAATAAACACAATAAATCCATTCATTTCGCACAGATAAGCAAATTGTGATAGATGGTTTTCTTTCACATAACTAAAAGCTACGAAAATACTTTTTGCTCTATAGAAAAAAAGAAAGTTTGTCTTTATGTCTCCATTATTTTAAATAGATACTCTGCCTACCCTTCTGGGACCAAGGCGTGAGCATTATGTATGTATGTATAGATACAAAAATAACTTTAAAAAATAAGTCGCGTAAAACTGATTTTTTTTTATTTTATTTGGCTGGGATTTTCTCTCCTAGGATTTTCTCTCCTGTGCTATGGGAATTAAACAAGGACAGGACAATTCACAAATATAACATCAAGACCGGAATAAAACAACTTTGTACAACTGTTTTTATTAGTTCTAATCATGAAGGAAGAAAAAATTTTACGCCGCCCAGATGGAGTAGTAATCAAAACGTACTATAAAAGTCAAAGAGACAATACCTGTTTATCATTTTTATTATACAACTAGCTGTGCCCGCGGCTCCGCTCATGAAATAAAGCCTATATGTTACACCAAATTAAGCCCCATGTTTCTGTGAAAAGTCCACCAAAGTCCGATCAGTCGTTTTTAAGTGATGCGTGCACAACTCACAGACAAACAGATAAACAGACAAAAATTTCAAAAATGATCGAAATGTGTTCTGTTGCTTATCCTTAGACCCCCCAATTTTTTTTTGCAAATATCTTTAATGTACAGACACGCGATGTTTACGATTTTATTTATTGACTAGCTGTGTCCGCGGCTCCGCTCGCGTCCCGTTCCGTTTCCCACTTCTACTCCAACTCCGAAAGACACGCGAAGTTTACTATTTTATTTATTAGATAAGTTTCTGGTCCTAGAACTGATTCTAAATTGCTGAAATATATAGGTAATAAAATATATTGTTTTTTTTATTATTCATTAATCGGGACGGCGCGCCTTGTAAATTATTTTTGCGGCGGTTGAATATTCACCCGGCACCGACGCTCACAAAAGAATCCGCGGTTATGTCTAGTTTTGCGAAAATTGTAAGGATTTTCTACTCCATTTACCTGATCATAATGAACGATCGTTCATTATTCAATATTTTGCTTATTATTGTAGGGTGACCATGATTACTTTTTTATGATCTATACAGGCTGACCAGCCTCGTCTACAAGTCGGTCACTGAGCTATGAAAATGGCTAAGTCCGAAGTTCCTTGATGATTCAAAATGAGTAGACTCGACATATCTAATGCAGAGCCTCAAATATCGTCGCAGTGGGACCTGTCTTTCCATTTTATACAGGTTACATTTTGGGGAGTGTGTCCAGGAATTGAGCGATTTGATTTCCCTATCTCCCTTCTGTCACCGCACTACCAGGTCTGGGGAGGGACTTCATCCCTATGTAGTAGAGATACCACGCTCGGTATTTCTGGAAAAGTACAACATGGGTCTTTTTAAACGTAGAATGACTAGATATTTTCTGGGCAAGCGCTACCTTAGGCCTCATTGTCACTTACTATCAGGTGAGATTGAGGTCAATTGTAAACCCATCGAAATAAAAAAATAGCTTGTCATTGGTCCCAACAGATGGTTAATGGGGGAGACTTGAGAACTGTGATTCTGTGAAGTGCTACGGCGTAGCATCGTAGAGCTTTCACACAACATTTGCAATGACGATGTATTTAAAGCCTGACTTTAGTAGGTTCGAGCATTCCGCCCTACAATCTCATGATACCGTTAATTAAAATTTAAATTACACAAACTTAAATTATGAGTACTCAGACTCATTATTTCAACATTTTGGGACATCATAACACTTATCGAAACCCAAACGTTTTAAAAAAAAATCTTTTATTATGGGAGATTGAAGGAACCAACTTGTACAGATTAAAACAAGGATAAAGTTGGCTGTCCCCGGTGGCAAACGAACCCATTACCTTTGGAGTTCGAGTACAATGACCAAGGCACTAGGCCAACCCAACGAGGCGGTCAACCCTATAAAGATATTCCCTTATCCCTCATTGTGTTAAACCATGGCCATCCTACTAGGTATAAATCACCATTAGAATCCGCTACTAATTTCGCCAGCCATTAGGGCCATTATTGTTGTGTTTATAGAAAATTTTCGCGCATTCATCGGCCATTATTACTGTGGTGGACAAATTCCCTTAGAAATGGAGGACATTAATGTTTGTCGGGATGATCGCGTGATAGATGACTCTTTGTGATGAAGTCATAAGTCGCTTTAGATACTCTAATTATACTTAATGGGAAATAAATTTGCTTGTGTTATTCAGTGAGTAATGTGGAAACCAAAACCTGCAGGCTGAAGTAGGAGTGGGTCAACCGTCCTTATCCATCTATGTGACTGTCAGCTCTATTATAGTCATTTTGAATAATTGGTCCGACCAATTATTCAAAATGGACATTGTGATACTTTGATCGTTCTGAACCCGAAGGCTAGAAAGCAATGTACCAGCTACAAGGTCCTAGGCACAGCCTACCCTGAAAAGGCATACAGACTCCTATACTCCTATCTATCAGCTGCATAACAGCTTTAAAAAAAAATTGAATTCCTGAACGATTGAATGTCTTATACACCGTCCTAAATTTAATTTTAGGTTAAGTCATTCTTGTGTTGTCTAGTTTATATTGACTACATATTATTATTAATTATTAGCTTGACTTTATGATGATTACACTGACTTTTAAATTAAATTTATTATGACATTTGACTCGCTGGATTGCCAGGCTTACACGTTGTGCGAGGTAGGCGCCAGCCCTGAGGTCTCCGGGGGCGTGGACCAGCCTGGTCGACAGAGCCTTCACAAACGCCTTCGTGTCGGCTGACCACGGGCTCAGGGTCTCTTCTTCGCGTTTCTTCTTCACAGCGCTCACACCAAGGAAACGGTGGTCGAGTCGATAGTAAAAAATAAGTTTATAAATCTAATTAACTGGTTATTTATACATTTTGGCAGAGTTATTGTATATATATTTTTGGAGAGATGAATAAATAATTTTATTATTTTTTTTTTCACATCGATATACCCCCATTATGGACCTATTAAGCTATAAAACAGCTGCATATTTCGCTGTAGTAGGGTAATGTGAAATAAAGTGTTTTGTAGTTGACTTTGAATATCACCCGAATAAAGTTTAAGATTCACATTAAAAAACAATATGGTGCTGTAAGAGTATTTTAAATAAAATAAAAAAAACTTTGTAAGAAAGCCTATTATAAAATAAACGATTATTTGAATGACAAAGATGCCTGGTACTAATGTTAATTTAGCTTCGCAAAATCTTTATTAATTGTATGCAAACTTGATTTTTAAAAGATGTGTTGCGTGAAGTTTGTTGCGCCGTTTCTTCTTCACAGCGCTAACACCTAGGAAGCGGTAGTCGATAAAAAAATGACGTGTATAAATGTACCAAGTGTACTCATATGCAATAAATGATTTTGACTTTTGACTTTGAATCGTAAAGAAGCAAGATTCAAAAGAACCTGAAAAATATAAAACTGACTTTTTCCTAGTTTATTATGTAACAGGATTTAGACTTTAATGGGTTTGCAATCACCCTCTATAGAAAATGAGTCTTCCCTTCTTTTATTATAATTGCTTTCGAACAAAAAGTCTGAAGCGAGTCCCAAACGGTAGAAAGATGAAAGTGTCACCGGAAATAGAAAACCTTTTACCTGAAAACGGCATTGAGTGCCAAAATTACGAGAAATCGCTGGTGTATTTCAGCTGTATTTAGGAAGATACGGAAAATATTATATTTATAGATTATTTAAAATTTATTATGATTTAATTCCATAAAATGTCATTGTCGTAAAAGGGAGCGGTAAAATATGTTGTCAGAAAATAAAATTAAAATATGTGACTGTTACTCTGTGGCTATATCAGTTTGAATTTTTAGGATATCTTTATTAGAAGAAATCTGGTGACACTTTTCGGCATTTCACATTAAAAGTATGATTTTTCTTATTTAATATTGATTTTATATTTAGTTTAAGTGCTGTATTAAATAAGTATTAACACAGTTTAGTTATTCTACCCATGTATTTAATTTTTGTTTATAAATGACACTGAAATGTAGTTATATGTACTTTTGCAATAAATAAAATGTAACAATGTCTAAAAAAGTATGCCCAAAGTCTATGGAAGTTAGGCTGATTTGTCGCCAAAAGATAGTAAATATACTGAGAATTATTATAATTTTAGTTTTGTGGGGTTTATCTGTAACTTTGTTAATGACAATGTTGTTAAACAAAAGTTCCGCGCTAACTTTGAGTATGTTGGGCATCATGTTATGCAATATGTTGCCTAGTGGATACGAGGCTTAAAGAGCTAGTGCTAATGTTGATAGTGTCATCATCATCAAAGGAAAGAAAAAGGCAACTGCAACAAACAACATGGCGTGCATCATGTTTCGCGCCATCTAGCAACGTTGCGCGCCATCTGGCAACGTTTCGCGACGTTGCCGAACATGCTGCGCATCACTTGTCGCGCTTCAAATGTTGCCTAGTGAGTACGTCGCTTAAAAGACTTAGAAATGATAATAGGGGTTTAAAAGAGACAACTTACCTATATCCAACGATCTCTATGTACTACTAGATAGAGCGTTCCAAACAATCGCTCTGTTCCACGCAAGTAGCCACAATTCTTTCAGATTCACAATTAAACATGTGCAATTACTACGCAGAACATTTAATTATTACTAAATATTGACGCTACGGTTAAATAATGTCAATATTTAGAAAATAATTAAATGTTCTGAATAGTAACTGCACAAGTTTCAAAGTGAATGTGAAAGAGTTGTGGCTACTTGCGTGGAACAGAGCGATTGTTTGGAACGCTCCATCTAGTAGTACATAGAGATCGTTGCCTATATCGAGTTTTTCCTTACCCCCCCTTGGGGAAGAACCTAACCTCCAATATTACGGTCATAAGTTAAATACTAAATGTGACCAGTCAGTGTTCTAATGGAAAACTATAGATTTTTTACTGTCAAGCCAAAGCCTTCCTAGTTTTCGCACCCGAGACAGGTATAGAATGAATGGACCTATTTTAGTACAGGGTGACCATGGTAAGGTAGGAAATTCTTGTGTTGAATAAATTGACCGAGAATACTCCTATAGGAATTCAACTGAGCGTTCATATTTTTACCGATTTTGTTCATTCGTTCGTTCATTCGTTCGTTCGTTCGTTCGTTTGTTTGTTATGTTTTCACAGCTCGGCTATTCAACTGATTGAATTGGAAGTGCGTATGGAAAAGTCAATGTTACGCTGAACCGTTAAATCATGCAGACACTGATGTCGTACGCGATTAGGCTAGGGCTGGTAACTACGCTTACGGATTGTAGAGCGGCGCAGGACTTTACTTAAATGCGTCACATCGTTCACGCGACACCAGACCGATTGGCCCCGACAACGGGGCCGTGCCGACCTAAAGTGCGGAGTAAGACAGGCATGGCTGAGCCTAAATTTCGTTTGAGCAATGTAAGATAGCCACATACCTAAATATTAGGAAAGCAATACTATCAGACTGTGTATCAATAGCGCTTAAATTAAAAAAAAATACAATACAATACAATACACTTTATTGCACAAACAAATACAGTTACACGTTATAAAAGTTACAAATAGTACAATTTAGGCGGTCTTATCGCTTTAAGCGATTTCTTCCTATACAATCTTTAAAATTTTATGAATTTTATGAAATTATATGCCTGGAAAGGTAGGTTTACGTTGAATCAATGTATACAGCAAATTAAGCCGCAAAATGTACCCGTTTTCCATACAATAAAGACATTCTATTCTATTCTATTCTATTCTATTCTATTATATTATATTATATTCTATTCTATTCTATTCTATTCTATTCTATTCTATTCTATTCTATTCTATTCTATTCTATTCTATTCTATTCTATTCTATTCTATTCTATTCTATTCTATTCTATTCTATTCTATTCTATTCTATTCTATTCTATTCTATTCTATTCTATTCTATTCTATAAAAATACTATGACGTGTCCGAATAAAATACGTTATTCTGGCGACCCCATCACCACAAATCTGGGAAAATCTCCTCTATTTTGTACGGCGGCGCTGCGTGCTGCCGATTTTAAGTGGTGCCATCAATCTCACTGCTTGAGTCATTGTTACAGTATACTATTAGAGCTCGAACGTAAAGTTTGGTGTTTCAGGCCAATTTGTGAGGTCTAGAAAGTCAATGCATGATAGTTTTGAGCAATCATCACTATTGAACATAAGCCGCCCCAATATAATTAGACAAGTGTAGTATATGTCTGTAATATTATTTTTATATTTATAACAAGATGTCTAGTCGTATTGTTTGATATTTACGGAGCTAGAAGTAAATATTTCGTTATTTGGATAACAGCGAATGTAGGGATGGATAATAGAAATAATAATATCTGCAACTGATATTGCTTCGCTACTTATATAATTTCGACCTAATGTAGGTAGGTATGGGATGTGATGTGATTCATTCGACTCAGATTGCTAGATCCCTAGTGAGAATCAAACCTACGTCCTCTGGTGCTCGAGTCTAAAGACCAAGCCACCAGGTCACGCTCATAATGATTAAAAAATGAATTGTATATGCATTTTAATACCATACTTAAATGCAAATACCATGCATTTTTCTAATATATTTTTAAGGGTAAATTATGACCAGACAATTCCATATACATATGAGGATTTTTAAAAGATTTTCTTGTACGAGGCGACTTAATAGAGACGTTTAAGATACTCACACACAAATACAGCCTGCACAAGATTTTCACAAAGAAAGCCATACTGCCGTTGCGAGGACACCATCTGAGAATAAGCCGCACTAACTCAGACTCAAATGTTGCACATCACTTTCTGAATAATAGAGTTCCACGATCGGAAATTGTTCAATTGTGGAACAGGCTCCCAGATGAAGTGGTTTCAGCCACATCAATAAACTCTTTTAAAAATGGCCTTGACAACTGGCTGAAAACTAATACAGTTTAAAAGTTAAAATCCAACACTGTGAAATAGATATATCAGCATATTTGCTGCTCGTCTATAATATAAATAATAATACATTTTCTGTCTCAGCATTATAGCAGCGAAATAAACATTTCGACGCAAAAAAGCATAAACGCTGTAACGTCGATGTAATTTATTTTGTTAGGTATTGCAAAATCGGAATCAGACAACAAAATTTACCTCGAATAGTCCAGTGTCTCCACAGCTAATAAAACAGACACTGGCTCCAGACCATTTGACGTGGACCTAATTGGTTTTCTGATTTCGAAGCGAAACGATGTGGGTTACAGCGTTTCTGCTTTTTTACGTCGAAATGTTTCTCTTTCTGTAGTAACCCAATTACATTATAAAACATCAATCAGGCCTCCCCAACCCGTCTGGCCAGCGCGGGGAGTGTAGGCCAAATCCTCCGTCAGTCTCCGGCAGATGAGAGAGGGTTGTGCTCCTGCAGTGGAGACCAAAATAACCTGATGATGAGTAACGCTGAGATAGGAAATCTTTAAAAAATCCTCATAGGTATATATGGAGTTGTCTGGTGTAGAACAACATAATCGATATCTAAATAGAAATAGTGTTAGTTTTATATTTCAAAACGTATGTTCGATTCCTGAGCCGAGTACAAGTTTTTTAAATATATAAATGCAGTTTTTCTTGTTACTAAAATCGATGACATGGTTCCTGAGAACAGATCTTCGTTTGTCTTATGGTTTCAGACTTTCCCATACTGACCGATCTAAATGTTACACCCTCATACTATCTCTTGTAAAACATAACTATCTGATGGTTTTTGGTATTGCTCGAGAAGTAGCGTCTAATCGACAGCGAACCACATCGTACACATTTTGTTCCAAACGATTCTAGGTTTTTACGTCTTACCTACCTACATTTTGGTCTTTCTCCAAGTTAAAGTCACACTCATTTATTGCATACAATGATGATGATCATCATGTCAGTCCCTGGAAGTCCACTGCTGGACATAGGCCTTCCCCAACGAACGCCACCACACCCGGTCCTCCGTCCTCCGCATCCAGCCGCCGCCGGCCACCTTCTTTAGGTCGTCGGTCCACCTGGCGGCGGGGCGTCCCACCCTGCGAGTGCCGATCCGCGGTCTCCACTCCAGAACTCGTCTGCCCCAACGGCCGTCGGTTCTGCGGCATATGTGGCCCACTGCCGCTTCAGCTTATTAATCCTTTCGGCTATGTCGGTGAGTTTCGTTCTTCGTCGGATCTCCTAATTACGAATCTATCTTTCAAAGAAACGATACAATGATATTTACATACAATTATATTTATATACATTTATTGCATACAAGGCGACTAAGGGAATACATTATAAAACATCAATCACGCCCCCCAACCCGTCTGGCCAGCGCGGGGAGTGTAGGCCAAATCCTCCGTCTGTCTCCGGCAGATGAGAGAGGGTTGTGCTCCTGCAGAGGAGACAAAAGTAACCTGATCAACCTGATGATGATGATATTTCATACTGTGGACGTATCACGCCGCATAATAACGAAGCCAAAACATGGCACGTTTAGAAATTTTCGATATTTATTGAAAATTAAATTATTTTACTACATTCTCTACACTTTTACGCGTGTTATCTTTTTATTTTGTGTCTTTAAGGTATTATTTTGAACTTTTAATGACACAATTACAGCTTGGCGATCGGAACACGACATAGAAAAAGTGTGCTTACCTACATTGACATTAAGCACACTTTTGACGTCTCGTAAATAGCGCGCTGATGCGATGTCTTTGGTATGAAATATCATTGATTGCATACGAGTACAATTGGTAAATTTATACACATCAATTATTTTGCGACTCCTTTTCAAAACAAACAGAATTGACTAGTGGCATGCTGACACAACGCACACATCACGCGTATCTCTACGTCACAATGTTTACGCGTCACGTCACGCCTGTCGGCGTAACATGTATGTCGGTCAATATTAGCCGCCGGCTATCGTTTGCTGTTTGCCCTCCGAGGGGATGTCCTGCCAAGTCACTCTGATATGTTTTCAAAGCTAAACCATTTCGGTTAGGCAAAGATACGAGAACATTCAGCCTTAAAATCGTTAGCTTATAGAAATTACTGTAGGGTAATAAGTCAGGGGACCTGGTCATGGTAGTTGCCTGTCCGATGCTGTCCAGACGAGTCACGGGTATGCGGTCCCGGCTTACAGAGTTCTCGCTAGTACAACATAACATACATACATAATGCTCACGCCTTGTTCCCAGAGGGGTAGGCAGAGACGATTTAGCGCCACTTTGCGCAACGTAATGCAGCAAAGTGGCTTTCCTTCGCCCGCTTTTGGCCCCGTGATACACCTTGACGGGCCCTGGTGCAATCCCTTAGTCGCCTTAACGACACCCACAGGAAAGAGAGTGGCCCTATTCTAGGCCGGGAACCATACGGCAACCTTGTGATCTGTTTAACTTAGTTATTGGCCTTATTATATGTTTGTTTTCTAACTAAGTAAGTGTTTTCTGCTGTTAGGTATTGTGTGAATAAATAAATAAAAATCTCTTATGTAGTAACTATTAAGCAATGATCTCTATGTACTACTAGATGGAGCGTTCCAAACAATCGCTCTGTTCCACGCAAGTAGCCACAACTCTTTCACATTCACAATGAAACTTGTGCAGTTACTACTCAGAACATTTAATTATTTACTAAATATTAACATTTTTAACCGTAGCGTCAATATTTAGTAATAATTAAATGTTTTGCGTAGTAACTGCACAAGTTTCATTGTGAATGTGAAAGAGTTGTGGCTACTTGCGTGTAACAGAGCGATTGTTTGGAACGCTCCATCTAGTAGTACATAGAGATCGTTGCTATTAAATAATTCTGTGTCTTATGCCAACGAGGCTGCCTTTGGATTATTGCACTCAAAAAATTACAGGAATTACGGATGACATAGTAGCCGCAAGGAGGGCCCTTGCGCTTGGCCCCAGGAGGGCGGAGGGCCATAACAAATATATCTGTCTCTGGAGAAACGAACACGATAATCATTTCCCACCGCCATTATAAATTCTAATCATACGTTCGCGCCTCTCCGCATCCAAATATTTCATTGGATTCCTTAAAGACGTGATCGTAATTTGATATCGGCTCTTTCCATTCCGTGGAATACCTCCTGGAATATGACCTAAGTAATGTCTTGTTTAGGGAAACCGTCTAAAAATTTGGGTACAGTCGGCAAAAACAGCTGATGGAGAGCAACTTTACGCTGATAATTAATTATCACTTTTAAGGATTTTGGAATAAAGTTCAAAAGTAGGACCTTAAGCTATGTGGATGGATACATTGTATTCCTACATCCAATTTTAAACTTTCGCTAGACATAGAGGTCGTTAGCTTCCTACTAATATTATAAATGCGAAAGTTTGGATATTTAGAAATTTGTTAATCAATCACGCTTCAACCACTGGACGGATCGTGATGAAACTTGGCACACATATATAGGTAGGTCCTGGAATAGAACATAGAATAGTATTTATCCCGAAAAAACGTCTAATTCCTACAGTAAACCAAATAAATCATTAAAAGCAGTGAAGATGTGTAAATATCGAAAGCTACGCGGACGAAGTCACAGGCAAAAGCTAAATTGCAATATATTTCAGAAACTATTTCACGCCGAGTCAAGGTCGGGTAAACGTCTACTAAAAATGTGCAAAAGTTCCATATAGCGCGGTTTTTAATAGCATAACCGTTAACCGTAGAAACTCCTCACTAGAAACGTGACCGCGAAGTATAAAGGATGTGCGGGAGAGGCCCGCTATGTCCGGAAATCGACACGCGTGGAACTGAAGAAATCAAATGGTTATATTAACCGTTCTATTTTGATAGTATTTCTGTGGTAGCTTAAATAAACTACGTGGGTAAGGGATGAAAGGAAGGTTACTTCCAGCCAACGATCTTTATGTACTACCAGATGGAGCGTTCCAAACAATCGCTCTGTTTCACGCAAGTAGCCACAACTCTTTCACATTCACAATGAAACTTGTGCAGTTACTACGCAGAACATTTAATTATTTATTAAATATTGACATTATTTAACCGTAGCGTCAATATTTAGTAATAATTAAATGTTCTGAGTAGTAACTGCACAAGTTTCATTGTGAATGTGGAAGAGTTGTGGCTACTTGCGTGGAACAGAGCGATTGTTTGTAACGCTCCATCTAGTAGTACATAGAGATCGTTGCTTCCAGCAATAGGTACGTAATTTTCATCTGAGAGGGCAAGATTAGGTAGATACATAATAAAAAAAATATCGTATCTATCTATCGATTTATTCCAATACAAATATCCTCTCATTGATAATCTTCATTGCGAGCGAGAGTTTTTGTTCATCATCATCATTATCATCATCCGGTTATTTTTGTCTCCACTGCAGGAGCACAACCCTCTCTCCTCTGCCGGAGACAGACGGAGGATTTGGCCTACACTCCCCGCGCTGGCCAGACGGGTTGGGGAGGCCTGATTGATGTTTTATAATGTATTCCCTTAGTCGCCTTGTACGACATCCATGGGAAGAGTTGGAGTAGTTCTATTCTACTCTACCGGAAACCACACGGCATTTTTTGTTCATTTTTTGTTCGTTTTTGTTCGTTAGTTAAAAAATATCCTTACAATATTTTTTAGCTAAGTTTCGTCACCACAGTACCTACGTCCTAGTTCATAACTCACAAAATTTGCATTCCCGAACGTTCCCCGTTCCTACCGCGCCTAATGCACTTTTAATGGCAATATCATATATTAGAATATTTCCTAGACGCGTGTGTACGTCCTGGAGTCTACACTAATATTATAAAATCGTATGTTTGTGTTATTGACTTTATATCAGAACTTTATATCAGAACTTTATATCAGAAACTACTTTACTTTAATTCTTCCACTGTTAGATCTCTCTCCATTCATACATTTATTAGTTTTTTTTTATTATTAAAGATCAGCGTGGGAAGAAATCTGGGCTAATACCTCTGTTTTCGCAAAAACAATCGCGGTAGGTAGGTAGAAATTTATTTATATCGCAAACTGATTATTTCTAACGTCAATAGTGGGCCTGATTCTGGAGGCACGCACATATTTAAAATTTGACAGCGCTAAAATTGGTTTCGTCTTTATCTTCATAATACTGTGTGACAAGGATAGCAACAGTTTTAGTGTTGTCAAATTTTAACATTGTGCCTTCAGATACGAGTCCATCATATACTCTATTCTCTAAAATTTAATAAGTTAATTCCGTCCAAATCTGTCGAGAAGTTCCGTCTAGCTCCCTTTGGACTGAGCGGTGACCACACGCCACTTATTTTTACTGGCTGTCCTATGACGTCATCGGGGTGGGGTGGAGTGGCTGAAATGATTTTTTTGTAGACGCCAATACGATCTTTACGTTGGTGTAACTATTGTATTTCTAACTTTTAAACTTTAGTTACACGAAGTTCTCGAAAGTGCTCATTAATTTTTCGTAACGAAACTTGTCTTGGATGACCCCGACTGTTCGGAACACATCGGAACACAGAATATTTGTATGCTGGCAACATATAATATAAAATAAGAAGCGACTAACTTCCGTTTCCGCATCATTCGGTTCGCCATCTTGGGGTTGTCACGCTTGTGCTGTGTATTTAATAAAACCCAAGACATGAACAAAGAATAAGATAGTTTTATTAAAGATTTAGATGGGTCGTGATCGACCGCCCTGATGGCAGTTTCTAGGTTTGGTCGAGCTTCAGAGGTGTTCCGCTACTGGCCTGGCTGTCCCTGCTGTAGTGTGGACGGTGACTGCAGGAGTCTCCGATGAGGGCTAGGTGCTGGCTCTGCAATGAGTGTCCGCAGCTCGTCCAAGGGGTCCAAGGCCAAACGGTGTAGCGGAGAGTGTAGGTCAACGATGTGAAGAGAGCTTCAACGTTAACTTCGACGTTAACTTAGACGTTAACTTAGAACCCTGGAAGATTTAGCGGGATTAGATCCTCTTCCAGTGAGTCTCCATGCATCCACCTTTCCACACCATTGCAAGTAAGCTGGGCCATGATGGGTGGTTTGATTGTGGCGATACATGGAGATTAGAAACGGAATAGCACAGTGGTAGGAAGGTGAAAATAGAACATGACATAAAGAACCAAAGAAAACAAGTGGAAAACATACACAGATCAGAACAGAATTTATGAAAAGAGTTTTACAAGGCCAAATTAACAAATAGGTAAATATCAGTTCACACTTACCCAACAGCGGGGGTCTAAATTAACTGAATTTAGTGTTTAATATAGGGAACACTATTTATTGAGTAATTAAGGCTTTTTAGGTGGTTTTAGGGCACCAAGGAATAAATTAAAATCTGACAGTACGAAACAGCTGTTCGTTTTTTCTCTCGAGATTTGAAATGACCGAGTGAAGTCAGTGACGTTTCGCGTCGCCGCGTAGGGGTTGCCGCTTCTACGGTTGATACCGATTATCGATTAAAAGTGAATCGAGAATCGATTGTGTTGAAATCGCGATTAACGTAAATTAAAAGAGATTCACGTTACAGATTCGCCTCTCCCCTCCAGGATTTTACTTCCTATGAAGAAAAATCCGAAACTAACTAAATAAAGGAAAAATTCAACCTAATAATCACGCCGTTCTTGTTGTACTTTACCTAGGTTATAAGTAAATTCCAACGATAATGTAAATAAGAAGAACTACTCTTACCATTCATACATCAACAAAACATTCTTCAACTTTCAAAATTCATCTTTCTAACTAACCTCAATATTTATTGATTAATACGAGGCACCAAATCATAAATAAAGGCAACTGACATATTGATCTGTTGACTTAAAGTAAATCTTCCGTTTTTCAAAAACAAAAATAGGTGACAATCATCGACGCGACTATCGGTGAGGAAAAAATTACAAAATTTTGATAAAAAAATCTGTTCTGTGTATTGCAAGTAATTTATTGATAACTACTAACTAATTTCAAATCTTTGATATGCCAAGTACCAATGTCTTTACCGTTCATGTCATGTAACTCATATACTAAAGGTGAGTTTTTACTTACCACCCTGCATTTGATAAATTTGGGTGCTAACTTTTTACTAAAGTATTGGTCTTTATCGCTCTGGAAATACGTTCTTTTCCAGACGATGTCACCAATTTGAAATTCTGCCGATTTTCGGCGTAAATTATACCTAGACGTATTCTTTACGTGAGCGTGCCAAAGAGAAGCCTGTACATTATTAAATATGCCTGCTAAATTACCTATATTATCGCAGTAAATGTCGCGAGGTAAGAAAATAACTTCGTCCTCGATATTCGGATCAATGTAGTGGGATCCGCATGTGACGAGTTCTCTCCCATGAATGAGAAGTGTGGGTGTATAGCCTGTTGCCTCACTTACAGAATTATTCATGGCAAATTGTATTTTTGGCAAATTAACATCCCATGATCTGTGATCGTTCTCTATGAAACATGAAATGCAGGTTACAATAGTTTTGTTGTACCTTTCAACTGTGTTTATCTGTGGAGTGTACTTTGGTGTGAAGAATACATTTGGTATTTTATACTTTTTAAAGAAATTTTCTAAATTTTTGGAAATAAACTGGCTACCATTATCTAAGAAAATTGTTTGTGGAACACCATGAACAAGGAACACAGAGTCCTCTAAATGTTTCACCACTGCATCAGCTGTTGCTCTGCGCAGTGGAAACATAACGCAATATTTAGAAAAACAACAGACTACTACAAGTAAGTAACAGTTCTGTTTTCGACTAGTGGGAAGTGGACCAATGAAGTCAATTGAAATCATCTGAAATGGACGGGAACATTGTTTTGGTCTTCCCATTTCACCCAGGGTAGCATGGTTAGGTGATTTGATGGAAAGACAAGTTGGGCAATTTGAAACAAATTTTACAACGTCTGAGTGCATACCCGGCCAGAAGTAGCGTAGAGCCAAGCGAAGGTAAGTTTTGTGAATTCCCAAATGACCTGCAGTAGGTTCATCGTGGTTTTCAGAAATCACTTTCTCACGTAGTTCGCTAGGAACTACCTCTTTCCATGCAAACTCAGCAGTAAGAGGAGACTTGTTTTTTGAAAGACGGTAAAGGGAATTGTTATTAATTTTAAAATTTTCGAGACTACTGGGATTGTTTAAACAAGTGTTGTATATTGTTTTGTACCAAGAATCGGTTGTAGTTGTAATTGAGTTAGATGTGGAAATTGCTGATACGGGGACCGCACGAGATAGAGCGTCGGGTATAACGTTATCTACTCCACGACGATGCTTGATGACAAAATTAAATGAAGATAGACGTACCCCCCACCTAGCTAGTCTACCGGTTGGATTGCTAAGGGATAAAAACCATTGAAGAGCGGAATGGTCCGTGTAGACGGTGAAGGTTTGTCCATTCTCCAGGTAGCAACGCCAATGCTCCAACGCAATGAGAACAGCGAGTGTTTCCCTCTCTGTTATGCTATAGTTTTTCTCTGCACCAGTTAAAGACTTGCTCATATAAGCTACGGGCCTCTCTTTTCCGTCAATTAATTGCGTCAACATTGCGCCAGTGCCGTAATTACTTGCATCGGCATGGACCTCAAAAGGTTGGCTATAATCTGGGCAGGCCAGGACTGGGGCAGAAACTAAACATTTTTTGAGATTATTGAAGGCGGCATCTGCTTCAGTGCTCCAAGAGAAGGGTGGAGATGTCTTTTTGTTAGTAGTCAACTTGTTTAGAGGGCCCGCTAACGTGCTAAAGTTAGGAACAAAACGGCGATACCAAGTAGCAGTTCCTAAGAAACGTTTAACGTCCTTTTTACAAGTTGGGGTTGGGTAATTTACAATAGCTTGTACTTTTTCTGGGTCAGTGCGTAAACCTTGAGCATCTACGACGTATCCTAAATACTTTAACTGACTCCTAAAAAATTGGCACTTATCGATGTTGATAGTGAGATTTGCCTGTTTCAGTTTATCAAGCACTCGTAACAATAGTGAGACGTGCTCCTCGAAAGTGTTGCTTACAAGCACAATATCATCTAAGTACGCAAATACTCTTAACTCAAATTCGGGGCCGAACATCATGTCAACTAGACGTTGCTGAGTCGCAGGTGCGTTTGTCAGACCAAAGGCTGTGGTCTTAAAACGTAAAGTGCCGCGACCTGGGACGTAAAATGCGGTTTTATTCCTATCTTCTTCAGCAATAGGTATCTGCCAAAATGCCTTGGACAGATCAATACTAGAAAGAAATTTGGCATCGCGAAGATTGTCCAGTATCTCTGATATATATGGAAGATTATACGCATCGCGTTTGGTAACAGAATTTAACTTCCTACTATCTAAACAGAATCTAGGTTGACCATTCTTTTTGGATACTATTAGTACTGGTGATGACCATGCACTCTCGCAAGGCTCCACAACATCTAGACCTAGCATTTCATCAACCTGCTCTTTCAAAATTTTCTGTTTTTCGGGAGACATACGGTAGTATCTCTGTTTTAACGGAGGGGAATCACCTGTATCAATGTGATGAGTAATCAGATGAGTTCTGCCTAGACCCTTACGTTCTGTAGAGATTTCGTTGAATTGTTCAATTAAATTGTTTGCAATATGGCGCTGTGAATCTACTAAATTATCCATAGAAGTAATATGCTTGTCGAAATCCGTAGTTAAAATCGCTAACGAAGCTAATCTGTTTTGAGTTATGTCAATAGAGCCAATATACTTGGGGCACAACTCAAATTTCCTCCAGAAATCTACTCCTAGTAGTAAGGGAGTTTCAATTTGTGGAACTATATAGCACTTGATAATGTTAAAAGCGTTTTCAAAGTGTATCGGTAGATTCATGTAACCTATGCTTTTTAAATTTTGACCACCAGCAGCAATAACACTAATTTCATCGCCATTGTTAATGGTTAGACCTACGTTTAATAATTCCTGATGGGAATTATTGCCAAGAATCGATACCGCAGCACCAGAATCTAATAAACCGCAAGCATTTAAATCATTAATTTTCATTTTAATATAAGGTCTATTATCATTTTCAGGTTTATCTAGCAGGATTGAAGTAACTTTGTAAATTGTAGAGAAGTTTTTAATAAATTGTAACCATTTTTGCCATTCAGAAGCATCAAAATGGTTAATATTAGATGTACTACAATCCTGGTTTTCTAGTTTTTTGAATTATTTGGAGTATTCTTTTGACAATCAGGGCAGTCATTTGAACGAACGTCAGGACGACCGCAACGAAAGCAAACTATCTTTCGTTCAGCTGTACAGTTCCTAAGACAATGACTGTCCACTCGACAACGTGGGCAGAACTTGTTATTCTTTGTGATGGTGTTCACAGGTTTCGCATTAGTATTTGCGTTGTTGTAATTTGAGTAGTTAGTATTAGTATTACCCTGACTACGATTGTAATTGTACGAGTAATGTTGTTTCGTCTGTGCGTTTGTGTTGTTTGGGGTATTGTACTGTGTATAGTTACCATGCCCTTTATTGAACTTAGTGTAGTTAGCAGAGTAATGAAACTTTTGGTTATTACTCGGAAGATCTTTAAAGTTTTTATTAGTACTCGTAGACTGATACGCAAACTCAGGGGCTAGTGTTTCAGTAGAAACTCTTGGCGGCTCTCGAAATTGAGACATACGGGCTTGTATGTTTTCAAAATTTTTACATAATGAACGCAATGTTTCAATGTTATTAATACCAGACGAAGAAGTTAGTACGTTGGCATAGCAAGGACGAATATTATGCATAATAATTTCTAGTTTCTCCTCCTCCGATATTTTCCTATCCAGCTGTGAGAACATGCCTGACATAATAGAAAGGTAAATAGTAATGTTTTCGCGTTCACCTTGTGTGCGTGCTCTTATCTCTTCAAGAAGACGATAGTCATAATCAGCGTGACCAAAATCGTCTTTAAGTCTCTCGCAGACATCACTCCAAGAGGATGCGGTATGTTTAATGCTTCTAAACCAATGTAGTGCCTCATCGGTAAAAATTTCAGTAGCAAAAGTAAGTAGTTTATGAGAAGGTATGCTTCTTGCTGTTGAAAATTCGTTTACGCGTTGAATAAAAGCACGTGCACACGTTTTGCCGTTGAATTTTAGTTTTGACAAATCAGACAGTCCTTTATCACAACTTGACGTTGTACATGCCATAACATTAGGGGTCATAGTCCCAGCAGCATCTGTGTCATCATCTTTGTCTAGTGCGTCACCAGGCGGTTTTATATTTTTAAGTTTGTATTTAAGCGATTCGAATCGATTTACACAATCCGACAATATCTGAAGTCCTTCCGCGCAAGTAGAGCAATCAATTCTGCTAATTCTGTATTTTAAATGCAGTGTTAAATTTTGAGCTCTCAATAAAATATTCCTATCAAAACATAAACTTAATTGTGCTACTAAATCGTCAAGTTTCAGCAATGTTTCCTTAACTGCTTCCAGATCAGTAACAGGACCGAATGGTGAAACAAGAATATCCTCCGAAGGATGTAACGCAGCTATTTTCACAATCTGTTTTCGCAATTGTTCAACCGTAGATGCGGGAGTTTCCCCACGGATTGCAACTTCATACGCCAACTCTGCTTTTTGCAAAGACAGAAACTTAATATCGCCCATGTCGACAAAAGCAAGGAATAAAAAAAATATCAGATATCAAACTCGTTTGGGCAAATGTGAACGATACAAATAAATAAAGCACTATTACTACTCCGCTCTGTAACAATGTAGTGATAACAGAGTTGTTTTTTTTTTAAATGAAAATATAAATAAGAATGAAAATGAATGAAATAAAGCAAAGCCAAAACAAAAATAAAATTGCAACTAAAAATTAAATATGCAAAATAAAAATAACCGATAACCAAAATGTAGAATGTTTACAATAATAGATTCGATTAATTTAAAGAGAATCGATTACAAAACATAAAAATATATCGATTAACAATCGTTATAAAGAATCGATTATAAATTATCGAAAGGGTAGGAACGTCACTAGTGTTCACTTTTTTTACATTTGAAGGTAATTTCAATTTAAAACAAAAAAATTTTTACAACAGTTACAAAACAATTTACACTCTAAAACTTGGTTATCAAGCACACAAATAAAGAAAGCAAAAATAAAAGTAAAAAAACAAAACTTTACAATGTGTATGCGCACAATGCAAACTACTCAAAAAGCTCAACAAAACTCAAAAACTGACCATCAAAACCACGTTGTAGGCGCCACTGTCACGCTTGTGCTGTGTATTTAATAAAACCCAAGACATGAACAAAGAATAAGATAGTTTTATTAAAGATTTAGATGGGTCGTGATCGACCGCCCTGATGGCAGTTTCTAGGTTTGGTCGAGCTTCAGAGGTGTTCCGCTACTGGCCTGGCTGTCCCTGCTGTAGTGTGGACGGTGACTGCAGGAGTCTCCGATGAGGGCTAGGTGCTGGCTCTGCAATGAGTGTCCGCAGCTCGTCCAAGGGGTCCAAGGCCAAACGGTGTAGCGGAGAGTGTAGGTCAACGATGTGAAGAGAGCTTCAACGTTAACTTCGACGTTAACTTAGACGTTAACTTAGAACCCTGGAAGATTTAGCGGGATTAGATCCTCTTCCAGTGAGTCTCCATGCATCCACCTTTCCACACCATTGCAAGTAAGCTGGGCCATGATGGGTGGTTTGATTGTGGCGATACATGGAGATTAGAAACGGAATAGCACAGTGGTAGGAAGGTGAAAATAGAACATGACATAAAGAACCAAAGAAAACAAGTGGAAAACATACACAGATCAGAACAGAATTTATGAAAAGAGTTTTACAAGGCCAAATTAACAAATAGGTAAATATCAGTTCACACTTACCCAACAGCGGGGGTCTAAATTAACTGAATTTAGTGTTTAATATAGGGAACACTATTTATTGAGTAATTAAGGCTTTTTAGGTGGTTTTAGGGCACCAAGGAATAAATTAAAATCTGACAGTACGAAACAGCTGTTCGTTTTTTCTCTCGAGATTTGAAATGACCGAGTGAAGTCAGTGACGTTTCGCGTCGCCGCGTAGGGGTTGCCGCTTCTACGGTTGATACCGATTATCGATTAAAAGTGAATCGAGAATCGATTGTGTTGAAATCGCGATTAACGTAAATTAAAAGAGATTCACGTTACAGGGTAAAACGTGTGTTCCAAATATATTCCGGATTAGCGGGCAATTGTCGCTAATAAAATTAAAATCTTCATTGTTCCTAGTGCTATAGCTAAGAAAACCTAAATTTTATGTTGGTGAAGAAATAAATACCAGTAAATACAGTCCACGATTTCATTTTAAAAGACCTTCACCCAACACCGACCTTAACGTAAGACGTTCATCGAATTCACGTAAATAGGAGTGCCATTTTAATCATAATATAATCATAACCAGCTTTATTGGTGACCAACAGTTCCGCTCTTATTCCCACTTCCGCTCCCATTCTCGCTCCCGCTCCCGCTCCGCTTCCGCTTCCGCTGCCGCTGCTGCTGCCGCTGCTGCTGCCGCTCCCGCTCCCGCTCCCGCTCCCACTCCCACTCCGAAGTGTAGTTAGTCCTAATGTCATCGTAATCTGAATGCCGAGCATAATATACTTTGTTTAATGTACACCTTCCCGCTGCCCTCACCCCCTTCTCCACCACTCGACCTCCACTTTATTCACTACCTTCCCACTACACTTCAATGACGACTCCCTATTCTAAAAGAATTCCACGCGGATAACGTCGCGGGGCGGCAAGAAAGGCATGTGATATGGAAACATTTGAAACACAGCCAAATTACGAACTTCTTGGCAATTCAGCATTGTAAGCGTTGCTGTAGTCCAGTTTGAGAGGTAAGATAGCCAGTGTAAATAACAAGCTGACGAGGCATTTCATATGGGTTCTCAGAGAGTACTGTAGCAGTTAGGTACTTACTCACACAGCCAATTGTAAATTTACTGTACGGAACAGCCGGCCATAAATAGATATAAGTTTTTGTAATAGTTTTAGGTTTCTGTTTGTTTCCTATAAGTTTATATTGTTTGTATGTACCTTGTAATAGTATTCTAATAAATGGTGGCTTTAGGGAATATTAGGCATAGTAGGACAGACCACGCGGCCTTTATTTACAGAATAGCATAGGAAGGGTCCGCGTGGGTTTTATTCAGGTATAAGGACGCGCGGCCTTCACAAAGGTTTTACCGTTGTAGCTTTAGACGCTCACAATGTCTCTCCCTCGCGCGGCTCCCCATCTCTTCCGCACACGGTACCGTTACGACGCGTAAACCGACGCTTTCTCCCGGTGCCTGTCCCAGCGCCCAGCCTAGTCCTTTGTTCCGATCGGCCGAACCGTTAGCCGAACGGATTCTATAAATATAGGACAAGACCCCCAGCTCAGCCTGTTCTCTCCCCGCTCTGGTCGCCGCTACAACTTCAGTCTCAGCACGTAGCGACACAGTAAAAAGCCACGTGGCCTTCATACCACGCGGCCATCACGAAGTCGAGTCAATCTACAGCGCTCTCTACAGTCAGTTGAGTGCAGTGTCCATTCAGTTCAGTTGGTTCACTGTACTCTCCAGTCTTAGCAAGATCTACAGCTCAGACAGATCTACAGTTCAGCCTGTTCACACTCCACTTCAGTCGCCGCTACATCACGAAGTCCAGTCAGTTTAGAGCGATAGATCTACAGTACAGACAGATCTCCAGTTCTCCAGTTCAGTCCAGTTTAGAAGCCACCATAGAAATAAGTGGTTGTTTTATTACACCGGCGAACCTTCCCGCTTACGATCCGCCGCGCCGACGTCATTGTCATCACCCACCGCCGACGATATAGAAGCCCTCCAATCCCGGCATAGTAAAACGTGCGCGGGCCCCCGCGTCCCATCGCCATCTTTACAGTCCGTGGCGATACGCACACAGTTGGGACGTGGGTCCCGTACATGTGTCTGGTCCTTCGAGCCGGATCACGAGGGTACGGCAGACTACAGTTCAGAAGATGCCAATGACAAGATTCATCGGGAAGATTCGCGGCGCCGTACCTACGACGCCACCGACAGAGATGCACGCAGCCACCGTCGATTTACTCGCGGCGGCTGACACAGAGGAGAGAGCAGCCCGCACAGAGGCGCCCGCAGCCGCCGGCGCTTTATCATACACGCCGCCGTCGCCGGCGTCAACACCACCGACGTCGAGGTGCCCTGCGGAAACCAAGACAGCATGGTTCAGGGAAAATACAGCCACAGAAGTCACAGTACAGAACCAGAGACGACGACCCGCCGCTTCAGACGCTGTTACAATAAAGGGAACTTTAAGAAGCAGAATTAACAGCAAGAAATCGAAGCGCTCGAGATTCATTGCCGAAGCTCGGGCTAAGATCGCGCGTCTACGACTAGAAGCCGCCGAGGCCGAACTAGCCGCATTGGAAGCGCGTTTGTCGGAAGATGAAGAAGTCTTCAACGCCGAGTCGCAACCTAGGGTGCAAGACTGGCTCAACTCAAGCCAAAAGCATCTGCTGCCCGATACCGGTCAGCCACAGCGAAATACAGTCACCGGGGAAGCGCGAGCACAGAACAAAGGAGCACAGCCGCCTCCCGCGCCCCTCGCGCCCCCCGCATCGCTCGTAGCACTGGTACCCTCTGCATTACCTGCTAAGCCCGTCGCAACCGTCGCCGATATCGCGGTCCCACTCCCACAGCCGGGAGTGACAGCAACAGGTGACAAAACGGGACAGCAGTACGAAGCCGCAGCAGAGGGACAGAGACAGAAACAGTGCTACGAACCACCGTACGAACAGATTTCCGTCACCGGGGAAGCGCGAGTACAGAACAAAGGAGCACAGCCGCCTCCCGAGCCCCTCGCGCCCCCAGCACTGCCCGTAGCACTGATTCCCTCTGCATTACCTGCTAAGCCCGTCGCAGCCGTCGCCGATATCGCCATCCCACTCCCACAGCCGGGAGTGACAGCAACAGGTGACAAAACGGGACAGCAGTACGAAGCCGCAGCAGAGGGACAGAGACAGCAACAGCGCTACGGACTATCGCATGAACGAGATACAGTTGTCGGGGTAGCGCGAGCACAGATCAAAGGAGTACTGCCGCCTCCCGCGCCCCTCGCGCTCCCCGCGACACCCGTAGCATTGGTATCCTTTGCACTATCTGCTACGCCCGTAGCAGCCGCCGCTGATGTCGCCGTCATGCTCCAACAGCCGGGAGTGACGACAACAGGCGGCAAAATGGGACAGCAGTATGAAGCCGCAGCAGAGGGACAGAGACAGCAACAGCGCTACGGACCAACGTATAAGAAAAACACAGTCGCCGTGGAAGCGCGAGTACAGAACAAAGGAGCACAGCCGCCTCCCGAGCCCCTCGCGCCCCCCGCACCTCTCGTAGCACTGGTGAGTACCAGATGGTACGTGCAGAGGGCCTCTGCATTATCTGCTACGCCCGTAGCAGCCGCCGCTGATGTCGCCGTCCAGCTCACACTGCCGGGAGCGACGGCAACAGGTGGCAAAACGGGACAGCAGGACGATGCCGTAGCAGAGGGACAGAGACAGCAACAGTGCTACGAACCATCGAACGAACGACGTACAGTTACCAGGGAAGCGCGAGGTCAAAACAAAGAAGCAGAGCCGCCTCCCGCACCCTCCGCATCACCCGTAGCACTAGTACCCTCTGCACTATCTGCTACGCCCGTAGCAGCCGCCGCCGATGTCGCCGTCCTGCTCCCACAGCCGGGAGTGACGACAACAGGCGGCAAAATGGGACAGCAGTATGAAGCCGTAGCAAAGGGACAGAGTCAGCCACAGCGCTACAGAATATCATATGAACGAAATATAGTCACTGCCGCCAGGGAAGCGCAAGCACAGAACAAAGGAGCACTACCGCCTCCCGCGCCCCCCGCACCGCCCGTAGCACCGAAACCCTCTGCACTACCTGCTATGCCCGTCGCAGTCGCCACCGATATCACCGTCCCGCTCCCACAGCCGGGAGTGTCAGCCACGGGTATCAGAACGGAACAGCAGTATGAAGCCGCAGCGGAGGGAATGAGACAGCAACAGCGCTACGGGCTATTGTTTAAACCACATGAATGCGCTGACGTTCCCTGCAACGAGCCGCCGCTGCAATCACGCTTCGCATCGGCGGGAGCCGCCGCTACCTGTGGACGGAACATCGATCTGTCCCAACTTGCGGTACCTATCACTATAGCCGCAATGAAGGGACACTCACACCACAACAGCGAACTTCACATCACCCCACGTGAAGAAAAGAAACAGCAGCTAGAAACCGTCGCCTACACATGGACGCCTCGCCGAACCCAGACTTATTTGAAAATACCTATACAGGTGTCTGGACCGGCGGGAGAGGCAAAGGCGTTCGCACTGCAGGATGACAGATTGACGGTCGCCCTAGTCGACGACAACCTCGCACGTCAGGTCGAAGCTGATGGCCCAGAGGAACCGATTTGCATCGAGGCCATCGGTGACACAAATATACCCGCTCTAACGTCACAGCGTGTGAGCATTATTCATGGTGCTAAGAATATCTACAGAATCAGCGCACGCACCATGAAGGATCTACAGCTCTCAACGCAAGTCAGCACAGAAGAGTACTTGAGCGGCTGTTCGCAGCTTAGCACAGACACCGCAGACAGCATGAGGTATGCAGAGGTCCGGCCCCAGGTACTCATTGGCCAGGACAACCTGGACCTACTCATCGCCACTGAAGTAGTAGGTCTGGGTGGGACAAAGAAGGAGAAGGCGCACTACAAGCGCACTAGAGGCATCACAGTAAAGGGCTCAGATTGGAGGCGCCACAGGAAACCGACAACGCCCAACCATTTCCTGTTGGGCGCGTCGGCACGGGTCCCCACGCCCAGCACCTTCAGCGACAGCGAGGTCATCGGACGCGTCAACTGGCGCATCTCCCAGCGACTGGCGGACCATTTTTGGAACAGATGGGTCCGCGAGTACCTCCTCGAACTTCAGTACCGGCGGGAGCCCCACAGAAACGGTGCACCCATTAAGCTGAGCGACATCGCGCTCATCGCAGACGGCCACCTTCCTCGCAACAGTTGGCCGCGAGGCGTCGTGAAAGCCGTCTACCCAGGAGCCGACGGCATCATCAGAGCAGTCGACGTGCGCACCAAAGGATGACTACTGTGCCGTCCCACCAAGAAGCTTGTGGTGCTACCGACAGAGCCGGCCGTCCCTTGAGCAGCAGTGTCCACACCGACGACCTCACAGCGACGGTGTGCGGCGGGAGGATGTACGGAACAGCCGGCCATAAATAGATATAAGTTTTTGTAATAGTTTTAGGTTTCTGTTTGTTTCCTATAAGTTTATATTGTTTGTATGTACCTTGTAATAGTATTCTAATAAATGGTGGCTTTAGGGAATATTAGGCATAGTAGGACAGACCACGCGGCCTTTATTTACAGAATAGCATAGGAAGGGTCCGCGTGGGTTTTATTCAGGTATAAGGACGCGCGGCCTTCACAAAGGTTTTACCGTTGTGGCTTTAGACGCTCACAATGTCTCTCCCTCGCGCGGCTCCCCATCTCTTCCGCACACGGTACCGTTACGACGCGTAAACCGACGCTTTCTCCCGGTGCCTGTCCCAGCGCCCAGCCTAGTCCTTTGTTCCGATCGGCCGAACCGTTAGCCGAACGGATTCTATAAATATAGGACAAGACCCCCAGCTCAGCCTGTTCTCTCCCCGCTCTGGTCGCCGCTACAACTTCAGTCTCAGCACGTAGCGACACAGTAAAAAGCCACGTGGCCTTCATACCACGCGGCCATCACGAAGTCGAGTCAATCTACAGCGCTCTCTACAGTCAGTTGAGTGCAGTGTCCATTCAGTTCAGTTGGTTCACTGTACTCTCCAGTCTTAGCAAGATCTACAGCTCAGACAGATCTACAGTTCAGCCTGTTCACACTCCACTTCAGTCGCCGCTACATCACGAAGTCCAGTCAGTTTAGAGCGATAGATCTACAGTACAGACAGATCTCCAGTTCTCCAGTTCAGTCCAGTTTAGAAGCCACCATAGAAATAAGTGGTTGTTTTATTACACCGGCGAACCTTCCCGCTTACGATCCGCCGCGCCGACGTCATTGTCATCACCCACCGCCGACGATATAGAAGCCCTCCAATCCCGGCATAGTAAAACGTGCGCGGGCCCCCGCGTCCCATCGCCATCTTTACAGTCCGTGGCGATACGCACACAGTTGGGACGTGGGTCCCGTACATGTGTCTGGTCCTTCGAGCCGGATCACGAGGGTACGGCAGACTACAGTTCAGAAGATGCCAATGACAAGATTCATCGGGAAGATTCGCGGCGCCGTACCTACGACGCCACCGACAGAGATGCACGCAGCCACCGTCGATTTACTCGCGGCGGCTGACACAGAGGAGAGAGCAGCCCGCACAGAGGCGCCCGCAGCCGCCGGCGCTTTATCATACACGCCGCCGTCGCCGGCGTCAACACCACCGACGTCGAGGTGCCCTGCGGAAACCAAGACAGCATGGTTCAGGGAAAATACAGCCACAGAAGTCACAGTACAGAACCAGAGACGACGACCCGCCGCTTCAGACGCTGTTACAATAAAGGGAACTTTAAGAAGCAGAATTAACAGCAAGAAATCGAAGCGCTCGAGATTCATTGCCGAAGCTCGGGCTAAGATCGCGCGTCTACGACTAGAAGCCGCCGAGGCCGAACTAGCCGCATTGGAAGCGCGTTTGTCGGAAGATGAAGAAGTCTTCAACGCCGAGTCGCAACCTAGGGTGCAAGACTGGCTCAACTCAAGCCAAAAGCATCTGCTGCCCGATACCGGTCAGCCACAGCGAAATACAGTCACCGGGGAAGCGCGAGCACAGAACAAAGGAGCACAGCCGCCTCCCGCGCCCCTCGCGCCCCCCGCATCGCTCGTAGCACTGGTACCCTCTGCATTACCTGCTAAGCCCGTCGCAACCGTCGCCGATATCGCGGTCCCACTCCCACAGCCGGGAGTGACAGCAACAGGTGACAAAACGGGACAGCAGTACGAAGCCGCAGCAGAGGGACAGAGACAGAAACAGTGCTACGAACCACCGTACGAACAGATTTCCGTCACCGGGGAAGCGCGAGTACAGAACAAAGGAGCACAGCCGCCTCCCGAGCCCCTCGCGCCCCCCGCACCGCCCGTAGCACTGATTCCCTCTGCATTACCTGCTAAGCCCGTCGCAGCCGTCGCCGATATCGCCATCCCACTCCCACAGCCGGGAGTGACAGCAACAGGTGACAAAACGGGACAGCAGTACGAAGCCGCAGCAGAGGGACAGAGACAGCAACAGCGCTACGGACTATCGCATGAACGAGATACAGTTGTCGGGGTAGCGCGAGCACAGATCAAAGGAGTACTGCCGCCTCCCGCGCCCCTCGCGCTCCCCGCGACACCCGTAGCATTGGTATCCTTTGCACTATCTGCTACGCCCGTAGCAGCCGCCGCTGATGTCGCCGTCATGCTCCAACAGCCGGGAGTGACGACAACAGGCGGCAAAATGGGACAGCAGTATGAAGCCGCAGCAGAGGGACAGAGACAGCAACAGCGCTACGGACCAACGTATAAGAAAAACACAGTCGCCGTGGAAGCGCGAGTACAGAACAAAGGAGCACAGCCGCCTCCCGAGCCCCTCGCGCCCCCCGCACCTCTCGTAGCACTGGTGAGTACCAGATGGTACGTGCAGAGGGCCTCTGCATTATCTGCTACGCCCGTAGCAGCCGCCGCTGATGTCGCCGTCCAGCTCACACTGCCGGGAGCGACGGCAACAGGTGGCAAAACGGGACAGCAGGACGATGCCGTAGCAGAGGGACAGAGACAGCAACAGTGCTACGAACCATCGAACGAACGACGTACAGTTACCAGGGAAGCGCGAGGTCAAAACAAAGAAGCAGAGCCGCCTCCCGCACCCTCCGCATCACCCGTAGCACTAGTACCCTCTGCACTATCTGCTACGCCCGTAGCAGCCGCCGCCGATGTCGCCGTCCTGCTCCCACAGCCGGGAGTGACGACAACAGGCGGCAAAATGGGACAGCAGTATGAAGCCGTAGCAAAGGGACAGAGTCAGCCACAGCGCTACAGAATATCATATGAACGAAATATAGTCACTGCCGCCAGGGAAGCGCAAGCACAGAACAAAGGAGCACTACCGCCTCCCGCGCCCCCCGCACCGCCCGTAGCACCGAAACCCTCTGCACTACCTGCTATGCCCGTCGCAGTCGCCACCGATATCACCGTCCCGCTCCCACAGCCGGGAGTGTCAGCCACGGGTATCAGAACGGAACAGCAGTATGAAGCCGCAGCGGAGGGAATGAGACAGCAACAGCGCTACGGGCTATTGTTTAAACCACATGAATGCGCTGACGTTCCCTGCAACGAGCCGCCGCTGCAATCACGCTTCGCATCGGCGGGAGCCGCCGCTACCTGTGGACGGAACATCGATCTGTCCCAACTTGCGGTACCTATCACTATAGCCGCAATGAAGGGACACTCACACCACAACAGCGAACTTCACATCACCCCACGTGAAGAAAAGAAACAGCAGCTAGAAACCGTCGCCTACACATGGACGCCTCGCCGAACCCAGACTTATTTGAAAATACCTATACAGGTGTCTGGACCGGCGGGAGAGGCAAAGGCGTTCGCACTGCAGGATGACAGATTGACGGTCGCCCTAGTCGACGACAACCTCGCACGTCAGGTCGAAGCTGATGGCCCAGAGGAACCGATTTGCATCGAGGCCATCGGTGACACAAATATACCCGCTCTAACGTCACAGCGTGTGAGCATTATTCATGGTGCTAAGAATATCTACAGAATCAGCGCACGCACCATGAAGGATCTACAGCTCTCAACGCAAGTCAGCACAGAAGAGTACTTGAGCGGCTGTTCGCAGCTTAGCACAGACACCGCAGACAGCATGAGGTATGCAGAGGTCCGGCCCCAGGTACTCATTGGCCAGGACAACCTGGACCTACTCATCGCCACTGAAGTAGTAGGTCTGGGTGGGACAAAGAAGGAGAAGGCGCACTACAAGCGCACTAGAGGCATCACAGTAAAGGGCTCAGATTGGAGGCGCCACAGGAAACCGACAACGCCCAACCATTTCCTGTTGGGCGCGTCGGCACGGGTCCCCACGCCCAGCACCTTCAGCGACAGCGAGGTCATCGGACGCGTCAACTGGCGCATCTCCCAGCGACTGGCGGACCATTTTTGGAACAGATGGGTCCGCGAGTACCTCCTCGAACTTCAGTACCGGCGGGAGCCCCACAGAAACGGTGCACCCATTAAGCTGAGCGACATCGCGCTCATCGCAGACGGCCACCTTCCTCGCAACAGTTGGCCGCGAGGCGTCGTGAAAGCCGTCTACCCAGGAGCCGACGGCATCATCAGAGCAGTCGACGTGCGCACCAAAGGATGACTACTGTGCCGTCCCACCAAGAAGCTTGTGGTGCTACCGACAGAGCCGGCCGTCCCTTGAGCAGCAGTGTCCACACCGACGACCTCACAGCGACGGTGTGCGGCGGGAGGATGTACGGAACAGCCGGCCATAAATAGATATAAGTTTTTGTAATAGTTTTAGGTTTCTGTTTGTTTCCTATAAGTTTATATTGTTTGTATGTACCTTGTAATAGTATTCTAATAAATGGTGGCTTTAGGGAATATTAGGCATAGTAGGACAGACCACGCGGCCTTTATTTACAGAATAGCATAGGAAGGGTCCGCGTGGGTTTTATTCAGGTATAAGGACGCGCGGCCTTCACAAAGGTTTTACCGTTGTGGCTTTAGACGCTCACAATGTCTCTCCCTCGCGCGGCTCCCCATCTCTTCCGCACACGGTACCGTTACGACGCGTAAACCGACGCTTTCTCCCGGTGCCTGTCCCAGCGCCCAGCCTAGTCCTTTGTTCCGATCGGCCGAACCGTTAGCCGAACGGATTCTATAAATATAGGACAAGACCCCCAGCTCAGCCTGTTCTCTCCCCGCTCTGGTCGCCGCTACAACTTCAGTCTCAGCACGTAGCGACACAGTAAAAAGCCACGTGGCCTTCATACCACGCGGCCATCACGAAGTCGAGTCAATCTACAGCGCTCTCTACAGTCAGTTGAGTGCAGTGTCCATTCAGTTCAGTTGGTTCACTGTACTCTCCAGTCTTAGCAAGATCTACAGCTCAGACAGATCTACAGTTCAGCCTGTTCACACTCCACTTCAGTCGCCGCTACATCACGAAGTCCAGTCAGTTTAGAGCGATAGATCTACAGTACAGACAGATCTCCAGTTCTCCAGTTCAGTCCAGTTTAGAAGCCACCATAGAAATAAGTGGTTGTTTTATTACACCGGCGAACCTTCCCGCTTACGATCCGCCGCGCCGACGTCATTGTCATCACCCACCGCCGACGATATAGAAGCCCTCCAATCCCGGCATAGTAAAACGTGCGCGGGCCCCCGCGTCCCATCGCCATCTTTACAGTCCGTGGCGATACGCACACAGTTGGGACGTGGGTCCCGTACATGTGTCTGGTGCGGGCAGACACATGTACGGGACCCACGTCCCAACTGTGTGCGTATCGCCACGGACTGTAAAGATGGCGATGGGACGCGGGGGCCCGCGCACGTTTTACTATGCCGGGATTGGAGGGCTTCTATATCGTCGGCGGTGGGTGATGACAATGACGTCGGCGCGGCGGATCGTAAGCGGGAAGGTTCGCCGGTGTAATAAAACAACCACTTATTTCTATGGTGGCTTCTAAACTGGACTGAACTGGAGAACTGGAGATCTGTCTGTACTGTAGATCTATCGCTCTAAACTGACTGGACTTCGTGATGTAGCGGCGACTGAAGTGGAGTGTGAACAGGCTGAACTGTAGATCTGTCTGAGCTGTAGATCTTGCTAAGACTGGAGAGTACAGTGAACCAACTGAACTGAATGGACACTGCACTCAACTGACTGTAGAGAGCGCTGTAGATTGACTCGACTTCGTGATGGCCGCGTGGTATGAAGGCCACGTGGCTTTTTACTGTGTCGCTACGTGCTGAGACTGAAGTTGTAGCGGCGACCAGAGCGGGGAGAGAACAGGCTGAGCTGGGGGTCTTGTCCTATATTTATAGAATCCGTTCGGCTAACGGTTCGGCCGATCGGAACAAAGGACTAGGCTGGGCGCTGGGACAGGCACCGGGAGAAAGCGTCGGTTTACGCGTCGTAACGGTACCGTGTGCGGAAGAGATGGGGAGCCGCGCGAGGGAGAGACATTGTGAGCGTCTAAAGCCACAACGGTAAAACCTTTGTGAAGGCCGCGCGTCCTTATACCTGAATAAAACCCACGCGGACCCTTCCTATGCTATTCTGTAAATAAAGGCCGCGTGGTCTGTCCTACTATGCCTAATATTCCCTAAAGCCACCATTTATTAGAATACTATTACAAGGTACATACAAACAATATAAACTTATAGGAAACAAACAGAAACCTAAAACTATTACAAAAACTTATATCTATTTATGGCCGGCTGTTCCGTACATCCTCCCGCCGCACACCGTCGCTGTGAGGTCGTCGGTGTGGACACTGCTGCTCAAGGGACGGCCGGCTCTGTCGGTAGCACCACAAGCTTCTTGGTGGGACGGCACAGTAGTCATCCTTTGGTGCGCACGTCGACTGCTCTGATGATGCCGTCGGCTCCTGGGTAGACGGCTTTCACGACGCCTCGCGGCCAACTGTTGCGAGGAAGGTGGCCGTCTGCGATGAGCGCGATGTCGCTCAGCTTAATGGGTGCACCGTTTCTGTGGGGCTCCCGCCGGTACTGAAGTTCGAGGAGGTACTCGCGGACCCATCTGTTCCAAAAATGGTCCGCCAGTCGCTGGGAGATGCGCCAGTTGACGCGTCCGATGACCTCGCTGTCGCTGAAGGTGCTGGGCGTGGGGACCCGTGCCGACGCGCCCAACAGGAAATGGTTGGGCGTTGTCGGTTTCCTGTGGCGCCTCCAATCTGAGCCCTTTACTGTGATGCCTCTAGTGCGCTTGTAGTGCGCCTTCTCCTTCTTTGTCCCACCCAGACCTACTACTTCAGTGGCGATGAGTAGGTCCAGGTTGTCCTGGCCAATGAGTACCTGGGGCCGGACCTCTGCATACCTCATGCTGTCTGCGGTGTCTGTGCTAAGCTGCGAACAGCCGCTCAAGTACTCTTCTGTGCTGACTTGCGTTGAGAGCTGTAGATCCTTCATGGTGCGTGCGCTGATTCTGTAGATATTCTTAGCACCATGAATAATGCTCACACGCTGTGACGTTAGAGCGGGTATATTTGTGTCACCGATGGCCTCGATGCAAATCGGTTCCTCTGGGCCATCAGCTTCGACCTGACGTGCGAGGTTGTCGTCGACTAGGGCGACCGTCAATCTGTCATCCTGCAGTGCGAACGCCTTTGCCTCTCCCGCCGGTCCAGACACCTGTATAGGTATTTTCAAATAAGTCTGGGTTCGGCGAGGCGTCCATGTGTAGGCGACGGTTTCTAGCTGCTGTTTCTTTTCTTCACGTGGGGTGATGTGAAGTTCGCTGTTGTGGTGTGAGTGTCCCTTCATTGCGGCTATAGTGATAGGTACCGCAAGTTGGGACAGATCGATGTTCCGTCCACAGGTAGCGGCGGCTCCCGCCGATGCGAAGCGTGATTGCAGCGGCGGCTCGTTGCAGGGAACGTCAGCGCATTCATGTGGTTTAAACAATAGCCCGTAGCGCTGTTGCTGTCTCATTCCCTCCGCTGCGGCTTCATACTGCTGTTCCGTTCTGATACCCGTGGCTGACACTCCCGGCTGTGGGAGCGGGACGGTGATATCGGTGGCGACTGCGACGGGCATAGCAGGTAGTGCAGAGGGTTTCGGTGCTACGGGCGGTGCGGGGGGCGCGGGAGGCGGTAGTGCTCCTTTGTTCTGTGCTTGCGCTTCCCTGGCGGCAGTGACTATATTTCGTTCATATGATATTCTGTAGCGCTGTGGCTGACTCTGTCCCTTTGCTACGGCTTCATACTGCTGTCCCATTTTGCCGCCTGTTGTCGTCACTCCCGGCTGTGGGAGCAGGACGGCGACATCGGCGGCGGCTGCTACGGGCGTAGCAGATAGTGCAGAGGGTACTAGTGCTACGGGTGATGCGGAGGGTGCGGGAGGCGGCTCTGCTTCTTTGTTTTGACCTCGCGCTTCCCTGGTAACTGTACGTCGTTCGTTCGATGGTTCGTAGCACTGTTGCTGTCTCTGTCCCTCTGCTACGGCATCGTCCTGCTGTCCCGTTTTGCCACCTGTTGCCGTCGCTCCCGGCAGTGTGAGCTGGACGGCGACATCAGCGGCGGCTGCTACGGGCGTAGCAGATAATGCAGAGGCCCTCTGCACGTACCATCTGGTACTCACCAGTGCTACGAGAGGTGCGGGGGGCGCGAGGGGCTCGGGAGGCGGCTGTGCTCCTTTGTTCTGTACTCGCGCTTCCACGGCGACTGTGTTTTTCTTATACGTTGGTCCGTAGCGCTGTTGCTGTCTCTGTCCCTCTGCTGCGGCTTCATACTGCTGTCCCATTTTGCCGCCTGTTGTCGTCACTCCCGGCTGTTGGAGCATGACGGCGACATCAGCGGCGGCTGCTACGGGCGTAGCAGATAGTGCAAAGGATACCAATGCTACGGGTGTCGCGGGGAGCGCGAGGGGCGCGGGAGGCGGCAGTACTCCTTTGATCTGTGCTCGCGCTACCCCGACAACTGTATCTCGTTCATGCGATAGTCCGTAGCGCTGTTGCTGTCTCTGTCCCTCTGCTGCGGCTTCGTACTGCTGTCCCGTTTTGTCACCTGTTGCTGTCACTCCCGGCTGTGGGAGTGGGATGGCGATATCGGCGACGGCTGCGACGGGCTTAGCAGGTAATGCAGAGGGAATCAGTGCTACGGGCGGTGCGGGGGGCGCGAGGGGCTCGGGAGGCGGCTGTGCTCCTTTGTTCTGTACTCGCGCTTCCCCGGTGACGGAAATCTGTTCGTACGGTGGTTCGTAGCACTGTTTCTGTCTCTGTCCCTCTGCTGCGGCTTCGTACTGCTGTCCCGTTTTGTCACCTGTTGCTGTCACTCCCGGCTGTGGGAGTGGGACCGCGATATCGGCGACGGTTGCGACGGGCTTAGCAGGTAATGCAGAGGGTACCAGTGCTACGAGCGATGCGGGGGGCGCGAGGGGCGCGGGAGGCGGCTGTGCTCCTTTGTTCTGTGCTCGCGCTTCCCCGGTGACTGTATTTCGCTGTGGCTGACCGGTATCGGGCAGCAGATGCTTTTGGCTTGAGTTGAGCCAGTCTTGCACCCTAGGTTGCGACTCGGCGTTGAAGACTTCTTCATCTTCCGACAAACGCGCTTCCAATGCGGCTAGTTCGGCCTCGGCGGCTTCTAGTCGTAGACGCGCGATCTTAGCCCGAGCTTCGGCAATGAATCTCGAGCGCTTCGATTTCTTGCTGTTAATTCTGCTTCTTAAAGTTCCCTTTATTGTAACAGCGTCTGAAGCGGCGGGTCGTCGTCTCTGGTTCTGTACTGTGACTTCTGTGGCTGTATTTTCCCTGAACCATGCTGTCTTGGTTTCCGCAGGGCACCTCGACGTCGGTGGTGTTGACGCCGGCGACGGCGGCGTGTATGATAAAGCGCCGGCGGCTGCGGGCGCCTCTGTGCGGGCTGCTCTCTCCTCTGTGTCAGCCGCCGCGAGTAAATCGACGGTGGCTGCGTGCATCTCTGTCGGTGGCGTCGTAGGTACGGCGCCGCGAATCTTCCCGATGAATCTTGTCATTGGCATCTTCTGAACTGTAGTCTGCCGTACCCTCGTGATCCGGCTCGAAGGACCAGACACATGTACGGGACCCACGTCCCAACTGTGTGCGTATCGCCACGGACTGTAAAGATGGCGATGGGACGCGGGGGCCCGCGCACGTTTTACTATGCCGGGATTGGAGGGCTTCTATATCGTCGGCGGTGGGTGATGACAATGACGTCGGCGCGGCGGATCGTAAGCGGGAAGGTTCGCCGGTGTAATAAAACAACCACTTATTTCTATGGTGGCTTCTAAACTGGACTGAACTGGAGAACTGGAGATCTGTCTGTACTGTAGATCTATCGCTCTAAACTGACTGGACTTCGTGATGTAGCGGCGACTGAAGTGGAGTGTGAACAGGCTGAACTGTAGATCTGTCTGAGCTGTAGATCTTGCTAAGACTGGAGAGTACAGTGAACCAACTGAACTGAATGGACACTGCACTCAACTGACTGTAGAGAGCGCTGTAGATTGACTCGACTTCGTGATGGCCGCGTGGTATGAAGGCCACGTGGCTTTTTACTGTGTCGCTACGTGCTGAGACTGAAGTTGTAGCGGCGACCAGAGCGGGGAGAGAACAGGCTGAGCTGGGGGTCTTGTCCTATATTTATAGAATCCGTTCGGCTAACGGTTCGGCCGATCGGAACAAAGGACTAGGCTGGGCGCTGGGACAGGCACCGGGAGAAAGCGTCGGTTTACGCGTCGTAACGGTACCGTGTGCGGAAGAGATGGGGAGCCGCGCGAGGGAGAGACATTGTGAGCGTCTAAAGCCACAACGGTAAAACCTTTGTGAAGGCCGCGCGTCCTTATACCTGAATAAAACCCACGCGGACCCTTCCTATGCTATTCTGTAAATAAAGGCCGCGTGGTCTGTCCTACTATGCCTAATATTCCCTAAAGCCACCATTTATTAGAATACTATTACAAGGTACATACAAACAATATAAACTTATAGGAAACAAACAGAAACCTAAAACTATTACAAAAACTTATATCTATTTATGGCCGGCTGTTCCGTACATTTACCTATAGTTTCAGTAAGGAAAAAATCTTTGATCTTGGCATAATAATATCCAATGACAACTTGGCCCCTTTTTAAAAGTAATGTTTTAATTTTATTTTTCCCACAAAAAAAAATTTACATTCTAATATTGTGCAGTAGTATATAAGTTATTATTATAGATTTCAACACTTTTGTCAATCCAATAATACACAAAATAAGGATAACAAATAAACAATAGAATTAATACTAAATAAGCTAAACTAAAATTAACTAAAAAGAACCTTAACCTAAGAAATGTAAAAAATTGGGCCCTTGTGGTAACGTACCCAAGATGCTGGCGGCATTTCCTCTTTGGATCGCAATACTGATCCTTTGTGCGAGGAATGCGCCAGCTCTTGGGTCCCCAGTAGCGTCGACCAAGCGCTTGGAGAGCTCCGAAAAAAGACCCCGTGCTCCGGGACCCCACGGACCGAGGGTCTCGACACCGAATGCTACAAAGTGATATCCGGTGCCGATGCCCCTATATTTAAAAGCCTTATTCTTTTCGGCCGCCTCTGCCGCCGCACCAGCTCTCCTCGACGTGCTCTGGACGTGGGACGGGGCCAGCGTGTCGACGCAGGTCGCATCCCACACCAGTGCACGCCCCATCTTCCACGGGATTAGTGACATCCCGTCCGGTCTCCTACCATCGTCACGCACGATACCGTTCGGCTCAAGGAGAGCCGGTACGTTGACGGTGGCAAGAGAGCGGCGCAGGATGTCGTTCAACGCAGCATGGCGGGAGAGACGGCCGGCGCTCCGTTGGCAAGATAGTTCGTGGTGCCCCTTGGGGTCGACGCTAGTACCACAAGGGCATGTGTGTGCAACGCAGACCTCCACTCCGAGACGGAGGGCTATCGCCAGCCGAAGGGTGTCAGGGTCCAGGTAGGTACCTGTATTAGTAGACGGGTAGGCGTTTAACCAGTGGCCCGATTCTTTTTTAGACACAGCCTGCAATCTTGCGAGCTCCGCGCCGAAACTGTTTTCCATTAGGGCTTTGTGTATGATGTTGCAATATATATCGTCCCACCTCCTTTGAATGTGCATATCCGAAGGCAGGCTTTCGTTCGGACAGGCTATTTGCCAGGCGTTTCTGGCGTCGTCCACGTATGCCACCTCCAAGCTGGATAGTGAGCGCCTCAGGATGTTTTCGGTGAGACGAGACGTGCTGTGGACGGAGGAAAGAAAAGCCGGCAAAGAAATACTAGTAATTTTGCGTATCCCTAATCCACCATACCTGATTGGAAGGGATGCTTGGGTCCAGGACTGCTCACTTAAATTTATATTTACTATAGATTCTAACAAAGTCTTTACCGAATTATCGATAGAACGCATTAAATTTGGAAATTTCCAGACTGGACAAGAACGGAGCAAATACGTAAATTTGGGAACAAAGAGACAGAATTTTAAGATGAATAAAGCTGAATGGGTGTTAATTTCCATTAGGCGGTGAGTGTTCGTTGAATTTTTGTATGGATTTTTCAATGAGAGGGTTTACCGCCTCGGTGAATATTGGAGATCCTAGGAGGTGAAGCGATTTTTTGTCAACTATTTTGATGTTGTTTGCTAGTGTGTTAAAATTTTGAATGATTTCATTTCATCCAATAATAATATCCAAAGAGATCTTGATTCTTTTCTAACAGTCATGTTTTGTTGGGATAAATGAAAAGAATTAAATATTCTATATTGTGTACCAAAACTTATGAAAAAAATATATATAACGTAGAACAGTGCAGCTAGTGTACAATGGCGGTCATATCGCTTGAGCGATTTATTCCAGACCACTTTTGGAGTGATGGGAAAATTTTCGAATTTAGCAATTTTTTTTATTTTGTTCAAAATATGTAAATCGCCACAAGAATTCAAGATAACAGTTTCTCTCAACTGAAGAAATCCTTTTTAACTGTGTACTTACAGACAAATACTTAAATATTTAAATTATAGATTAGTAAATTCGTACAAAGTAGGCATAATTAATGTAACTTTGATAATTCATTTAATCATCTTTATTTGCTAGGTCCAACCTTCCATTTCATTTTACAAGGGATGTATTTAGGATTTCTCTATTCGGAGAGGGTCCGATGACCTTGAAAATATACATTGCAAACAGTGAAGTCATGAAACAATGTTGGACACATTGGAGGAAAGTTAGAGTGGGCTTCCCAACTACGACCACGGACCTGCCAGGTCTTCCGGGTGGGCGGGGAGGTGTACCCCGACGTTGCGGGGTTGCGGATAGGGGAATGTAGGAGCTTGCTCTCGCGGACCAAACACGAGCGGGACCGCTGGTCGCAACACTGGCGGGCAGTTCCTCCGCGTGTCCCTCTGGTCAGCAGAGGGCACAGTGGATGGGGCAAGGGCGGCTCAGCGCGCACTTACGTGCCGCTGGGCAGGCACCCGGGGGTGTCAGCTGTGTCACCGTCGAGGGCGGCGGGCCCGTTTAGTCGCGAGACTGGCGGGCAAGGGACTGGGGCCGCCACCGTTAGGGTGGGGGCCGCGAGGGATGAAAACCTCCATAAACATTTTCGAGGTGGCGGGAGGAGGCGGGTCCGTCTAGTTGCAAGACTGGTTGGCAGCGGAGGGCGGATCTCTAACTGTCGGCTGTGTCTCACCCTCATAGCTGGCGGTGAGAGGTCCTGGAAGGGGTGTACTCCCTCTGCGAGAAGCTTGTTATCGCAAGGGGAGGCGGCGGAGTGGGTGAGTTAGCAAGTTCACCCAATCCGTCGCAGGAATGTCGGGCGCGGACGGCATGCGGTCGCTGAAAGCGCCCGAGTGCCCTGAGGACTGGGGCGATGAATATAGCCAAGGTATCCCCTGCCTGTCGTACAAGGCGACTAAAAGGAGTCATCGGAGCCATCCATGCGTCCCCGGGGAGGGCAGCAGCAATGGGGTGGCCTCGTTGCGACTGCAGGCACCGCGAGGGTGCGGGGGGAGGCACCAAGTCTCCCCCCGAGACGGGCCACCGAGCGCGAGCGGCGCGGGGCGCACGGAGGAGGGACACCTGGATGAAAGCCCTATGTGATCTCCCGGGTTTCCCTCCTTCGTCTATGCGTCGGAAACGACTAGCGCGGGTCGGTGCAAACCCGACATAACCTGCTCGTCCCCTCGAGGCGAGTAGGTATGCGTTAGGCAATTCCCCGCGACAACAAAACAAGGCTTCCAACTACGAGTAGCACACTGGCGAAACATGCAGCTGTTTTACAGCTTAATTGGTCCATATCAGTGTTATATTAGTGTTATTGCACTAACACTGATATTTATTTTAATGCGTTTGAAATTCCTTAATTGCTTAGCCGGTGCACATAAATTCAATTCAGATAGTAATTCAGGACAGTCGACTTGACCACACATTATTTTACTTAAATACACAAACAATATCGGCTATGTTTGATATACATCTACATATATTCTTTATTGCACATCTTAAAACTAAATACAGTAATAAATGGTGTGTACAAAGGTGAGCTTATCTCTAAAAGAGATCTCTTCCAGCCAACCTTACAGGGTGTGAGACAAGGCGGTAAAAGCGAGGGGGGCAAAATAAGTGCATAATAGACTACATAATAACTAAATACCTGAACTATATATATATATATATATATATATAGTTCAGGTAATAAATAATAATCATACATACCTCCACTGTTGACCTATTTTATAACTTAAGGCTACATTCGCCAGTACGCTAGTGTGGCTATGTCCAACATTGAACCAGCTTAAATGAAGTCGATGTAGCACTTGCTGAAAAACACTTCACTTTTCACCTGACTGAGAGGAGATATGATTCAATTATTTTGTTTAATTTCTAAATTTTCACTCCGTTATAATATAATATTTAGAAATAAGTACTTACCTGTTAATATAAAAACGATACTATATATACTTATATTTACAATACGAAACAATATTTGTAAAAAAGAGCGGTGCCTGTTAAA
The DNA here is from genome assembly GCA_947086405.1 of Esperia sulphurella. NCBI lineage: Eukaryota > Metazoa > Arthropoda > Insecta > Lepidoptera > Oecophoridae > Esperia > Esperia sulphurella. The sequence continues at coordinate 2,463,491 of OX352278.1, read as the reverse complement.
ACAGGCTCTGCGAGCCTAAAAGGAGCCACCTGCCCCTGAATTTTTATGTAACTTTTTCTAATAAAATAAAGATTATTATTATTAGACTAGCTGTGCCCGCGGCTCCGCTCGCGTGAACTAGAGAATCGGCTCCCATTCTCACTCCCACTCCCGCTCTCGCTCAGACAACCACACCCACTCCCCTTTTTCCCACGCCCAAGCCCACGCCCACTCCCATTCCCATCCAAATTATCACTCCGAGCTCCAAATGTAGTCCCAACTCATCGCAATCTGAATAGTACGGAAATACTATTATGTGCAATATACTGCATACTAACCTTACCTACTAATGTATTAGAAAACTAAAAATGTTCATAACTTTTGATTAAGTACACCGATTGAGATGAAATAAAGACTAAATGTTAAGTTAAGTTAAGCCCGATGTTTCTTTGAAAAGTCCATTAAAATCCGTTGAGTAGTTTTTAAGTGATGCGTGCACAAACTCACAGACAAACAGACAAAAATTCCAAAAATGATCGAAATGTGTTCTATTACTTATCCTTAGACCCCCCAATTTTTTTTGCAAATATCTTCAATGTACAGACACGCGATGTTTACGATTTTATTTATTAGATATTCGTATCGGAGGATATTCTTTTGGTTACTACCGTCCCTAGCTACGTCCCTGACCTTTACATTTCTGAATACCTTCCTACTGTTGATTTTAACGGGCTGCCAGAGATCTGACTGATAATTCAATTTATGAATTTCTGTTTGATTGGAAATGTAAGCGAGATTCGTTTTTCTGTTTCTTTGACTTTGAAGATGATTTCAAGGACTCGTCTAGTCTTGAATTACTAATTTATAAATAAATAATGACTAAATAAATATGTCAGACATTCACACCAATCATCCAGTTCCAAACTAGGCAGAGCCTGTGCTATGGTTACTAGATAACTATGACAGTTTCAAATGTATAGACATCTTAAAAGTAACACAAGTTTAAAATAAATCTAAAGCCTATTACAGCACGTGCCAACTAAATCTGCATTAAAGTACAATGACCTTATCTGTAGCCAGTACGTAGATACGTATTGCTCGATATACAAAAGTGATACTGTCGGTCCGTGTCGGTCACTGCCATTTGACTACGCATGGCGTTTCATAATATAACATTATTCAACTTCTTAGTACAAATGGGGTCAATGTACTTTTATGCAGATGTAGCTGGTACATACTCGTGTCTAATCGCAAACTAGAATTGCCTGTATTATTGAGATTTATTGTATGTATGAATGAATATTTAAACTATACTACTGCCTCTCTTTAAGTATTTTTCTTCACCGCAGGTTAGCTAGAAGAAATTTCTTTAGCCCAACCTATTGTATAATTTTATTTTGTGTGTGTTGTTTCTTTGTTGCTTTTTGTGTGTACTATAAATTATTAAATAATAATAATAAATTTTCATTTCAATAAATAATCCGCCCAAGCCTTAATTATTATTATTAATATTTTATTTCAGACTCATGTCCATATAATTGTTAGTAACATAAAACCTTAAAAACTAAAGCTCGTTAGTGATACATACAATAAAAGTGACATATTTAAAAAGGTATATACACGTTTATTTTTATTTTTTTTAATGCGGTCAAGTATTGCTGTAGCATTTATTTCTATTACTGTCCTACATTTTTGTTGCTGACTGCACTTTTATAAAAATGAGGTCATTGTGATTGTCCTAAAACAATTTTCTTCAGACAAAGATCGAAGTAAGCTCTAACAAAACATTCATAGCAACTCCACACTACAACGCATGTTGTGGTGAGAAAAAAGAACGAAAATTCTTTAGTGATGACGATAACTCTTCTTTTTTGGTTGGTGTTTGTAGTTCTCTTTTACACGTAAGGCGGTAAGTAGATTTGACTTTATTAATGATATTCTTTATTGCACAAATTTTAAAAGTAAATACAGTTACAAATTTTGTGTACAAAGGCGAGCTTATCTCTAAAAGAGATCTCTTCCAGCCAACCTTACAGGGTGTGAGACAAGGCACTAAGAGCGAGGGGGCAAAAAGTGCATAATATACTACATAATAACTAAATACTGACACTACTTTACACACATATACATATATATATATACATACATATTACATATAGTAAATAATAATAAATATAATAAACATACATAAATACATACATATCATATTATACTGAGTGAGACAGATAGTGTCAATGAATGATAAAAAACACACATACACTTGTCTTTTCCCGAACTAAAATGTTCTAAAGAAGAATTAGAGAAGGATATCACATTTCACAAATATAACATCTAGACCAGGATCAACTTGTATAATTGTCCAAAAGTGTCGCTCAAATCAAACGACTAAGACACTAGGTTAAATTATGAAATTATAATAACTAACATCTGTATGTTTTCTTGTTTAAGTTATTGTTAACAAAAATGATTTCAATACCTGAAATAAATGTCTGGTATAATTAATTATTATAAGTATTTTAATGTTACAAACCCATCAAAATTATAAAAATAGTAATTCTGTTTTTTTAATATGAATAAACAGTGTTAAATATTATCATCATCATCATCAGCCTGAAAGAGTCCACTGTTGGACATAGGCCTCTCCCAAGGCGCGCACCTGAACCCGATCCTCGGTTCTTCTCATCCCAGCCGCCTTACGCAGATCGTCGCTCCATCTAGCCAGGGGGCGTCCTACACTACGCTTGCCCAGTCGCGGTCTCCACTCGAGAACTCGTTTACCCCAGCGGTAATCGGTTCTCCGACAGATGTGACCAGCCCACTGCCACTTCAGCGTACTAACTTTTAGGGCTAAATTTCATATAAGTACCTATGTAAAAACGTATCAACGTCTTTACATAGGTACTTATATGAAATTTAGCTCAAAAAGTTAGTCAATAGTCAATAGTTAGTTAATCAACATTTTCACATAAAAAAATTTGATGATATTTTGTGAAACCCTGTAACGCAGTCAAGAGTACAATCCCACAGATGTTGTAAAATTAGAATGGCCCATAATAATTAGAAGCAGGGCTCCTTCATAAAAACTCGTCTTGTGCGAAAATTAATTACCTCAAGATTAAAAGCAATGAGCCCGTTGATTTACGACAACCTTTGTTGTAAGGGCTGAGGATAAAAATCTGAAGTAGATTTCCTATTTCTATGAGACATAACGTGCACGCTGCACGTTAGAGGCAGACTCGACATCCTGTCACGCATGCTGTCGCTACTAAACACAAATAACTCGAACCACACATTCATAACCTCTCGTACACGTCCAGATATTTCGTTATGGCGCATGACCAGTGGTCTTATACCTTTGGTAGAGAACGCCTCTCCGTGTTGCTTTATGTAACGTGCCAACAATCTAGTTATTTAAAACGTGAATGTGGACGTAAAGATAGTTTTTATTACTCATACTAGGAATGATTTTAATAAGTCGTATTAGTAGTGAGCTTGCCTCCCGTTTTATAGGATCGAGAGTTCCCGGTACTTACGAGTTTTTTGAAACATTAGTACGGTTTATTATCATCGTGAAGAAAAACATAAGATTGTATACGTTGAAGAAGAAATCTAAAACGAATGTGAAGTTCATCAATCCACATTGAGTAAGTCAGGAACATACGTACATACGGTATGTGATTATTTTAATATATAACAGATTTTAATTGTCATATTAAATATAAGGTAACTTACATACATAATGCTCGCGCCTTGGTCCCAGAGAGGTAGGCAGAGACGACCTATCGCTACTTTGAGCAATCTACTGTCCGACTTTCCTTCGCCCGCTTTTCGCCCCGTGATGTGCTGCGAACAACCATCGCCGCCGCCTTGTTGAGGTACGATTTGTTTTTACTGTAAGAGCTATCTACTGATACAATATCTTTAGATCTTTTTTTTGAAACCATAATTGAAGCGCGTTCTTTGTTTCGACAGACCTTTTTCAAAAATTAAAGGGAAATTTTTCAGAAGTCTCTATTACAATATTATTTTTAACTAGCTATCGCCCGCGCTTTCGTCTGCGTAGTTAAAATTTATATTTTAAAAAAAAACTAGTTGGATACACTGAAAAATGGTGAAACTGAAAATGATGATTGAGAAAACTGTTTAGGTACGAAATTTCGATTTCAACGACTAATAACAAAAAAGATAAATGTCCAAAGCCAATGTCCAAAAGTAAAAATGTCCAATGATAAAAATGTCTATTAATAAAAATGTCCAATAGTTCTCTGTATACAATGTCTTCCGTGCCGTGTGGTTTCCGGTAGAGTAGAATAGGGTGGTCCTATTATATTTGTGAATTGTTGTCCTATTTTTGTTTAATTCCCACAGCACTTCTAGAAAGTCCTTGGAATTAGATAAATGTATGTATGTATATATTGCCGTGTGGTTTCCGGTAGAGTAGAATAGGACCACTCCAACTCTTCTCGTGGATGTCGTACAAGGGAATACATTACAAAACATCAATCAGGCCTCCCCAACCCGTCTGACCAGCGCGGGGAGTGTAGGCTGAATCCTCCGTCTGTCTCCGGCAGATGAGAGAGGGTGTGCTCCTGCAGTGGAGACAAAAATAACCTGATGATGATGATGATTCAATGTCTTAAGTTTTTGCTTCGGAAGCTAAAATTTTCAGATTTACAAGGCTTTCGACACGAGCTCAAACCCTGTCCTCCGTCCCTCGCTCTATTCTACGTATAATCTATTATCGACTATAATGGTGCTGCCTGTCATAGATCTGTGTTTATAGCCTAACTAGTTTGAATGGCTAATCCCGCTAGGTTGTAGCCTGATTCATGCAGAAGAGGTTGACATTTGGAATATTTGATGCTCTTTAGCCCCTCCAAAGCCACCCTCTTAAAATAAGCCTATTCTAAAATAATAAAGCAGAAACTAGGCTTTAGTATTCTAGGATTTCTAGGGTGTAAAAGCCCGAATAAGCCAGACTTTTATGCAGAAGATAAAAGCAGTATTGGAACCCCAAGATAAGCCTATCCACATATCCGAGGACATCAAACTTTTCAGCCGTAAGCACTGGAGCACCTTGGAACTTAAATGTGTAGTCCAATTTACAAGCGGCAAGCGGGGAACATTGACTTACGATCATTTGACCCTTAAGCCCCGCACTCAGTACATTAGAACTGATGTAATTACCATCTTCTTATAGTAGTACAAAAGCACCAGTGTGTGTGCGTAAATTATTGTATAGCAGTCACCAGCGAGCGTGCGATCATAGCCGATTAGGAGGGACAAAGTCTACGTCAACAATTTGATGTGCTTCTCTTTCTAACTTATGGCGTTACTGACATTTTCAAAATTGTAAATAAAAAAAACTTAGATTGATTTTACTGCTTTCTCGGTAGCTCGGGGTCGCGGGTTCGAATCCCGCCCAGGGCAAACATTCATGTGATGAGCACTTGTGTTTGCCTTGTGACTTGATGTTATTTATATATTATATTATGTATTTATGTATGTATGTCAGCTGTCTGATACCCATAGTACAGGCTCTGCCTAGTTTGGGATCAGGTGGCCGTGTGTGAAATATCCCCTCATATTTATTTATTTATTTTTAAGCATCCATACTAAGCACAACAACAAACCATATTGTTTAGACGCAATATATTCAAACGTTTGACCGATGACGAGGACAATGAAGACACTGTATTTTAATATTATTCACATAGACATAATATTTTATGGCTAGAATCACTTGTAATTACCTGTATCTCATTATCGTATCCTACTTTAAAATGTGATACAGGTAATTACATATACTATACTTGTAATTACCTGTATCTCATTATCGTATCCTACTTTAAAATGTAATATCGATTTTCAAATCAACTATATCTTTCTATTATTATAGTATGTTTAGTGTAGTTTAAGCTCAAAACGTATGTATAAAATGTTATAGTGAGAATGTTAAGGGTGTATGTAGACTGTACGTTATTGTATATGTTAATTGTTTAATGTAATTGTGGTCTATATCTGTTGTTTCTCCAATAAATTAAAATAAAATAAAAAGTACACAATAAAATAGCTCACATTTGTACATCTAGGCGGTTTTATCACTAAAATATTTTAATCTTTCGCTCTCCTTTTCTAACTTGCACCACACACATTAACAAGAAAATACTGACTCCAAAGAGCACCAAAACTTACAATGCCCAATTTTAAACCGGTAAAGTAGGTCCAAATGACATTTGCTTTCCGCAACTTTACACCGTCTTATGACAGCAGTAGAATTCAAAATCGCTTAAAAAGATAAGGTTATATCAAATATACAATTGTAAATGGGGACATTCCGAAAACTTTTTCGAATAAAACGAACACTTTCCGCTTCATAAGCCAAGATGAAGTTGTAAACTTGATGTGGAATAAGCCTTGTGGGTAAGAGAATGTCTGTTTCGGTTTTGTGACCGAATTTTACGGTTTACCGTATTTTTGGTAAAACGGTCCTACTTTGTAACTATTCATGTGTAGTCATTCATTAGTCAAACTCGAGCTCCAAAGGTCGTGGGTTCGATGCCCACTGGGGACAGACAATTTTGTGCAATTTTGGTATTGATGTTATATTTGTGAATTGTCCTATCCTTGTACATTGCGCGGTCTCTAACACCATAACTGTATCTCCTCATTAGAAACGTAACCGCGAGGATTAAAGGGTACGCGGGAGGGAAAATTGGCACGTGCGAGACTGAAGTAAACCAATGCCTATAACCGTTCTATCTTGATAGGATTTCTGTGTATTATGATGAGCATTTTGCGTCTATCCCTCTTCGGCATATGTCACACGTCCCGTTTCGATGTGGTTTTTAAATTTAATCATCATCATCATCATGTCAGCCCCTAGAAGTTCACTGCTGGACATAGGCCTTCCCCAACGAACGCCACCACACCCGGTCCTCCGCCCTCCGCATCCAGCCGCTACCGGCCACCTTCTTTAGGTCAATAAATTAATAACATATTAATAAAAAAACAAAGGAACTACAAAGAGAAATATAAAACTGTCAGTACTCAGCAGTCAGTTCATTCGTTCATTCAACGGAAAACGAAACGGTTACAAACTAAAAAAAAAACAATAAATTCAAGGTCCAGTCCCGAAAATTAGATTGAACTCTGTTTTCCCAGTACTGATTGTAGGAAGTCGATGTCTGTGGCCTATAGTCGCCTATAGGGTAGCCTATAGTCGTAGCCTATAGCTGTAGTAGATGTAGCGTATAGCCGTTGGGGGAAACGCTCGCGGACTGTGTCCCGGAAATAATTAACAAACATTTTTTCGGGATAAAAACTATCCTATGTCCTATTCCAGGAACTAACCTATATGTGTGCCATGTTTCATCCCGATCCGTCCAGTGGTTGAAAGTGATTGAGTAACAAACATCCAAACTTTCGCTTTTATAATTTTTTTTAAGTCAAGTCAAAGTCAAGTCAAGTCAAACGTTACGTACATGCCCCTAGCAGTAAAATTTAAAAGCTGTCTACAAAGAGACGACAAGTATGACGTCATAAGTTCACTTTTGAATGTCACTAACCGACAAATTAGTGCTGAGAAAGTTTCGATTTTCGCCCTCTAAAGGCGCTAGTAAGAATCATTACGTAACCAATATTAAAAGAATTTTATAAAGATATCATTGTATTATTTACAGAATAATCATTTACTTTATATTTGCAATATTTAAATGATGAGAGGAAAAGTAGATGGTGGCTGCAGCTTACTTTCGGGGCTCGATTAAACGTCACGTAGGGATACCTACATCATTTGTAACTATATAGTACATGAATTGCACGAATCAGTAATCAAACTGTCCTAATCAATTCTTAAGTTACTTATCTAATAAATAAAATAATAATAAATAAATAAAGTAAACTTGGCTTGTGTATAACATATTTCCACACAAAAAATGTGGTCTAAGTACAAGTTAGGAGCCGTGGTAGCCGGTTGGTTGTGCACTCGCCTCACGTTCATGAGGTCGTGGGTTCAAACCTCGCCCGTACCAATGAGTTTTACCAAATTTAAGTACGGTTTATTTATAATACCACAGGCTTTTCGGTGAAGGAAAACATCGTAAGGAAACCTGCATATGCCAAAGAAGAAATTCTGAGGCGTATGTGAAGTCCACCAAATAAGCTTGGGGCACCGTTGGTAGACAGGGGTTTGGCACAAAAGATCCTGAAGGGCCGAAGTGTCGCCAGGTCTACCTGGCCCCCTAAGAAGATAAGATAAGTACAAGTTAATAGAACACATTATCTTTTGGAGCGAGGGATAAGAGGGAAAGAGCGAAGAGGGGCATGGAATGCATGGGAATGGGAAGTGTAAGTGGGAGGGCAGGGAGTTAGTATTACAAAAAAATATATACTTAGGTAAATATATTTTTTTCAAACGTATGTTACGGTACGATAAATTATGTCATTCAATCAACATATTACGTTTATTCGTGCCCCAGGTCAAAGTCAATGTCAAAGTCAAAATCATTTTTGCATATGAGTACACTTGGTACATTTATACACGTAATTTTTTTTTATCGATTACCGCTTCCTAGGTGTTAGCGCTGTGAAGAAGAAACGGTGCAACAAACTTCAAGCAACACATCTTTTCAGTTTCGCAATTCAATTTCGATGTCTGACGAATAATTGTCCGCAGTCACTATTTTAAGTAGTCTATCGACAAATAGGTCAGCCGCCACTTGCTTTCCCTGACGTCATTTAATTATTGCAGAAATAAAGGTGATGCAGTCTATTTTGTCGTGGTATGAATAATAAAATAAACACCGGTTTAAATACACATCTCCTAGGTTTGAAAACACCCTAAGCTTCTTCGGTCACATTGTGCGGTCTCCCAAGCACGACCTGGAGAAGCTCATCCTGGGACAAGTGGAGGGCAGGCGTGCCAGAGGACGAGCCCCGACGAGGTGGTTCTTTGTATGAAGTAGTGAGGCTGGCCAATGACCGCTATGCGCGGAGGCGCATTTTATGCAATCGCGATCCTCAGCAGTGAGGGAACGACGGAGAACAGAGAGAGGTTTGAAAACGTTCGAAAGTAATTCAGAATGAATGAACACTGTACCATCTTATCTAATTCTGATATTAATCAGCAATATACTTCTAGAATCGACTTATAAGTCCAATAGACTCCTAATTTTTATCTAAAATCCGATTTTGATAAAAAAAATGATTATATCAAAATCGGATGTTTAGATATGATTTACTTTATGAAAAGTTATAGAATGTTTTGCGTTTTTCCCAAACGACAAAGTGTAAAAGCCGCGAAAACGCTTGAATTTTCATTGTAAATTAACATCTACTTATAATTTTGTCTTTATTTTTATTTCCTCGCTGTCGAAGTGAAAAGTAGAGTGTTTAATTCGAAACTAAAACGCCATATCACCGTCGATCTATAACCGCCCTCGCTTCCTGCTAACCATCTAGTATGATATGGCTCGTTTTTTAACCCTAGTTGAACAATATGTTATTTATTTCACTATATGTATATGTCGCAGGCCAATCATAAAATCAGGTAACTCATGATGCGCCTAGCCACATTCGTGACTAACGCTTAGCCTTGTCATCATAGAAATCCTATCAAGATAGAACGGTTATAGCCATTTGTTTACTTCAGTCTCGCGCGTGCCGATTTTCGGACACAGCGCGCCCCTCCCGCGCATCCTTTATGCTTCGCGGTCACGTTTTTAGTGAGGAGATACAGTGTTAGTTCGAAACCGCATAATATGCCATTTTTACAGTTTTTCGCCGATGTTTATCTTGACTCTCCTCGACCTCGAATCTTGACGTGTGAAACAAACCAGCGTCTGCAGACATCAAGACATAAAGTTTATTTAGATCGCCAAAAACTCTTCCTTTTTTGTATCAACGCTAGCGGAGCGTATATAGCCGAATCGACGGTTATTTCTTTCATTTACTGAATAACCTAATGGAGTTTATTAGGGAGCAGACAAAAATATTTCATTGCACTAATACCGCACCTGCTAACACACCGTACTTACACGCACATACACATAAGAAATTTTCTGATCGCTCAAAACCGCAATTATCCGAATAGAACTTCAAACCACGCCTCAACGCCTTCTTCGCCATTCTATCTTGATAGGATTTCTGTGCTTGTCACGAATGATTTACCGCTATCATGAAATGTCGCCAGATCACGATGTGGCTAGGCACATCACGATCTGCCTGATATTATAATCGGCCTGCGACATATGGTGTGACGGGCAAGATCCACAAACCCATAACATTAATTGGATACCTGCGCATCACAATCGCTTCGCTTCACACAATAATGGTTATCACTCCGACCCTACCGCGTCCCTTAACGCTTCATTACCCCAACACATATCCCTAAACGTCCCTAATAACGGTAAGGTAGGGACAGTCGATTGAACATTTGTCACGTGGAAGTGGAAGCACTTAGGCGATTGTTTTGGGGTTGATTGGCGAACGACAGCTTTAACAATGAAAGGCTTTTGAATCATTCTTGTCACAGAAGGTTGTCTGGAAGTAGCGCTATATAGCGATAAGCCCGCGTAGATGTACTAAAATAGGCTAAGCTGATCTATATTATCGGTCTATATACATTGTAATATATATTTTCGGTCGACGTATAGGCGGAGGGCACGAACTTCGTAACGAAGTTCGATTAAAGACAGTATCGCGCCGCACTGCACTTGCCACCAAAAACCCCCGCGTCATCGGCCCCACGTACTACGAGCACCTGCCCGCAGATCTACGTAACGAGACCAATGACGAAACGTTTAGTCGACGACTGAAAAACCTTTTGTTGGAAAATGAATATTATTCCATAAATGATTTTCTAAAAAATGAAATTGGTGGGCCCTCTGACGTTTAATTTAATTTGTGGCAATTTAATACCAAGTGTATTTTTAAATTTTTATTTTAATATTATATACTGACATAGACAGTATGTTATATACTACGACTATTTGATTGTTGACATTGCAATTTATATTTTGTACATTTATTTTATGACGATCCCTTTTACCATATTAGAATGACATGTAAATTTGATTTTTTAAGATGTAAAAGTGAAATAAATAAATCTAATCTAATCTATAAAGAATATTGTCAAGAAATATAATGCAAGATAGGGCTCATTGCCTATAAAAATATCACATCAACTTTGTAATTCAGAGATGTACTATTTGAAGCTAGAACGCTCTATGCCCTTGGGGTTCTCATAGGTATATACCATGGTTATATAACCATGCCCAAAATTGTATGGAAGTTGGTCCTTGAACTTTGAACCTTGCGTCTGGGCATTAGGCTCAGTTTTGGGCATTGTCCTTTACTTTACCATAAGTTTTCATAAAATCATTGCGTCCAATATTTGTTATTATGTTTTAATAGTCTTAAAGATATACATTGAAACAAATTCTGGGGAAATTTCACTTGACGTGAGTCACAGTAAAGTCAAAGAATAATAAATACTTAATAATACGCCGCTGGTTCATAGTTACTACGCCGATTGACGGAATAAGTTAGAAAGAGAAGGACTTATGTTGTTGCCGTATACCGTTGTCCCTCTCTCGATCAAGTATGTTCGCGCGCTGGATGTAGCAGCCCTACAACAATTTACACACACACACGCACATTGATGCGCTTGTAGTAGTAGTAATTAAATCTCTTCGCTTGTACGGAGTGCCGGGGGAGTGTCCATGCGGACTATGACCAACTGCTTTGGAGGCAAATGTCCAAACCACTATGCCTACGTGGCGGAAAGGAATCCTACTTCCTACTAATATTATAAATTAGCTGTGCCGGCGGCTTTTGATTGAGTAAACCGATTGCGATGAAATTAAGACTAAATGTTAAGTTAGGTTAAGCCCCATGTTTCTGTTAAAAGTCCATCAAAATCCGTTCACTAGTTTTTAAGTGATGCGTGCACAAACTCACAGACAAACGGACAAAAATTTCAAAAATGATCGAAATGTGTTCTGTTGCTTATCCTTAGACGGCCAATTTTTTTTGCAAATATCTTCAATGTACAGACACGCGAAGTTTACGATTTTATGTATTAGATGCGAAAGTTTAGATATTTGGATGTTTCTTACTCAATTACGCTTCAACCACTGGACGGATCGTGATGAAACTTGGCACACATATAGGTTAGGTCCTGGAACAGGACATAGGATAGTTTCTATCCCGAAAAACATCTCATTCCTACGGGAAATACATAATAATTTGTGATGTTAAGTTGTCCACGCGGTCGAAGTCGCGGGCAACAGCTAGTTATCAATAAATTTTCTTTATTGTCGCATTCTTCGGGATACCATATATTTCTCCTTGATAGCAATAATGGCGAACGGCGATACTTAATTAATTCCAATTCCAGTTGGAGACCCTATTCGGCCATTAATCGTTATTGCTATGGTTTTATACGAGTACAAACGAGCTGTTCCAGAGGCTGTATAACGTTTATTAGCGTGATAGAAATGTAAATAATAACGTAAACTTCGCGTGTCTGTACATTAAATACATTTCCAAAATAAAATATTTCGGTCTAAGGATAAGTAATAGAATATATTAAGATCACTTTTGGAATTTCTGTCTGTTAGTTTGTGCACGCATCACGTAAAAATATTTGCCGAAAAACATTTTCAGAAAAACATATTTACCGAATATGATCGCGAGCAGGCTGGACTGCAAGTCCGTAAATCATCGCTGTGCCATAGCCAATGGGTTGGGTGGGGCGGAAGTGATTCGCGTACCGAACAAAAATTAATTTATTTAAGTGTTTTTACATTTTTACTATAAGTATATAAAAACCACACACACTGCGATCGCCAACCCGCCTCCCCAGCGTGGCGATTAGGGCATTTCCTCTCCCCCCCCCCCCCCATGAATAGCGCCAACCAAATACGGCCCCCAGTTCCCGGCCGTCCTACCATGCCTGACCAACGTAGTGGTCACGAGCTACGATCTGCGTAAGGCGGCTGGCAGTGACCGGATGAGAAGAACCGAGGATCGGGTTCATTTAAGGTGTAATATATCGAATGTAATGAATAATAACTTAATCCCTGAATAAGTACGTTCAAGTGGCAGTAGGCAGGCTATACGACAACCTCCGTGGCGGAACGGGTAGCTCTCGGACTGCCACGCCGGAGGTTGCGGGTTCAAATCCCGCTAGGGGCAAATGTTCGTATGATGAATATGAATTTGTACCCAAGTCTTGGATGTTTATATATGTATATAAGTATGTGTATCCGTTATCTAGTAACCATACCACAGGCTCTGCCTAGTTTGGGACTGGATAATTGGTGTGAATGTCTGATATATTTAAAAAAAAAATTAAATTTATATCTCTAGCCAAAACTATGGCCATTTGAGCTGACGAGTTCTGGAGTGGAGGCTTTTGTCCAGCAGTGGGCGTAAACTACAGACTGCAGATGATACAAAAATAGCAAGATTGACATAAAGCTACTTGCAGACTACAGTTTGCTTGAAATTGTAACTCGGACAGTGCAGTGGTCATTGCGGATATAATAAAGCCTGGGTTACAAGTTTCACGACACCTTGGGCATTTACACTATTCTGCTACGAAAACATACGGGACAATAATGTGAGCGGGTCCGCTGCGTTTAAACCAACACTAGTGCGTCAGGATAGCGTCCGAATAGTTTTGCGTTTCGCTTAAATAGAAGTGGTCAGTGATTGCATTCTTATTGGACATATAGCGACTCAAAACAATGAGAAATGACATTCGTAGATTGTTGACATTAGGATTCGGATTAGTATTCGTAGAATAGAAGTCGAAACTGCTGCTGCTGCGAACAGGGGCCTGTTCGCAGCAGCAGCAGTTTCGACTTCTATACGTATTGGTATGAGTAGACGCACGTCAAATTAGTATAAACAACTATTCCAGAGTTCTTTCGTCCGAGTGTCGTGTTGGTTTGCCTAATGAATTATTGTGTTCAACGAATAATAAAACGTACACGTTTGCACTATAAACTTATATATCTGAAACTATAATTTGTTTATATAAAAATCAAGTAAAGAATGGCATGTGTTTTGTGGAGATGATGAGACCGTGGGGGCTGGAGGCGCGTCGCCTTGCCGCCGACTTATCGAAGCGCCTAGTCGACTTGTCGGGTGACAGAGGGCTGGTGCATACCTCGGCCAGCGCATTAACCTGGCCATTAAAAGGGGAAACGCAGCCAGTGTTCTGGGCACCTTACCGGAGGGCAGCGACCTGGAGCCCATTTTTTTTATTTCTAATTAATTATTTTTCTGTATTTTTTATTTTTATAAGCAGAGTTATTAAGGTTAGCTTCAAGCATTTTCGCCTAATTACTTAATGAGGTACAAGAAATAATTTGAAAAATATTTTACTTGACAAAAAAATTTATTCGACTGAAATGGTAAAAGCCGATCAAATACAACTTCTATTCTATCATTTTCATACGTACAAGTATAACTAAGTATAAGGCGTTCCCAGTTATGGCGTCGTAATACACATTTAGCGGTTTATTTTAGGATTTTGCACCATACATTTTTGTCTTTCTCCTTTCCGATTTCAATCAGTTAGTTTGTGACTCACTTGCAAACTAATATCAAGGAAGCCCCAAAATAATTCCATTAGATTTACATAGGTTTATCAAACAATATCTTGTATATATTATTCCACTGGGACAAATATCATGTGACTGACGACAATGTCAATTGTCAATATTAAGTTGTACAAGAGTAGGACGGTATGTCTATCTGTATGCAAAACGCAACGGGTAAAACCGTAATGGAAATCCGTATATTTGCAATTTAGACAGTCAGGTCTTTACGAGACCTAAGTTTTAGACCTGCGACTTAGTCGTTCTCAGGACTTGTGAGTTTCATTTGCATTGCTTTGAGGTAAGATGCTCTCAAATGTACTCTCAGAGTTTGAAGTTAGATCTTGATGAGGCTTTACTCATACCCACTATTGGAATATTGTAATTTAAAGTTAGACTGTTTACTTCTTGCTTGTATATTGAAGTAGGTAATCTGGCGTGTAAGTAAAATTTATTTATTTTATTTTATATATTTATTTAATTTCACAGCAATTACATTATTACATACAATACAAGTTATTATAAAATTCAAAATATGCCAATTACGAAATTAAAATAATTAAAATTCTGTGTAATTAAAAGTTTCGACAGTAAATAGTAAAATACTACACTCGAGTACATTCAGTGATCGATATTATAGACATAAGTTGTTGGTTACTTGATTACAGTTTCGGCAGTAATGTAGTTCGTCAATAGTAAATACCGCATTGTTTATATCCGGGCTATCAACACTATACTTCAGTACATTCATTGATTGATATACATCTGGACTATCAATACTGTACATTATCACCGAGTACATTATCAATCGTTTTTTTATAGTATATGATAGTTTTGACAGTAATGCAGTTCATCAGTAGTAAATTCCGTTGGTATCCATCCGGACTATCAATGCTATACCCAGTCTATTAATCAATTGATATTTTGATAATATTTGTTAGTTAAAGATAGTTTCGATAGTAATGCAGTTCATCAGTAGTAAATTCTGTTAGTATCCATCCGAACTATCAATGCTATACCTAGTCCATTAATCAAACGATATTTTGATAATATTTGTTAGTTAAAGATAGTTTCGACAATAATGCAGTTCATCAGTAGTAAATTCTGTTGGTATCCATCCGGACTATCAATGCTATACCCAGTCCATTAAGCAATCAATATTTTGATAGTATTTGTTAGTCACTGATAGTTTCGACAGTAATGCAGTTCATCAGTAGTAAATTACGTTTGTATCCATCCGGACTATCAATGTTATACCCAGTACATTAATCAATCGATATTTTGATAATATTTGTTAGTCACTGATAGTTTCGACTGTAAAACAGTTCATCAATAGTAAATTCAGTATTGTCTCCATCTGGGCTATCAATACTATACCCGAGTACATTCATTCATTGATATTATCGATAGTATTTGCTATATAGATACTGATAATTTGGACAGTAATGTAGTTCGTCAATAGTAAATTGACTCATCAATATTGCTAGACGTATTAAGTGGTAAACTTAGGAATTGTTCAACATAATAGTAAAATATTTGTTCACTGGGCGCCGCTTTTACCTTTTATCTTCATATCTACAAATTGACTAGATATTTGCTCAGGAAATCTTTATAGACTTCCCAGTAATGGCCTAGAAAGTTTTGCTACTTTTTTGTTCAATGTCTGACGAATATCCCATCAAGAAAGATGGGAGAACTTCATAGAATCTTTAACTTTCTTGTTACTCTTTGTAAGTACTTACGTTCCATTGAAATGTACAAATAACTTCCGCTCTTAAGGGGGGCCCAATCGACGTTTCTTTTGACGCTGAATAAGTTTTTGTTCCGAAACTAATAGTAGGATATTTCGGAAAAATTGAGGCGATGAAAGAGATTTGAGACGGTAGTGAAAATTACAGGTTGTACAAATAAATATTCAGAAAAACTTAAATTAGGGGAGCACAGACATCCGGTTATCTAAATGCCAACCTCATCTGCACGCGGTGTACCCTGCTGATTGATCAACGATACCCTGGCGACCGACAATGGCGGTATAACTACTGAACAATTCACTAGGACACAAATTCCATAGACCGGTGGCCAGGTCACCGTGCGAGGCCTAGTACTGAGATTCCCAACACGTCTGCGCAGCGTTGCTAATTATGGGCAATACTT
Organism: Esperia sulphurella; assembly: GCA_947086405.1. Classification (NCBI taxonomy): domain Eukaryota; kingdom Metazoa; phylum Arthropoda; class Insecta; order Lepidoptera; family Oecophoridae; genus Esperia; species Esperia sulphurella. Next base: position 2,446,746 of record OX352278.1, on the reverse strand, counting down.
CTCCATCAGCAGCAACTTAAAACCACTTACGTACCCACTTACTTGAAGCGACTTAGTACCAGTTCACGCTCTCCTTACTATTCCTTAGTAAGTGGCCGGAAATAAAATGAAAATGGTTTATTTGCCAAAAGTACAGTGTTTTTACAGAAGATGTTAATAATATTTAGACATTAGACATTTATTTATTTATTTAAAATATTGAAACATTACAGATTATTATTCCATTGCGTTAAAATAACTTTTATGGTATAAACGAAACAGGCATTCCTCTCTCTAGCGTTCCCTTACATTCCGTCATCAGCCGTCCCATGCAGTCCACGAACACGTCACAGTGTGGTGCCTCGGCGAGCAGGGAGCCGAACAGCTGTAGTGCGCGCGCGACGGGCGAGTGCCGGTAGAGGTTGGTGCGCGAGTGTGGTGTTATGAACAGCGGGTGACTCCGGGCTCGTAGGTAACACTCGGTTAGTATATATGCTTAGTTCTAGTGTACTCAACCTGATGCAGGTGTGCAAATATTAGTATTAGGAATTATAATTAGATATTTTATACTTTTAATAATTAGATCAACAAAATTATTTAAACAATACTAGTGAAACGATAATAATAAGATTTTTTTTATTGAGTAAAATTTATTGAATATGAGTATAAAATACAAGCTGAAATTTAACAAATATGAAACACATCTAATTTAAATAAAAAATTTCGCCTAATTTGTCCAGCGAATGGTGCTGCAACGTGCCTAGGACACTCGCTACGTTTCCCCGCTGGACGGCTAGGGCTAGGGCTGAATAATAAGATTAATTATACATTTATAGTTTTTTAAATTCTACAAACTCTTTGACACTGTAAAAGCAATGTTCTAAAAGCCATGTTGTCAATTGTGATTTAAAAGACGCACCTTTTAATTTTTTTGTATTCTCTGGCAGTGAATTAAATAATGAAATAGACATATTAAATACATTTTTCTTTTACATACATTTTTAAACCGGAAGCGAATAGATGCGGAGGGCGGAGGACCGTGTGTGTTGGCGTTCATTAGGGGAAGGGTTATGTCCAACAGTGGACGTCTAAGAGTTGATATGATGATGATGATAATATTTAGTAGTTTATTGAAAATCGATACACAACCACAGTATAATTTAAACTGTGGTTGAATTACACTAAAACAATATTAATACCACAGAAAATTAAAACAGAATTACTCTAACCTGACGGCTGACTACGAGTTCGCGGCGCTCGCTGTAGAGACCCTGGGCCCGTGGTCAGCCGACACGAAGGCGTTCGTGAAGGCTCTGGCGACCAGGCTGGTCCACGCCTCCGGAGACCTCAGGGCTGGCGCCTACCTCGCACAACGCGCAAGCCTGGCAATCCAGCGAGGTAATAGCGCCAGCGTCCTAGGGACTATGCCTCACCACGAGGGGTTGGACGGCGTACACCTGTTGTAAATAATTGATTTTCTTATAATTACTGTATTTTTAAACTTAATAGTACACATTGGTTTTTAGAAAAAGTATATTGAATGATAATTTATAAAGAATGCCGTAGAAAACTTTACAAATTGGTCAAACAGAAATAAAAACGAAAATGGGTCATGTAGTGGGGTACGTTACCTTATATGGTTATGTATTTTATTGAAAATGATTAAAGAGGATATGAAACAGATTATGGACGCGGTCCCGTCTGTAATGAGTACGCCAACGAGGCGGGAGTTCATTGGACAATGCATATGTCCAGCGGTGGACATCAACAGGCTGATAATGACAACGTACGGCCGAAGGGATTTTACCGAAGTAAAATATCCGAAGTATGTATGCCACCTTAACAGCATTCCAAGAAACTTTTGAATTAAAAAAGTTTTCAGGCAAATGTTTTATTTAAATTTACTCTTTCGGTAACTTCGTAACGCTGATTACAACGTAAATTAATTTATTACACAGTTTACACTTTTGCTTATATTAAGTTTATATAAGGACAGTAGATATCGCTTAGCGGGCCATGGAAAGAGCTATGCTCGGTGTTTCTCTAGGGACTGGATCCGAAATGAGGTGATCCGTCAGAGAACGTCTTCGACATAGAAAGTCTTCGAGTCAGAGAAAGTCATAGCTCAAACAGTTAGTACGTTAAAGTTTTTTTTTATAAATATTTCGTACATATACTACGCATGATATAAATACAATTACTCTTTTATTTTTAGTTGCCGTGTGGTTTCCGGTAGAGTAGAATAGGACCACTCCAACTCTTCCCGTGGATGTCGTACAAGGCGACTAAGGGAATACATTATAAAACATCAGTCAGGCCTCCCCAACCCGTCTGGCCAGCGCGGGGAGTGTAGGCCAAATCCTCCGTCTGTCTCCGGCAGATGAGAGAGGGTTGTGCTCCTGCAATGGAGACAACAATAACCTGACGATGACTCTTTTATTGCACGATAAAAATACAATTCCCGCCGGGGACGTACAAATTGGTACAATCAACCAATATTACATCCAGTACATATGTGTCTCTGGTGGTAATCGAACTCATGACCTCTCAGCCCAAGTCAATAGGCCAACAAGGTGGTCAAAGTGGCAGTATGCTGGTCACATCTGTCGGAAAACTGAATACCGCTGAGGTAAACGAGTTCTCGAGTGGAGACTGCGACTGGGCAAGCGTAGTGTGGGACGCCCCCTGGCTAGATGGAGCGACGATCTGCGTAAGGCGGCTGGCAGTGACTCCAGGCTGATGATGAAACCTTCCTTTCGTCCCACCATCAATAAATAAGCATACTTATGTTCAGCAATTGACGTATTTTGGCTGACGATGATGAAAACCAAACCATGATCAAGTCAACACGTGGAGTTAGTGCAAGGGGACAAGAATTTAGTTCAAAGGAACAAGATCTTGGAGTTAAGATGACGTTTAATAAGATTTTCATGAACAATTTTTAGCCTTAAATATATTCATCATCATCATATCAGCTCCTAGACATCCACTGCTGGACATACATACGACTTCCTCAATGAACGCCACCACACCCGGGCCTCCGCCCTCCGCATCCAGCCACTACCGGCCACCTTCTTCAGGTCGTCGTTCCACCTGGCGGCGGGGCGCCATTAAATATATTAGTTTCGTTATAAATAGTGGTAACAAAACTTTCAGTATGACCCTCGTTTTGTTGTTTGTAATTAAACAAGATCTTCTCGGAACCCAAACTTGAGCAGTATTTATTTAACAACCTAGCTCACCCACGGATTCGAACCCTTGGCCCTTTTGATGAGTGCCATCAATCATCTGACCGTAATGACCGGAAACTACACAAAATTCCCACGAAGGGGTCAAGTTTTGTTAATGAAAACTAATTGCGAGATCTATTTTCAGAGGTTAATCTGGTATTAACTAGAGATTAAACGGATAGTGGTTTGGCCGGATACCGGATAACGGATATCCAGCGAGGCTCTAAGCCGGATAGCCGGATATCCGGCCGCCGGATAGTATAAAGTTTGAAAGAACATTAAAACTAAATTCGCTTCAACGGATTTACAGAAAATCGAAGTCTACATTTTGATTACTATCACCCCTTATTTCGACAGATCAATGGATACTGCTATGGGATAATACGCTAGGAGATTCTAGGACATGCAAAGTTTGTTCACAATTGTTTAAGCAGTTTTTGACATAAAGGATTTATTTTTATTTTTTAGTAGGTATGACAGCTATCCTCAAATTTGTTTTTAAGTATACTGGTGATATAGCATACGTTTTTACAATTTACAATACCTTTTTTTAATGAAAATCAGGTATCCGGCGGATATTGAGCTACTATCCGGTATCCGGCCGGATAGTAAAACTAAGCCGGATAGGCCGGATACCGGATAGTTATCGGATATCCGTTGCATCTCTAGTATTAACCATTCAAACTAGCTACAGCGTAAATGCCGCAGTACGCACCACCTAAGTAGTACTGCGATGTTGTTTGTAGGTTGATGATTATGATGAAATAAAAACAGCCGTTGGGGCAGACGAGATCTAGAGTGAAGACCGCGGATCGACACGCGCAGGGTGGGACGCCCCACCGCCAGGTAGACCGACGACTTGAAGAAAGTGGCCGGAAGCGGCTGGATGCGGAGGGCGGAGGAACTGGTGTGATGGCGTTTATTCGGGAAGGTCTATGTCCAACAGTGGCCGTCTAAGGGCTGATATGATGATGAATGATGAAATCTGTCCGTTTACAAATCTAACTCGCGTAAATAATCTGCCCTAAGCACGCCTGTCTCACTCCGACACTGCGAGTGTGGTGAGATGGATCAAACCGCTCATCACATTCTGTGGGAGTGCACAAGGTGGGATCTGGAACGTGAGCTCATGTTATCGGATCTAAATTGCGTGAACCGTCCGGTATACTATGGAGATCTGGTTGCGAACCGTCACAATTTCCGAGCGTTTAAGCGTTTTTGCCATGCCTACTATTGGCACTACTATACGAAGTAGCCTTCTGCTACTCCGTCACAGATCACTGCGTCACATAGGCGCTAATACGTCCGTGGTGTTCAACTAGGTGGCCAGCCTTATCTTGGCCACACCAAACCCTCCAACCCCCCCAACCTGACCACTCTGGTCATCGTTTCTTTGCTACACTCCCATTTGCTAGAGGGGAAGTGGGAACTCTCTTCCTACTCTTTACTTCTTTAATTAAATTTGTCTGGGGCCCAAGGTAGCGTAAATTCATGACCTGGGACTTGCCCTACCTTCACTGGTAGGTGTCTTTGCAGTTACCTCCGTTGATCCTCGCTTAGAGGAGTTGCGGGGGGAGAATGGTGAGGAGGCGGGAATGTCTCACACCACACTTTAAATATAAACAATTCTCAGCGCGGGCCCCGATTACTGGGCCAATCGGTCAGGGCGTCGCAGCGATGTGATGCATTGCAGTTGACTGATGGCGCATGTGCAATTGATACAAGATGGTCCGGACAAATTCCTAGTCTGCGTTTGAGAGCCGTGGTAGCCTAGTGCACTCGCCTCATGTTCATGAGGTAATGGTTCATGAGGTCAGTTTTTCGAAACTTAAGTACGGTCTATTTATAATACCACAGGCTCCTCGGTGAAGAAATACATCATGAGGAAACCTGCATACGCCAAAGAAGAAATTCTATGTCGTATGCGAAGTCCACCAAATCGGATTGCACCGTTGCCGGAGGGGTTTGGTACAAAACATCCTGAAGGGTCGAAGTGTCGACCCCGGCTCCCCAAGATTATAATATAAGATAGTTTGGGTGCAGACAAGTGTGGAACAATATTTTAAACAACCCGTTTTTTGACATGTCAAAAAAATACATTTAGATACAAATATTGCTTCTCATGTAAAAAGGAAATTACATGTTGATGACTTTAAGCGAAACCTGCGCGCGTAATAACTCGTTTGAAAACTTCCGTAACGTCACGTCTCGCGTAAAATGACATATTCGATTTTTGGATGAGGAAACGTCGCAAAAATACGTTTGGTTATGTTAAAAAACAGGAAATAATTTTGATCAATTTAAATTATATGGTCTAGCCAAAAAAAGTGCTAGTAGCCAAATTACTAGGTATCCTATACATATAATAGATGCAGGAAAGGCAATATTGTCCGAGCTGGACCATAGACTTATAGTCCAGTCTTAAAGAGCCGACTACGTTACAGCCAGATTGTGCAGCCCCAAAAGCAGTCTTAACTTCTTAAAAGAACATAAAAAAATCGTCATTTTCTTTCCAGGTATATAGTTCAGTCTCAAACATCCGACTACGTTTCAGACATACCTATAGCGCAGCTCCAAAAGCAGTTTAATTCGACGCCCTCCCAGACTCAAGTTAGCCGACTTATTTCCAGGCAGATAGATAGTCCAGCCTCAAAGAGCCGACTACGTTTCATACATACCTATAGCGCAGCCCCGAAAGCGGTTTAATCCGACTCCCTCCCAGCCTCAGCCTCAAAGAGCCGACTATGTTCCTGATATAGTATAGTGCTTCCTCAAAAACAGTTTAAATCGAGTGCATCCCTGGCTTAAAAAAAGATCAGTAGATTTCGTTCCAGGCAGACATCATCATCATATCAGCCCTTAGACGTCCACTGTTGGACATAGGCCTTCCCCAATGAACGCCACCACACCCGGTCCTCCGCCCTCCGCATCCAGCCGTTCCGGCCACCTTCTTCAGGTTGTCGGTCCACCTGTCGGCGGGGCGTCCCACCCTGCGCGTAATGATCCGCGGTATCCACTCCAGAACTCGTCTGCCCTAACGGCCGTCGGCAGACAGTCCACCCTGAAAGAGCCGATTCCATTCGAGATCGTGCAGCCCCAAAAGCAGTATAAATCGAGTCCCTCCCTGGCTTAAAAAATTTCAGTCGATATCGTTCCAGGCAGAAAATCCAGCCAAAAAATTACGAGTCGAACTGACTACCCTCGAATCAATTAACCAATGTTCAGCTGTCGCGTCGCGTCGACGTACTAAATGCATTCCAAATTGAATTCAGTCTGATTCGATGAAGTTTAATGGAAACATACGGAATGGTAATTTAGATAACAAGCTTGTAGAGTTTATTCGCTTCTACTAGTTACTTGTTCTAATGTAAGGTCAACGTGCTTAGTCAGCGTTCCGCTTGCCGTTACAAGCTCATTGTTTTTTTTGTTATTAATGTATATTTATGAAACTCTCCGGTCTATTCCGGGTATGCTTTTCAAGTATCTGGTTGTCGGTCTGGCCTTCAGACTTGAAAAACAGCCGGATGAGAATTTGGGAGGTATGCAGAGACTGGATGTAGTAGCGATTGTTAAGAAAGGCCTAGTCCAGTCGTCGACCAGTTTACGATAATTCTGATAAATCTCTCCATATCCATCATTATAATTCATTGTCTTATACTCCTAATATTCGTAATTCTACAAAGAAACAATTTTAGGAAAGTGCTGAGGTATGCTGGCAGAGGGAACTGCACGTTCAAGGTCGCGCCTTGTCATGATAGTTCGGAACTAAGATGTCGTTGTGCGCGGTTGGAGCGCGACTTCTTGTGAGATATTAGTCTGATATGTTTCCAGAATATAATGTAAAGTGTTGTTGTCGCTAACATTGCAAGAGGCGTCAATAAGCTTATATTAGCTAACCCTCTGACAAATCTCTCGTCCCGCGCTCACCACTCGTGAATTGAACCATCGATAATATTGTTTATGTCTGGTCGTTTCCTCTGTTCGGTTAACTTGCCGCCATATAAACGGACAAGCGGACGCGGACGCAATGCGTTTCTGTATGATTCCAGTATAATGTCGCCCAGCGAGTCGGCAAATTGATGAAGGGGTATTCCGAAATGAGTAAATATTTTTACCTCTACTACATTATCCTTAAGTCATGACAGCTCAGTTGGAAGTGCCGTTATCTTACGTTAGTGAGGGTTCAAACCAATCAGTTGCGAAGCCTATAAGATATGCCTATCCGAAACACATAGAAGACAAATGCGTGGCGGAGGCGCGGCGGAGGCGTGGCGGAGGCGTGGCGGTAGCGGTATACTTCATACAAATCTTGCTTCCCGCGGCGGTACTCTGTGTGAAGTGTCTCATACTAAATCGAACAATACACAAACCGGACCACGCCTCCGCCACGCAAGCTTAACCTTCAAGCGGGCGCGCGGTCATTTGTGATGGTAGAAGGCGCGCGTAACCTTAAAGACCTATGGGATATTTCAGGGATTTAAAGCACTAATTAATTAATAATCATTATTTTTTTGTATTCATATACATTATCTTTACTACGAGTATATGCTATACACAATATGTTGAAAAAAATTAAACACAAATACAATCAAAATTGTAAAATCAAATAACATAATTCAAATGAGCTCTGATTCACTCTCTTCTTGTTGTATCACGCTATCAGTCAGCGGTCGACGCGTCATTTTTATAAAAAAAAAACACTATTAAAACCTTTACTGGATGATAATTCAAAAAATAATATGTCGCGTTTAGTATAATAGAGCGCAATTTTTTCGACACAGGCGCGTGTAGTGCTTTCGACGCCTTCGCCGCGGCTAAAACAATACAATACAATACACTTTATTGCACAAACAAATACAGTTGCACGTTATAAAATTTACAAAATAATAAAACAAATGGTATCTGTGCACTCCGTGTGGCGCATGGAAGGCCGGTAAACATTTTACATCGTGCACAGAGAAACAATAACGAGCTACTAGGAATGGGAAATACATGCGACGAGAAATAACGATATAATGAACGAAAATGTATCGAATGCGGTCGATTCGACGCCACGCGCCCGCTTGAAGGTTAAATCCAGCAAGGTTTAGTTAATCTAACGGTCCAAGTCGCTTTACTTATATGTCCTATGTCCAGCGGTGGACCCTTTCAGGCTTATGTTAAAACCTAACCACCACCAATAAATAAAGAAAGAAAAGGAAGAAGCCTATATTTAATTTATTCCCGACACAGAGCTCACATGAAACAAGCAAATAACAATACTAGAAAGAAATGTTTAATATCAGCAAATAACGGAAGATTCTGGTTGTCTCCACCGCCGCTGTCCCACTGATGCAGGTTACATGATTTTTATAAAAAAATTCCTGTTAGTTCCATCTTTCTACCTATTGGTCTTTGGGGAGATTTGGTTTCAAATAAAACATCAGATCTGTGCTGGATGAAGTATCAATGAAAACTGACTTTTCTACTGTATGTTGCTCCTATTTATATTTAACTAGCTGTTGCCCGCGACTTTGTCCGCGTGGGCAACTTAACATCACAAATTATTATGTGTTTCCCGTAGGAAGGAGGTGTTTTTCGGGATAAAAACTATTTGCTTCCCCCCCCCCCCCCCTTGGATGTGAAAATTAATTTGGATAATTGGATGTTTGGATATTTGGATGTGAGTAACCTCAATCAGTGGACGGATCGTAATGAAACTTGGCACACATCTTGGTTAGGTCCTGGAATAGGACATAGGATAGTTTTAACCCATTTCTACGGGAAATACATAATAATTAGTGATGTTAAGTTGTCCATGCGCAGTTGTATATAATTATGAATATTAATTTAGAAACTCGATGCTACCAAGGTAATGCTAATAATAATAATAACATACATATACATACACTTGTCAAATCCCAAACTAGGATTTTCTCCTGTGCTATGGGAATTAAACAAGGATTGGACAATTCACAAATATAACATCCAGACCGGGCCCAACTTGTGCAAATTCAAAGTTGTCTGTCCCTAGTGGGAATCGAACCCACTTAATGGACCTCTCTTTCCTTCAAAATGTTATACATTACTCGAATGAGGCGTAAATCCTGACACGGAGGTCCTTTATGAGTTTATATCACTTTTATGGGAGGGGAGACTGAATAGTGAGTTTACATTGTTTTTATTATGTTTCGTGTTGTTTTATATTGTAATGTTTTTTTATCGTTTGAAGTGAAAGTGCTGGTACAAACATGACCTCAGTAACATATTAAATGTCATTATTTTGGAAATTTTTGTCGTGTGGTTTGCGGTAGAGTAGAATAGGAGCACTCCAGCCCTTCCCGTGGATGTCGTACAAGGCGACTGAGGGAGTACATTATAAAACATCAATCAGGCCTCCCCAACCCGTCTGGCCAGCGCGGGGAGTGTAGGCCAAATCCTCCGTCTGTCTCCGGTAGATGAGAGAGGGTTGTACTCCTGCAGTGGAGACCAAAATAACCTGATGATAATGATTTTAGAAACCATCGAATTTATCTTAAACTAGCTGTTGCCCGCGACTTCGTCGGCGTGGACAACATCACACTTTTTTGTATTTCCCGTAAGAATTTGATGTTTTTCGGGATAAAAACTATCCTATGTCCTATTCCAGGACCTAACCTATCTCTGTGCCAAGTTTCATCCCGATTAGTCCAGTGGTTGAAACGTGATTGAGTAACAAACATCCAAACTTTCGCATTTACAATATTAGTGGGATTAATATAAATAAAACTAGTTAAACTTGAATTAATTAATATTTGAAATAAGTACGTGCTGCTCGTGTCAAGGTTTTAGCGAGAGAGTAAATGAATGAATGAATGGCATTCTTTAACTGAATGCATCTTACACAGATTATAATATACATTCATTGGTTCGTTCTGAACAATATAAGATTTCTATTTTCTCACTCTGGTGTGATGGAGGGGTGGAAATAACTGGAATAATACCATACATACCATTTTTTTTCATTAGTATATCTAGCCTGCAAAATAAATGTAAACAAACAGATATAATAATAATAATAAGTATTATTGTATCTGTCTTTTTAATAAAGAGTATTTTTGCAATAAAGAATAATTTTAGCGAAATTCTTATTGTTCCCACCGTTGGGAAAGCGGCGCTGGAAACAACAGGAACTTCCCAAATAACGGTAGACTTAATAAAGTCAGTGACGTAGCCAATATTGGGCCATACGTCTTACAAGTAGGTCGTACAGGTAAGGAATGGTGGTGGGTCCCACTTGCAGCGCAAGCGAATCGCTTTTAAAAATAACAAAAGCGAATGACGTTACCACTAGGACAGAACTTTTTGGGGTAGGTACTAGTGATTTCTGGATCGCTATCGCGCATACCTGTTTTTATATCACATCTTTTTTTTTTCATTTTGAAATGGAATAATATATATAACAAAAATAGGATTACAATTTGTGTTTGTGAAACATTTTTGAGAAAAAGTGGTTAAAGAAATCAGGCATGTTCGTAATTGTATGGTTTTTGAACATAAAATGTGCATTGTATTAGTTTTAGCGGTCGAATCATAGATCGTAAGGGATACGAGAGAATATGACAAAATTTCAGTATGTCGATCAGTGACATTTAAATTCAGCGACCCAGAAATCAATAGCATTTGCCCCAATAAGTACTATTCCTGATTCTCACGATGGCGAACATATTCGACTATAAATATATAAACGAAGGCACGGGAATCAATTTATTTATCTGCTGTCAATCTCACTGCTGCCAGCTAGTATAAAAATATCTGAATGCCAGCAAAGATAATATATACTAGAGATGCCAGTAACAAAATACTAAATGAGTATATTTTAATGTTACTTACACACTCTCGATTTAATTTCCAAACAGAAAATAGGTTGCTTCTCTACGCTACCCGCTTCTAGTGGAGCCGAAACCTTATCCACATTTCAGTCGGCCCCGTAATGTCCGTATTATTTTCGCTGAATATGAGCTCTGTAATGTACAATTATTAATAATGTTGAATATATCATATCTTAACTTCAGGCATTGTTCTTTGAAATGTATATGACGCAGGCCGATCATATAATCAGGCAAATCATGATGCGCCTAGCCACTCGTGATCTGGTGTCATTTCATGATGTGCCTGACTTATATTAGGCCGATCGTTCGATGCTCATCGCTTATCGATATGGCTAACCACGTCAAGCCATATCGTTTGTAGGAAGTTTGTTGAATGTTTAAGTTAAATATGTATATATACTTTTCCTGAACCTCAATAATGTTTATAGAACTAAATGAAATGGCAGGCAATGAGTATCACATATTAAAATTAATACAAAGTCAATAAATCTGAAACATAAGCCAAACAACTGACGTGGCGGCCATCTTGTTAAGATTCATTTAGACCCTTTATTAATATGTATCTGCCATGTTTTAGTAAATAAAATAAGTAGACACAACGCTTACGTATAGTTCAATAATGTTTATCCATTTTATACTCACAAACTCGCTTTTATCGTTAGACGCCATTACGCACAAATGTAAACAAAGTGCAGCCAGCGCCTCTGGTGGTGTATTTTACAAATATTCTTCGATCTGCCTAGCTATATCATGATATGCCTAAGTGAGTAGCAAGGCAGATCGTCGAACGCTCGTCATAGATCGATATGCCTAAATCAGCCTTTTCACGATATGCCTAAGTATTTCATGGTCAGGCACACCATGAAATGACGATAGATCACGATGTGGCTAGGCGTATCATGATCTGCTTGATTTTATGATCGGCCTGCGACATATATATCTTTTCCCGGCCCAAAAGTCTACTTAGAAACGAAAACAACAGTTTACTTATAAAAATAAGGGTCAGCAAAGCTGGCGGAAAGCATCGCGAAGGATTTTTTGTTGACAGGTAATAATCATCTTTAACTGTGTTATAATAAAGTTCAAAAGCGAGAGCGCCGCTATCCGCTGGATACATTTTCCTACTATATGCAATTTTGAACTTAATTAAAACATATTTAGAGACGATAATTACCTAATTACGCTCATTGGCGACGATGCTCTGTTAAATACCAAGTTACAGAGCCTCAAACATCGTCGCAGTATGGCCTGTCTTTCGGTTTTCTACAGGTTACATTTTGGGGAGTGTGCCCAGGAATTGCACGATTAGATTCCCCCATCTCCATTCCTTCACCGGACTACCAGGCGTGGAGAGGTACATCGATATACCACGTTCTCGCACGAAGCGTTTTGCTTCCTCTTTTTTAACGCGAGCTGCTAAGGAATGGAACTCACGCTAGCTTCGGTATTTCCGGACAAGTATAATTTGGATCTATTTAAAGAAAGAGTGAATAGGCATCTTCTGAGTAAGCGCGTTCTACCTCAGGCCTTATCGTCACTTACCATCAGGTAAGATTGAGGTCAAGCCTAGACCCATAAAAAAAAATGTGTTGTCAGGAAACAATGCTGGACACACTGGAGGAAAAGAGGAGATCTTCCAACTTGGAGTAGAATACTGGCGAAACATGCTGCTATTTTACAGCCTAATAGGTCCATCATCATATATCAATATCATCGTGATCATTGTTGAGGATGGTGAGGGCAGAGCAAAAATCTAGATATTTGGAAATAAAATATCACAACTTTTTCTGACAATATAATAATAACAAAAAAAAACTACATTTGACAAAAGTATAAAAACAGCCAGTAATATAAAAAAGAGCCAATTCGTCGCCAACAATCATCATCTGAAATACGTCCACTGCTGAACATAAGCCTTCTTCAATAAAATGCCAGTTTTGGTGGGCTGTCAATTGAGGGCATTGCCATAATCACTACGCTTGGCAGGCGAATTATTAATCAGAGTAATAATCTTAATGACACATGAAATAATTAGCGCTGCAGCCCGTTCCTGGTGTAATCCCTTAGTCGCCTTTACGACACGTACGGGAAGAGTGAGGGGAGACCTATTCTAAGCCGGGAACCACACGGCTATAAAGCAAAAAACAACGAAGAATGGGGAAAAATGGTAGACGCTTGATTTTAAAAGATGTGTCGCGTGAAGTTTGTTGCGCCGTTTCTTCTTCACAGCGCTAACACCTAGGAAGCGGTAGTCGATGAAAAAAATGACGTGTATAAATGTACCAAGTGTACTCATATGCAATAAATGATTTTGACTTGACTTTAACTTTGAGGCTTTCACCCGAAACCAATGCAAATACGGTAATATTAGGTAAGTACGTTAAATTTTCATTGAAACAACTGATCATTTTAGCAACAGTCTCTCCTATATCAAAAGGCCCCGACTTCTTACGCTTCGTTAAATACCGAAAGTTGAGTAAAGTTTACCGATCGCTTCGCTTTTGTTTCCGTAATGGGCCTTACTTGAGCAGGCAGACAATTGAGGATTTTAGGTAATTTTAACAAAAAGTTTAATTAAATTAGGAAAAGTTCTAGAAGTGAAATTGAATCAAAGTTGTACTATACATTGGGGGCCATCATCAAAACGGAAATGACTATTATGGCTAGTTTTTTCCCCGTCTGCACCTATGTGTGCTCGAAAACTACTAGACTACTAGAGCTGAAACTTGAAACATACAAATCATATACTCATACTCAACGATCTCTATGTACTACCAGATGGAGCGTTCCAAACAATCGCTCTGTTCCACGCAAGTAGCCACAACTCTTTCACATTCACAATGAAACTTGTGCAGTTACTACTCAGAACATTTAATTCTATTTAGATCTGCCGGCAGGTGTTCGTAGTACGTGGGGCCGATGACGCGGGGGTTTGTACATTATAGAATTAAGCTGCGGTAAAGTGGCATTGCCAAACAACACAAAATAAAATTATAAAAAAAATATATCAAAACATGTGCATTATCAAATTATCTGGCAATGATTCTTAAGTTTTTCACGATTTGTTATGGTAAAACTAACTAAAACTTGTTTTTTCTCACCCAAAATCTATTGAACTCAAAATATAAACAATGGAAAATTTAAAGATACCTCAAAACCGAGCAGAAATTATAAATATACCTACATGTAAGAATTGCCTGACAATGGTGGGGAAAATTTCAGGAAAATTATATACATACATACATGAATACATACATAATGCTCACGCCTTGGTCCCAGACGGATAGGCAGAGACAATGTATCGCCACTTTGCGCAATCTAATGTCGCATAGTGGGTATCCTTCGCCCGCTTTTCGCCCATTAATTGTATATAGATATTAAATATATTGTTTTTCATCAACTTTTGGTGGTTACATAATGAAGGCGGTTTAAAGCTCGAATGTTCACACTTCACCCTCATTATCTTATTACTGGTGGCAGAATATGTACCCAGACGCAGTATCTACTAAGAGTCAGTATAAATACCAATGCAGTTACTAAATAAAAAAACTGATAAAATGGAATACACGATACTATAATAAAATATTGACAAATAACAAACAAAATAACACATTGAAAACCAATAGACAAGCACTATAAAGTTATTCCAACGTATTTCCGAGCAGCGCTTGTCAAACTTTGCCAGCAAAAATCCAATCCGACATGAATATCAACAGTTTTATTCTATGTTTGGACGAGCAAGCTGCATTCAGCAGTTTCCCGAACACGCCAGAAAGGGAGGAAAGTCTATTTTATTTCAGTCTACTACTGAAACGTATACGTTTTCAGAAAAAGATGTTTCACTTCAGCCAGTCTCGTCGCGGCGGCCGAAGCGAGAGGTCGTGTTTGCGGTTCCAGTCCGAAAATAGAACGCGCGTTCGAATTCCGAAGACCAGTGTGACGTTAACTTTTTAATCACCAACTTTTTTTAATTAAAGTGTGGCGTTGATAATCGCGTGTGCAGCCTGTGGGTATTAAAAGTAAAAAAAGTGAGTTAATAGTGACTTTGTAGTAGCTGCCAGATTATTAAGATGAAAATAACGTTAGAATATTTTGGTCGAGGACGTTAAACTATGCCGCTAGCCCAGTTATACGACAGTTCATCGCGTAGTTATTAACTGGATAACACTCTTGGATTTTTCACGTTAGTTTTTTTCTTTTTACTTTAAAAAAAATATAGATTTTGTTTGTGATTTTTAGGAAATTTACAGATGCAGACGTGATATCTAAAAATACAGAAGATCCTATTTGACCGGTTGACTGATTGATTGAATATACTTTATTGCATACAAATTACAGAAAATATGTAGGTCTGCCGTGCCGATGGATGCGTGTCCAGGGGCTAGCCTGGTCGTAAGCGTGCCGACATTACTGGCACTATTAGCCTCACCGAATCATGCAGGGCTCTGATGAGGTGGACAATTATTTCCCTAGCTAATCGTGGTACCTCAACAACGCAGCGATGCTGTTCGCAACACATCACGTCAAGGGGTATCACGAAGCGAAAAGCGGACGAAGGAAAGGCACTTTGCAATATTTCACATCGCAAAGTGGCGATACATCGTTTCTGCCTACCCCTCTAGGATCAAGGCGTGAGCATTATGTATGTATGTAGGAGAAATATACAGTAAATGTACAAGTCTAATCAGTCTAATTAGACTTATAATCAGAATTCAGTGGCCGGAGGTCGTGCGTTCGATTCATATAGTTCCAGAGAAACACCTTTGTACATTTTGTACAAGTTGGTCCCGGTCTGGATGTGAAATTGTGAATTGTTCCATCCTTGTCTAATTCAGTAATCAGTAAATTTTATTGCATTCCATGGTGTTAAAAAACAGAGTTCTTATGGACCCGTTTGGGCACAGCAAGTAGGAGAGAGGAGGACCAACAGTATTGTCGACGTTATCAAGTTGTTTGTCATTATATACATTATGTACATAAATGTACTCGTATTATGTATTATATGTATAAATGTTCTTTTTATTTCATTTGTTACATATCTGTTTGTTATCTAATTTTATCATAATTTATCGTTTAGGTATTCATTTAATGTGTAGTAGCTTTTGGAAATCAATAGCTGTCTCAGGTATTTGTTAAATATCTTATTGTTAGTTTCTTCTTTTATTATTTCGGGCAGGTGATTATATGTTTTTACTGACATGACAAGAGGGCTGGACGAGTGCAGTCCTAACTTGGAAGTAGGTTGCATCAGTCTGTTTTTATTGCGTAGCGGGTATTTCGTAGGTATGTACTCGTAAGTAAGGTAATTCGTATAGTATACGAGACAAGGACAACTCGACAATTCGTATAGGATTACAAAATATGTATACTGTGTGGTTAGGAACAGGGGCATTTAATTTTTAAATTATCTAAAGTTGATTTAAAAGCATATAATAACTACAGAATGTTTTTCTTCAATTATTTACACGTTTTCCTCTTTTTTGTTTGTTCTATCTTGTGATGTGTTTTACTTTGTTATTGGCCCTACGTGATGTTTGTTTTATATGTTATAGTTTTGTACTGTGAAATATTATATAAGTAAGTATACATATATTCTTTATTGCACATACATTTAACAAAATGTAAAATTTATATGCCTTTTGCATACCATAAAAGTGTACAAAGGTTATCTCTATAAGATATCTCTTCCAGCTAACCTATGGTGAAGACAGCGGATTATAGAGAGGCAGTAGTCGACTAACTCAAATTTAAATTACTAAATATCTAACAAACTTAAATTAATTTAAAACAATAACAAACAAACGAAATTCTTTTTAAAGTAGGAGCCTTTTGCATAGCATAAAAGTGTAAAAAGGTGGCTTATCTCTATAAGAGATCTCTTCCAGCCAACCTCCACTGTGGTAAAAGACAAAACAAGCGGTTGTTATGTGAATCACTTCTTCACTCATCAGTAATTGGTTCAAGATGTACACAAATACATTTCTTCCAGCTAACCTATGGTGAAGACAGGGGATTTTAGAGGGGCAATAGTCAACTAATTCAAATTTAAATTATTTAATGTCATCATCATCATCATCAGGTTATTTTTGTCTCCACTGCAGGAGCACAACCCTCTCTCGTCTGCCGGAGACAGACGGAGGATTTGGCCCACACTCCCCGCGCTGGCCAATGTGTAACAAACTTAATTTCATTTAAAACAATAACAAACAAACGAAATTCTTTGTAAAATAGGATACAACGTAGTCAGGTTTTGAGGGAGCTTGGAAAGCTTTTTAAAAACGAATTAAAATTTATTTAAACTATTTAATTAGAATGAATTAAAACTAACTTGCCGTGTGGTTTCCGGTAGAGTAGAATAGGACCACTCCAACTCTTCCCGTGGTGTCGTACAAGGCGACTAAGGGAATACATTATAAAACATCAATCAGGCCTCCCTAACCCGTCTGGCCAGCGCGGGGAGTGTAGGCCAAATCCTCCGTCTGTCTCCGGCAGATGAGAGAGGGTTGTGCTCCTGCAGTGGAGACAAAAATAACCTGATGATGATGAAACCTAACAGCGAAACGTGCTAACAGAAAGACATGTTGCACCGTACTGATGATAGCTTGACTCACACGGAGATGGGTCACGTCATCGACCACCATCAACCAGGTGGACTCTGCTGAGTCGCTTGGGATAAGAGTCTGGAATGTGCTGCGTTGCAGTTCTTAGGCTCTTACTTGTATGGTACGACCAGGTTGCGAGAGCATGACTACGTCGACGATAATATTTGGTTGCAATGTTTACACTGATGGATGGATAATGGATCAATGACTCGACCGTTGGCCTACTGGCTTGGTCATTGGACTCGGGCGCCTGAGGTCGTGGGTTTGATTCCCACTGGGGACGTACAACTTTGTACAAATTGTGCAATTTGTCCCGGTCTGGATGTTATATTTGTGAATTGTCTTTTCCTTGTTCAAATCCTATAGCACAGGAAAAAATCCTAGTTTGGTATTAGACGAGTGTATCTATTGTAATGACTTTAAAACTTCCCCATCATCATCAGCCGAAATACTGCTGAACATAAGCCTCCCCAATAGAATGCCACTTTTTTTGGCATGGGATTTGCCATAATCAGCACGCTTGGCAGGCGGAGTGGTGATCACAGTAATGATCTTAATATACACAGGAGAACGCTGCTGCCCATCCTGGGTGCAATCCTTTATTCGCTTTGATGACACCCACGGGAAGATTTGGGGTGGCCCTATTCTGAGCCGGGAACCACACGGCACCTGGTCTGGATGTTATATTTGTGAATAGTCTTTAATTCCCATAGTATAGGAGTATTTGGGATTAGACAAGTGTATGTATAATAACTCACCATCCCGTCTGGCCAGCGCGGGGAGTGTAGGCCAAATCCTCCGTCTGTCTCCGGCAGATGAGAGAGGGTTGTGCTCCTGCAGTGGAGACCAAAATAACCTGATGATGATGATGTATAATAAGTGTATGTCTTTTGCAGTATCCTGTATATTACAATTAATAAGCATAATAGAGTATAGTATAATTAATGTTTGTATTATTTTGGTGATATCAATAAATGTTGTTTATAATATATATACATCGATACAAGAAAGCGGAAACGCTTATAACCCATACCGATGCCATCCTGTTGTTGAAAATTCGGAATGAGAGAAGGAACCTACGTCGAATGGTCTGGTTCCCGTGTCTTCTATATTAGTCGTAGAGTCACGGCACCTCGACCATTCGACGTGGATTTTTTACTCTGATTCAGAATTTGCAATAAATTGGATTGACAGCGATGTGGGTTAGAACGTTTCCGCTTTTTGCGTCGATATGTTATAACTAGCTTTTCGTTCACTTAGATTTCGATATTTACACATATTCACTACTTTTAACGATTAATTTGGTTTCCCGTAGGAATGAGATGATCTTTCGGGATAAAAACTATCCTATGTCCTATTCCAAGAACTCACCTATATGTGTGCCAAATTTCATCCCGATCTATCTAGTGGTTGAAGTGTGATTGAGTAACAGTAAGAGAAGGAGGGTACTGTCTTTTGAACAGAACTACCGATTTTATCGCGTGTTGGACCGAAGTTATTTTGGGCTAAAGTAATTATTATTTGGGTAGGTAGCGTCTAGATAAGTTAGAGCTAAGACAAAGACGGAGTTTATTTACTTGACTATTGTAATCACGTGGGATCTGGAATGAAAGAGGAAAGGTAAACCAATCCATTAATTCCGTGTGAATAGTTAATAACTAGTGTACAGAATGTACAACGAAATAGACCCAGCTGCTTAGATTTCAGGTAGAACTAAGCATTAGTACAATTTTATTAGTTCTATGTGAATAGTTCACAGAGAGGCAAAGTTTAAAAATCAATTTCGCTATCCACAACGATCTCTATGTACTACTAGATGGAGCGTTCCAAACAATCGCTCTGTTCCACGCAAGTAGCCACAACTCTTTCAAATTCACTTTAAAACTTGTGCAGTTACTACGCAGAACATTTAATTATTTTCTAAATATTGATATTATTTAACCGTAGCGTTAATATTTAGTAATAATTAAATGTTCTGCGTAGTCTGCACAAGTTTCAAAGTGAATGTGAAAGAGTTGTGGCTACTTGCGTGGAACAGAGCGATTGTTTGGAACGCTCCATCTAGTAGTACATAGAGATCGTTGGCTATCCATAATTAAATTGTTACGAAAATTTTGTTATTAACTAGCTGCACCCGCGGCTCCGCTCGCGTGGACTAAACACTCTCAATCCGACTTCGAATACGACTTCAACCCTGACCCCGAAGTCCACACCCGCGTCCACCCCCACTCTAACGCCCACATACACCCCAAGTGGCATTCGGGGTTCTATATAAGATGTATAGTGGTTCACATGTACTCCACAAGCTGTGTAAGTCAGCTGTATAAGAGCTGTATAGCTTGCTATAATGCTCTTATAGAACCAGTTTGGGCACAAATTAGACAGCCTTAAGTTCACTATGGCTGTACATTAGCATTATATTAGCAGTTTAAGTAGTAACATCGGGCTTAAAGGCTGAGTTACGGCACTATATGGGACACATGTGAACCATACAACGTCCATGAGCGTAATAAAGAGTAACAAGTGGCAAAATACACAGCCTTCAAAGTTAAAAACCCCACAAAAGTACACCAGTGCTACCTAAAGTTCACGTGTGTCCTAAATTATTTCTTTTATTTATTAATTTTCCTCATTTAGTTTGGTTTTGTGTGTACGCCCGGCCATCAGAAACATTAACTCCGGCGGATATCAATTGGATAAAAATTTATGATAACACGCGGTAAGTATACCTGTTTTAAATACTTAATAATGTTAATGCCATGGGAATGCAACTTTATCGTGAAATGTATACATATTTACAGCTAAAATATTCACGCGCCTCTGTAAAAACGCTATATTCATTTTAAAATATTTAAAACTGGCTGAGAGGAAATCTACAATTTTCAGTTTTTGATATTAAATTGGCATTATAATTATACTACGGTAATTAATTAAAACATGAAACCAAAACTCAATCGCTCTATCTGCGTATTTTGTGTTAAATCGGCATGATAATTTTGGAGATTTATATGGTAAATATTTTAGGTTACGTGAACAAAATGGTGGAAATGAAATACGGCTATGTGAACTGTTATAACTACAATTTAATGCGGTAGAGCGTATATAGGTTCACATGTGTTCTGTTAGAATGCTGTTGGCTATATGAAGTCCCACATTTGTACCACTACAGAACCAATGTCTATAAATGTATTCTAATGTGAACTTATGTACAGCTTTAAGATGTAATTCAGGTCAATTGTGATCATCGTTTTATTCTTTCATATACTGAAATTTTAGAGAACCGCAATAATAATTATTGTCCGTTAAATCGCCTAGCCCAGTTTTGCAATTTTTCTTCTTATTCCACCGGTTCTCACTCTTATTTTCCAATATTTTTTATTCATTTTCACAAATTTTTGCACGCGACGTAATAAACACAATACACGTCAGCTTGTGGGATAAGTGTAATAGAATATCACATTCACATTCATGTTCAGCTTACAGCAAATAAGAGTAGTACTTGTGGACAAATAAACTGCTATTGAAGTTAATGGACAACACATGTAGTCCTTTTAACAGCCTACAGTGCACATGTGAACCATTTAAACACTTCTATACAGATAGTAAAAAAGGTTATTTTAATGACCACAAACAACTCCTACTACAGCTACTAGCTGTATAACAGTCTAAAACAAGTAAACATAACAGCCTTTGTCTGTATAAATGACCACGTGTGTTCTATTAATATGCTAGCTGTATAACATCGTACAAGTAGACCGTTAAACAGCGATTGCCGTATCTCTACCCTCCTATAATGCTCTTAGTCAGACGGCTGACTAAAGGCCAGTTGTTAGAGTATTATAACACCAACGACCGTATAAAAGTATAACTCTACACTCCTATAAGTCCCTTAGACAGGTATAGGTGGTGTTAATCGCAATAATGCAGCTTATACATCACGAGTGAACTGTAATAATGCTTTAAGTTCACAAGGGAACTAAATGTGTACTCTTAAATGAGTAAAAATGCTACTTGGGACTATAGCTCCAAGTAGTCTTAACTCATCGCAATCTGAATTGCATCGAACATTATAGTTATTCTTCATTGTTATGCATACCTACTAATGTATTTGAAAAATAAAAATTCCCATAACTCTTGACTGATTGAGTCGATTGCAATGAAGTAAGGGCTAAATGTTACTCCGAGTTAAGACCTATGTTCTGTGAAAAGTCCATGAAAATCGGTTCTGTAGTTTTTACGTGATGTGTGCACAAACTAACAGACAAACACACAAACAGAAAAAAATCAAAAATGATCTTAAGTGTTCCATTATTTATCCTTAGACGTCCAAATATTTTTTTCAAATATATTCAATGTATAAACACGCAAAGTTTACGATTTAATTTATTAGATTTATTTATTAGAGGGTTTACAGTTTACAAGTGGTTTGTTATTGGCAATTAGTTAATGGTTTAATGGACCTATTATATCCAAAGTTTAGATCAGAATATCTGAAGTACTTCCGTCATAAACTTTCCAGACTACACTACACTGAAAATAAAAAAAAACAATTGTCAATTTGAACATAACCGTGAACAGTCGTCCTAACTCCTAACTAACTCTTGAACTATTCCCTTGAACTAACTCTTGTCCCCTTGAACTACTCAACTAGTTAACTTGACCACGAACTTGTTTCAAACGATCATAAAATAAATGTTATGGGTTTATCATCATCATCATCATCAGGTTATTTTTGTCTCCACTGCAGGAGCACAACCCTCTCTCATCTGCCGGAGACAGACGGAGGATTTGGCCTACACTCCCCGCGCTGGCCAGACGGGTTGGGGAGGCCTGATTGATGTTTTATAATGTATTCCCTTAGTCGCCTTGTACGACACCACGGGAAGAGTTGGAGTGGTCCTATTCTACTCTACCGGAAACCACACGGCATAATGTGTATGGGTTTATGCTTGACCTCAATCACACCTGATGGTAAGACAACCATCAATAACCAAGGCAAAATACCACTTAACTAGTTCATCATCATCATCAGCCTAGATACGTCCACTGCTGGACATAGGCCTCCCCAATAGAATACCACTTTTGGTAAGTTGTCCATTGGGGGATTTGCCATGATCACCACGCTTGGCAGGCGGATTGGTGATCGCAGTAATGATCTTATTAACATACTCACATAGGAGAACGCTGCTGCCCGTCCCTGGTGCAATCCCTTTGTCACCTTGACGACACCCACGGGAAAGATAGGGGTGGCCCTATTCTAAACCGGGAACCACACGGCAACTAGTTCACCACGTTTTTATTTTAATGTATCTCCCCAATAGAATGCCACTTGTGGTGGGCTGTCCATTGAGGGATTTGCCATAATCACCACGCTTGGCAGGCAGATTAATGATCGCAGTAATGATCTTTATAGACACAGGATAACTTTACTGCCCTGCTGCATTAGTCGCCTTGACGACACCCACGGGAAAATTGGCGGTGGCCCTATTTTAAGCCGGGAACCTAATACCGTGGCTATAACTGAAAATGCTAAACAACTTTTAATGATTCGTTAAGCAAAGATAGGGACCGTTACTAAACTAGATGGAAGTTTCGCAACTATTATGTGATTTATTCAATGAAAGGTTCCAAAGTTTAGGGTTAATGCCTAAGGGACAGTCGCTTCTGCCTTAGACCATTTTCATTTAAGTTTTTAGTGCTGTGCTATCTTTGTTCCTACATCTTATCCTACTAATATAATAAATGCGAAAGTTTGGATGTTTGAATATTTGGATGTTTGGATGTTTGTTACTCAATCACGCTTCAACCACTGGACGGATCAAGATGAAACCTGGCACACATACATATTTTTCCATAAACGCACCGAATACATTAAGGAGATTAAGAAAGTATTGATAGACCTGTAACCACTAAATTTATACTCTAACACATCACCCTCACACCACTCTTCTCACTATACACACATCACTTACCTCACTCATCATCATCAACAAATATCAGTCAGTACCAAACAACAGATCTAATAATTTTGTCTATTTATATGTGTTTGTTTTCTCCCTGTTTAAATGTTATATTTTAATTATACAGTATTTTAATTATTTTAATTTCGTAATTGACATATTTTGAATTTTATAATAACTTGTATTGTATATAATAATGTAATTGCTGTGAAATTAAATTAAATAAAATAAATAAATAAATAATACAGGTTAGGTCCTGGAATAGGACATAGGATAGTTTTATCAAGAAAAAACATCCCATTCCTATGGGAAATACATAATAAATTTGTGATGTTAAGTGATCCACGCGGACGAAGTCGCGGGCAACAGCTAGTATTATTATAAAACGCAAAGTATCTCAGTCTGTCCATTAGTGTGTTTATAACTCGAGAACAATTTATTTCATTTTTTCTTATAAATTCATTAACATGGACGAAAAATAGTATAAACGCTGTAACCATTTGTAACATACATAATGCTCATGCGTT
This sequence comes from Esperia sulphurella, assembly GCA_947086405.1. Taxonomy (NCBI): domain Eukaryota; kingdom Metazoa; phylum Arthropoda; class Insecta; order Lepidoptera; family Oecophoridae; genus Esperia; species Esperia sulphurella. The sequence continues at coordinate 2,422,598 of OX352278.1, read as the reverse complement.
ATGCTCCTGCAGTGGAGAAAAAAATAACCTGATGACGAAATGGAAATGGTAATGTTGGTTCTCGCCCCGATCCCTGTCCCCTCCGCCAATCCAAGGTCTGCCGTGCCGATGGATCCGTGTCCAGGGGCTAGCCTGGTCGTAAGCGTGCCGACATCCCGGAGCTGCACTGAGAAAAAAATAAGTAGCCCTCCTACTTATATAAGGATAAAAATATACCACTATTACTTAAGTAGCCACCCCCATTATAAATGGTGTCATCTACAACTGATTCAGGAGCCGGCCACATGACTAAGTAACCCAAACTACTTGATAATGTGGCCGGCACACCATTTATAATGGGGGCGGCTACTTATGTAATAGTGGTATATTTTTATCCTTACGTAAGTAGGAGGGCTACTTATTTTTTTCTCAGAGTGGGCGAACTCCGGGAACTACCGAGACATGCGGGGCTCTGACGAGGTGGACAATTATTTCCCTAGCTAATATTTGTACGTCCACAAGGCGGCAATGTTGTTCGCAAGTCAAGGTGTATCACGGGGCGAAAAGCGGGCGAAGGATAGCCACTTTGCGACATTATATTGCGCAAAATGGCGATACATCGTCTCTGCCTACCCCTCTGGGACCGAGGCGCGAGCATTGTGTGATGTGATGTTATTTTTGACAATGGGAAATGTGTTCCTGTGGGAAACAATATTTTAATCGGGCGTCGCGGACATAATATATGTAGATATCTATTGTTGAAAAACGGAAGTATTTCAATTAATAAATTCGATATTGCTCATTCTGGTAAAACGCCTGGAGCAAGACGATTATTGAGAATTTCCTCTAATGGAAATTTGACGAAATTGTCAACTTGAAAAGTAATTACTTGGGAAATAATTTTGTATTTTCCCAATCGATATAAGGAAAATGAAGCTATATTTTTGAGATCTTTTCTTAATTATTTTACCGGTATTAATTTATTTAATTAATTTACGTAATTAATTTACACATGTTTTCACACACTTCCTGAATGGGCTTCAGGAAGTTTTGTCTGTCGCTAGTAGGCTGGCAGAAATCTCTTAAAGAGAATAAGCAATACCATTTGTATATGTTATTTTTTCCCTTTGTTTTATTGTTATGTAAGCATGTTGCACAAATTTTAAAACTAAATACAGTTACAAATTTTGCGTACAAGGGCGAGTTTATCTCGAGAGATCTCTTCCAGCCAGCCTAACAGGGTGTGAAACAAGGCTCTAAGAGCGAGGGGGCAAAAGGTGCATAATATACTACATAATAACTAAATACCGGAACTACTTTACACATATAATGGGCTCGATTCTGAAGGCACAACAGACAGCACTAAAACTGTTGCTATCCTTGTCACACAGTATTATGAAGAAAAGACGAAACCAATTTTAGCGCTGTCAAATGTTAAATGTGTGCCTTCAGAATCGGGCCCACTATATATATTTCTGTTAAATAAGTTAAAGAAAAAAAGATTTACAAAGTGGTACGTTACACCGTGTAAGCAAACAAAACCATAAAACAATGAAATTGTTTTGTTGTCTACAATTTTATTGCGTTTATGTAAAACACAAGAATCAAAGTCGCTTCTTTTCGTAGTAATATGTACTATTCTCTGCATACCACGCTCTCGCACGAAGCGTTTTGCTTCCTCCTTCATAATGCGAACTGCTAACGAATGGAACTCCCTGCCAGCTTCGGTATTTCCGGACAAGTACAACTTTTTAAAGGAAGAGAGAATGAATAGGCATCTTCTGGGTAAGCGCGCTCCATCTTAGGCCCCATCATTACTTACCATCAGGTGAGATTGAAGTCAAACGCAAACCCATCAACAATAAAAAAATTATATAAATAGGTATCTAAATAATTAAAAAAAATACCAAAATATCGGGCAGCAATATCATCATCTTCTGATCCTGCCCGCTCGTCGAGATGAAATTTCATGTCGATCATCAATTTACACAATCATGATTTGAGTTTTAAACATTGTCCATAAATCATTAAATTAAATAAATCAGAGTAACATTTTGCGCAAAACCTTTTACAAGTTAACTCATTTAACTTAAGGATTTGTGTTGGTCGTAGTGTTGTGCTGAATATTCGGTGTTCGGCATATTTTGGTGTCGAACCGAATATATGGTGAACATTAGGTTATTACAAGGACCCGTTATGCCCGTCTTTCAGTTGCTTTGCAAATCTACGAAACTCAAATGCAAATACTAATTCTTTATTGATAATTTTCATTACACGTCAAATTACAATAAGTCGAAACGTAAATTAAATTAATAATATTAAAACCTTAAAAATAAATACATACAGTGTACACTGAGAAAAAAATAAGTAGCGCTCCTACTTATATAAAGATAAAAATATACCACTATTACGTAAGTAGCCGCCCCCATTATAAATGGTGCTGCCTACAACTGATTCAGTAGCCGGCGACATTATTAAGTAACCACAGTACTTAGTTATGTGTCCGGCTACTGAATCAGTTGTAGGCAACAACATTTATAATGGGGGCGGCTACTTACATAATAATGGTATATTTTTATCCCTATATAAGTAGGAGGGGTACTTATTTTTTTCTCAGAGTATTACACGGATGTTTTCAGTTTGTAAAACTCGTTCAAACTGTAAACCGCGTGCTCGATAAGCCAACGTTTCATCTCTGTCTTAAATGCCCTTAGGCTTCCGGTCTTCGTGACGTGACTCACTTCATCATCAGCCAAAATATGTCCAATGCTGAACATAAGCCTCCCCTATAGACTTTTGGTGGGCTGTCCATTGTGGCGTGAGGTTCCCGGCTTAGAGTGCCGTGTGATTTTCGACTTAGAATAGGGCCACCCCCAATCATCTTGTGGACGTCGTCAATGCGACTAAGGGGTCGCAACAGGGACGGGCAGCAACGTTTACCTGTGTACCTATATTAAGATCATTACAGCAATCACCAATCCGCCCGCCAAGCGTGGTGATTATGGCAAATCCCCTAATGGATAGCCCACCAAACTCACTTATACCTTACTTAAAACCCATCCATTGGTTGTTTTGTTATATGCAAACAGATACAAACATTTTACTGAAATTTATTTGTAGTTTGACTAGATGCTTTTTTCTAAAACCAATAACTTGCATTTTAACTAATAAATCTTCGCTAACAACTCGCGTTTTTTTTTAAATTGGTAGTTATTTTCCTTCGATTTCGAAGTACTAAGAACTTTATTTAATTTTGGCTGAATATTTAACAACTAGTTTTTACTAGTTGTGGAGGAGAGGCCCTCTATTAAGTGTGGCAACACCTGTGTGAGAACCTCTTCCATAACATATGTACATATAATAGTGTACCAGAATAATGTAGGTCTCAGATTATATTACATGAAACAAGTTACCGCAGGACGTTATCGATCGGCTCTGTGGGCTGGGGCGAGGAATGCAGCCACGGTATCCCCTGCCTGTCGTACAAGCCGACTGAAAGGGGTCATCAGGGACGCGGGTGCACGGAGCGGGTGCTCTGTGCACCCATTCCATCCTACGCGTCCCCGGGGAAGGCAGCAGCAATTGGGTGGCCTCGTTGTTGCTGCAGGCACCGCCAGAGTGCGGGCCGCCGAGCACGAGTGGCGGGGCGCACGGAGGAGGGACACCCGGATGCCAGCCCAATGAGAGCCCCCGGGTTCCATCTTTGCGTCGGAGACGGCCACCGCGGGGTTTTAGTCGGTGCAAACACGATATAATCGACTCGTCCCCCCGAGGCGAGGAGGTATACGGTAGACATTTCCCCGCGACAAAAAAAAAGGATGTTATCGATGCCCCATCAGTGAAAACTTTTAAAAACAGACTAGACAAGTTCTTCAAAAACCAGTGTTACAAGTGACAATTCAAAGGCAGATACAGGCATACCAGCAATTTGCTGCTCGCCTATTATCCCCATAATCTATAGTTATAATAAAACTGTAACTGATCTATGTCTGTACATGAGAGATATTTAAAAAAAAAATTGTATGAGGGGTCTTTATAGGGCCAAAACAATTTCTTTTAGAATTTTTGTCTGTTTGTCTGTCTGTCAGTCTCTCTGTCTGTCTGTATGTATGTTTGTTACCGCATCACGCAAAATCTACTGAATGAAATTTGATGCAGTTTTCACAGTTGTCTTGCTGGTGGTCTAACTTAAAATCTGGTGCATGTTTCATCTGGATACGCCACTTAGAGCATATAGTAATAAAGTAAATATTTGTAGAAGCCATTATATCGGATGATAATAAAACGACTGTTAATATTTCTTCCAGTAACTCAGTATCACATTTAGAAATCATTCATGAAAAAATCATCTCATTTTTACGAAAATTTTGATTAAAAAAATGCAATATTTCTCGAAAGTACGAGTATGTTCATCATATGGGGCGAGGTCAACGGCCGCGCCGTTCGCCGCGCCGCGTATGGGATTGAGTGAAATTCACTTTTTGGGCATAGGGATGGGGTTGAGGTTGGGGTTGGGATTGGGATATTGAGAGTCTCTAGTCTGAGTGGAAGTAGAAGTTGGAAGAGAACGGGAGCGGAAGTGGGAACGGGGGCGGATTCTGTAGTTCACGCGAGCGGAGCCGCGGGCATACCTAGTACGTAATAATATTCGTATTCAACAGAACCCATTGGATCCCATCCCTAGTTGTCGTTCGGACCATCGATCTTTCTCATTGTTTTTCTTTTGAACGCAAAGGGGAGAAAATAAATGTCTCCAGCGAGACAACAATTGTCTCGGAAGTCACACAATTGTCTTGAAGTCACTTTGTTTCAATTTCAAACCTGAAGTGGGTCTATAAAAGTTTTAACCGAAGAATCTTTCACAAGAAACTTTTGCAGTTTCTCAGGGAATGAAAGTGGAAAGGTTTTTTATGGATTCAAGTGGCAAATGAGTAGATAGCTCAGCTGATGGTACGTGGCCACAGTTGCCTATTCAACTGTAGGCTTTAGATTGCTTGTTAAGACCACAAGTGCGAGGTAGAAGGTTTTAAGCTGTGATTCCTCTACCCCACACATGCAGTTATGCAGCTACTTTATAGCCTAACTAGTTGTTGTCCGCGACTTCGTCCGCGTGGACAACTTAAGATCACAAATTATTATGAATTTCCTGTAGGAATGGGATGTATTTTCGGGATTAAAACTATCCTATGTCCTTTTCCAGGACCTAACCTATATGTGTGCCAAGTTTCATTCCGATCTGTCCAGTGGTTAAAGCGTGATTGAGTAACAAACATTAAAACATCCAAATATTCAAACTTTCGCATTTATAGTATTAGTAGGATAGGAAGTAGGATAGGTCTTTGGGGATCATCATCATCATCATCAGCGTAAGAGCCCACTTCTGGACATAGATCTCTTCCAAGGCGTGCCACTGAACCCGATCCTCGATCCGCCCTAGGCAGATCGTCACTCCATCTAGTCAAGGGGCGTCCCACAGTACGCTTTGGGGATGCTTGGTTCCAAATAAAACGATGTGAACTGAAGAAAGTATCAATGAACTCTGATCATTTACTTAGAGAATCGCTCCTATTAATATAATTTGCTTAGTTCACAATGTTAGTTCAGTATTCAGTATTCTTAAAGTAACGTAAGTAATGGCAGTTGATACGGGTATCCCACAGGTCTAAGAGTATAGTGTCACCAATCAATATCAGCCTATATACGTCCACTGCTGAACATAAGCCTCCCCAATCGAATGCCACTTTTGGTGGGTAGTTTTTACCGGAAAGAGTAACAAACATCCATACTTACAAACTTTCCCGTTTATAATATTGGTAGGATGATAGTGTTACAGTGCTGTGTGGTTCCCGGCTTAGAATAGGGCCACCCCTAATCTTTCCGGGTGTCGTTATAGCGACCGAGGCGTCGTATCAGGGACGTGCAACAGCGTTCTCCTGCTCATTACTGCGATCACCAATCCGCCTACCAAGCGTGGTGATTATGACAAATCCCCCAGTGGACAGCCCACTAACAGTAGCATTCTATTGCGAAGGCTTATGTTCAGCAGTGAACGTATTTCGGCTGATGAAGTATGTTACCTGCACTTGAATCTTTAAACTGATGTTATTCAAAAACGGATATGAGTTTTAACACATATGATCATCAGGTTATTTTTGTCTCCACTGCAGGAGCACAACCCTCTCTCATCTGCCGGAGACAGACGGAGGATGTGGCCTACACTCCCCGCGCTGGCCAGACGGGTAGGGGAGGCCTGATTGATGTTTTATAATGTATTCCCTCAGTCGCCTTGTACGACATCCACGGGAAGAGTTGGAGTGGTTCTATTCTATACACATATATTTTTTGTATCATCAGATCGTCTGGTTTATTGTACAGCCTGAATTAAACCAACAGTTCTGAGTAAACTGCGTTAATCTTATCGTATATCAAAGCCGTGGGTACATTTCAATTTAACTTAGAGGTCACGCTACAGAACTCTATCGACAACATTTCCAAACAAAGCCTTTCCTATCTAGCCTCCCTATTCCCCCTTAAACCTGCGACGTTGTTACGTATATTTCAATAATAACTTGAATATCAAACAATACCATTTTGATCTCGCAACTTTCTCTGAATCCTGTGGTAAGGATTCCCACACACTAGCGTTTATTATTTACCGACTCGACCGTTGAGTCGGATTGGAATCAACTCACGAATTTAATGATTAATCGTCCAATTGATAGCTTTACTTAGAAATTTTTTGACATCATTTGGTCAGGACCCGTGCTCTTCCAAGGCTCACCTGGGTGTAGCATGGGGTAGTTACAGATTATGTAATTAGTTTACCAAAAACAATAATAAAAATATTGAGCCAGTATATAAAAACTAAACATACATACATAATACTCACGCCTGGGTCCCAGAGGGGTAGGCAGAGACGATTTATCGCCACTTTGCGCGATCCTGACAAAAGTCACTAAGCGACCCTCCTTCGCTGCGTTTTGCCCCGTGATACCACTTGGGGTGATGTGTAGTGTGTACAAACGTCGCCGCCTAAACTAAACATATAGTATAGATAATAAATAATGTTATAATAATAAAAAAATGCAATCTAACATTATTTCGTCTACGGTCGTCATCGTCATTTCTTCATTCCTATACTTGAGTCAGTTAAAGGGCCCTTAACCATTAACTTATATTTCCTGCTTTATCTAAATATGAGCACGTCATAAAATATGTTATGAAAAACCCGGCGGACTAATTTTGCAATAAGTGATTCACTTTTCGCCAACGACAAAACTGTCGGTCTACTAAAAGTCGGTCGTGTTTTAGAGCCCTTAAGAAGTGAAAGTGGAGAGGGGGAAAACAACGGTTGAGAATATGAGACTCGAGTTTCGTGTAGTTTACGTAGTACAGTCCACAAAGAAAGTAGAGCGCTATTATTCTTTCTTTGCCTACCGTACAATAGGTTTTTTACGATATAAAGTGGTAAAGACTTTAAGTTAGCGGGTTCTGTCACCAGTGTGGTAGTCGGAACCAAAAATATCTCACCCAGACCCCATCAGCCTTCTTGTGAATGTCATACGAGGTCGTCTGCGCAGCAAACTACAAGTTCTTGCGACTGCTATAATTATTGTTGGGTATTTTTCCGACTTTTTTCCCAATCGTGGAAATTCAGCTTTTTAACTGAATTCGGTAGAAAAGTTAAAAAACAAATTAATAGTACTGAAAAAATATCAAACACTACGTATAATCAAAATATTAAGACGTCTATCTTTTCGGTGTCAGAAGCGTTGTGACATTCGGAAAATCCTACTAATATTATAAACGCGAAAGATGGTAAGTATGGATGGATGTTTGTTACTCTTTCACGTAAAAACTAATGAATGGATTTTAATGAAACTTTACAATAATATAGCTTATACATCAGAATAACACATAGGCTACAATTTATAAACATATTGTGTGAATTGTCCAAAATATCAAGTAAGTAGGAAAAAATCTACCATCTGCAAGCTATTCTGGCGTGCGCTGCCAAAACCGCTAGAGTTACACATATGTAATGTATGATGGAAATGTTTATCTTAAATAGTCCTACAAAAAAGCCTACAAAAGTTGTCCACGCGGACGAAGTCGCGGCAACAGCTAGTAAAAAATATGGTATTTCTGAAAAAAATGTGGTATTTTTTTTATGAATTTATATTTGTTCATTTTGATATAAATGTTTTGTCATTTACATAGGTGGAACATTATTATTTAGTAAGTTCGATGTAAATTTACCCCAAAGGTGTAGCAAGCTTAGGTATGGTTTCTTTGGATTAATTAGTCATGTCGCTTAAAACCAACTCCTTTAGTATGTAGATACACTTTAGTATCGGAAAGCTTTTAGCCGTCTAAAAAATTATGTCATTCAGTAATACAACAACAATATCTGCTCCATCTCAATTATTTCTTCATTAGTTAATTTGTCACTTTTATGCTCCTGTGTCCTAAAAAAAAACAAGCGTGCCCAGCGCGGTTGCCTCCTGTCATTATTTCGGGAGGTCCAACAGTGGACTATTATAGACCTTTGTTGTGCCGTTAATGCCACACTTATTTCCCAAAAGTGCCTCATAAACAGCTAACATTCAGCCAATATTTCTCCCACCTTGTAACACTTCAAACTAGTCGTAACAAGGTCGAAACTGTCTAGCAACACGTTAACTGCATCGTTTCATAAACTCATTGCCAAGTTGTAATGAACTTTGTTACTGGGTCGTTGGAGTACATCTATTGTCCGAAACAAGCTTTGGCATCGGCACTTTGATTGTGTTTTTGATTTTCGGTTGCATTTCGATTTTCCACGAAATTTTGATGTATCGTTCATGATGATCATCAGCCTATCATCATATCAGCCCTTTGACGTCCACTGTTGGACATAGGCCTTCCCCAATGAACGCCATCATACCCGGTCGTCCGTCCTCTGCATCCAGCCGCTTCCGGCCACCTTCTTTAGGTTGTCGGCCCATCTGGCGGCGGGGCGTCCCACCCTGCGTGTGCCGATCCGCGGTCTCCACTCCAGAATTGGTTTGCCCCAACGGCCGTCGGTTCTGCGATAGATGTGGCCCGTTCACTGCCACTTCAGCTTGCTAATCTTTTCGGCTATGTCGGTTACCTTCGTTCTTCGTCGGATCTATTCATTACTAATCATATCCTTCAAAGAAACCCCGAGCATAACCCTCTCCATAGCTCGCTGAGCGACCTGGAACTTGTGGATCAGGCCCACCGTCAGTGTCCACGTTTCTGCACCGTAGGTATGACAGGCAGGACGCAATGATTAAAGACTTTAGTCTTTATTATTATTATTATATATGCCTCTCCCAAACTAAAATCTCAAAGCAACATGGAGGGGAGTCTTTATACTTAGATGGGAAACACCTCTGGTAAGGTACAAGAACATCTGGTCATATATTATGAAAGTGCTGTTCGATAGCGTACAGGTGTGCATGTGTGCGTAGATCCCCCAGTAAAAATGACAGAATGTTTTGCATCGGAAGTAAACGTTATGACCGTTGTTAGGTCACTAGCTAGCAGAAGGCCTGATGGGCAGCACGCTCACAGCTAGAGACACCTTTGTATACACAAACGGCCGCGTCTGTATGTGTGAGAGTCAAAATATAGGGTTGACGCCAACGATCTATATGTACTACTAGATTGAACGTTCCAAATAATCGCTCTGTTCGACGCAAGTAGCCACAACTCTTTCATATTCACTTTGAAACTTGTGCAGTTACTACTCAGAACATTTAATTATTTACTAATTATTGACATCATTTAACCGTAGCGTCAATATTTAGCAATAATTAAATGTTCTGCGTAGTAACTGCACAAGTTTCATTGTGAATGTGAAAGAGTTGTGGCTACTTGCGTGGAACAGAGCGATTGTTTGGAACGCTCCATCTAGTAGTACATAGATATCGTTGGTTGGCGCTTTTTCGTCACTGCCGCAAAGAAATTCACCGTCAAAGGTAAAAACAAAAATATCATTGCGAAATGAACAAGATTTACATTGAAATAAATTTTTATTTTGAGGATCACAACAATTATTATTTGTACCATATTTTTCAAAAATGTTATCGTTTTGTTGATTCACAGATAACAGCTATCTCTTTCTTAGATAAATCTGTAAAATTTGCTCTTACTGTAAGTTTAAGCTTACAGTTAGAGCAAAATCAACATCGCAACAAACTCTAATTTTACTCACTAAAAGCTTTTTAAACTCATCACGCGCGCCCCTTATCGCCGGTAACCAACCGGAAACCGAATTAGCAGGAGACAGGGAGTGGCTACACTATACGTATAACTATACCGTGACAGGAGTCCTCTATATTTTCTTATATACTCTAGCGTTTATTGGTTCTTTGTTAAATCGTTATTTTTTGAACTATGTGTTCAAATTTGATTCTTTGACTATCAGGTATTAGGAGAGCTGTGCCTATGCACGGAGTTTCTCTGAGAGGCAGGATTGGAAATATTATGTTAAATTCATTTTCACATATTATTTCCACCATCTTCGTCGAAATTATATGTGCCTAGACGTGTGGTTCCCGTCTTAGAATAGGGTCATCCCCAATCTTCCCGTGGGTGGGGACTAAGCAACAGGGACTGGCAGCGTTCATCACCAATCCGCCTGCCAAGTGTGGTGATTATGGCAAATTCCTTTCTTTATTTCTTTCTATTGGACAGCCCACCATCATCATCATCAGGTTATTTTTGTCTCCACTGCAGGAGCACAACCCTCTCTCATCTGCCGGAGACATTCCCGCCTCCTCACCATTCTCCCCCCGCAACTCCTCTAAGCGAGGATCAACGGAGGTAACTGCAAAGACACCTACCAGTGAAGGTAGGGCAAGTCCCGGGTCATGAATTTACGCTACCTTGGGCCCCAGACAAATTAAATTAAAGAAGTAAAGAGTCAAAGTAGGTAAAGGTAGGATCTGCCGGAGACAGACGGAGGAAAACGTCAATCAGGCCTCCCCAACCCGCCTGGCTAGCGCGGGGAGTGTAGGCCAAATCCTCCGTCTGTCTCCGGCAGATGAGAGAGGGTTGTACTCCTGCAGTGGAGACAAAAATAACCTGATGATGATGATAGAAACAACTGACATTATTTGAAAGAGATCTATCGTCCAATCACACGATCCTTCTCTTTCGCAGTCGGTAAACAAGTCCAACTCTACCGCAGCACACATTAACAAAGATGTATAGGTATTTAATTCCGCGTGTCGCGCTCCCAAAATATTCGACCTAGTTATCGGGAGGCGTATTCTGGATCGAGACGCGATAATGGAGCGATGTCGTCAGTGGAAAAGTTTATTTCTCGTAGAAGCAAAATAATTGAAAGCTGAATCATATAATAAATAAATATCACTACGTAAAGAAGGGACACTCACCTCCCCCCGCCAGTCTTACGTCACCAGCAAAATAGAAGTACGGCTGGGCGTATACGCTCTATTGCATATAGTGAGTTGTATTTTTGTTGAATTAGTCGATCTGCAGATATTTTTTCGTGCCCTGTACCGAGCGATCTACGCCGCAAGATAGTATTAGAAGCATTTATGCTATCGACGTATGCCGTTGCCCCTCTTGTCGGCTATGCTCGCAAACTCACTGCCGACAGCCCTGCAATAATTTACGCACACATAAACGTGTACACATAGACTAGTGCTCCTGTAGTAGTGAAATCAGTTTGATTGTTTGGAGTTCCGTGGTAACCTGGTTGTTTACTCGCCTCACGTTCATGAGGTCGTGGGTTCAAACCCCGCCCGTACCAATGAGTTACAAACTTAAGTGCGGTTTATTTATAATACCACAGGCTTTTCGGTGAAGGAAAATCGCATGGAAGCCTGCATATGTCAAAGAAGAAATTCTAAGGCGTATGTGAAGTCCACCAAATCGGCTTGGGGCACCGGGGTTTGGCACAAAAGTTCCTGAAGGGCAGAAGTGTCGCCAGGTCTTCCTGGCCCCCTAAGAAGATAAGATGGAGTTCCGTACTTCTACTTTGCGGGCGACGATGACGTAAAATTAGCAGAGGGAGACGAGTGTCACTTCTTTATATTATTATAGTAATAGTTAGTATTCTTTGCTTACAGCTTTTAGTTCCGACCAATCATGGCATCGCGACCTTGACCGGGCCAATCAAACTGTAATTCTTTCCCCCCTCATACCTCAGCAGTTTGACAGATTTGGTATAATCATGAACATGGGCCACATCATGTGTCTTTGCCCATTTGAGCTTTAAACGGTAAAATAGATTCTAATTTGAAATAAACCGCATCAAAATCCAATCATCTGTTAAAGAGATATGATGCCAAAGACATATTCTACACCCTTTTCAAGTCTTTGATCTCAAAAGCGCCGAAGGGCAACGCAAGGATGGCTATTACATTTGTCTAGACGCTACACGAGCACACAGTTTTCTCTAAACTCTATTGTAATAATGTGCTAGGTATTTTCCTACAACCTTCATTTTACCAGGATCCCTCTAACCGACTTCAAATAAATTGTACAGCAGTGCTCCACATACTTTCTTGCGTTAACGTAAGGCCTATTATTAATGTTTATAAAGTTAAACTTATAATGAAATATAATGTGTTCTATATTGTTCTGATTGACACAAAATTTTGAACTTAAGGATTCTTAGTGGTTTCACTGAGAGCTAGTGATTTCACGCTAGCTCTCAATTTTAGGGTTACTGTCATACAACAAAATTAAAAAAGGCCATTTTGTCAAAAATTGCTCTAGAGATTTTGATCAACTTTGCATGTTCCGGAATCTCTTAGCGTATTAAATTACCTACATACCTACCAGTACTATATAAACTTCGATTTTCTCAAAATCGTTTATGGTATTTTACAGTTTGATTTCTGAATTACAGCATACTCTTTAATGCACATTATATTTTTGCATACTTTTTAAATGTTATTCATTATCGCTAAAAACCAGGAGGGGCCAAGTTTAATATAATTACAGTATGGAGACGATAAACCCTAGATATGTTGGTTTCCTCAAGGTGTTTTTCTTCACAGTTTGAGAGCAGTCAGAAAATGCACTTACATTTTGAAAAACCCATCGGTACAGGCGTGACCGAAGAGCAAAAACGTAACGAAGGGATCCCCTTCATTGCATTTTCGCGAGCAAGTATGTGAAGCGCTGCTGTACAATTTATTTATTCAATTATTAATCAGAATTAGGACGCAGAGACTAGCCGCCGCCGACGAGACGGTGTGGCTCGGATGGTATGAAGGTAACCTTAAAATTTATTATAAGTACTATATCGATGTTATTTTTCGTATTTAGAGATTTAAATTGCATTTTATTTACGAGACCAATCTTTACCCGCGACTTTGTTTCATAAATACATCGTCAGTCTCGTCAATGTTCACACCTGCAGCGTTTATTGTCAGTAGCATATCCCCCCCCTCCCCCTCCCCGAAAGTTTAACGTCGCCCGCAAAACATAGCACGGCTAGAAGTACGCACTACTGGGCCGGCGCCGAGCGATCGACGCACTTAGACGACGACGCAGTTAGAGAAGCACCTATATTGTTGACGTACAACATTGTTCCTCTCTCGATTGCGCTGGGTGCAGCAGCCAGCCAGCAACAAACATGTACGGATAGGCTGGTGCGCCGGTAGTATTAGTACGTAAAGTCGGATTCGTGATTTCGGTATGGAATAGAATATTAACACAAACACAGCGTGACGTCACAATGTTCGTTTGACAGCGGTGGAGCGTTATAGAAAAAAAACTTAAAATTACCTTGAAGCAATTGTTTAAAAAAAAACTGATGAAAATGTTGTTGCCTGAGGTTGATATTAAGAGTACTTGATGTTCTTGCCCCTAACTGATCACAATAGGTATTTTGTTACATTCTGTATAAAGTATCCCAATTTGAATGAGTCCCCGTAACGTTACACCAGCCTGTGGCATAAATAAGTTGAGAGTTTCAGATCAGGGGCGGATTCAGGCATAATATTTAGAAGAGGGGTCCCGTCCCTTGTATCACTCTTATAGTTAGTTCTTACATCTTATAAAATTAGCACAATTTTAGGTGCTACTATAGAGCTCTTATTCCACTCTTTATCTCTATAAATAAGATGAGAATAATTTATTTAAGAAGATACTCCACGATCAGTTGACAGAAAAAGTTGTTAAAATTTAGAAGAATTTTTGGTGACGGTTTAATTTAAGGTTTCAATTTGTAATAAAATAATTTTTAAGTTTTTTTAGTAAGTAACTTTATTTTAAATGCATGATGCTGCACTGCGATAAAATGTTGCATGGGAAATATGTGAGCTCTAACTATGACTATGGCTCTAATATACTCTGTAATCTTTTCTATACCTAAGATCCACAATAAATATTTCAGACATTCACACCAATTATCCAGTCCCAAACTAGGCAGAGCCTGTGGTATGGTTACTAGATAATGAATAGACATACTTAAATAAATGTATAAACATCCAAGACTTGGGTACAAACATACATATTCATCATACGAACGTTTGCCCCTAGCGGGATTCGAAACCGCAACCTACCTCGGGCGTGGCAGTCCGAGAGCTACCCGTCCCGCCACGGAGGTCGTCATTGTATTTGAAATTAATATTGCTCCTTCCAATATTTAACTGCACTTATGTACGTTATACGTACTACTGTATGTAAGTTACTTTATTATTGTATCTTTTTATTTTTTTACGTACAATAAAGAGGAATTGAATTGAATAAACAATTATCTATTCGCAAACTAGAAATTCGCCAGTATGATGGAATTTAGACAAAGACAAATAAAAAAATATAACATTCAGACGGGGACCAACTTGTACAAAGTTATCTATCTGTCTCTCGTGGAAATCTAACTCACGACCTCTGATGCTCGAGTCTAACGACCGATACACTAGGCCAACGAGGCGGTCAATCGTTATCGCTATTGTATAGCCACTGTAGAACCTAAGATGGTATAAGAATGGTTCTCTTTGAGGGGTTATAGTTCTTTAAGCTGATATTAAACCTAAGGCGTTAATTTTCACTACTTTGCAGCTATTATATAGCTTATTCACAACTTGGGATCGGTGTAATTATGGGCTTCGTAATGACACTCAAACAATATGTCGATTTTGTCAAAAATCGATTGCTTATAGAAGAAGTCAAGGTAATGAATGACTTTTTATTTAATTAAATATGTTTACTTATCTTGGTTCAGACAAAGGTCATACACATAGGACCCATTTGTCTTAATTTAGGGGAGGTCATGACCCCCTAGTTCCTGAGTCCGTCCTCAGTGAAGACGTATATCTCAACGCGAAACAACAACAGTGACAAATGGCCTTTCGGATTACGAAAGCCTGGTTAACGGAATTTAATACGGCATTAAGAATTTATTAAGGGAGTTTAGTGTACGGTTTTAAGGCAATGAACACGGCGGTAAAAGTTGGGGTATATATATAAAAGGATATCGTCGGAGTTACTGCAATAGAATGTATTCCAAAAAAATGCTGTTTTGAGTTAACAATGACATTCAAATCAAACGGTTATATGCAGGTATCACCCAAAACTCTCAAGTAATAAATTAAATGTTAAAAGCAGTACGGCGATTGCTCGCGACTTCGTCCGCGTGGACAACTTAACATCACAAATTATTATGTATTTCCCGTAGGAATGGGATGTTTTTCGGGATAAAAACTATCCTATGTCTTATTCCAGGACCTAACCTATATGTGCGCCAAGTTTCATCACGACCCGTCCAGTGGTTGAAGCGTGATTACGTTTCCTTTATAATTTTGGTACTTTATTATACCAGCACCTTCAATTACTCTAAGGTTGACTGGAAGAGATCTATGTCGGTGGGATAAGTGCGCCGTTGTATACAACTTTATACTTTTATTTATTTTTGTTGTTGTTGTTGTTAATTTTGGTACAATAAAGCATTTACATACTATACGGGCGTTAAAATGATTGAACAGCAAACATACAGACAAACTTTTATAATATGGTGTCTGATAAATTGGGAGAATGCAAGAATAAGGCTTTCAAACTCAAATGCAAAACAGTTATGACCAAAAACGAGCTTTACTCATTAGATGAATTTTCCAAACATAAGACATGACACTTTAAATTATATTTTATACAGCCAAAATATCATAATAATATTTTTTTAATAATTTATTTACATATTTTTGACATTAACATAAATTTTATGTATATATATTTCTAATTTGACTTGACTTTGACTAAATGAATGAAAGAATTTATTGTGTCACTCTTCCACGATAGTTTAGTAGGTACTAACTGTGACCTACCAATGTTATGTTTATACGCTACCAATGTTTAAATTGACGATTCTAAGTATACTATATGTATCTACAGAAAATTTTGAAAAATAAAAAATAAACTAAATGCTTAAATCTAAAACCACTTTTACAATACAATACAATACAGTACACTTTATTGCACAAATAAATACAGTTACACGTTATAAAAGTTACAAATAGTACAATTTAGGCGGTACATGTAATATTAGTTTAATAATGAGTTCAGTACTTTCTTCGCCTGCTTATGTTCCCAAACTTGTTGCTGTGCGTGTGTATCTCAAACTTCTCCTTTCATATTTATCCAGACACGATTCTGTACTTTGTCAGAGTTGGTTTTGTTCGGGTTAACAAGGTTAACGTTAATTTAATTTGTGGCAGCGACGTAGGTACGTTTTAGACAAAACGGGGTATTTTGTTAATTATCTGGTTTACTTTTAACATTATTTTGCCAGAATTAGCACATCATCATTATCAGCCCTCAGACGGTACCACACCTGGTCCTCTGCCCTCCGCCTCCAGACGCTACCGGCCACCTTCTTCAAGTCGTCGGTCCAGCTGGCAACGGGGCTTCTCATGCCTCATGCTTCGCATGCCGATCCTCGGTCTCTCTCCGGAACTCATTTGCCCCAACGACCGTCGGTTCCACTGCCACTTTAGCCTGCTAACCCTTTCGGCTATGACAGTCACCTGCGTTCTTCGTAGAAATAAAACATAAATTACTTAATATAAACTAAGATTTCGAGAGTAACATAGAAACTTATTACATAAATTGTTACGGAGTTCTTAAATAATTTACACTCCCAGAGATTGTTGCAATAATATTAAACTGCAAGGAAAATAATTAAATCAAAAGGTTTAAGCGAAAATTTGAATACTTCATTTAAATTTCAAATACTTTCGCGAATTGGGGAACTTGGACGCTGTTTACACAGTCGGGGGTTGAAGTGATTAAACCAAATTTTCGTTTAGGAAGCAACTTTTTCGCTCAAATGTCTATTATCGGGGTAAGCTACTCGCAATCTAGCTATGCACGTAGGATTTCCGATATTTGGTGCAAAGATCGTCGAAGAACAAAAGTCTTTAATCAGTGCGTCCTGCCTGTCATGACATACGGTAATAGAAACGTGGACACTGACGGTGGGCCTGATCCACAAGTTCCAAGTCGCTCAGCGAGCTATGGAGAGGGCTATGCTCTGGGTATGATTCGTAATGAGGAGATCCGACGAAGAACGAAACTCACCGACATATCCGAAAGGATTAGTAAGCTGAAGTGGCAGTGGCAGGCCACATATGCCGCAGAACCGACGGCCGTTGGGGCAGACGAGTTCTGGAGTGGAGACCGCGGATCGGCACTCGCAGGGTGGGACGCCCCGCCGCCAGGTGGACCGACGACCTGAAGAGGGTGGCCGGTAGCGGCTGGATGCGGAGGGCGGAGGACTGGGTGTGGTGGCGTTCATTGGGAAAGGCCTATGTCCAGCAGTGGACTTCTAGGGGCTGACATGATGGTGAAAAGATCGATATCCTATCGATTCGAATCGTGGGAGTTGAGATCGATCCAGGAAAAATCGGGGGACAAAAGATCGATCTGACGAAAATCGATTCGATTTTCTTATAGGCTTTAGAAAACACCTGCTGCAGAACATCATCATCAGGTTATTTTTGTCTCCACTGTAGGAGCACAACCCTCTCTCATCTGCCGGAGACAGACGGAGGATTTGGCCTACACTCCCCGCGCTGGCCAGACGGGTTGGGGAGGCCTGATTGATGTTTTATAATGTATTCCCTTAGTCGCCTTGTACGACATCCACGGAAAGAGTTGGAGTGGTCCTATTCTACTCTATCGGAAACCACACGGCATACTGCTGCAGAACGATTCTATTATATTTTTCCCCCTATTCTAGAAAGGAAAATACACTATTCACTCGGCGCTTCACTCACTCACTGTTTTCAACTCACTAAATCCACCAACTCACTGAATGAATCAGACACCATAATCGTTTAGCCAATCACCGAAATATGTCTGCCTGTCTGTCTCACGTTTCTTTAATTGCCGCTGGAGGTTGGAGGGTGTAATATTAAGAGAAAAATCGTTCTCCGATCTCTCCATTTTGTGGTGATCTTTGATTTATCTTGCCATGCCCTCCAAAAGATCGGTTCAAAAATCGAAGATTGGACTGCCAAAACTCGACTTTCGATAAGATCGTATCGAGATCGAAAACCCTATATCTGAACATACTGATGCCGTTATTTAAAAGTATACTCCAAGCCGCCATCTTTATTATATCAGCCCTAAGATATTCACTGCTGGACATAGGTCACACCCAGTGCTCCACATCCAGCCGCTTCGGGCCACCTTCTTCTGGTCGGTCGGGCCATTGGGCGTCATCATTATCAGCCTAAATACGTCCACTGCTGGACATAGGTCACACCCAGTGCTCCACATCCAGCCGCTTCGGGCCACCTTCTTCTGGTCGGTCGGGCCATTGGGCGTCATCATCATCAGCCTAAATACGTCCACTGCTGGACATAGGTCACACCCAGTGCTCCACATCCAGCCGCTTCGGGCCACCTTCTTCTGGTCGGTCGGGCCATTGGGCGTCATCATCATCAGCCTAAATACGTCCACTGCTGGACATAGGTCACACCCAGTGCTCCACATCCAGCCGCTTCGGGCCACCTTCTTCTGGTCGGTCGGGCCATTGGGCGTCATCATTATCAGCCTAAATACGTCCACTGCTGGACATAGGTCACACCCAGTGCTCCACATCCAGCCGCTTCGGGCCACCTTCTTCTGGTCGGTCGGGCCATTGGGCGTCATCATCATCAGCCTAAATACGTCCACTGCTGGACATAGGTCACACCCAGTGCTCCACATCCAGCCGCTTCGGGCCACCTTCTTCTGGTCGGTCGGGCCATTGGGCGTCATCATTATCAGCCTAAATACGTCCACTGCTGGACATAGGTCACACCCAGTGCTCCACATCCAGCCGCTTCGGGCCACCTTCTTCTGGTCGGTCGGGCCATTGGGCGTCATCATCATCAGCCTAAATACGTCCACTGCTGGACATAGGTCACACCCAGTGCTCCACATCCAGCCGCTTCGGGCCACCTTCTTCTGGTCGGTCGGGCCATTGGGCGTCATCATCATCAGCCTAAATACGTCCACTGCTGGACATAGGTCACACCCAGTGCTCCACATCCAGCCGCTTCGGGCCACCTTCTTCTGGTCGGTCGGGCCATTGGGCGTCATCATCATCAGCCTAAATACGTCCACTGCTGGACATAGGTCACACCCAGTGCTCCACATCCAGCCGCTTCGGGCCACCTTCTTCTGGTCGGTCGGGCCATTGGGCGTCATCATCATCAGCCTAAATACGTCCACTGCTGGACATAGGTCACACCCAGTGCTCCACATCCAGCCGCTTCGGGCCACCTTCTTCTGGTCGGTCGGGCCATTGGGCGTCATCATCATCAGCCTAAATACGTCCACTGCTGGACATAGGTCACACCCAGTGCTCCACATCCAGCCGCTTCGGGCCACCTTCTTCTGGTCGGTCGGGCCATTGGGCGTCATCATCATCAGCCTAAATACGTCCACTGCTGGACATAGGTCACACCCAGTGCTCCACATCCAGCCGCTTCGGGCCACCTTCTTCTGGTCGGTCGGGCCATTGGGCGTCATCATCATCAGCCTAAATACGTCCACTGCTGGACATAGGTCACACCCAGTGCTCCACATCCAGCCGCTTCGGGCCACCTTCTTCTGGTCGGTCGGGCCATTGGGCGTCATTATCATCAGCGTAAATACGTCCACTGCTGGACATAGGCCTCCACAATAGAATACCACTTTTGGTAAGTTGTCCATTGGGGGATTTGCCATAATAACCACGCTTGGCAGGCGGATTGGTGATCGCAGTAATGATCTTAATATACACACACAGGAGAACGCTGCTGCCCGTCCCTGATGCAATCCCTTAGTCGCCTTGACGACACCCACGGGAAAGATAGGAGTGGCATTCTAAGCCGGGAACCACACGGTCACGGCGTCATATCAACAACAAAACTGAATATAATTAAATTACCTCCCTTTATACAAAAACAATGACAAACAGATAATCAAATTGCCTGGGCCTAGATAAAACAATGTCAGTAGGAAAGATAGATTGCTTCTTAAAAGCAATTCAATAAAGAAATCTCAGAAATGATTGGAGAATTTATCATTACATCAAAGATATTCAAATATTAAGTGCCTGAGTGAAGTATGAACTTAATCTGGTTTGAAGAACTGTATCTATTACATTTCGTCACAGTTAAGTCAAGCAAGCATTCTTATTTGTATAATATTTATTATTTAAACTTAAGTAGTATTATGTGACGGAACGGGTAGCTCTCGGACTGCCACGCCGGAGGTTGCGGGTTCGAATCCCGCTATAGAAGCAAACTTTCGTAAGATGAATATTAATGTTTGTACCCAAGTCTTGGATGTTTATATATTTATTTAAGTATGTCTATCCGTTATCTAGTAACCATAGCACAGGCTCTGCCTAGTTTGGGACTGGATAATAGGTGTGAATGTCTGAGATATTTATTTATTTATTAATGTTCGCACTACTCTGTCGCTATGTTTTTCTCGTGTTGCCTGGAAGAGATCGCTTTAAGCGATGAGGCCGCTTTTGTACACTTTTCATAAAACTGTACCTATTTTTCTGTTGTTATTCTTAATATATGTGCAAGAAAGTGTTTATCTATCAATATAAAACAAAAATATCACTTCCCAATGGAGACATCTACGGTTCAATATCAATTCACCGCAAAGAACAGCTACAATCGCAACTACAAAATTTAATATCAAAAAATCCTTACAAACTTAACCTCATAGCAGCGGAACCCTACTGTCAGACCGTAAATTTATTGCCTTCAGGGTTCCGGACTCGATAACTTCCTTTCTCGACGAAGTGGTTTTACCGTTCGTCTTTCAACGGATAAGAAATTCGAAAGATAGAATGTTATGATGTCAATTTATGTCTTTATAACTTGATTCTGTAGTATTAAGAATTTTGCAGTGTTTCAATATCAGCCTATTAACGTCCAGTGTTGGGCATTGGATGCTTTCGGATACCCTACAAACTAGCACACGAGCAGCTTATGCAGACTTTGTACGCCCTGAATGTTGTATAATATCTGTTCAAGGGCTTTACTGTCATCCTTAAGTTGTACATCAGCATCCTTAAACAGTGATGAATAATCCTCAATATGAAGATGTGTTATAGAGTAATTATACGGACATTAGTCGTAAAGCAGAGCTTTAAATATCTTTTATAACACTATGAGATCTAAATGAGAGATTGTATAGGTTAATGTGCTGGAATTTAGTTAATAATTATAATTATAATAAAATCATTTATTCATCTCTCCAAGAAATATACATACAATAACTCTGCCAAACTGTATAATACAGTTTGTTGACAGAAATTGCTCTCTTACTTTATACACATCTATGGCAGAGAATACTAAATATCACTGCGCAATAGTGAAAGCAAAGCAAATTACAAAGTTTTTAATATTGATATTAGCACAAAAAGATTGATGTTCCGATAATGAGTTTACTAGATATTTCTTATATTTAATTTTGAAAGTGTTTTTGTTAATTACAAGCTTCTTTTACAACTCTTCTGATGGTATGGAGTTTTTTAATGTCTTAAGCTGTTAAATAGAATTTAAAGCCTGTTAACGCTATAGCAGAGTAATTTAGCTTATACTACTGTAGAGCTTATTTATGGAGTTAATGCCGTAATTACCTCTAACCGGCCACTGTACAGCTTGATCATCAGCCTAATCTGTACAAGTTGGTTACAGTATGAATTACTTTACTTGCCCTGCTCTTTCCACTCAGAGTCCCAAACAGTATTCTTGCGCAAAAATATTCTGTAAGAAATAACTGGTCCATACATTTAATTCATCATCATCATTATCAGCCTAAATACGTCTACTGCTGGACATAGGCCAATAGAATACCACTTTTGGTTAGATGTCTATTGGGGGATTTGCCATAATCACCACGCTTGGCAGGCGGATTGGTGATCGCAATAATGATCGCAGTAAGTTTTGTTTTTATTTAAAAATGTATGTGTTTTGGTGCACAATAAAGAATATTTTAATTGAATTGATCTTAACATACACACACAGGAGAACGCTGCTGCCCGTCCCTGGTGCAATCTCTTAGTCGCCTTGACGACACCTACAGGAAAGATAGAGGTGGCCCTATTCAAAGCCGCGAACCACACGGCAAACTGTACAGCATGCTGTCGTGGTACTTGGGCGTATTTCTGAAAAGAAATGAAATGAAATTTAATTTATTTGCTGGAATATGGTATTGATAATATAGATAGTTGGCCAACATATTCTGCCATAATTAGGCGTGCACAAATTTTTAACATTATAATTAATTAATAATATGACATAAAACAAGAACTAGGTGAAAAATATATATATACAGGAAAATAGTGAATGTCAATGGTAATTTATGTGAATGAATGTCAGTTACCTACTTACAAACAAATTATAATTACACACCACCACCATATTTCGAAGTATTCTTAAACTGCTCGAACCCAACGGCAGTCGGTTCTGCGACAAAAAAGTGATTTTCCCAATCCCGCATTACCTACATCTTTATTGAATCTGCTTATTTTACAGAAACTCCGAGCTTAACCCTAGTTCAATTCAATTCAATTACTTTGTATTGTATTGTATTCTTAAAAAAGAATACATAGATACAATAATAAAGTAGATTACGTATAGTTCAGTGAACGACTTTAAGCTTTTGGAGATGAAACTAAACATATCAAGATACGGCATTCTCTATATACATTGCTTAATCGAAGACTAGACTGTGCGCGAATACATGCACGACACACACAGCTGAAATCAAAGCTGGGTTTGTACCATGACTAGTAAAAACGTGGGAGGGGGTTGAAGCTGGAGCGGGTGTGGGAGGAAGGGGGGAAGGGCGAAGGGGGAAGGGGTCGAAGGGGAGGCGGAAGACGATTAACACTAAGTAAATTTTAACTTAATTTAAAAAAAAAACGTAGGCCACGCGAGTAAAGCCACGGGCACAGCTATTACCTAATAAAGATATATGTAATAGGGTTTCCGGAAGTTCCTTGTAGACTCAACGGAAGATCACTATAATTAAGTCCTAATTGACGTATTGCCTTCGATCTAATCCGGCTCGAGCGGCTGCTAATCTAAACTTTACCCGAGATTACATTGCTTCGGGGAGAGCCACTTGCAACGCCCGGATTAATCTAACTTTGAGTCAGTTACGACACTGTCGTAAGAACGCAGTAAGTCAAATGATGGGATACTTTTGAGAAAATTGGCGACTTTTCTTAAAATATTCGGGTCCGAAGTATTTTTTATGGATTCTTTGAGATTTCTACTCGAGAATGTATTTCAGGGGACTCGAGTTTTTATAACGTTAAGTTAGATTCCCTACATAATCGTATTAATATTATAAATGTGAAAGTTTGGATATTTGGATATTTGGATGTTTGGATGTTCGGATATTTGGATGTTTGTTACTCAATCACGCTTCAACCTCTGGACGGATCGGGATGAAACTTGGCACACTTATAGGTTACGTCCTGGAATAGGTAATAGAATAGTTTTTATCCCGAAAAAGTATCTCATTCCTACGGAAAGCCAAATGTTCAAGATGTGTAAATATCGAAACGGACATAAAATAGTAATAATTTATGTTCAATACCATTATGCCTCTAATTTAAAGAAACCATATCTTTACGACACTAGGCACCAAGGCGATGATAGATCCGAGGTGGAATGGATTAAGACACCCCCTATTCCTACGGGAAAACATAATAATCTGTGATTTTATGTTGTACACGCGGACGAAGTCGCGGGCAACAGCTAGTTGAATAATAAATTTTGTGAAAAAAAGTAAATAACAATGTATGTTTATTTATAAAAATGTGTACAATGGACAAGATGGTTGAAAACGTGTACACGGGGCGAGACGTCTCGCCTCCAGATGGACCGAGGACCTGAGAAAGGTGGCAGGAAATGACTGGATGTGGAGGGCGGAGGATCGGGTGTGCTGACGTTCATTGGGGATGGCCTATGTGTAGGGGTAGACGTCTAAGGGCTGATGATGATGAATATAAAATACTGCAAATGGCAAGAGCCTTACCCTTGAATTTAGTAAAGTAAGCTTTTTTGCGAAATTTAGAGAAAAAAATAGCCGGTAGAAAGAGAGAAATAAATAGACATAGTTAAGACAATTCAGTCATAGGAACGTAAACATTCTATTTAATCTAAGTAGTACATAAATATATAATGCTCACGCCTTGGCCCCAGAGGGGTAGGCAGAGACGAAGACGTAGAAGGGATACCTACAAAAAAAAATATTGTAACTGTATTGTACACATCAATATTAAACAATAAATACACATAAGGAGATGACGTATACACCGGTAAGATTATCTCTAAATAAAAAACAGTCAAGTGCGAGTCGGACTCCCGCACGGAGGGTCCCGTACCTTGAAATGAAACGTGAAAAAATTTATTTAAGTTGGTGTTGTTACCACGCAATAAATTTTCATTTTTAGGACCGCATAATTAAGTTTGTAAGGGATTTTTGCTGATTTCTGACAAAACTGTGCTAGTTAGAGCCATCGTCTTGTTTTTCCTGTAATATTTACATAAACCTCTAACATCTTATAAATAAAATCGTAAACATCGCGTGTCTGTACATTGAAGATATTTGCAAAAAAAAAAATTGGGGGGTCTAAGGATAAGCAACAGAACACATTTCGATCATTTTTGAAATTTTTGTCTGTTTGTCTGTTTGTCTGTTTGTCTGTTTGTCTGTGAGTTTGTGCACGCATCACTTAAAAACTACTGATCGGACTTTGATGGACTTTTCACAGAAACATGGGGCTTAATTTGGTGTAACATATAGGCTTTATTTCATTGCAATCGGTGCAGTCATTCAAAAGTTATGCGAATTTATAGTTTCCGAAAACTGAGTGTAGGGTGTAAATGCTCGATTGAATTCGTGAGCGGTAGCGGGAGCGGGTATCGTACCAATGTAATGTGAGATTTTGAAAACTATAAATTCGCATAACTTTTGACTGAGTTAGTTGATTACGATGAAAAATCTGGAGCTGGAGCTGGATCTAGATCTAGAGCTGTATCTGGAGCTGGATCTGGAGCCGGAACTTTAGCGGACACGGACCTGGACCTGGACCTGGACCTGGACTTGGACCTGGACCTGGACCTGGACCTGGACCTGGACCTGGACCTGGACCTGGACCTGGACCTGGACCTGGACCTGGACCTGGACCTGGACCTGGACCTGGACCTGGACCTGGACCTGGACCTGGACCTGGACCTGGACCTGGACCTGGACCTGGACCTGGACCTGGACCTGGACCTGGACCTGGACCTGGACCTGGACCTGGACCTGGACCTGGACCTGGACCTGGACCTGGACCTGGACCTGGATTTATAGTCTGAGTGGAAGTGGGATAGGGAGCGGAAGTGGGAATGGGAGCGGATCCTGTAGTCCACGCGAGCGGAGCCGCGGGCACAGCTAGTCCATAAATATAAGCCTTGGGTTTTACCTGTGACTAAGCGGAACCATTATTTACAATCCGTTACCTATGCATGCGCGGTAAACATTTCCATTGGTTTTAATTTCGAAGTACTTAACTCGTGCGTAAATGTGATTGGAAATAAAAAAATCCCCGGTGATAATGTGGTTGTCTAGGAAACGGAGTTAAAAGTAGATCGATGACGTTTAATTAAACACATTGCCATTCTTACGATCGTCGTCACTTTCCAGTTTCTTCCCAGGTGGGTTGAGGTCAAATGCTCGTTCGGCCAGTTCAACTTAAAACACGTATCACATACAGAACTTTTAGTACAAAATCTTAAAACGATCGGAGTTCGGAGCAAATATATGCCTACCGTGCCCTCAATGAAGTAATGCGGCGCGGTGGGTGTGCTCCTCTTGTATATCGATGATTCAAGGGTTCAAATTCGTCTCTGTATGTTTGGCTTGCATGGGTTTTCGGACTATAGTACATGTTAGTGTTATTATTGTTGAAAAATACCGTAACCCCTTATCGTAAATCTATGCTAATAGGGAATAATTCAATATTTAATATATACTTAAATAAATCAAAGTCGGGTTAGTTACATCATTTAAAACTCAAGAACTTCTGGACCTACCTCTACGACCTAATCTCTGATTTGTTGGATTCATCTCCGCCTCGAATAGCAGAATAATTATTAAAATATCTAAAAAATACACAGAAAATTTAAACAGAAAATTAATTTTAAAATAAATTAGGTTTGGAATTCCGCCATCTTGCGCATTTGACAGCTCACGTCACGCACGCTTATGGCTCACTTATAGCTTATCTAATAAATAAAATCGTAAACTTCGCGTGTCTGTACATTGAAGATATTTGCAAAAAAAAAATTGGGGGGTCTAAGGATAAGCAACAGAACACATTTCGATCATTTTTGAAATTTTTGTCTGTTTGTCTGTTTATCTGTTTGTCTGTTTGTCTGTTTGTCTGTTTGTCTGTGAGTTTGTGCACGCATCACTTAAAAACTACTGATCGGACTTTGATGGACTTTTCACAGAAACATGGGGCTTGATTTGGTGTAACATATAGGCTTTATTTCATTGCAATCGGTGCAGTCAATCAAAAGTTATGGGAATTTATAGTTTCCGAAAACTCACATACGCTGCGAGGAGCGTAGAGTGCAAATGTTCGATTGAATTCGTGAGCGGTAGCGGGAGCGGGTATCGTACCAATGTAATATGAGATTTTGAAAACTATAAATTCGCATAACTTTTGATTGAGTTAGTTGATTACGATGAAAAATCTGGAGCTGGATCTGGAGCTGGAGCTGGATGTAGAGCTAGATCTGGAGTTGGAGCTGGATCTGGAGCCGGACCTTTAGCTAGACCTGGACCTGGACCTGGACCTGGACCTGGACCTGGATCTGGACCTGGACCTGGACCTGAACCTGGACCTGGACCTGGACCTGGACCTGGACCTGGACCTGGACCTGGACCTGGACCTGGACCTGGACCTGGACCTGGACCTGGACCTGGACCTGGACCTGGACCTGGACCTGGACCTGGACCTGGACCTGGACCTGGACCTGGACCTGGACCTGGACCTGGACCTGGACCTGGACCTGGACCTGGACCTGGACCTGGACCTGGACCTGGACCTGGACCTGGACCTGGACCTGGACCTGGACCTGGACCTGGACCTGGACCTGGACCTGGACCTGGACCTGGACCTGGACCTGGACCTGGACCTGGACCTGGACCTGGACCTGGACCTGGACCTGGACCTGGACCTGGACCTGGACCTGGACCTGGACCTGGACCTGGACCTGGACCTGGACCTGGACCTGGACCTGGACCTGGACCTGGACCTGGACCTGGACCTGGACCTGGACCTGGACCTGGACCTGGACCTGGACCTGGACCTGGACCTGGACCTGGACCTGGAGCGGGAGCGGGAGTGGGATTGAGAGTGTGATTGAGAGTCTGAGTGGAAGTGGGATAGTGAGCGGAAGTAGGAATGGGAGCGGATCCTGTAGTCCACGCGAGCGGAGCCGCGGGCACAGCTAGTCTCTAATATTTTTCGATTTTTGCTGTACAAACTTCGGAGATAAAGGGGGAATGGTATTTTTCAGATATTTTCAATATATGTCGAAAACTAAGCGGCCTAAAAGGAAACGAAAATCTATTTTAGAATGTACCAATGATGCTCTTTCATACGACACCCACTTGACCTAGTAACCACAGTAAAAAAAATGTACCCTTCGTTAAAGCCCTTTTTTAATTAAAATAAAAAAAGAAACAATCCATAAATTGCAATGAAGTTGGGTGGGCATTAATCAAAACTGTTCCAAATTTCAAGTGGATAGCATTAGTAGTTACTGAGATAATCAGCTGTGACAGACGAACTGACGGACGGACAGAGGTTTCCTTTTTTACCATTTTGGGTTACGGAACCCTAAAAACATTATAAAACATCAATCAGGCCTCCCCAACCCGGGGAGGCCTACCAGCGCGGGGAGTGTAGGCCAAATCCTCGGTCTGTCTTCGGAAGATGAGAGAGGGTTGTGCTCCTGCAGCGGAGACAAAATTAACCATATATGATGATGAACCCTAAAAAGAGGCTTTTTCTAATTTACTTTGAGTAACGGAAGGCAAATCGATCATTTTCATTTTCCGACCGTATATCAGATTGTTATTTACAAAACAAACACGAACTCGTCGAGAAGGGTTGACAATAAACGATGGTGTCTAAATAAAGCGGACAAATGGACAGTAAACATTCAATTACGGTCCACGCGATACATCACTTTATTTGTTCCATTGTTTTCTAATACTATGGGGAACTCTATTTATTGACTGAAGCTGTTGTCTGCGACTGGAATATTTCGATGCCGAATGTCAGTTATCTGACCCAGGCAGAATTTAGTACCCAGTATGTACTATTATTTACTCAAATCTCATTATTGTTTTTCGACAAAATTTCACAATTTTCGACAGTTTTCAAATATTTTATTTATCACAACATAATATAAATTTAACATTAAAATTTATAAATAATTAAAAATATAAAACAAAACCTAACTATGTATATACATACACTACAAATAAAAAATTTACCCCAGTTCGTCCCCTGCTGGCAGAGTACCCAGGAGGCTGGCGGCATTGCCTTGCTGGATTGCGAGGCTTACGCGCTGGTCAAAGTGGCCGCCCACTCTGTGGTCCCGGGTATTCTCCACCAGTCTTTTTGAAATGTCCCTGAAAAGGTGGTGGGCACCGAAACCCCACGCGCCCTGGGTCTCGACCCCAAACGCCTCAAAGATGAGGTCTCCACTGAGGCACTCATTTTTGTTTATTCGTCTCATCACAGTCTTATAATTAATTATAAGCAACGATCTCTATGTACTACTAGATGGAGCGTTCGAAACAATCGCTCTGTTCCACGCAATTGCGGCTCAGGGAGCCGCAACTCGTTCACACTTTGAAACTTGTGCAGTTACTACGCAGAATATTTCCTTTCGTCCCATTTCGTAACCAGATTTCGTAACTGGCTACGAAATGGGAAATGTAATTTCCCAGTTCGAAGCCAGTTACGGAATGGGACTCCTTCGTCCCATTTAGTAACTAATTTTTTACTGGCTACGAAATGGGAAATGCGATTTCCCAGTTCGAAGCCAGTTATAGAATGGGACTCCGTCATCCCATTTAGTAACTAATTTCTTAACTGGCTACGAAATGGGAAATGTAATTTCCCAGTTCGAAGCCAGTTACAGAATGGGACTCTGTCATCCCATTTAGTAGTATTTAAAGGACAAATGGGACGAATGGAAATCAACTTGAGAATAACTAGAAAATTAAAATCATTGGCATCCTTTTAACATTCCTGTGCACTAGTCCTCGATGAAATCTTCATTTCATATGACAGCTGTCAAAAATAAAACGGCCATATCTCGGAAAGTACTAACTCTAGACTAGTGGTGTCTTTACCAAAATGGAAGGTCTCGATGAGATCTTCATTTCAGATGACAGCTGTCAAAAGTAAAACGGCCACATCTCGGAAAGTACTAACTCTAGACTAGTGGTGTCTTTACCAAAATGGAAGGTCTCGATGAGATCTTCATTTCAGATGACAGCTGTCAAAAGTAAAACGGCCATATCTCGGAAAGTACTAACTCTAGACTAGTGATGTCTTTACCAAAATGGAAGGTCTCGATGAGATCTTCATTTCAGATGACAGCTGTCAAAAGTAAAAATGCATTGGCATAACCAGATTAATAGATTTCTATAATGTGTAATGTTAAGTTGTCCACGCGGACGAAGTCGCGGGCAACAGCTAGTTTACATATATCTATACATATAATAAAAGAGTAGAAAAAACAAAAGAAAAGCGAATCTGTACATTGAAGTTAAAAAAAAAATTTCACTGCCCGGACGTTACTGAAGACCAGTAGAGTCCAAAAATATAATTAAAAAATTTCTTATCTGTCTGTATGTATGTATGTATGTACGGGCTAATCTTGGAAACTGCTGAACAGAATTTGACGGCATTTTCACTGTTTAATAGCTTTGAATTTGGGCCTCATACTGGTATAAGTCATATCTCAATAAAATGTCAGGATGCTGATATACAAGTTGACCTCTCATTTCATATCATTTGTATGAAAGTGTAGTTCAACATTACTGGTCGTTGCAAGAACTTGACAGAAAGTGACAGAGATGTTTTAAAGCTCATTTATAGATTTATTTTAGCTGATGTATTTCAGGTATTTCCACAAATCTCGATACAAAAAGTTCGCTATTCGATAATTAGTGGCCCTGTATTAGACCGGTGATCGTCGACAATGTCAATATCGAAGCTGTTCAGGAGTACGTCTGCCTAGGACAGACAATATAGTTGGGTAGGATCAATTTCAAAAGCTAACAGAAGAATCCAGTTAGGGTGGGCAGTATTCGGAAAACTGCGTCAAGTCTTTACGTCACCTATTCCACAATGTTTAAAGACAAAAATCTTTAATCAGTGCGTCCTGCCTGTCATGATTACAGCGCGGAGACGTGGACGCTGATGGTAGGCCTGATCCACAAGATTCAAGTGGCTCTGCGAGCTATAGAGAGGGCAATGCTCGGGGTCTCTATGAGGGATATGATTCGTAATGAGGAGATCCTATAAATAACGGAGGTGACCGACATAGCCGAAAGAATTAGTAAGCTGAAATGGCAGGTCACATCTGTCGTAGTACCGAACGGCCGTTGGGGCAGACGGGTTCTAGAGTGGGACGCGACGTCCCACGCGCAGGGTGGGACGCCCTGCCGCCAGGTGTATGGACGACCTGAAGATGGTGGCCGGAAGCGGCTGGATCTGTAGGGCGTTGTGGCATTCATTGGGGAAGGCATGTCCAGCAGTTTGACAGACATTTTGTTGTACAGTTAATTGGATATGCAACATAGGAAGGGAATAGGAGGGGAAGGAAGTCGGATGGAAAAGAATAGAGGGATTAGGGTAAGAGAGGAAAGATGAGGGGGCAGAAGCAGCATTAAGGGAAGGGGGAGAGGTAGGAGTAGGGAGAGGGAAGGGGTGGGGGAAAGGGTTTTCAACGTTGTGGGAAGGGGATGGAGAAGGAAAGAAAGAAAGGGTATGGAAAGGACAAATTGGAGGGGGGGGGGGAAGGAAATATCACCTCATTTGCACAATATTAAAATATATATTTTTTTATTGATTATATGATAATCTTTTAATTCATGATAAATGTAAATGTCAACTTTATTTTAAAAAAGAGCGGCCAAGTGCGAGTCGGACTCGCCCATGAAGGGTTCCGTAGCAGCAAGTAACATAATATAAAAGTTATTGTAGTTCGTTGTAACTTTGATCGATGTTTTAATAATAGTATTGTGGTTTACGATTTATGACGTATTAAAAAAAACTTTTTACTAAATCTCTTTCAAACCATTTTTCGGCGGAAGTTTGCATGGCAATGTACATCATATATTTTTTTTAGTTTTATCATTCTCTTACAGGGGGGGGACGACACATTTTACCACTTTGGAAGTGTCTCTCGCGCAAACTATTCAGTTTAAAAAAAAATTATATTAGAAACCTCAATATTATTTTTGAAGACCTATCCACACGTATGGGTTTGGTGAAAAAAAATAATTTGAGTTTCAGTTCTAAGCATGGGGAACCCCCAAAATTTAAGGTTTCTTTTTCTATTTTTGTGAGAAAATCTTAATGCGGTTCACAGAATACATCCACTTACCAAGTTTCAATAGTAAGTTCTTATAGTTTCGGAATAAAGTGGCTGTGACATACGGACGGACAGACAGACAGACAGACAAACAGACAGACAGACATGACGAATCCATAAGGGTTCCGTTTTTTGCCATTTGGCTACGGAAACCTAAAAACTGTGGTCCAACGGGCGAAACGGCCGCCGGAACGCAAATTTTTACCCGACTTCAAAAAAGGAGGTTCTAAATTGGATACTATGTTTTTTATGTATATTAATATTTTTGATGCATAACCAGATTAATAGATTTCTTTTAGGATTTAGTAACACGTAATACATAAGAATGTGTAATGTTAAGTTGTCCACGCGGACGAAGTCGCGGGCAACAGCTAGTATATATATATAAATACAATTCATGTCATTTGGGAATTCATTTCATCATTTTAAAGCCAGTTATGAAATTGTTTATGAAATGTGACGACGTAATTCCCAATCCGTAACCGGTTATGGAATGGGAATTATTTTCCCATTTCGTAGCCAGCTATGAAAGCTGGTTACCGAATGGGACAACGCAATTCCCATTTCGTAACCAGTTACGGAATGGGAATTAATTTCCCATTTCGTAACCAATTATGAAAGTGAGTTACGAAATGGGACAACGCAATTCCCATTTCGTAACCGGTTACAGAATGGGAATTAAATTCCCATTTCGTAGCCAGTTACGAAATCTGGTTACGAAATGGGACGAAAGGGAATATTTAATTGTTTACTAAATATTGACGCTATAGCGCATATTGAGCGATTGTTTGGAACGCTCCATCTAGTAGTACATAGAGATCGTTGTTATAAAGTATGGTTACATTATGTATTTAATATATAATAGAGATTGCGTGAGACTAGACCACTATTGCCGTGTGGTTTCCGGTAGAGTAGAATAGGACCACTCCGACTCTTCCCGTGGATGTCGTACTAGGCGACTAAGGGAATACGTTATAAAACATCAATCAGGCCTCCCCAACCTGTCTGGCCAGCGCGGGGAGTGTAGGCCAAATCCTCCGTCTGTCTCCGGCAGATGAGAGAGGGTTGTGCTCCTGCAGTGGAGACAAAAATAACCTGATGATGATGATCAAATAAATTAGATATCTTTCCTTTCTTGTTTGCTACGTGATGAGCGAAGTGAGTGATGTGAGTGCATATGTGTGAGCGTGTCAGTCACGACCAAAATTTGTAAGTTCAAGTTTTCTCGTATTACCACCCTTACGTATGCGAGTAAGATCCTCTATTATTTCGTCTCAATAACACGATGACAAAATATATTTAGGGTTGCATTTACTTTGAATGCGAAAAGCTCTTTTAAAGTCAATTCCGTATAAAATGTAGCCGCTATCGGGGGCTTACCTTCCCTTTTCATCTCGAAGGGTTTCTAAGGCCCCTCTTGGCACCAACGGGTTAAGGTCACACACAGCTATGTACAATGCAGAACAGAGTTAATGGACAGTTGGAGGAAAGTGACAGCTGTCAAAATCCTGTTGCACTCAAAATTTTCCACTCTCCGAAGCTCTTTAAACTCCGTCCCCCTCTGTAGATCAGATATTTTTTGTCTGTTGTTGTGGCTTTCGATTGTACGAAAGTGATGCCAATAATGCCCTGCTTGGGATATTGGCAATAATTTTATACTAGGCCTTTTACTAGTGGCATTAATATTCTCCACTGGCTTTTGAAATTTTTTTGCTTTTCTGTCTCAAAATAATCGTATTTAGACAGAATTCACAGTGTTACAGGTGAGGCTCTGAGGGGCATTATCAAGAATTACCAAAAAGGATCCCCTCCTTTTTTTATTTGTTTTATTTTCTTTTTGTCATCATTTTAAAACTAAACACGATATCCGTATTTGAATTTATTTTTATTTAGATGAATTTGACATGAAATCGACAAAGGACGACCGTATCTGGGATAACCTTCGTACTAATCATGCGATATCTGTCGGCAAAATGACGAAATTTACAGTGCTCGGCGGGGTTCGGAGGAGTGTAATTTCGATGAGAACTACATTTGATACTCTGAGTACTTTGATAGAAAGTTGTAACATTTTTTATTGTTATTATTTATCTATATCTGTGTTAGATATTCGTTGAATGTTTTATTGTTTGAGAGTCAGGTAGGAATTATAGGTTAATTACATACAAGCGACAGATACCGCTTAAAATACTATAAATCTAAATTAATTTAAATTTTGACATGTCACTATTTTGTATTTTATTTCATCATCATCATCAGGTTATTTTTGTCTCAACTGCAGGAGCACAACCCTCTCTTATCTGCCGGAGACAGACGGAGGATTCGGCCTACACTCCCCCGCGCTGGCCAGACGGGGTGGGGAGGCCTGATTGATGTCTTATAATGGATTTCCTTAGTCGCCTTGTACGACATCCACGGGAAGAGTTGGAGTGGTCCTATTCTACTCTACCGGAAACCACACGGCAATTATTATTTTTTTATTTACATTTTTATTTTTGTATACTTACAATAGGTAAGAATTATTATTTTTAACCTTAATGACATGTAATTAATATTACAAATAAATTATGTCTATGTCCATGTAACCAATAGGAAACCAATTATTGTGTCCATTCTCCTATTCTTTATGTTACGATTTTCTTAGAAATAAAACGTGTTTTATATTAAATGTCTATTTATTTGAAAAGAACACTATAGCCCAAAGCAAGGAGTGATTGACAGAGAAAAAGTTATGGCCGCCAACTTAACCTATACATAAAGGAAGTGGGAATGAAATTGAACGGAAGTGTCTAATTTTTTTTTTATTCTTGTTGAATTAAAGCAAAGACATCAACACTCCCACGAAATTAACACTTCCACTTCCTTAATTATCTATTACATAATGTAAACAATAAAAAAAAAAAAAAAAACAGAATACTTTTACAATAATAGTATGTATCTTAATTCTACCTTAATCACTGTTACTGCTCCACACATGCACGCATGCCTAAACACTGCCTTAAATATTCAAACTGAGACTTAGGGATAGCCTTTGTCAGAATGTCTGCTAATTGTTCCTTTGTATTAACATAACTAATATTTACTGTGCCATCACTATATTTTTCCCGAATATAATGCAATTTTATATCCAGGTGTTTAGTACGTTTGTGCAGGGTTTCATTCTTAATCAATTTTATTGTACTTTGATTATCAATTTTTAACATGACAGAGTTTGTGTACTTTACACCTAAAGCAGTTAACAGATTTTTCATCCAAACAATTTCTTTTACAGCAGAACAAGCAGAAACATATTCAGCTTCACAAGTTGACAAAGTCACAAAACTTTGTTTTTGAGATGCCCAGGTTACAACACTGTTGTTAATCATAACTACATAGCCACTGGTTGATTTACGTGTGTCTATGTCACTGGCAAAATCTGAATCCGAATATGACTCTACATTCAAGTTATCATTGCAGCAGTATAATATACCCATATATTTTGTATGCTTCAAGTATTTAATAATTCTTTTAACAGCATTCCAATGTGATTGGTCATGATTTTCCAGGTACCGACTTACAATGTTTACAGCATACATAATATCTGGTCTGCTTACAATAGCAATATAAATCAAGGCACCTACTGCCTGGCGATAAGGCACAATTTGTTCACAATGCTCTGATTTACATAGTTTTACATTTGGATCTGCTGGAACACTGACACTGAAAGCCTCTTCTAATTTGAATTTACTGATTAAAGATTCTATGTATTTATTTTGATGAATAAAAATAGAATTTTCATTTACTTCCACCTGCATCCCTACGAAACATTTTACATGACTTGTTATAGTGATATCAAATTTTTGTTTTAATTCCAATAAAAACCTGTGAATTAAATCATCAGA
The DNA here is from genome assembly GCA_947086405.1 of Esperia sulphurella. Taxonomy (NCBI): domain Eukaryota; kingdom Metazoa; phylum Arthropoda; class Insecta; order Lepidoptera; family Oecophoridae; genus Esperia; species Esperia sulphurella. The sequence goes on along the minus strand of OX352278.1, from coordinate 2,386,561 downwards.
TTGACTTAGCACAAGTCCATCGTCTACATATAACAGGAGATATAGATCATGCTTATATTTTTCTGATACAAATGCACATTTATCAGCTTCACAAGTTTTGAAACTAAATTCTTTTAAAATTGATATGAAAGTTTGATTCCAGCACCTTGGTGCTTGTTTTAAGCCATACAGAGACTTTTTTAGTAAGCATACATGACCATCAGTGTTGGGTAAGCCCTCAGGTGGCAGCATATAAATCTCTTCATCAATTTTTCCATACAGAAAGGCTGTTTTTACATCAAATTGTTGAATTTTTAACTTTAACTGTACTGCCAGTGAGAGCATTACTCTTACTGTGTCATAGCGAACTGTAGGAGAAAACGTTTCAGAATAATCAATCCCTTGAACTTGCGAGTAACCCTTGGCACATAGTCTGGATTTATAACGAAGAGAACCATCAGAATTTTGTTTAATACGAAACACCCACTTACTTCCAATTGGCTTCTTATCTTTAGGAAGCTGTACCAGCTCCCACGTATTGTTGATTTCATGTGCTCGTAATTCCTCTTGTATAGAAGATTCCCATTCTTTAGCATTTGGGGAAGACATTGCCTCCTGGTACATTACAGGAACATCCATTTCCACCAGAAGTGCCTCAGCTACATATGACACGTCTTCAGAGTCTGAATCCTTGGCATCAGATGGTGCACTGTCCACCATCTGCATCGCGGCCTGCGGAGTAGAATGTTTGATCCTTCTAGGACGTAGAAGATAGGTTTTCTTTTGAATCTGTTCACTACCTTGTGATGATTCTACCTCTTTATTCTCTTGTTTAGTGATGTCCTCTAAAACAGGAAAGTCTATCTGTTGAGTCTGTTCACATGGCTTGACACATAATGACGACTCTTCATTTAGGAGACTATCTATCTGTTGAGTCTTTTCATATTGTCTGTCAAGAGGTGATGACTCTGTATTATTTATCGCATTTTCATAAAACTCTTCAAATTCATTGTGATTATAAGACATACCAGAGCCTTGGCTTTCATTTTCATAGTTAAACAATATTAATTGTGCATACCACATTTCTTCATTGATGTTGTAATCAGCTGTCATGCCTTCTTCGAAAATTACATCTCTTGAGATGATTACTTTTCTGGTATCTTTATCATACAACCTATAGTTGTCTGATAAGTTGTCATAACCAACAAGTACTAACTTTCTGCTTTTCATATCCAGCTTATGTCGCTTTTCCTTTGGAATGTGCATGTATGCAACTGCACCGAATATTCGAACATGGGAGAGGTTTGGCTTCTTCCCGGTCCATGTTTCATAAGGACTGATATTATCTTTCACTCTTCTGTTTATTAAGTATACTGCAGTATTAACTGCCTCTGCCCACAGTTCCAATGGCATTTTCTTGGCAAATAACATGGAGCGAGCTGACTCCATGATTGTTCTATTTGCTCTTTCACTTTGCCCATTCTGTTGCGGAGTGTATGGTGCAGTGTGTTCTAAAATAATGCCTTCCTGTCTCGCATACTCTTTAAATTTTTCATTACAGTATTCTGTCCCATTATCAGAATGAAGTGTTTGTACTTTTATATCATACTTTTTCTCTACTTGCTTCACATAGCTTTGGAAGGCAGCTAAAGCATCATTCTTTTGTTTAAGAAAATATACTACCATATATTTTGAGTGTGCATCAATAAATGTGATAAAGTACCTTGTACCTGCCACGGATGTGACCGGCATTGGTCCGCATAAGTCACTATAGACTTTAGTGCCATTTCTGGTACTCCCAGGTGCTTTCTTGTTAAATGGTGCTCTGTGCTGTTTGCCAAGTACACAGGCTTCACAAAAAAAATCGTTTTTATCTGATACTTTAATTTGACTACTCTGTATCATGTCCTGAAGGACTGCCTTATTTATATGACCTAACCTTTCATGCCATTGTTTCATTGATGCTAAGTTTGCTTCTTCAATGACTGATTTAAACATCATTTTGTAAAGATTGTTGGACTGTCTGAAACCAGTTGCACAGTTATCTCCATCGCTATTCTTTATTATTGCAAATGATTGGTTTTTCAGTACACTATAACCGTTTGAGGTTATGACACCTTCGGAAAACAAATTTCTTTTCAATTCAGGCACATAAAGCACGTTATTGATTGTAGAATTATACCATTTACCGTCCAAGAACTTTCTTATGTTAACTGTCCCTGAGCCTTGCACTTGTAGTTCACTTTTGTCACCTAACTTCACACAGCCGCAATCTTGCTTGAAGTCTGAGAAATAGTCGCGGCGGTATGTCATGTGGGCAGATGCCCCACTGTCTAAGATCCACGCCTCTTCGTCTTCTATGTTTTTCGCCTCAAGCTGGGCGGTGAAGGCAGACTCCTTCTTGTCATGTTTCGAATAGCTATCCTGCGATTTCGAGCGACAATCACGAGCATAGTGGCCTCTCTTTTTGCATGCAAAGCATTTAACTGATTTCCTAATGGTTGACGATTCAGTAGCTAGTGCAGTTTCTTCTTGAACTTTGAAATTTAACTCTTCATCTAAAAGGCGCGCTGTAAGATTAATCACTGTTTGTTTCGGTGGGTCGAGCGACAGCCACGCTTGTCGCACCATGCGATAACGCTCCGGCAATGACCCTAAAATTTTCGTTACAATGGCCATTTCTGAAATTGTCTCGCCGGCATCTTTCAGCTGTTTAGCAATATTTTCTATTTTTGAAATATATTGAGCAATGCTTTCGCCCTCAACAAACTTAATTGTATGGAATTTCTCGTGCAGCAGCATTTTGCTATTCTCACTTTTTTGATCATAGATAGAGTCCAACTTATCAAAGATACTTTTGGCCGTATCACACGTTTCAATCAGACTTATTTGGCTCAATTCCATCGATGCTGTGATAATATACATCGCCTTCGCCGCATCCTTCTTCCATTCATCCACTTCGGCCCCCGCCGGTGAATTTTGAGAGGTTATGTGTTCATTCAAACCTTTGGCCTTCAGGGCAAGTGTCGTCTGGAACCTCCATTGACGATAGTTGTCGCCTGCGAACCTCTTCGCAGTCACGATGCCAAGATTTCCAATATCCATGGCGATTACACGTCCAACGTGCCGTGCTACTAGACACACGTGCACCGACGTAACCACACTATTTTTTTTTCGTTCAGACGACCGATCCACTTTATTTCTTCCTTCATACACGCACTGGGCTCATAACCTGTTACGATTTTCTTAGAAATAAAACGTGTTTTATATTAAATGTCTATTTATTTGAAAAGAACACTATAGCCCAAAGCAAGGAGTGATTGACAGAGAAAAAGTTATGGCCGCCAACTTAACCTATACATAAAGGAAGTGGGAATGAAATTGAACGGAAGTGTCTAATTTTTTTTTTTATTCTTGTTGAATTAAAGCAAAGACATCAACACTTTATAATTAAAGAAAGGCTGCTGTATAAGTAAGGGAATCATGTGTCGTGTTTGAATGAATTCCTCAGTTCGCCAATGGCCATATCTGTGTGTATAGCCCCAGTGACGCGAAAATAAATAATGTCCGCAACCCTGCCGGTGAAGAATGAGCGTGTGAAGCACATTATAAATGGCACCAGTCAGACCCCAACAAATAATTTCAGGCCATTTTGGGAATATATGAAAAAAGTGACCCCTTTTAGGGTTATGGGTAATAAAAAGTGTTGGATTTATGGTTGAGACTTTATGATTACGTATTTTGCTAGGATTTCCCGTGGGAACCGGGTAATTCCTGTGGTAAAACTGATTATTTTTAACTTATTTTGCCCCCCTCGCTCTTATTGCCTTGTCTCACACCCTGTTAGGTTGGATGGAAGAGATATCTTTTAGAGACAAGCTATCCTTTGTTTTGTAAATAAATTTTAAATTAAATATAGTAATACATCAAAATGTATTACTATATTTAGTTTAAAATGTACAATAAAGTACTCATAATCAGACAGTCAGTCAGACTACATAATTACTAAAATAACTAAAATACCTAATCTACTCATAAATTATCTTTATGTTTCTACATTTGCATTATAGTATATTTGAAATAATAATTTAGTTACTTGGATCACCATAGGAGTAAATTGGTCATCGTCTATGAATCACGTTTTGATTTATTGCAGTATAGTGTGCCTGGCACCTAAAATATTTAATAAATTGCCCAAGCAAATTGCATCATTACGACTACCTAGCTTTAAGCAAAAATTATTTGACATTCTCGTGGACAAGTGCTATTATACTATATCAGACTTTTTAAATGATGCAAATTTAAATTGATATTTCTATATTATTTTAATAAATCGCTTTTGACATGTATATATTCCGTTATTGACATCTGTATATTGTACTTAATTATTTGCTTTAATTTTAATATGTAATAAAAAAAAAATTTAATTTGTAAAACGTTTAACATTAAATGTCGTACGCCTGTGGGCAAAACATAGAGTACCTAAATGTATTCGACCAGCTTAAAATTACCTGTGTTTACGATTAAATGATTTGAATTTGAATTTGAAAATTTCAATTTATTTATTGCACAATATTTATGTATATATTTGTTATTTATATAACATATGTATTTATTTATCTTTGTAATAAGTATTCATATATTACATATGTAGTATATATCTTTTACATAGTAATGTGTAGGTATATGTATAATTTATAGAGTACATATAGTATATTTTAGTTTGTATTTATTATGTTAGTATAGTATATAACCAATTTTCTTATATATTTTTTGCGCCTACCACTTATTATCTGCATGACCTAAAGGTCAACTGGAAGAGATTGCCATATTGGCATTATGCTCGCCTTTTGTACGTACTGTGCAATAAAGTTTTTAAATAAATAAAATAAATTTCTTTGGTCTTATAAATAAACTTTAAAAGCCAGAACGCTGGAGTTCGCGTAGCGTGCTGCAGCATTATGCTGAGTCAGCGCCAATTTGTTGCTGCGACACATAGGTACCTTTATTATTTTTAAATTGTAATTTAATAATTCGGTTTTGTTTATTTCTCATGTATGTGTGTGTCGTAGCTATGAATAAATGACCTATTCTTAAAAACTTCCCTCTACCCACTCTTATGTCGTCGACAATTATTCAAATTGTTGTTTTTTATTTTTCAGGTAAGTTCTTCGTCAATGTGATCCTATTGCTAGACAAATGCCTCGTTCAGGTAAGTTTCTCGGAGGTGTCGAAAATACATATATACACTGAATTACGCTACGTATGCACCGCAGTGTGATTAACTCACCGGAGTACCCTCAAATGAAAACAAAAAGAGTGTACAAGGTCCCAAACACAGCCGTAAAAACCACGTTCGCACAGCGCTTCCCGGATTACATGTCCGCATTTATCTACAATCGTTTAGTAGTACTCTGTGACTTCAGGGGTGCCACGGTGAATAAGGCAAAACAGGTAGTACTAGAATTCCTACTCTCAATGACATACTCACAAACAGAAAGCCTAATTAAGCAACTCATTTAATCATACACCACACACAAACACACACACACACACACACATACATCACACATACATTATTCTCATAATCTCCACAGTACCACTCACAATCACACTCTCTCACCCTCCTAATAATATTATAACTTTCTTTTTCCTTCCAACAATATTTATTCTGTCCCACAGTTTTCTATGTAACCTGTAAACTCAGGCTCCCCGATACAGACTGCATGGTCTAGTGTGGGAGCTCTAATATGCATTGTCCTGTCAATTTTTATATTTTAATCGTACTCAATTGATGTAATCATACCATTTTAAGGATGACTGTAAAAATCTATGTGTCTGGTAATTTATAATAAACTATTTGAATTTGAATTTGAATTTGAACTTCACACCTCCCGGACTATGCCTTACCTACTTTCAACAATGTATATATGGCATGCGAACATGGAAGTATATGTTGCTGCAAATTTTTAAATGAATTGCCGGAAGAATTACAAAATTAAAGGTTTTTTAATTACATTTTTGTATTTATTACTACTTAGATAAGTAGTAATAAATAAAAAAAAATATGAATAGATTTTTGTATATGTACATTCAAGCTTTCATAGATTTTACACACATACATACATAATGCTCACGCCTTGGTCCCAGAAGGGTAGGCAGAGGCGATGGATCTACACTTAACGTAGATTGTACACCGTATTCCTAATGTTGAATTCCTCTTGTTACTATTAACTTTTTGAATAAATAATTTAGTTCACTAAAAAAAAATTTAAACTACAACTGACCAAAATATAGCTGTTGTTTGTAGTTGTTAGGAAAATTCCTATTTTCTCAAAAGTGAGTCTGATGTATTCGTGGTTGCTCGCGTAGTCCTTCCTATAATCCTACCACACCCTCGACAATCCAAGCATAGACTTTGAACGTGTACTAAAGATGCAAAAACATGCTATTCAAGTCTTGGTAGGGGCGCTTTTAGAAGAATCCTGCAGAAATCATTTCAAAAGGGAAACATTTTGACTTCTGTAGCAGTAAACATACTGGAGGTAGTATATAAATGACTTTCAATTCAGGGGGAAAGAGCTACTAGAATTATCAGAGACCCTAACACTATACTCCCAATTCCACACCGACTTACTATTAGTTACAAAAAATTACTAAAAATTATGGAACGAATGTTATATAACAAACCACTAAAAGCGATAAAAAACATGAGAAATGTAAACAATTTTAGTCACTTAGTAATGACGCTCCTTTTGGATATAACATTATGTAGTAAGTATTACGAATCAAATTACTAACGTCCTCAAAAATGCTGGGGTTCGCAGTGAGAAGAATAAAAGGAGGTGCATGAAATGTTTGGTAAATGTGAGTGAGGCTAGTGAGGTGTGTCAGTATCGCGCAAAGTTGCGATCCATCGTCTCTGCCTACCCCTCTGAGACCAAGGAGTGAGCATTATGTATGCATTTATTAGGGATTTTTAAATAACACCTACAAACAAACAGATACTATTACCTGTGCACCAGCCTGTTCGTACACCAGCGGGTGTGTAGTCTGTAATGCCAGCCTGTGTACATGTGTACGGAAACCCTCTAGTGAGTACTGCCAGAAATGCTCTGTTTTGCGGGCTACATTAATCTGGTAGGGGGAGGTGAGTGGGTTCTCTGATCCTACTGAGGACATCGACAGTTTCAGGAAGTAGTGTGGGTATTTCCCGCTAACGGAAACTGAATATTACTGTTCGTTAAAGAAAACAAAACTGGGCTAGTCACTTAGCATGCGAAACAACATAAGTTTTAACTACAAGTTGCTCGGTACCTTGAGGCCGCAAACAGTTAAAGTTTACAAGTTAAACAACTTCTCCTTGTGTGCATAACTTAGGCTTAGTAAAGTAAGGGAGTTGTTGTAAGGGTTGCCATCTCTAAAATCTGTCACCCAGGACAAGAAGCATGGCAACCCCGGATTTTGGAGCTGTAATGTCCGTATATGTCAACTGAAATTTTATGTTTTCATTGTTATAAATCAACTGTTTACTGAGAATTTTAAAATCAGGATCGCATATACGTAAAACGATACGATTAAAAAGCAGGACAAAATACGACCTCCGTGGCGGAACGGGTAGCTCTCGGACTATCATACCGGAGGTTGCGGTTTCGAATCCCGCTAGGGGCAAATGTTGGTATGATGAATATGAATGTTTGTACCCAAGTCTTGGATGTTTATATATTTATTTAAGTATGTGTCTCCGTTATCTAGTAACCATACCACAGGCTCTGCCTAGTTAGGGACTTTATAATTGGTGTGAATGTTTGAGATATTTATTTTATTTATATGAAATCCCGCCGGGGTGCTCCCCGGACGCCCCGTAAACTAGGACAAACCCGGGGACACCTGGACGTATAGCAACCCTAGTTGTACCTGTGCAGAATCGCACCTCTTTTATAATATTATTGTTTTTCTATCATTTTGACATTTATGTTTTGATAGTCAGTTGTTAATAAAGAATTTTCCAAAAGAACCAGCGAACCAATTCTTTTCATTTTTTGGTCCTTTTACCGTTGTAAAATGGAAACCAGGTCGGGTAAAAACAGGAAAAAGTGTAGCACGGAAGGTAATGTAGTTGCGGCGGAGGACACGCTGCCCTCCACGTCTCGCGAGGGCGCACCTACCGGTGTCGTTGAAACGACGACCGCATCACGGCCTCCTACCACAAATTCCGTTTCATCCCGATCAAGCCGTTCGTCCGCCACCATCGTGGCGAGACGGCTAGCAGCTGAGGCGGAACATGCACGTCGCGTCGCAGACCTAAAGGCAGCTGAGGTGGCAGCTGAGCGTAAAGTTGCGGAAGCAGAGCTTCAAGCGAAGCTCGCCGCTATTGACGTCGACGTCGAGACGGCGTCTAGACGCTCTAGCCATCACAGCAGCACGCATGCCAGTGTGCGAAACTGGCTTGAAACTAATGACAATTTATGTTTCAGGAAAATGGATGAACATGTACCTATAGCAAATGTTTTAGACAGAGCAGGCAACATTGAGTATGGTTACCATGGGACTCAATCGCCTCACTGTTCGAAGGACGAGGCTTTAGTGAAGACGTTAGAAGTAATAGCTTCAAAAATTACTTCTGGAGGTACAGGTTCCCATATTAAGTTACCTAGCTTTGACGGTAAGTCGCCTGTTGAATGGTTAGGTTTTAAGCGTGTCTATGAAGACACTTTCAGACTTTACAATACGGCCGAAAATATGGCGCGTCTAAATAATGCCCTGCACGGGGCGGCGCGCGAGGCGGTCCGCATACAGTTAGTCGCGGCGCGCGATCCTATAGAGGTCATACGCGCCCTAGAGATGAGATTTGGTCGACGGGAGCTCATAGTTCTTGAGGAGACGGCGGCAGTGAAAACCGCTGAAAAGATAAGACTGGCAGAGATACACATTCTTCGTCGTAGTCAAGCCCATACCTTCTCCGTGGAACTCAGAAGCCTCAAGAGTGGAATCCCTTTGCCTCGTCAAAGTCGACTTACAAACCTGTCCCCAATTATTGGCAGCGATCATTTACTTCGACTCTCTGGGCGCATAGCTGCTGTCGCCAGCGTTAATGAAGACCAACGCGTCACAACGCGACATAACGTTAGTAATGACGCTCCTTTTGGATATAACATTATGTAGTAAGTATTACGAATCAAATTACTAACGTCCTCAAAAATGCTGGGGTTCGCAGTGAGAAGAATAAAAGGAGGTGCATGAAATGTTTGGTAAATGTGAGTGAGGCTAGTGAGGTGTGTCAGTATCGCGCAAAGTTGCGATCCATCGTCTCTGCCTACCCCTCTGAGACCAAGGAGTGAGCATTATGTATGCATTTATTAGGGATTTTTAAATAACACCTACAAACAAACAGATACTATTACCTGTGCACCAGCCTGTTCGTACACCAGCGGGTGTGTAGTCTGTAATGCCAGCCTGTGTACATGTGTACGGAAACCCTCTAGTGAGTACTGCCAGAAATGCTCTGTTTTGCGGGCTACATTAATCTGGTAGGGGGAGGTGAGTGGGTTCTCTGATCCTACTGAGGACATCGACAGTTTCAGGAAGTAGTGTGGGTATTTCCCGCTAACGGAAACTGAATATTACTGTTCGTTAAAGAAAACAAAACTGGGCTAGTCACTTAGCATGCGAAACAACATAAGTTTTAACTACAAGTTGCTCGGTACCTTGAGGCCGCAAACAGTTAAAGTTTACAAGTTAAACAACTTCTCCTTGTGTGCATAACTTAGGCTTAGTAAAGTAAGGGAGTTGTTGTAAGGGTTGCCATCTCTAAAATCTGTCACCCAGGACAAGAAGCATGGCAACCCCGGATTTTGGAGCTGTAATGTCCGTATATGTCAACTGAAATTTTATGTTTTCATTGTTATAAATCAACTGTTTACTGAGAATTTTAAAATCAGGATCGCATATACGTAAAACGATACGATTAAAAAGCAGGACAAAATACGACCTCCGTGGCGGAACGGGTAGCTCTCGGACTATCATACCGGAGGTTGCGGTTTCGAATCCCGCTAGGGGCAAATGTTGGTATGATGAATATGAATGTTTGTACCCAAGTCTTGGATGTTTATATATTTATTTAAGTATGTGTCTCCGTTATCTAGTAACCATACCACAGGCTCTGCCTAGTTAGGGACTTTATAATTGGTGTGAATGTTTGAGATATTTATTTTATTTATATGAAATCCCGCCGGGGTGCTCCCCGGACGCCCCGTAAACTAGGACAAACCCGGGGACACCTGGACGTATAGCAACCCTAGTTGTACCTGTGCAGAATCGCACCTCTTTTATAATATTATTGTTTTTCTATCATTTTGACATTTATGTTTTGATAGTCAGTTGTTAATAAAGAATTTTCCAAAAGAACCAGCGAACCAATTCTTTTCATTTTTTGGTCCTTTTACCGTTGTAAAATGGAAACCAGGTCGGGTAAAAACAGGAAAAAGTGTAGCACGGAAGGTAATGTAGTTGCGGCGGAGGACACGCTGCCCTCCACGTCTCGCGAGGGCGCACCTACCGGTGTCGTTGAAACGACGACCGCATCACGGCCTCCTACCACAAATTCCGTTTCATCCCGATCAAGCCGTTCGTCCGCCACCATCGTGGCGAGACGGCTAGCAGCTGAGGCGGAACATGCACGTCGCGTCGCAGACCTAAAGGCAGCTGAGGTGGCAGCTGAGCGTAAAGTTGCGGAAGCAGAGCTTCAAGCGAAGCTCGCCGCTATTGACGTCGACGTCGAGACGGCGTCTAGACGCTCTAGCCATCACAGCAGCACGCATGCCAGTGTGCGAAACTGGCTTGAAACTAATGACAATTTATGTTTCAGGAAAATGGATGAACATGTACCTATAGCAAATGTTTTAGACAGAGCAGGCAACATTGAGTATGGTTACCATGGGACTCAATCGCCTCACTGTTCGAAGGACGAGGCTTTAGTGAAGACGTTAGAAGTAATAGCTTCAAAAATTACTTCTGGAGGTACAGGTTCCCATATTAAGTTACCTAGCTTTGACGGTAAGTCGCCTGTTGAATGGTTAGGTTTTAAGCGTGTCTATGAAGACACTTTCAGACTTTACAATACGGCCGAAAATATGGCGCGTCTAAATAATGCCCTGCACGGGGCGGCGCGCGAGGCGGTCCGCATACAGTTAGTCGCGGCGCGCGATCCTATAGAGGTCATACGCGCCCTAGAGATGAGATTTGGTCGACGGGAGCTCATAGTTCTTGAGGAGACGGCGGCAGTGAAAACCGCTGAAAAGATAAGACTGGCAGAGATACACATTCTTCGTCGTAGTCAAGCCCATACCTTCTCCGTGGAACTCAGAAGCCTCAAGAGTGGAATCCCTTTGCCTCGTCAAAGTCGACTTACAAACCTGTCCCCAATTATTGGCAGCGATCATTTACTTCGACTCTCTGGGCGCATAGCTGCTGTCGCCAGCGTTAATGAAGACCAGATATACCCTATAATACTTGACGGAAAACATGAAGCCGTACGCCTGCTAGTTGAGAATTACCATCAGAAAGCCGCTCATGCCAACACTGAATTAGTAGTAAACGAGCTCCGTCAATACTACTGGATCATCCACTTACGATCCACTGTAAGATCTGTGGCCCACAGTTGTCGTCTCTGCCGCTTACGTCGAGCTTCTCCCCTTCAACCCCCAATGGGAAATTTGCCAGAAGCAAGACTGTCACATCATCAACGACCTTTTACGTTCACTGGTATCGATTATTTTGGTCCAGTACAAGTCACGATCGGAAGACGAAGAGAAAAGAGATACGTTGCTTTATATACGTGTCTGGTAACGCGCGCTGTCCATCTCGAGATTGTTTGCAGCCTGTCTACTGATGCCGCCTTGATGAGTCTCAGGAGGTTTATCGCTCGACGCGGCACGCCAAGTGAGATGTATTCTGACAACGGGACAGCCTTTGTCGGTGCTCAGAGTCAGCTAAGAGCCCTTTATGGTGAATCAGTTGATCAATTCGCAAGTAATGAGAAGATTAATTGGCGTTTTATTCCACCAGCCGCCCCATTTATGGGTGGAGCATGGGAGCGACTAGTCAGAAGTATTAAAACTGCACTAAAGGTAACTTTGAGAGAACGCGCTCCCTCCGAAGAGATATTAAGCACACTTCTTGCAGAAGCGGAAGCGTTGGTGAACTCGCGCCCACTGACACACGTGTCATCCGATTCTGTATGTCCAGAGGCTCTCACGCCGTTTCATTTCATACTGGGGTCTTCATCGGGTCGTCCAATTCCAGCTACCCTGAGCGACGTAGACCTTAATTGCAGATTGGGTTGGCGCAAGGCAGTAAGACTCACCGATCATTTTTGGAGACGGTGGATGACAGAGTACTTGCCTACCTTGTTGCCACGCAGAGGACGGGGACAGGTTGAAAACCTAACTGTTGGTGACATCGTAATTATCGCAGATGGGAACCTGCCTCGTGGGACTTGGCCTAAAGGACGAGTCACAGCGACATTCCCAGGTCAAGATGGAGTCGTTCGTGTGGCAGATGTGAGCACGAGCGCGGGAACCTTAAGGAGGCCGGTGCGAAAGCTAATAAAGGTCGATGTGTGACCCCCCCCCCCCCTCTTTTACTTTGTTTTAAAGGGGAGAAATGTGCAGAATCGCACCTCTTTTATAATATTATTGTTTTTCTATCATTTTGACATTTATGTTTTGATAGTCAGTTGTTAATAAAGAATTTTCCAAAAGAACCAGCGAACCAATTCTTTTCAGTACCTATACCTCTTTAGTAGAATAGTGGACTGTATATAATCCCAGCGAAAGTATCATCATCATCAGGTTATTTTTGTAATGAACGGGGTTGACAAAACTAATTTGAATTTTAAGTGATGTATTGTAACTTTTTGAGAATTTGCTAATTGTGTTTTGGTTTCGCATTTTAACTTTTAATTTTTTAAGAATCAGTTGTTCATTTTAACTAGATTTTTTTCTTTGTATATTATATAAAACCTGACTGACAACTGACGAACAGCTTAAACCTTAGGGTCTAGAAACATCCTCCACCATTGTCCGTATTAGGGGTTCATCATCATCAGGTTATTTTTGTCTACACTGCAGGAGCACAACCCTCTCTCACCTGCCGGAGACAGATGGAGGATTTGGCCTACACTCCCCGCGCTGGCCAGACGGGTTGGCGAAAACTATGGATGGGTGAGATTCGAGCATTTCTACCGGCATTACAAGTTCAAAAGTTGATAAGACGACACCTGTTCATCGTTTTTGATCCCACTAATATTATAAATGCGAAAGCTTGGATATTTGGATGTTTGGCACAATCACGCTTCAACCACTGGACGAATCGGGATGAAACTTGGCACACATATAGGTTAGGTCCTGGAATAGGACATCGGAAAGTTTTAATCCCGAAAAAACATCTCATTCTCATTCAGACATACCAAAAATGATATCTATTTTGAAATTTAAGTTGTGTAAATATCGAAACTTACGCGGACGGCAAAAGCTAGTACACAATAACTTTTTGATACTAGCACAGATGCATGCTAGTATCACAAACATACATGCAGAGGGGATTTTCTCCACTGCAGTAGCACAACCCTCTCTCATCTGCCGGAGACAGACGGAGGATTTGGCCTACACTCCCCGCGCTGGCCAAACGGGTTGGGGAGGCCTGATTGATGTTTTATAATGTATTCCCTTAGTCGCCTTGTACGACATCCACGGCTGCTATTGGTACCCTCCAATTGCTGTGACTGAATAGTTGGGAGCCACCTGGGTAGCAGAAGGCCCATAACACCGAAAACATAGCTAACAGTCATAGCCGCCATAGTATCTATTGCTCTAAGTATAAGACTTTTTCATTGACGTTATTCCCCATCCCTCTTCCATCACCGGACTACCAGGAGTGGTGAGGGACTTCATTTTTATGTAGTAGACATACCACGCTCTCGCACGAAGCGTTTTGCTTCCTCTTTCATAATGCGAACTGCTAAGGAATGGATCTCCCTACCAGCTTTAGTATTTCCAGACAAGTACAAGTTGGATCTTTTTAAAGGAAGAGTGAATAGACGTCTTCTGGTAGGGCGCTCTACCTCAGACCTTATCGTCACTTACCATCAGGTGAGACTGAGGTCGAGCGCAAACCCTTTATCAATGAAAAAAAAACACTTGTAGGAATGGAAATTAAAATACAGGGATCTATTGATTTCGGGAAACGGTCTTACAAATCCAACTCGACTATCTATAATGATATAGACGTAAGAAATATAGACCAAGAGGCATTCCATAGAGATAACAGAGAGATATATCACAAATTCGCACAATAATATCGTAATATAAGAGATAAAAATCGCCTGCCGCAACCAACGCCGGAATACTAATGCCGGATATTACGTACTAACGCAACTTACTTCAAATGTGACGTCACGTCCGTGTGCCGGATGCGCCAATTTGTATGAGTGATTTAATTTTGAATGCTAATTAACTTAAAATTGAATTCGAACTATTCCATTATAATATAAAGAGAGACCATGGACCGACGACCAGAAGAAGGTGACCGGCAGCGGTGGGCGGAGGACCAAGTGTGGTGGCGTTAATTTGGGAAGACTATTATATCCAGCAGTCGACGTCTAAGGGGTAAAATGATGATGATGATTATAATGAAATTCGGTTAGCTGTCTCTATCGGGCACGCCCCACTACTTTACAACGGGGGGGGGGGGGGGGGGGGGGGCGTAGCTCGCGGAAAGTTCAGTCCGAACGTCATCAACATCTTAGTGTACGTATGCATACATTAATGATTAGTATGTAGCGACTAACAAACACCCGCGGCTTCGCCCGCGTGAAACAAGTTTTTATTTCCCAAGGGAACCATGGTTCCAGAGGCAAACATGAGTCTATGTTCATATACATGTTGTTAACGCATACAGTGAAATGCGCTTATCGCAGCAAAGCGATTTAGAGAAGGAGCGGGGCGTGCCATCGTGAACTGAACGATATATATGTCTAGGGGAAAGCGAACTTATTGCAGCGTAGTCTGTCTGCCAATTGGATGCTTCATCAGATTTTTTTATATCCAGCGTGTCACAAACACGTCGAATTCTATAGAGAGATTCAAATTTCAGTAACTCGAAATCCGATTTCCACTACGTGACTTAAATATTTCTAAAGACATTATGTTCTTTGATGTCCACTCTAACCCGAACTCTCATCGCAAGGAAATCTTGTTTTATCGTAGCTCATGTAAAAGAGGGCGGCTTGAAATGTATACCCTGGTATTACCGGGTGGATCCGGATCAAATCCGAGTTTTACGACCGGGTAAGATAAGCCTACGATATCTGTGTTAAGTCAGTGGTGCGCGTTTTAATTTATCGCTGTGTTGCTGAATGAATTATGATATCTGGCGGAGATTTTAAATTTGGGAAGAAATCGCTTTTAGCGAAAATACCGCGGGAATTTACATAGAACCTGCTGGCCACCCGCTAATAGCAACCAATAACTATAAGTGATACGCCAATGAAAAGGTCTTATTAAGTAGATCAAAGTTACTATGGCGGCCAACCACAGTTACTATGGCGGCCAACCTCAGTTAGCTGTATTTTCGGATTTATGGGCCTTTTAGTACCTGAAACGATCTGGGCTCAGAAGAAACTGGTATTTAGTTTAAATTAATGTCTGTATTTTGTCAAAAACACCGTCGTTTCCTTTTGTCTGTCCCTTTTTCTCTCTGTCAGTTGGTCAGTCTTCCAAATTTAAACACGTCTGGTCAGCCAGTCATGTCTTTTAGCCAAAGAGGCTTGACGCCACGACAGTACCTACCTACTAATAGTACCAACATACAAATATCAATTACAATAAGTGTATCACTTATTGTAATTGATATTTGTATGTTGGTTTGTTGCCAATTAATGAAAACGTCTTATTTAGGGCTAATTCCAATAATCCCCTGCGAAAAATCCCTTTAAGGGGATTTCTGGAATTTTTGTCCAGAAATCCCCTGCCGATATGCTCAAAGGAAACGCTGAGGTAGTACAATAGTTAATATGGCGGATAGTCTCAGTTAGCTGTATTTTCGTGGTTATGGGCCCTTAAGTACCCACCTACTAGCATCAACATACAAATATCAATCACAATAAATAATAAACCAATAAAAAGGTCTTATTAAGTAGACCAATAGCTACTATGGCGACTATTATCAGAAGCTGAATTTTCGGCGTACACCTATTAATAGCATCAAATACAAATATCTTTATAATATTTCTTTTATTTCTTTATGATATTTGCCAAGGGTACTAGAAGGCCCATAACGCCGAAAACAGCTAACTGAGATTAGCCGCCATATTAGCTATTGGTCTACTTAATAAGACCTTTTTATTGGCTTATTATTTATTGTAATTGATATTTGTATGTCGATGTTATTAGTAGGTGGGTACTTAAAGGCCCATAACCACGAAAATACAGCTAACTGAGATTATCCGCCATATTAACTATTGATCTACTCTTAAAAAGGCGTATCACTTATTGTGATTGATATTTGTATGTTGATCCTATTAGTAGATGGGTACTAAAAGACCCATAACAAAAACCTTCACATTTATTTCCCATCATTTTAAAATTCAATCTCTTGCATTGAATATAAATCGAAGAACCGACTTAACCGTGTATTACGTAAGAAAAATGCTTCTCTATTGAATAAATCCTAGGAAATACCAATGTATATTGAAAAACGACGACGGAAAAAGATGAAACATAACTCTCTCGGGTAGCTCGTAAAGTCTGGAAGCTGACATACTCGTTCTAGCCCTGCATTGCGACAGTGAATATTTAGTCGACTTTGAAAAAGACTAACAGTGCCAAGACGTGAGGTTTCCTAGAATAGGAGCACCCCTCAACTTTCCCGTGAGTGACGTCAAGGCGACTAAAGGATAGCGAGGGACGGACAGCAGCGTGCACCTGTGTACATTTAGATCATTACTGCGATCACCAATCTGTCTGCCAAGCGTTATGAATATGGCAAATCCCCTAATGGACAGTTTTTATGCCTGCAATAAAAATTATATTACATAAAAGTTTTGCCGCCACTTTGCACGATCCTGACACACCTCACTAGCCTCACTCACATTCATCAACCTTTTCATGCGCCTCCTTTTATTCTTCTCACTGCGAACCCCAGCCTTTTTGAGGACGTTACTAATTTGATCCTTGAATGTCCTCCTAGGACGACCTCTAGCTGTAGATCCTTCCACATTCTCACTGAATATTACTTGTGTCACTCTTCTTTCACTCATACGCTCTAAATGTCCAAACCAACGCAACATTCCCTTCTCTACCTTCGTTACTACATCTTCTTTTAAACCACACTTCTCACGTATCACTGAATTCCTCACTCTGTCACATAACTAATATGGTATGGATGTATTTATTTATGTTTATTATAGTTATTTATTTATTTTATACATATATATATATATAAAGTAGTTTAGGTATTTAGTTATTATGTAGTCTATTATGCATTCATTTTGCCCCTCTCGCTCTTACTGCCTTGTCTCACACAATGCAAGGTTGGCTGGAAGAGATAATATCGCCATTGTACACACCATTTATAACTGTGTTTAAGTTTTAAAATGTACAAAAAAATCTATACCTATAATAAAACTGTAACTGTATCTATAAGGGAGATATTTCAGAAAAATATGTATGCGGATCTTTATAGTATCTGTCTGTCTGTAAGGTATGTCTGTATGTTTGTTACCTCATCACGGAAAAACCACAGAATGAAATTTAATGCAGTTTTCGCAGTTGTCTTGCTGGTGGTCTAACTTAAAACCTGGTGCATGTTTCATCTTGATACGCCACTTAAAACCTGAGATATTTACCTGGGAGCGGAAGTAGGAACCGGAGCAGATTCTGTAGTCCACGCGAACGGAGCCGCGGGCATGACTAGTATATAAATAAGACAGAAAAACACTTTTAGAATACTCCCTAAGGCAGTTAATAATGTCTAATTATTATCTACTCCTCCAAGGACGCGGTTTCCCCTTCTGAATCCATCTACTCTAACAGCCATTCACTTCAGCTTAATAACTCTTTCAGCTGTTCCCATAGCTAGCTATATCTATATAAGTAACCAGAAAACCTACTCTGTAAACATTTCTAATAAACTTGTTACAAACTGATTTTACGTTATATTTTAATTATACATACGAGTATGTTACATACATAATGATCCCAGGGGAGTAGGCAGAGACGATGTATGGCCACTTTGCGCGATATTTACATACTACATCTCAGTGAGCCTCACTCACATTCATCTACCTTTTCACGCACCTCCTTTTATTCATCTTACTGCGGACCCCAGTATTTTTGAGGACGTTACTCATTTGATCCTTGAACGTCCTCATAGGTCGACCTCTAGCTGCAGTTCCTTCCACATTCGCGCTGTAAATTTCTTTTGTCACTCTTCTTTCACTCATACGCTTTAATGTCCATACCAACGCAACATACCCTTCTCTACCTTCGTTAATAAATTTTATCTACTGATATTTTTTATAATTTTACTTCGTGTTGTTTGACAACTGCAGCTTAGTTTTATAATGTAGAAACTGGTCGCTCTTTGCCATGTATAAAATAAATAATAAACAATATATAAACATAATAATAACGACTTATCGACTACTTATAGTATAATATCCAGTGAAATAAAACGCAAATATTTTTCTCTCCAGCTGGTCACGTGATATATTCTGGTATGTCACGTGACCAGTTAGAAAGTACAAAATGCGCTTTAATTCGACGGATATTATCCGAAATGCGTTACGGATACTGGCAGTCCCCCAGACTGGCAGTCTTCGGAAAAATAGACCAATAACCTGAAAGTATCTTAGCTTTCTTGCTGTCAAACAGCAATGCATATCAGACTTTAGTTTTAATAGAACCCAATAAACTGAATTGCGTATATCTTCTTTACACGGTTCATTTAACATTTTATTTCTTGGCAGAACCCTAAAAAGGACGCCATGTTTTTTTTAATTTACAAAAATGTTTTCTTTCCATAAATAACGTAGCAAGGTAAGCGGGCGGACCACCTGTAGCCTTAATTGCTATTGCTATCGTGCTGGGACGCGATCGCTTCCCATCCCCAATTACGTATATTGTGATGAGTCGCCATTGAATCTGGGAATTTGAATTGGAAATGAAACAACGTTTGTGTAGATGAGATTGTATACAGGGTGATGGAGAGTAACTTCTTGATCCGTGCACATAGAAAAATTACACAAGGGAAATTAATGGGGAAGGCAATATCTACCAGATGACCTTTGGGTGGTTCAAAAATATTTTGCAACTATTCCAACTGGGGACTACATATTTACGAGTATAATATGTTTATTGACATCGTTAGGTCGCGCGTCATTACTTATTTTTTGTAACAGCAAAAGGAAGGGTGGAAGCAGATCTCTTTTAGAGAGATAAGTCCATGTTTTGTTACATAAATATATTATTATTATATTTTTCAGCAATGATTTCGTTGAGTTTCGTAGAGTTGTCGGCCCCGTAGCCTAGTCGGTAGTACACCTGCCTGCGAAGCTCGGGGTCGCGGGTTCGAACCCCGCCCAGGGCAAACATTCGTGTGATGAGCACTTGTGTTTGCCTTGTGACTGGATGTTATTTATATATTATGTATTTATGTATGTATATCAGCTGTCTGATACCCATATTACAGGCTCTGCCTAGTTTGGGATCAGGTGGCCGTGTGTGAAATGTCCCCACACATTTATTTATTTATTTGTTAGTTTTTGTTGAGAAGACGGAAAGACACCGTATTTTATAAATATGGAAATACAAAAGTTATTCTGTTCTGTGAACCTCTTATTGTTCTCACAATATCTGTGTGGCTCCCGGCTTAGAACAGGGCCACCTCAATCTTCCCGTGGACGTCATCAAGGCGCCTAAGGACTAGCAGCAGCGTTCACCCTGTATACATTAAGATTATTGCTGCGATCACCAACCGCCTGCCAAGAGTGGTGATTATGGCGAATCCCCAAGAGCCGTGGTAGCCTGGCTGGTTGTGCACTCGCCTCACGCTCATGAGGTCCTGGTACAAACCCCGCCCGTACCAATGAGTTATACGAAACTTAAGTACGGTTTATTTATAATAAATACCACAGGCTTTTCGGTAAAGGAAAACATCGTAAGGAAACCTGCATATGCCAAAGAAGAAATTCTGAGGCGTATGTGAAGTCCACCAAATCGGCTTGGGGCACCGTTGGTGATCAGGGGTTTGGCACAAAAGATCCTGAAGGGTCGAAGTGTCGCCAGGTCTTCCTGGCCCCCTGAGAAGATAAGATAAGATGGCGAATCCCCAACGGACAGTGCACCAAAAGTGGCATTCTATTAGGGAGGCTTGTGTTCAGCAGTGGACGTATTTCGGATGATGATGAACTTTAAATATATATACATTGGTAGCTGGAACCGTACATTTTACTGTAGTTCATTGACTGACGAGTCATTGAACTGTAATGGTGAGTTCAGACTAGAATTAATAGCGTTGGTACTTATTGTGCATTAACTAACTAAAAGTTTTTGTTCATTAAACATTTTAGAGAGTTCATGTAATTATTAGAACTAGCGACTTAGTTCGTGTGAATTTTCAACCCTTTTGAGGTTGAACAATATTTTTTTCTTAGTCTATGTGACTGAGGAATGTGTCTAGACACAGCAATTAGAGTTGTGCTTCAATCATCATCAGGTTATTTTTGTCTCCACTGCAGGAGCAGAACCCTCTCTCATCTGCCGGAGACAGACGGAGGATTTGGTCTACACTCCCCGCGCTGGCCGGACGGGTTGGGGAGGCCTGGTTGATGTTTTATAATGTAATGTGCTTCGATAAGTCAGGCAACAACACTCATATTATGTATTATTTATACAAATAATACATAATACGAGTACATTTATGTACATTATGTATTAAACAACTTAGCTCAAGCATGATATCCTTAATCCTTTCCGAACTTCTGTCAATCCTTACTCATATTTTCAACTTCTCACTGAGTGTTAGCAGCTTTCCCTCGGCCTGGAAAAAAGCTCATGTCATACCCCTCCCTAAAAATTCGAACCCTACCACTTTCTCGCACTTTCGTCCTATCTCCATCTTACCATTTCTCTCCAAAGTCCTTGAGCACATTGTCCACAATCGGCTAATCACTTTCCTCACCAACAATAACCTTCTCAACCCTTTTCAATCTGGCTTCCGTTCTGGCCATAGCACAGTGACTTCTCACCTTAAGGTCACTGATGACATTCGCTTTGCTATGGAGAATAAATCCATTAACATCCTCACTCTTCTCGATTTCAGCAATGCCTTTAATTCTGTCTATTTTGATGTCCTTCTCTATATCCTCCGCTCTCTTAATGTGTCTCATTCGGTGACTGCTTGGTTCGATTCCTATCTTTGGGGCCGCTCGCAGTGTGTCCGCCATGAAGAGGTTCTCTCTGACTGGTGTGATTTAACTGCGGGTGTACCTCAGGGTGGCGTTCTTTCTCCTTTACTCTTCTCAGTCTTCATCAACACAATCACCAATGTTATTTCTTCTAACTTTCATCTCTATGCAGACGATTTACAGCTTTACCGTCATTTTCATGTCAGTGATACCACTAATGCTATTACTGCCATGAATGATGATCTGG
The DNA here is from genome assembly GCA_947086405.1 of Esperia sulphurella. NCBI lineage: Eukaryota > Metazoa > Arthropoda > Insecta > Lepidoptera > Oecophoridae > Esperia > Esperia sulphurella. Next base: position 2,364,869 of record OX352278.1, on the reverse strand, counting down.
AACGGATTAGTGCGTGGGCCAGATCGTATGGTCTGTTGTTTAATCCTACTAAATCTCAAGCCTTGTTCGTTGGTAGTAGGTACATGTGTAATTTACTAGATAACACATTCACTCCTCCTATTATTTACAATGGTGTGCCTATTGCCATAGCGAACACGGCTAAAAACCTGGGGGTTATCTTTGACAAGAACCTGTCATGGAGCGCCCATGTGAACGAAATTAGTAAGAAGGTTCATTTCTCTTTTCACTCTCTCAAGCGTCTCCAAAACTTTCTCCCCTTGAAAACTAAGGTCACCCTTGCCCAGTCATTACTACTTCCCATAATTGATTATGCTGATGTCTGCTTGTTGGATGCCACCGAGGATCTCATGAATAAACTTGAGAGACTACAAAACATTTGCATTCGTTTTATTTTCGGACTTCGTAAGTATGATCACATATCACAATTCAGGTCTAAACTCAAGTGGCTCCCTATCCGTTATCGCAGGGATACTCATATCCTTTTTCTTTTATTCAAATTACTCAGAAATCCATCTTCTCCTTCCTACCTTCGTGAGCGTTTCAGCTTCTTGCGGTCTCCTGCTCAACTATCTCGATCCCATATTAGCTCACTTTTGAAACTCCCTTCCCATACCACCGATTTTTACAGTTTTTCATTTTCTGTGCAAGCGGCTCGATTGTGGAACTCGCTACCACCAGACATCCGTAATAGTAAATCCTTTTTTATTTTCAAAAACCGTGTTAAAGAACACTATCTATCACTAAGTTAGGATTGGAATCCATATCTTATATGTATTTTATGAATATTTGTATATTATTATTATTATTTAATAATATAAGTATATTATATTTTTATATTATTGGTAAATATTTATTTATGTACTTATATATATATCGGCGCGGATTTCTTAGCGAGGTCTCATTAAAAATTAATATAATGGCCAAAATGTATTAGTTAATGTAAAACAAATAATCTAAGCATTAATTGTGATACTATTGCAAATTATTAATTTATTTATTACACTTTAATTACTTTAATCAACGTGCGCTGTGAAATGTTCCGTTTCCGGTCACGTTGACGATACTAAACGTAATGACACATAGATTAAGTTATTATAAAATCACAATATGAATAGTTATTGACTTTAAAAGTAATAGCAATAAGAACAAACTATGATTGGTAGCTTCTGGATTTCTGTAATTGCAAATGTTAGATGGCATCCCGTTCCGGTCGCGTTTGGAACTAAGGCGAGCGGAACGGTTTTTAAAAATCTATTTATTCCAAATCATGATTTATAAATTATTATTTTGATCACAATCAATATTAAATTATTGTTTGTAAAAGGTGCTTGTAAATGCATGTACTTTCCGGTTCCGGTCGCTGTGGTGCCATCAGCGAGCGGAGCGACGAAATAATTTAAATCTACTGTGTAAAATCATAACTTAGTTAAATAATAGTTTACATGAAATTGTTAAATTATTAGGGGTATTTAAATGATTTTGTAACGTCTCAACGTGCGGGTTGCGCGTTTGATCACCACTTCCACCGACCAACCAGAGGCAACCATACTGGAGCCAATCACCGCTCACCACACGGACGTGTGGTGGTGTGGCGGCAGTGGGGGCAGCTCCCGCACTTTGTTGAGGAACGAAAGGCAGAACTCACTTGTGTTCGAGCTGCCGCGACGAGTATACTTGTAAGCCGAACCTATTGGAGGAGTACGAAAACGCTTTTAAAAACCGGGTTACCGTACTTGCTTCGACATATATATATATATATATATTTACCGTGTAGTTTATAATCTATTTAAGTGGGTATATAGTTTATATTAGTGTATGTATGTATATGTTTTTTTTTATTTACGTACACACTATGTCTGCCTTTATTATTTCAAATATCTCTCTCGCGGGTCTGCTGGAAGAAATCTCTCTCAGAGATAAGTTCGCCCTTTGTACTTGTGTTTCTTTTAATGTATTATTTTTTATTTTATCTGTGTGTGTGTGCAATAAAGAGTTAAATAAATAAAATAAATAAATAAAATAAACAACTTGATAACGTCGACAATACTGTTGGTCCTCCTCTCTCCTACTTGCTGTGCCCAAACGGGTCCATGAGAACTCTGTCTTTTTATTATCTGTTAACACCATGGAATGCAATAAAGTTTACTGATTACAAATTATAAAGAAACTAACTATTAAATTAAATTGACCCGATCAGAGAGTAAGGGTTGCAGAAGTAAAAACTCCTAAAGGCACAACTCGTAGAGCCATAAATAAGTTGTGTATTTTACCTATAGATATATATTTTTTTTAAATATATGTATGGACATTTCACACACGGCCACCTAATCCCAAACTAGGCAGAGCCTGTAATATGGGTGTATGTATTTCTATATAGATGAGTCAAAATGTAATGTAAAGTTGCTTTCAGGAACTTTCTTCCTGCATAAATGTAGATTTTAAGATTACAATTGTGTTAACACCCGTCCCTGGGAATATGTTCGGAACGAACTAAAGTTGAAGATTTTATAATCTGTAATGTATTTTAACGGTTCATTCATTCAATCTTCTACAACATCGTTCGTGTGGGACACACGTCAATTTTAGTTTAATTTAAAATATACGTGAAACTAACGTAGTATTCTTTTATTTATGTTTTATAACAACATAAAATCTTTAAGAAAATTAACGTAAAGAAGAGTCAGTGTTACGCTGCCCGCAAAGTAGCGTACGGCTGGGAGTAGGTAGGCAAAACAGGGCTGCCGCAATTCGCTGCATATGAATATGATTGTATTTTGGTGGATTGGTCTATGATGGTATTCAGCTTGTTCTTCATCATATCCTAGTAATATATTATCTGGGATCACACTAAAGGAAGCGGTGGTATTCGTAGATAATAAAAATATAACACTTAAATTATTACTTTATCGTTACGTTATAAAAAATGAAAGATATCGCTTACAGCGATAAAACCGCCTTGTTTGTACAGCGTAATCTAATTTTGTTCTATAGTGCAGTGTGGTTTCCGGTAGAGTAGAATAGGACCACTCCAACTCTTCCCGTGGATGTCGTACAAGGCGACTAAGGGGAATACATTATGAAACATCAATCAGGCCTCCCCAACCCGTCTGGCCAGCGCGGGGAGTGTAGGCCAAATCCTCTGTCTGTTGCCGGCTGATGAGAGAGGGTTGTGCTCCTGCAGTGGAGACAAAAATGACCTGATGATGATGAATCTAATTTTGTATATATGTATTTTTATATTTCTTGTGAAATACCACTGCTGAACATAACATAAGCCTCCCCAATAGAGTGCCACTCTAGGTCGGCCGTCCATTTGCTATAATTACATATACAATGTGCAATAGAGATTTTGAATGTGACCATGGGTAAAGAATGTAGTAAAGAATGATGTCATGCAGACAATACAAACAGATAACTTGTCATTCACAAAGTCAAAAGTGATGTTTGCTCGAATTACAATTCCGACAATTCAAAGTTTACCCTCTACAGAACTTCATGTGTATACATTAATTTAAATGTTTTCAGCGAATTCGTTTAGAAGTTGCGCAAAGTAATGAGAATATGATCCCAAAAGACATCTGTGCTTCATGAAAATTTTATCAGGTGGTTTCTACGTGGCTCCAAACTTGGAGACATTTCCTCGACTCATTTCCAAAGTTAGCTACGTTTTAATATCTTCTACATGGACCTAAATTAGTGGAAGTTTATGACCTAAAGTAAGAGGAGGTGATGTCATAACTTTTGGATCGATTTTATACCTGAGGTCACATCTGTTGGAGAACCGATAACTGTTGGAGTAGATGTCTCGAGTGGAAAGCACGGCTGGTCAAGCATAGGGTAGAGAGATACCATGAATAGTGTTTATGGCGAACGATACTATAATAAACATAAAATTTAGGCTTTTGTTCAGCAGTGGACGTATTTCGGCTGATGATGAATAAATATTTGGAAATTTAAAATACTGCTACGTTACGGACGCTACGGTTTCGCGCTACGATGGTTGCTACGGCGTAGTTAAGTGGTTTATTCCATTCAATTACTCTTTAAAGCACGTAAAAAAATAAAAAGATACAATAATAAAGTAACTTACATATGTACATCTAGGCGGTCTTATCGCTAGATGTACATATGTAAGCGTTTGTTCGTTTGTTTGTTCCAGACGACCTTTGCTTAGAGGATAAGAATAGTAGAAAAGGTAGGTTGTGCAGTTAAACAAAAAGTAGGAGTTCACCAGTAAGGCCATACCCATACAAATATACTCACATATATTCATACATACATAAATTATTTTTGCTTTGTTTTATACTAATTTGTATATGAGTGATATTTAACCAAAATTATATACAGTCAAGGAGTATCACGGGGCGAAAAGCGGGCGAAGGAAAGCCACTTTGCGATACTACATTGCGAAAAGTGGCCATACATCGTCTCTGTCTACTCCTCTGGGATCGGGCATGACGTTGTGTATGTGTGTATGTAATAATCAAAATAAAAAAAAAGTTAATTTTAATAAATACTCCAAATTTTTTTGTCCATATCATGAACCCATCGTACTGACCTTACAATCTACACGTACATTTGCGGACAGCTACCACGCACCCGGTCAAAAAACGGAAACCAACCGCTATAAAGATACCCGGGTATGTCCAATGACCGGGTATATCCTAACCTATATACCCGGGATATAGAACAAACGGCCGGTCGAAATTGGAGAAAACCATGGGGGCGGCTCGACTGTCCCTTTTTGTGCAAAATTGCTTTTGCTCAAGATACCAATCGATTTTGCTATTGCGTGACCTATTTTACCTTTCATTACGGTTCCTTGAAGTTGTTGAATTAAATTACGGTGCTATGTTAACCATTTTACTAGCCCTTTACTCGAGCCGTGGTAGCCTGGTTGGTTGTGCACTCGCCTGACGTTCATGAGATCGTCGGTTCAAACCCCGCCCGTACCAATGAGTTTTTCGAAACTTAAGTACGGTTTATTTATAATACCATAGGCTTTTCGGTGAAGGAAAACATCGTAAGGAAACCTGCATATGCCAAAAAAGAATTTCTAAGGCGTGTGTGAAGTCCACCAAATCAGCTTGGGGCACCGTCGGTGGACAGGGGTTTGGCACAAAAGATCCTGAAGGGTCGAAGTGTCGCCAGGTCTTCCTGGCCCCCTGAGAAGATAAGATAAGATAAGCCCCTTACTCACTCAGTTACCTTCAGACACGTTTTTAGTTGTTTGAGTTTGAGAAATTTATTATGAAAAGGGATAATTACCTGGAAGTCCTTTGATAGCTGCTGATGGGTATATGCTAGTTACTGGTCCCGAAATCACCACAAGGCCATTTTTTGTTTGTTTTGAGACTTGTGACTCGAAAGAGTCAATGCTGTAGCAAGGCAGTTTAATTTTAATGTTATTTATATTGTTGATTTGGTTTACAATGTTTAATGACCCTTTAGTCCCGAGGAACTTATATAACTTTAATTATTATATGAATTTTTGAGGAGCGTGTACGCACGCCGTGGCGGAAGCGGAAGAGTGATTAATGAAATAATGGAATGGAATTGGTAAGGAAGAGTAAATCTTGAGTAAGTGAGTGAGAAGTAATAGTAATGTTTATGTTTATGAATATTGTATGGTATACGTTGTCAAATTTGAGAATAACATTCAATTACGGTAATATATACCATAATACGAGCAAACCATCATCATCAGCCTACAAGAGCGCATCGCTGGACATAGGCCTCTCCCAAAGCGTGCTACTGAACTCGATCATCGGTTTCGCATCCAGTCATAGCCAACCGCCTTACGCAGATCGTCCGTAACTTTGATCAGGAATAGTAGCCCTACTATTCCTGATCAAAGTAACGGCCAGGGAGTGGGGGCCGTATTTTATTGCCGCTATCTATAGGGGGAAGACCTTGTGGGAAGACTCTGGATTGGCGATCGCAGTATCAGGCATTTCGCACCTGCAGCAAGCCTGACCAGACTTTTGTAGATAGTTATACCGCCATCTGTGGACCGTCGGAGCCTCGACCGTTTATCAGCAGGGCGCACCACGCATAGGTGAGTTTGACAGTTGGAGTGGTCAGCTAGTTTTCTACCCTTCCACCGCATTTAACGTAATCAGCTATATATATAATGCTATACACATACCCAAACAAATAAATATCTACTTGCTAAAAAAATCGCTTCTTAATCAGATTGTCTGAACTCAAAATGTAAGTTCAAGGAATAAAATACATAAAAAAGTCTAAATAAATAAACTAGTTGGGTACCTTGTAAGTTTAGTGCGGTTTTATCTGTCCAAACGGTACTCAAAGCGTCGTTGGACACGTTTCGTTGCGTCACTGATTGTTGGCCAGCGGTTCTAAATATGGGCGTTGGCGAGAGCGGAGAAAATATGTATCAAAACAACACAGTAAAAAAAAAATTGACTATTAGAACAATATCTTCTAAACTGTGAATCATCTTAACTCCATACGAACGCACCAAGATCATGTGCCTTTGAACTAACTTTTTTCCCCTTGCACTAGCATAACTACCAAGTTATCTGTAATCTAGATCGAAGTTAATAAAGTTTTTGTACGTACTGCCATTGAATAAATTGACATGTTTAAATGAATTAATAATTTGAGATCGACTGTAAATATGAATTTATGATACTATTATGATTGATGATGGATAATATACGTAAATTGTTTTTATATTATTACTTTTTTCATATTTGTGAATTGTTTTATGTCATGTTTTTCTATGAGAAAAACTGGCCCGAAATAAATACAATTTAATTTTAATTTAATTGAAAATTCGGAATCAATTTTTTTCCTACGTCAGATAATCTAGGTCCCGTGTAAACGGCTAATATAAAAAGACACGGGACCCAGGTCTTCATCTCATTCCGAATTTGCAACATAATTTTTTTAACATCATGTGGGTTACAGTGTTTATGCTTTTTTCGTTAATACATCTTGTTTTCGTTAATACATCTTGTTTTCGTTAATACATCTTGTTTTCGTTAATACATCTTGTTTTCGTTAATACATCTTGTTTAACTGAATAGTCGTTAGTTCCTTAAAATTTACACCAAACAGTTTAAGGGTCGCTCTGCGGAGACATAAAAATGAGGTTTACAGTTTCCGCCTCCGAAACCCGGAAACGCGTGCGAGTGTTGCCAATAAAAACTGATAAAACCGGAAATGGCGTCACATTCTCTCAGGAATTCCGTTACGCGGACGTGGCCTTGTTTCCAAACAGGAAAGGGTTAAGTTTTTTTGCATTATTTACAAAGGAAAACGGTATTGACGTGTCGACATCCTTATTAGGGACAGACTACGACTGCAACCAGCAACGTTGCTGCAACTGTAATTTGAAACCAGTTCTGTAGTTTCAATGTTTTCAATTATTATCTGATTTTATAGTAAATGGCAAGAAGTTAGCATCGACAAATTTGTTTCGGCTTGTATATTTCATTCCAGATTAATAGTCCTATGAAAACCAACGCTATTTACGTCTCGGTAACATATACATGAAAGGGTCACCAGCAGCAAAAACAGGTTTGTATTACCATGTAAACTTTGCAGTCCACTTAGGAACACCATCTATTGTGTATTTTGTTTTCGAGACGCAAATGCGTTTGTTTTCATAGGACTATTAATCTGGAATGAAATATACACCCCCACACTGCTGGAGTGGGGACAGGCTACAGGCATAGGCGCGACCTAGGCTTCATACAAAGTAAAACATTACTGCTGTTTATGGGAGCCCCAGTATGGGAAAGGCTTTCATCTATAAATAAAACAGTACAGCTTTAACTTATCTGTTATTTTTAGCAATGATGGGATTCCAACGAGCTTATTAATAAATAAATATAAATTTGTCAGACATTCCCATCAATTATCCAGTCCCAAACTAGGCAAAGCCTGTGCTATGGTTACTAGATAACGGATAGACATACTTAAATAAATAAATATATAAACATCCAAGACTTGGGTACAAACATTCATATTCATCATGCAAACATTGGCCCCTAGCGGGATTCGAACCCGCAACCTCCGGCGTGGCAGTCCGAATGCTACCTCGTTTCGCCACGGAGGTCGTCAACGTATTATGCTATGAATTTCACAGACCGGTATGAGGTTAACGACTTCGTCTATACTGTCCTAACATAGAAATGAATGAGATAGAATGGTGAGCCAACATTTTGCAATATATTGCAGAAACTGTCAAACGCTTACTCGTTTCGCGCCGAGTCAAATTCGGGTAACCACCGTCAAAAAATATGCAAAAGAGCTACATTGCCCGTTTTTAAACTGCGTAACTGTATTCTCTCACTAGAAACGTGACAACGAGGTATCTTATCTTATCTTCTCAGGGGGCCAGGAAGACCTGGCGGCACTTCGACCCTTCAGGATCTTTTGTGCCAAACCCCTGACCACCAACGGTGCCCCAAGCCGATTTGGTGGACTTCACATACGCCTCAGAGTTTCTTCTTCGGCATATGCAGGTTTCCTTACGATGTTTTCCTTCACCGAAAAGCCCGTGGTATTATAAATAAACCGTACTTAAGTTTCGTAAAACTCATTGGTACGGGCGGGGTTTGAACCCACGACCTCATGAACGTGAGGCGAGTGCACAATCAACCGGCTACCACGGCTCTAGTACGAGGTAGCCGGTTACGAGGTAAAGAAGTACGCGGGAGGGGCGCGCTGTGTCCGAAAATCGACACGCGCGAGACTGAAGTAAACAAGTTATATACCCCTTCTACCTATACCCGTTTCTGTGTTTCCTAACTTGTCCACTTTCATCTCTATCTCGTCCACTTTCCTAACTCGTTCACTTCTTATGATGACATGACATGACTCCCTTCTTTGTCCAACAGTGGACGTATATAGACTCACCAGTCTGTTTGTTTGTGAAATAAGACCGCATTGGCAGGAGAAGAGAATTTTTTTTACAATTATTTGGTTTGACGTCGTGTTTTGTTCAGTGAATATGGTGATATTCATCGAAGTGATAAAAAATATGTCATCAGAACTCTATATTTCATTCTAGATTCATAGTCCTATGAAAACCAACGCTATTTACGTCTCGGTAACATATACATGAAAGGGTCACCAGCAGCAAAAACAGGTTTGTATTACCATGTAAACTTTGCAGTCCACTTAGGAACACCATCTATTGTGTATTTTGTTTTCGAGACGCAAATGCGTTTGTTTTCATAGGACTATTAATCTGGAATGAAATATACATGCGATCAAAGTAACACTGAAGGAAACTTCAGTTTCAGTATATTTTCCATAACAAATTGCATTGTGTCGGAATTACATAAAATTATAAATAAAAAATAACAATCTCAAAATTATACAAAATTAAAATTAAATTAAAAACAATAAAAAAATTAAATTAAATTATGCATCATTTACAAATTCATCAGTAGAGTAATAACTCTTTTCCAACAAGAAGCGCTTCAAAGTGTTTTTAAAGATAAGTGGATTATCTATGATTTTAAATTGAGTGGGCAGGCAGTTATATAACCCAACTGCTTGAAAACACGACGTCAATCCAAATAATTGTAAAAAAAGTTCTCTTCTCCTGCGAACGCGGTCTTATTTCACAAACGGCTGGGAAGGGTCAGCTTTTGTTTTGCATTATGGAAAGGGTCCTGCAATATGACGTGTCAGGTCGGCCGGGCGTTTGTTTGCACAGACGATTTTATAAATTTTGTATCAAACAATATGAGGAAGGGTTCACCTTCACATGAATAGGGTTACGTTGAGTATCATGCAGGTGTGTAAACATAAATGGTACGACCACACCGCACAACTTTCTCACTAATTGAATTAAACCAATTTTATACGGAAAAATTTGTCGTAGTAATTCGCAACTACTCTGAGAAAAAAATAAGTAGCCCTCCTACTTACATAAGGATAAAAATATACCACTATTACGTAAGTAGCCGCCTACAACTGATTCAGTAGCCGGCCACATTACTAAGTAACCACACTACGTAATAATGTGGCCGGCTACTGAATCAGTTTCAGGCGACACAATTTTTAATGGGGGCGGCTACTTACGTAATAGTGGTATATTTTTATCCTTATGTAAGTAGGAGGGCTACTTATTTTTTTCTCAGTTTAGTTTTTAGAAGTCGAACTTGCTGGTGTTTTTTAATAAATTTATCATACTTAGCAAGTTATTTTTAATTCCGTTTGATTTTTAACTGTTCTTTTTCTCAAATTTAAAAACTAGTTGCGAAGAATAAATACAAAACTAGACGTCTTTACAAATTATTGTACTATTTCGATTACTACTTAAATTTCGAAATTGAAGTACTCGTACTTAGAATGTAGAAAATAAATAGGGCTTTCGATTTGCGTTAAAAAGAATTATGGGGACAAATACCTCTAGGATGCTTTTTATGAAAGTTATTTATGTTTAGTTACATCCTTTTTAGTATTAGGAAACCAAGTAGGTACGAGTATGTCAGTTTGAACTTTCCGGATATCTTTATTAGTAAAGAAATAATCATCTGGTGATATTTTTCTATTCGATCCAGTGTACAGGTGACCGTGAAGAGACCGTGAAGGGATTATACCTTAAATATTAATGATGATCATCATCATCATCATCAGGCCTGATTGATGTTTTATAATGTTATAACGATAAATTAATTTTATAATGATAAATATTAATGATAGCAAATTTTAATCAAAGAAAACATTCCTTTAATATTTTTCAAAATAAAACTACGTTAATTATTTTTTTTTGCCTCGGCCAGAAATTGAACCGACACAAAAGCTAATAAGTATCATCCTGTACTTTTGTTGCACCAATCGATAGAGTCAATCGTAAGGATTAAATCTCTCTAATAAACATTGCATCACAAATTTCAGGAAAGTCTAGACAGCAAGAGTTTAGTAAAAAGAATGCGCTGTCAGGCTAAAAAGCGCTAGATTTTGCTCAAAAATCATACGGTAATGACGAAATTTTAATGATTTTTTATTTTATAATATATGATGGGCAAATCAATCACACAATAAAATGTTCATTATTTTGACATTAATATTATGTGCGAAGAATGAAGATCTTTACTGTGATCTACAATGACTTGCAACTAGCACACTGACGAAATATTGCTATTTTATAACTTAATAGATCCATCGGCATCATCATCAGGTTATTTTTGTCTCCACTGCAGGAGCACAACCCTCTCTCATCTGCCGAAGACAGACGGAGTATTTGGCCTACACTCCCCGCGCTGGCCAGACGGGTCGGGGAGGCCTGATTGATGTTTTATAATGTATTCCCTTAATCGCCTTGTACGACATCCACGGGAAGAGTTGGGGTGGTCCTATTCTACTCTACCGGAATCCACACGGTAATAGATCCATAGGGGGAGTATATCGGTGGACCTATTTTATAGCTTATGGCTGGGTATTTCGAAAGTGGGTATGTTAAAAACATCAGATGAAGTTGAGGTTTGCTAAATCATATCTAAATTACTAATAATATTTATTTCTCCAAGCAATCTTTACAAATGTATTGAAGGCGTAAATTAAGTAAAAAAGCGCTAATTTTGCGCAAAGCGAGCTATTAGCGAGCGCTAGATCTGGCGCGAAAAGCGCATTACTGCATTTTCTGCTAGCCATTTCTAATGCTCATCCCCACACCGTACTCTGTCTTCCACAGCCAGCCGATGAATGTCCTTTTGGCCCGGTAAACCAGAAATATACCGAAGACCTAAACGTTGTTCGAATATCTGGAAGAAAACCTTACAAAAGCAAAGAAACCTTTGCAAATTTCGGGCCAAGCATAATGAGGATGTTTCGTATAGATTCTTTTATGAAAAGGACACAAAAAATACACAAAGGAAAGAGAGCATTTCCGTCGCTCATGTATCATTATACTTTCGCGATATATATTAAGGTTTCTTTTATGAGATGGATGAAAGAAGCCTACCTTATTTTCTCCATACATTTTTACGCATTGTACGGTAGGTCACTGCTCGGGTTATACAATACCAATTCAATATATGCGTTTTTACTGCTATACGCACTCCATACAGTCGAACAGATACTACTACGAAATAACTGAATCTAGTTAATTTCGGTACAATTGTTCATTTAGTGAAGCTTACGAAGAATACGTAAATATAAGTAAATGTTACAAAAGTTTGTTAAAACTTACCAAATTCTCGTACGGATTACAAAAGTTTTGTTTGTAAGTTTTACTTTGCGACTAGTCCCTTATTTTTTCTCGATGACTCACATGATTTAGTATACGATTGATAGACTTGATTCATTGACAGCCACCAAACCGTATTATTGACATCTATTAATACATAAAATTATTCAGTAATTGATATATATATATATTATTATATTATATTTTATTATATCCATATTTATATTGCTGTATAATTTTATACATAAGTCCAAAATGGTACATTTAATATGATAAAAACAATTATATACAGGAAAGCACTTAAAATAACATAAATAACATTAGGTATAAAGACAAAAATATATTATTGACAGAGAGTAAGGTAGTGCTCTTTAACTCGTGATCTGAACACAGAAATCGTCTGAGAGACGCGTATGGAGGGGGGCAGAGAGTTCCACAGCCTGACCGCATGAACAGTAAAAGAATAGGAGTAGAAGTCACTTTTATGAGAAGGAATTTTAAGAAGAGATCTAATGCGAGAACGACATGGGACATCAGAGGGGCGGGTGAAGGTAAAGCGTTCCCGTAAGTAAGAGGGAGAAGAAGGGTTACTTAAGGCTGCGAGTATGATACTGATTATAAGTTTTTAAGAATTAGTCTATTCTAATTAGGAGTAGTCTGAACATATCGGATTAATTGAAGAAAGCTGCTCAACTGAACATACAATAAACTACATCATCTTCAACCGAAATATATCTACTGCTACCTAAAGCCTCCCCAATAGAGTACCACTTTTGGTGGGCTGTTCATTGAGGGATTTGCTATAATCACCACGCTTTTCGGGTGGATTGGTGATCGCAGTAATGGTCTTAATATACATGCTGCTAGAAATCTCTTATAGTCGTCTTGATGACACCTACGGCCAGATATGGGATAGCCCTAAGCCGAGAACAATACGTCGGAAAACCACATCGTAGATCGCAAACTTATTCATCGCAACGAGAGAAAAACAAATGGCAAAAAGTCGCTGAAAACATCTAGCCGCTATCATATTCACGCTTCGATAACCCCAGCGATTTTAAATTCACCATTTCGAACACGAATCCGGTTTTAGTCTGTTATGAACCGGTCGGAAGCAGTGTTCCCCGGTTAATGAGATGGAATGTCGGTAAAGTAAATACAGAGGGTTACAATTGTTTTAACAAATGTAATAGTGATATTAATAGTTGGAATTTAGGCATAATATATCTACCACTTTCATGAGTTCCTAGTGCTATTCCTCGGGTAGTACCGACCTTAAAATTAATTAATATCTAACTTAGAATATATCTATTATGTGTATATCCAATTTATTTTAAGTTACTTTTTATGTGTAGCGATAATAATTTATTTTACAGTTCATTTAATTTTTTTGTCATTTAAAATACTGTACCACTCAGTTGACATAAAAGAACAAATATTATAATTATAAAACATCAGATTGTATCTGAATCATATTTGTATACTGTGGGACCTGAGAGCCTCATAGTATGATCTGAGAAAATACAAACATTAAAATGTGCAATAAATAATATATATTATACATTGTATATTACATTGTGCATTACATAGTACCTTTATATTATGTAGTTTATTTCTAAGCTAAAGAATTTGGCTATGTTTCGCTATATTCTTTTACGAATTCTGCATAAATGGATAATAGCGAAACTTTTTTGTTTGTTAATTTGTTAGCCAGATTACTAAAAATCTACGAGACCCATTGAGCTGAAAGGAACATTGTATGTGAAAGTGCCTGGCAATGCTTTGACTGACTCGTCGGATTAGTAACTAGTGCCCATTGGATATTATTATCAGATGTCGTGGGTTGGATACCCACATTTTGTACAAGTTGGTCCTGGCCTGGATATAATATTTGAAATTGTCCTGTCCTTGTCTAATTTTCACAGCACAGGGAATCCTTGTTTGCGATAAGACGAGTGTATGTACATTATTATTTATTTTTCCCATATCCATGCGCACTTAATATACATTATCCTGGTCACGGCACCATTTTTTAAAATAGAAGTTATACAGGGTTACAGGAAAAGTCGTGCTAGATCCCTTAAGGGTGTGGAGCACCCATCATTTCTGACTTATTTCACTATGAAACACCCTACCCTAAACTTAACCCTTTTCGAGATATTCGACTTTTAATTTTTTTATTGAAAATTGCTGATTTTTAGGCTACTACATTTATTTTTGTTTATTTTGTGTATCTTATTATTATTATTATTGCATTTTTACATGTGTAGTAAGATGCTTTAGGACGTCAATCATTAAAATAGTGCACAAGTTAATTGAATAGACTGTAGTAGACAAGTGAAAGAAAAGAAATAAAAAACATATTAGAAAGTTTATTTTTCTCTAAGGGATATCTAAAAAAAGTGTTATGGTAATTGTTCGGCAGATGTTTTTTAAAATATTTACGTTTCATCAGCTATCTAACGAGGTGTAACAATCTAGGGTTTGTATTACATTTCGTGGAAAAAAAGTAGTTGGGACGCTCCAGGTAGCAGTTCTAACGGTCCCACGCCTATTGTCCTTCAAGTTAAGACGCTTACACTTAGACGTTGACAGAGTTTATCGAAGACTTCGAGAAACTGGCTCTGTTTTGAGACGAAGTACAGACATGGGAAGACCACGAATTGACGACGAAGAACAGGACAATGAGATAGTGCAACGCTTTCGAGCGGATCCGACTACTTCCACTAATATTGTTGCCCGTGATCTGGGGCTTTCGCAATGGAGAGTGTGGTTTACAGTGCATACTGCTGGCCTATACCCGTACCATTACACGCCAGTACACGTTATTGAAGAAGGGGACCCCGCGAGAAGATTGGGCTTTTGCAGATTTATGCTAAATGCTGATGTAGAATACCCAGATTTTTTAAGAAATATCTTGTGGACGGATGAGTCCAAATTTGATAAAGATGGCATAACTAACTATCACAACGCCCATTACTGGGCCCTAAAAGAACTAAGGAATCCCAATAAGAAAAGAGTGAAGGGGTCCCAACGAAGATTCAGCGTGAATGTGTGGATGGGCATTATCTCCAATCATTTGATTGGACCTTACTTTCTCCCGGATAATCTAAACGGGGAAAGCTACGAAAATTTCCTGAGAGCAGACTTGAGTGATTTGCTGGATGATCTGCCACTCAACCTGATCAGGGACATGTGGTTCCAACACGATGGCTGCCCTGCCCATTTCAGGAGAAGTGTCAGAGACTGGCTGGACACAAATTATCCAAACAAATGGATTGGACGAGGTGGGCCATTGCCATGGCCAGCAAGAAGTCCGGACCTAACCCCCATGGATTTTCATGTGTGGGGCTGCATGAAAAGTCTCGTGTACAGCGAGCCGAATCCAGTTTCGTCTGTGGAAGACTTAAGAGAAAGGATTGTGGATGCAGCAAATAAAATGAGGACCACATTAACCACTGGCGTAGTGAAGACCGGTCTCCGTAGAAGGATGCGACAATGTATTAGAAATAGAGGCGGCCATGTTGAACATGAACTGTAGAAAAAGAAAAAGTTGTGAGAAAACCTTTAATAAATGGCATTTCATGCTTACCTATTGTTTTATTTTACTTTTTAGGGCTAAGTATACATTTTCTTCTCCACTGTCGCCTATGAAACTAAATTTTTTTGAATGCATTTGAATAAAACCCTACATTATTATACCTCGTTAGATAGCTGATGAACCGTAGATATTTTAAAAAACATCTGCCGAACAATTACCATAATATTTTTTTTAGATATCCCTTAGAGAAAAATAAACTTTCTAATATGTTTTTTATTTCTTTTCTTTCACTTGTCTACTACGGTCTATTCAAATAACTTGTGCACTATTTTAATGATTGACGTCCTAAAGCATCTTACTACACATGTAAAAATGCAATAATAATAATAATAAGATACACAAAATAAACAAAAATAAATGTAGTAGCCTAAAAATCAGCAATTTTCAATAAAAAAATTAAAAGTCGAATATCTCGAAAAGGGTTAAGTTTAGGGTAGGGTGTTTCATAGTGAAATAAGTCAGAAATGATGGGTGCTCCACACCCTTAAGGGATCTAGCACGACTTTTCCTGTAACCCTGTATATTGAATATGTGTAATTGAATAGGATATTTGACTATAATTAGTTCGCTGCGATATTTGAATTTTAATTTCATTTTGATGTATGTCATCAAATTTAAGATTATTCTGGATTATTATTTTGCAGTATTAATTTCATTTTTGTGCACATATTTATATTGGTAATTTTTTTATATATTATATTTAAACTAATTTCTTAAATTCTATGCCAAATAATCTCTGGAGGATCAAATTACTAACGTCATCAAAAAGGCAGTCCGCAGTGAGAAGAATAAAAGGAGGTGCATGAAAAGGTTGATGAATGTGAGTGAGGCTAGTGAGGTGTGTCAGGAGCGCGCAAAGTTTTGATCCATCGTTACTATATAATATGTATGTAATAATCGCAGATTTTTTCTTCTAGCAGAAATTTATTCGGGCAAAGCAAAGGGTGGGTATCCACCTATTTTCCTTACCTCCGTTTTAGTTTGAGGACCTCATTAAAAGATAACAGAAACTCCCCACATATTTGGACGAGGCCTGCAAGGGGTGACATTCCCGCTGTACATAAAGCCTGGTTAACCCGTGTTTGTATAATTACACTCGGTATTTTAAAGTGTTATGGCAAAACATCGTATCTCAAATAGAAAAGAAGGAAATATTGACAATTAAAATACATGACATTCCTTAAATTAAAAACGACATATTGAATACTGTGATTTAAATTCTTCATCATGTCAGCCGCTAAACGTCCACTGCTGGACATACCCCTTCCCCAACGAACTCCACCACATCCGGTTTCCGCCCGCCGTATCCAGCCGCTTCCGGTCACCTTCCTCAGGTCGTCGGTCCATCTGGCGGCGGGTATCCCACCATACGCGTGCCGAGCCGCGATCTCCACTCCATAACTCGTCTACTCCAACGGCCGTCGGTTCTGCGGCATATGTGGCTTACTAATCCTTTCAGCTATGTCGGTGACCTTCGTTCTTCGTCGGATCTCCTAATTTCGAATCATATCCTTCAAAGAAGCCCCGAGTATAGCCCTCTCCATAGTTCGCTGAGCGACTTAAAACTTGTGGATCAGACCCACCGTCGGTGTCCACGTTTCCGCGCCGTAGGTAGGTACTTGACGCAGTTTGCCAAATGCTGCCCAGCCTGACTGGATTCTTCTGCCAGCTTCCCCTATCGAAATTGTGATTGTGAAAAAGTGATTTTAATTTGTATATTACGTTTAATTTGTAAAGTACAATATTGTTATGCTGTTAATAATGGGGAAATGGGCATGAAATACCATTTTTAGGTATAAGGTCTAACACATCTAATGCAGGGAATATTTATTTATTCAAATAAATATTCTATTCTAAAAAAAGGCAACCCAAAAGTTTACGTTTAATGATATACGCCATTTTACAATGCGTGCCGTTGTCAACTGAAGTCTCGCTTTGGAATGAGGCTGGGACATGAAAGACTTTTTGTCCCAGTGTTGTTTCTCCCGATTAGCGGGATTTAAAAATTTAAGCCCCGCAGATTAAATGCGACTTTCATTTTAAATTAAGCTACGAGAATGCTTTAAAAAATTTAAAATCTAGTTCCTGCAAATTGCCGGCTGGCAGTGCTTTTTTTTTCTTTTGTGCTGTGATTCATGTGGAAGAGAATAACGTTTTCAATTGTTATTCCTTTTAATGCAATTTAGCATTTTATTTCCCAGAATACGAGTACGATAGGTAATGAGTTTTTAATTTAATTTTGGCTCCCCGCATTTTACGGCCGTTTTTTTACGGCACCTCACATCTTTTGGCTGAATTTGGGCTTTGTTCGAAAGTTCAAGGTATTTATTAACTAACAAATAATTCAATTCAATTCATCATCATCATCATGTCAGCCTTTAGAGCTCCACTGCTGGACATAGGCCTTCCCCAATGAACGCCACCACACCCGGTCCTCCGTCCTCCTCATCCATTAGCTTCCGGCCACCTTCTTCGGTCCACCTGTCGCCAGGCGTCTCCACTCCAGAACTCGTCTGCCCTGACGGACGTCGGAATTCCCGTACCTATCCTACTATTATTATAAATGCGAAAGTTTGGATATTTGGATGTTTATTATTAAATCACGTTTCAACCACTGGACGGATCGTGATGAAACTTGGCACACATATAGTTTAGGTCCTGGAAGAAGACATAGGATAGATTTAATCCCAAAAAGCCGTGGACGTGTAAGGGCTGACATGATTACGATGAAGAGAATTTCAATAGAAAAAATTGGACTCACTGGTGGCACTAGTGTTGGAATCCCTTTTGTTAAATCTAGAAATCTAATCAAAGCTTTTATTTTACAGGTACAACGTGACTGAGTCATCGCTGACTAACTCAATGTAAGTATTTAATTTTTAATTTAATGTAAGTATGTATGTATTGGCGACAATGCTCTGGTAAATACCAAGTTACAGAGCCTCAAACATCTCGCAGTGTGGCCTGTCTTTCGGTTTTCTACAGGTTACATTTTGGGGAGTGTGCCCAGGAACTACAAGATTTGATTCCCCCATCCCCCTTCCATCACCGGAATACCAGGCGTTGGGGGCTTCATCCTTTAGTAATAGACATACCACGCTCTCGCCCGAAGCATTTTGCTTTCTGTCTCTGTCATAATGCGAACTGCTAAGGAATGGAACTCCCTGCCAGCTTTGGTATTTCCGGACAATTACAATTTGGATCTTTTTAAAGGAAGAGTGAATAGGCATCGTCTGGGTAAGTGCGTTAAAAATACCGAGTAACGCTCAAAAGTCAGACGTGTTGGAAAGAAAACAGAGTGCCAACACTGCCGTGTGGTTCCCGGTTTAGAATAAGGCCACCCCAAATCTTCCCGTGGGTGTCGTCAAGGCGACTAAGGGATTGCACTAGGGAAGGGCAGCAGCGTTCTCCTGTGTTTATTAAGATCATTACTGCGATCACCAACCCAAGCGTGGTGATTATGGCAAATCCCCTAATGGACAGCCTACCAAAAGAGGCATTCTATTGGGGAGGCTTATGTTCAACAGTGGACGTATATAGGCTGATGATGTGCCAATAATTATCCACCATCCCTTTATTTTATTTACTTTATTTATTTGACGAAACCAACAGCTTATTCTTATGCTTAATTAAACAATTTGTGCAGTTATCTTAATTAACAAAGCCAATTACAGGTTTCCTAATATAACTCATGGTAAGAGTGAGACATGCATTATCTACTTACAGATATGTATTTAAGAAAGAGAAAAAGTGTGTGTTGGTGTGTGTTGTGTGGGTGTGTATGGGGTTTGTGTGTGTGTGTGTGTGTGTGTAGTGTGTGTGTATGGGGTGTGTGTGTGTGTGGTGTGCAGGCGTCACAACGCCAACATGTTGGAAGGAATCTTTAGGAGTTGCACAAGTCAAGTAGAAACAGTCGAAAGCATAATTCGGGTGAAGAAATTGTTGCGCGCCATCTATCATAATAGTAGAATACCAAATGACGCATAGCGCCATCTATTATTGATTCACAATCAATTGTAAACGTCACTCGATGAACTGTCAAAATGTCATTGCAAATAAATCACTTGGAGAGCAACCGCATTTTCTCTCCTCTCAACGATACAGAAATCTGAAAAAGATAATAGCTTTTTGTGTTTCATAAAAAAAATTGAGTAGGTAGGTACTTAATTTTAAGCTGTTTTCTTAAGAAAAAGGCAAGTGTCATCCCGGGGCGAAAAGCGGGCGAAGGAAAATCGCTATGCTACTTTTTTCTGGACCACGCATAGTTTCTTTGCATTGATTATGCACGTATGTTGTTAAGAAAATGGAGCTAAAATTGTGTCCCTGATGAGAATCGAACGCATGACCTCTGGCTGGCGCTTGAGTTCAACGACCAAACCACTAGGCCAAGGGGCGTGTATTTGATTTTCAACGTGACGTAACTAGATAGATATATTATTACGATTCGGTTAATTCGCACCTTAAACATCGGAGAGAGGTGTTGTCTCAAGCGGAAGCGGGGGCGGGTGGAGTGACAGTTTATATTATTATTTGCAGTATGCTCCAAACAGCAAGCGGCAGCGTGGTAAGTCAGAGTGCTACAATGGTTAAATTATCACCTTGTAAGCATCCACTGTTTGACACTAAATTTCCGTACCATGTCGCATTACCCAGATGCGCCTGATTCAACTCTTGCCACCAGGGCAGATTTGATTTCAAGTAATTTCACTACTTCAACATGAAATCTTTGATACTTAGATAAAATAACAGGCTAAATACAATAAAAATTAAAACTGGTTCACCAGTCTCAAATAAATTTTCTTTATGCGAGAGGGTCGTTGGTATTTAGGCGATATGTGGCAGTTACCCATCCTTGTCACTTGTCGATATGATAATGGCTAATGTATATTTCATTCCAGATTCATAGTCCTATGAAAACCAACGCTATTTACGTCTCGGTAACATATACATGAAAGGGTCACCAGCAGCAAAAACAGGTTTGTATTACCATGTAAACTTTGCAGTCCACTTAGGAACACCATCTATTGTGTATTTTGTTTTCGAGACGCAAATGCGTTTGTTTTCATAGGACTATTAATCTGGAATGAAATATACGTCATTACATTTGGTTTTCCACAATACCTTTGCAGTAATTACAATAACCTAGTCTCCGAATCCTCGCTTTATATTAAGAGTTATAAATTTTTTTGCACATGATAGAACCAGCTAGCATCAGGGCATCTCACAACTGGTGGGTCCATGAGGAATTTCTATTCGTAAGAAAATCGCCACTTTGCACAATTCTCACAAACGTCGCAAAGCGACTTTCCTTCTCCTGTTTTGGCCCCGTGATATCGCTTGGCGTAATGTGTGGCGAACAACATCGCCGCCTCCTTTAGAGACACATTGTGGTACCAAAGTTAAGTGCAGAGGGGCGATAATTCGTCTCAGCCTACCCCTCTGGGACCAGGGCATGAACATTGTGTGTATGTGTAAGAGAAGCGTTTCTCTTAAGCGTCTCTTAAGCGTTTCGCTCGTCAAGTCAATGTTCTATATCTGGACCAATTACGTTACGCCACTTATACTTTCTTTAACGTAACCAACCAATTTTGATACGTTAATTAATTTTTTAACCCAGTTCGATTGAAAATCTAATTTTAATTAATTTAATTTACTATTTGAGCCCGATTCTGAAGTCACACATTTAAAATTTGACAACGCTAAAATTGGTTTCGTCTTTATCTTCATAATACTGTGTGACAAGGATAGCAATAGTTTTAGTGCTGTCAAATTTTAACATTGTGACTTCAGAATCGAGCCCATTGTCTCGTTACTTACACCACACCTAAACAGTACCGCGTGAATAGCTTGCCGTTCCCAACCTCGCTTTGTTAAACGTAACCGACAATTTTATTTACGCCGAGTGGCGTTTGTTTACCGCCAGAATTAAAGATTACATCTGACTGCAACAACATTTCGCGTTAGATCTTACATTTTAACACGTTCATGGCCACTACGTCCATAGACGTGGTACCAGTGGCTCCTGCCGTGACACTACGTCAATAGACGTCGTGCTGGTGGCTCCTGCCGTGACACTACTGTCGTTGGTAGCATATTCCAATTTTACTATTGTATACAATAATAAAATTGGATGCCGTGTGGTTCCCGGCTTAGAATAGGGCCACCCCTATCTTTTCCGTGGGTGTCGTCAAGGCGACTAAGGGATTGCACCAGGGACGGGCAGCAGCGTTCTCCTGTGTGTGTATGTTAAGATCATTACTGCGATCACCAATCCGCCTGCCAAGCGTGGTGATTATGGCAAATCCCCCAATGGACATCCAACCAAAAGTGGTATTCTGGGGAGCCCTGTGTCCAGCAGTGGACGTATTTAGGTTGATGATGATACAGGCTGTAATCGTTAAGTGTTGCCAGGCGATTATTCCTGGGCGTGAGCATTATCTATGTATGTATATATGTATGTATGTATAAGAGATATCAAAAAAACTTTGAACCGATATCGAAACTACGTTGCCTAATAAGTATCTAAATGATATTTATAACTTTAAAAAAAACGCGTCAAGTGCTCTGGCGTAGGTAAGCGGTGCAGCGCGAGCCGAACGGTGACAGCCCAGTAGTGCGTACTGCCGCCGTGCTCTTCCTTACGTAGTAATATTTAGTATTCTGTGCCTTGGTAGAATATTTGTAGGAAAAGTAGAGGCAAGAACTTCCTTCATTTTTAAATGACTGAAAATTAGTTTATGACGTCACGTTTCATTTATTCGATAGGTAACGAAATAAATAAAAATAAATAATATAGCTTAATTTAAATATCCTTCCAACACTTATAAGGTTTATAGTAATTCTTAGAAAATATGTTTGTCTTTATTATTATTTTTGTCGGAAATGAAAAATCTGTTTTTCAGTATTATCATAATTCCATTTACATTTTATTCAGAAGCTAAATTTATTAAATATTGGACAAGATTACAAGTGCCGCTTATTTTATGTTTAAGGTAATTTTATTCTAAAAGCACAGGGCTGGATTAAGTTCGTAAGTACCGTCCATAACTATATTATACTACCTAGTTGTTTGCGATCCCTGTAAATAGTAATTAAGGAGAACATTTTTTTATAGACTGTGGTCAGATTATTTTTATGTTGTTTTTAAGGTTTCATACCAAAATAATAAAAACGGAACACTTATGGTGCGACTTTGCATGTCAGTTTGTATGTCGCAACTGCTCATTTCAGCAATTACTAATTAACTAAAAATCGAATTGAATTTTAAATAGTAAATAAAAAAAATCATTATAATTGTTTGTTGGCGAGGCGGACGCGGGTCCAGCGCTGAATAATTGTCTACGTCCAGTCTCGCCGCCACAGTCTGTCAGCCCCTCAACTGTTAGATCAGGAAAGCGATACGCTTTCTAACAATACATCATACATACATCATCAGGTTATTTTGTTTCCACTGCAGGAGCACAACCCTCTCTCATCTGCCGGAGACAGACGGAGGATTTGGCCTACACTCCCCGCGCTGGCCGGACGGGTTGGGGAGGCCTGATTGATGTTTTATAATGTATTCCCTTAGTCGCCTTGAACGACATCCACGGGAAGAGTTGGAGTGGTCCTATTCTACTCTACCGGAAACCACACGGCAAACAATGCTAGAGAAGATATCAACTCCAGCTTCTGCCAGCATCCCTGACCCACTGCAGTGTTAATGATTGCCTAACTTTATTGCAGACTATTTCTTATCATGGGGCCTTTTCATGTGTGGATATTATACGTCAAGGAGGATATCGTATGAATGGGTATCATTTTGTAAATTCTAAAATAATGTAATAAATTCTGAAAATTTAAATGTTGCTACTACTAAATATACTAAACTAGCTGGTGCCCGCGACTTCGTCTGCGCAGGATTAGTATTTCGAGTAGCTTATATTAGCGTGGCGTAGAAAAGAACTAATATTATGACATTAAAATTATAATTTTATATGGCGCACGTCAGAATAGCTCGCAGATGGTAGATTTTTTCCTACTTATCTGATATTTTGGACAGTTCACACAATATCTTTTTAAATTGTAGCCTATGTGTTATTCTGATGTATAAGCTATATTATTGCAAAGTTTCATTACAATCCATTCAGTAGTTTTTACGTGAAAGAGTAACAAACATCCATCCATACTTACAAACTTTCGCGTTTATAATATTAGTAGGAAGGATAGGATATATGTGAAATCTAAAACTAGGAGGATATATGTGAAATCTAAAACTAGGCTATTTCCCTATACTAATAAAATTTGACAAGGAGAATTCAGAAACATAACGAGAACCAAATAGATAAAGTGAACTAAGCTGTCATAATTGAACCCATAACTGCTGACACTAAGTCTGACGAGCAAGCCACTAAGCCAACGAGGCTGTTTTCAGGTCCTTGTATGTCTATTACAACTCTAATAATATTATGGACCAACATGGACCGAGGTTTAAAAATCTAATCTGAAAAACGGAAATTCTAATGCCGTTTACTTACTGTGCTTAAACATTATGGGGACCCAACCTTAAAAGGGCCCTGTTAAGCCACGTCGTAAGTATTCTAAGATGGCGTCACAAGATGGCGGTAAACATGGCGGGAGCTAATGGCCCGCAATTTATCAGATGGTGAATTTGAGGACACCGGCCGCGTTCCCATGGCGTTAATTTGATAATGTTTAATATACATCAATTTAGGTTATAATTTTCATAAATGTTTTTATGTTAAAAATTTGGCAGGTAGTTCCCGCAGAGTTGTCGTTATCGGGTTCGGGTTTCGGCACTACATATCTTATGCATGAACATCTGCTATTTATACTCTGTGTATATCTCACCCCATCCCATATTTATCATCATATTTGTGCCGTGTGGTTTCCGGTAGAGTAGAATAGGACTACTCCAACTCTTCCCGTGGATGTCGTACAAGGCGACTAAGGGAATACATTATGAAACATCAATCAGGCCTCCCCAACTCTTTTCCTACTTTTACTCTTTACGTTCTTTAAATATAATTTGCATGGGGCCCAAGGTAGCGTAGATTCAGTCCTTGGGACACGCCCTACCTTCACTGGTAGATGTTATGTGTTGCGTACCTCCGTTGATCCTCGCTCAGAGGAGTTGGGGGGGGGGGGGATGAGGAGAATGCTGAGGAAGCGGGAATGTTGGACATAAAATGCTACACAGCATTCCTCAAAACAGTAAAGCTGTTATTTGTGGAGACTTAAATATTAACTTATTAACTGACCGGTGTAACTATGTTATTTCTTATGAGAATCTATTAGCGGAATACGGATTTACTAAATGTATTAATGACATAACACGTAAAGAAATAGTTAACGAAAGTATTGTCGAATCTTGCTTGGACCATATTTATATAAGAGACCATCTGGCCATTATCCATTCAGCGGTAATAAAACATAAAATATCCGATCATTATTACATAGCGGCTGCGGTGGAATGGAAACGCGGCACCGCTGCCGAGCTGCGGCGGTGCGACGGCGGCGGCGACCTTGGCAACAAGCGCTCGTCGCGCGCGCACCGTCGCAGTGGCCTAGCGGGCGATCGGCACGTATCCGCGTCCCTACCTACTGCTAACACACGGCGTGTACTCGACAATCGGATGGTCAGAGAAAAGTTACTATCTATAGACTTCAATGAGCTTTTATTGATAAACTGTCCTATTAAACTGTACACGACGTTTTGCCAGTTATTTAAAAACACTTACGATGAATGTTATAAAAATATAACGGTGAATAGTAATAGAAACAAATGTTGGGTTAACGATAACTTGAAAGCAATGATAAAAGAGAGAGATAGACTATTTGAGATATGGAGTTGTGATCCTAAAAATATGATTAAAAGACTATCCTATACTAGGTACAAGAACAAATGTTTTAAAGCTATTTCTAAACGTTGTTATGAATACGACAGGCAATGTATATTAGACTGTAATAAAAATATTAAAAAAATTTGGGATAAAATTAATAGCATGTTAGGTAACGATAGAAAGTCATTAGATTCAATAATTTTAAATAATATGAAAAGTAGTTTAAAAAATAAAGATATATGTGATAAATTTGCTCAAACTTTTTCTAGTGAAATTGATCTCATTAAACTTGTGTGTGATGTTAACTGTCTGGATAGAAATGAGTATGTTAATGAAGCGGAGGTGAGTATGAGGTGGCAGCCGGTGACTAGTAAAGATGTCCTCCGGATAATTAGTAAAATGAGCGATAAAAAGTCCCCCGGATGCGACCTCATACGCATGTCTGACTTGAAAAAATTAAGTGATAAGGTCAGTCCTGTTCTAGCAAAATTAATTAATTTATCTGTTGAGCATTCAAAATTCCCAAACGAATTAAAGAAAGCAGTTGTACGCCCTATCCATAAGAAAGGTAACAAAAGAGAATTTTCCAATTATAGACCCATAACGATATTATCAAGTGTAGATAAAATTATTGAAAAAAGTATTGTAAATCAAATAGGTAACTACCTTAATAAAAATTCTATCTATACATATAATAAAATCGTAAATGCAAAAAAGTCTGTACATTGAATATATTCGGAAAAAAACCAACCAGGGCGACTTAAAATAAGTAACTAAACATGATAGAACAGTTTTTAAAATTTTTGTTTGTTTGTTTATTTGTTTGTTTGTTAGGGCATCACGCAAAAACTACTGAACGGATTTTAACGAAACTTTGTACCGTGACAATATATATCCCGGAATAACATAATATATAAAAAAAACTAAAAATATGTCTAAGAAATAGTAAACCAGCTACCAAAAACTTTAGTACTGTACAAATATGGTCTATTTCAGAGGTCTACTAAAGCAGGTTTTGATCTTTGTTGCAATACATTTTTCAAAACTGAGGTAAAAAGGAAATTATAATTGAGAAAACTGAAAAGAGACTATTGGGGAAAAGTATTTATTCAGGGAACGTCTTGAAAACCCTCGGCAAAACACACTTCTAGCGTTATTCAGACTGTGTCAAGAAGATGATTTTGCCAAAAGTATATTATATATAACCAGGTGCCGTCGTATTAGACATTTAACAAACAAACATAGAGGTTTATTTAATCGACGTCGACGGGGCAATTGGAGGATGGGGCACGGGTGTCACACAGAGCACACTTTAGCCTGCGTGTACACTGTTCATCCCAGTAACAGTGAATTCTATTAATTATGCTACTGCACACTGTCCACGGCGCTTCCTCATTTACGTTGTTCAAACGGTGGATAGTGTTGAACACTCTACGTCCCACGCGACCCGCAGCGCAAGGCACCTTATGGATGACCACCGAAATTGGGACGAAACTCTCGGTGATGCATTCGTAAGTGACGTCTGCGCCATTTGTCGCTATGTTCTGTGGGCTCTCGAACCCAGTGGACATGGACATATCTGATGAGAGGGTACTAAACCGCTGCCTTACTATGTATGCTCGAAGATGGTTCGGCGGCGATACGCTACATGGACCGTTGCGTGCGGATTATTTGTACCGGGTATAAACGGCGTGTACGCTTCGGAAACCGATTACAGTACAGCTGAAATATCAGCGATGGTAAGTGATAAGTTGGTAATCTTTCCAAGAATCACAGTTGGGCAAATAGAACGTTTTCCCTTGATGCACCGTGAGGCACCGGAAAAATCATTTCTCACTGGCAAAATTCTGGTAAAAATCAGACTACAAGGGAAAATCGCCCGCGCTGTAGCGTCCTCAGGGATCGCGGCCACACTGCTTCCTGGCGGTAAAACAGCTTAATACCGCCTTATTTCCCATCACATATTTACACAGCAAAGAAACTCCAGTGTGTCACGTCAAGTAACAGCGACAAAACCGGGGTGATCCAGGACTTCTGTATAATCGTTTGGGATGAGTGCACTATGGCGCACAAAAAAGCTGTAGCAAGTGTAAAGAGGAGGGGGAATCGTGGGACGGGTGCTATCACGGTTTACTTTTGCGGTGAATTTCGCCAGTCGTTGCCGGTGGTGACGCGGGGCACCACTGCCGATGAGGTGAAGGCCGGCCTCAAGCACTCTGTACTACTTATGGTCGGGAGTACTGAAATTGAGACTCACGCAATAAGTACCTATATGCGGCTCCAACTTGGGAGCAATCTCACGCTCAAGTGTTTTCAGACGTGCTCCTCAACTCAGATGCGTGCACAAACTCACAGACAAACAAACAGATAAACAGACAAAAATTCCAAAAATGGTTGAAATGTGTTCTATTACTTATCCTTAGACCTCCAATTTTTTTTTCAAATGCCTTTAATGTACAGACACGCGTTGTTTACGATTTTATTTATTAGATAGTCTTAACTGTGTAATTATCATCAATAGCCTAAAATAGGCCTAATAATGTAGTAATTCGTAAATAATCTATTCATATAATATAACAGTAAAACGGCGTTTCGTTGCTTTAAGTAAAAAAAGCAGTCCCCAGACATTACTTTAGAGTGGAATCCAAAAATATAATTTAAAAATTTCGTGTTTGTCTGCATATTTTTTTGTAGGATGTATGGTGTTTGTAATCTTGGAAACTACGGAACAGTGTTTGCCGGGGTTTTCACTGTTTAATAGTTTAGGGTTCAGGACACAATCTGGTATATTTGTATCTTAATAAAATATCAAGAGACTGATTCAGAAGATGAACTCTCATTTCTTCTCATTTGTAAGTATGAAAGTGCAGTTACACGTTACTGTTCATGGAAAAAAAACTTTGCGGAAT
The DNA here is from genome assembly GCA_947086405.1 of Esperia sulphurella. Classification (NCBI taxonomy): domain Eukaryota; kingdom Metazoa; phylum Arthropoda; class Insecta; order Lepidoptera; family Oecophoridae; genus Esperia; species Esperia sulphurella. Next base: position 2,336,318 of record OX352278.1, on the reverse strand, counting down.
GTGACAGATCTTTAAATATTTTATAGCTTATTTATAGTTTATTTATATTTTAGCTATTGCATAGTTTATTTTTGGGTATTACCACACATCGCGATAAAAAAATCTTTATACAATAATGGCTCTGTAACCGATCACTAACTTATCCGGCATTTTGTTATCCAGTTATTTGGATATGCAAAAACTTAGCACTTTGAGGGAAGGATGGGAAAACGGAATGGGGAAAGGAACGGGTAGCAGGAAACGGGAAAAACTCTTCCTAGCCCTCCCACTCCCACCCTATCTCCCCTTTACCTTCCACATTCCTACCCCCTCCCCTTCCCCTTCTCTTTCCCTTCCCCCCATTTCCCGCTACCCGTTCCTTTCCCCATTCCGTTTTCCCATCCTTCCCTCAAAGTGCTAAGTTTTTGCATATCATAATAATGTGTGATGTTAATTTATCCACGCGGACGAAGTCGCGGGCAACAGCTAGTAATAAATAAATGTCAACACGGATTTCAAAAGAACAAAAGCACTAACACTCTTTTGTCACGTTTCACAGACGAAATTAACTCATACCTAGCAGATAAAAAAATTGTAGTATCCATATTCTTTGATTTCAAAAAGGCGTTCGATACCTTAGAAATAAAAATGTTACTGAGGGCTATGGATGAGTGCGGGGTGAGGAAGCCGCTCAACCGATGGTTCCGCGACTTCCTCACTGCGCGCTCCTACCGCGTGCGGGTGAGCGACGAGTACAGCGAGGACACGGAAGTCCGGAGCGGGGTGCCCCAGGGCTCCGGCTGCGGACCTGTGTGCTACTTGATGCATGTAAACAGTCTGTGCAGAGTGCTGCGCCACTGCTTAGCGCATATGTTCGCAGACGACCTGTGCGTGCTGCGCGCCGGCACTGACCTCGCTGACACTTGTCGCTTGCTACAGCAGGATGTTGATGCGGTGGTCAAATGGGCACACGATAATGGCATAGTCCTCAACGCCGATAAAACTAAGCTCATTGTTATTCATTCACCGTATCTCCATTTCAACGAATCACCTCCTTCAATCTATACACATAAGCACTTTTGTTTTCATGCCAATGTGAATATCTGTGATTGTAAACCTATAGAAGTAGTCAATAATGTCACTTACCTAGGAATGATAATAGATATACACTTTTCATGGGCAAAACATGTAGATTATATATGTAGTAAACTTAGAGTACTTTTAGGAAAGTTCTACCACTTAAGCTACAAAGTGCCCAAAGGCACTTTGAAATGTTTATATTTGTCGCTGGTAGACTCTATCGTGGGGTATGCTCTTGATTGCTATGGACTAACTTTCAAAACAAATATAGATAAACTAGAAGCACTACAAATAAGGTTCTTAAAATTACTTGTGGATAAAAAAAGTCAAGCAAGATGCAATGATAATCACAGAAAGCTATTTAAAATTTGTAAAATTCTACCGGCAGGTCTAAAGCATAAATATTTACTTCTGACAAACCAACATAGCAATCATGAGACTAACCTATCACTAGTAAGTCACAGCCACATTACTAGATCAGTAACCGGGGGCAGGTATGACGTACCTAGGGTGGGTAATTACTATGGCGACAGAACCATAAGAAAACGCCTACCTTATTTACTTAATACCTTGCCCGAGGATATTAGAATGGAGTGTAACAAGCGTAAATTTAAAAAAATGCTGAAAAATTATTTGTTGGAAAGCATTTAACTCCATCATATTTAATTATTAATTTCACTTAAACATAAGGAGACTATGATCCCCCAGTCAAACCGTCTAGACGGTTTTGGGAGACAAATTTTTGTAAGAAAATGTTTTATTTTATACGATTAATAAATTAAATAAATAATAAATAAATAATAATAATGTGGACATCGGTCACTGCCAGCCACCTTAAGCAAATCGTCGCTCCATCTAACCAGGAGGCGTCCCAGACTACGCTTACCCAATCGCGGTATCCACTTAAGTACTCATTTACCCCACCGGTAATCGGTTCTACGGCAGACGTGACCAGTCCTCTGCTACTTCTACTTTTTGAGCTATATCAAAGACTTTTATTCTCTGGCGGATCACATTTCGGACCATGTTACTTAGAGAAACTCCCAGCATAGCTCTTTCTATAGCTCGCTGAGCGGCCTCAGGGTTCATCCCACATTGGTGGGGTATAATTTAGTAATCCTATCCCACTAATATTATAAATGCGAAAGTTTGGATGTTTGTTACTCAATCACGCTTCAACTACTGGACGGATCGGAATGAAACTTGGCACACATATATGTTAGGTCCTGGACATAGGATAGTTTTTATCCCGAAAAATGAGCCGTGGTAGTCGGTTGGTTGTGCACTCCCCTCACGTTCATGAGGTCCTGAGTTCAGACCCCGCCCGTACCAATGAGTTTTACGAAACTTAAGTACGGTTTATTTATAATACCACAGGCGTTTCGGTGAAGGAAAACGTCGTAACGAAACCTGCATATGCCGAAGAAGAAATTCTGAGGCATATGCGAAGTCCACCAAATCGGCTTGGGGCACCGTTGGTGGTCAGGGGTTTGGCACAAAAGATCCTGATGGGTCGAAGTGTCGCCAGGTCTTCCTGGCCTCCTAAGAAGATAAGATAAGACCCCGAAAAATCATCTCATTCCTACGGGAAACCAAAAATAATACCTATTATGAAATTTAAGATGTGTAAATATCGAAACCTAATAGACGAAGTCGCGGGAAAAAGCTAGTTTAAAGCTTCAAAAAGTGTTTAAAATTCACTATGATTCGTAGTTTTCTCCTTAGCGTTTATTTAATTTAACTGTCAAACGCAGAAAAGTTTAATAAACGCAAAGAATAGAGCTTTGCACAGCGGTCTGTGGAAGCAGAAGTGGCGAACTAATTTGAACGCCACGTAGCCATTGTTAAGAGCTACGGAGTTAAAGGATATGGTTCGTAATGAGGAGAACCGACAAAGAACTTGAGTCACCGACTGGGTAGAAGTATTAGCAAGTTGAAGTAGCAAAGGCCCGCCACTTCCCATGGTCCTTTCAACCTTACGCTTATACGGACCGAATCACGGGGGGGTGCCCGGTACTTGCGTTAGAGCTCTTTCCCGGTGCACCCTGCTTGATCCCCTACAAGTTTTCTTCAGTGTCCCTTCCATTTGTCTGGTGATCATTCTGTCAGCCAGCCCCTTTCTGGGGATTTTACGACAAACCACATCTCTTCGCCGTCGGGCGGCTCCTTCCTTTCAGCACTCTCAGTTGTTCTACTATTGCGCTCTCTCAGGCAGCTCCAACAGGCGTCTGCGCTTGTGCCTTGGCGAACCGCCTCAGACGAGCAAAGTTCGCCTCCGTCTTCACGAGGTCCTGGTGATAAACCGGGCCCGCCTCCGATCGCTCGAGACCATCCAGCATCTCCGACCGCTCCGACCCGTACAGCTCGCAGTCCCACAGAATATGGTCCCTTGTTTCATCGCTGAAGTAGCATAGCTGAAGTAGCAATGAACTGACGGCCGTTGGGGCAAACGAGTTCTGGAGTAGACGTCCGCGCCGAGTGACACGCGCGCCGAGTGACACGCGCGCGCCAGCAAGTGACACATTTCATTGAGAGTGACAGGATTGCGCTGCGCCTGATATTGTTTTAAATTTGAAAATGCATAGCTTAAAAAAACCGGTTTGACAGCACGATTAGGTGCCTACATATCCCTACGTACAGAAGCGATACTCACCCATAAATAAATATGCGATTCAGCTGGTACCTACGCTTTCGGATTTTGGAGCGGTGCGGGACTTTATTATATTCTTTATTGCATATAAATTTTACAACAAAAAAAAGGCTTAGCATAAAAGTGTACAAAGGTCGACTTATCTCTATAAGAGATCTCTTCCAGCCAACCTTCACTGTGGGAAAAGCTAAAACAAGCTTTACTCAAATGCGTCACATCACTCTCGCAACACCCGACCTATTGGCCCCGGCAAACGGGGCCGCGCCGCGTATGTATATATTTATACCTAAAGGTCTGGTTATACAGAGGAATTCTACCCATTTATAAAAAATATGCAAGCAAAACTGCCGACGAATTTAATTTTAATATAGATTTGAAAATAATAAACAGAAATAATCAAACCGAATTATTAAACTCCAATTACGGACATTAAAATTCATAAACGCTCTCACCCAAATTAGGTACAATCATGCACAAAAGTGCTTACCTACTTATAACATCAAGTAATATAAAACGACTTACGAGCGCAAGCAGTCGCTATTTAGATAATAACAATGACCTTTGACAAAAGGCAAAGTACGATACTGCCATAAGTGGCGATATTTTTCGTCTTGAGTATCTCGTTAAGACGTTTCGAGTGCGACAGGGCTTTGTAGCTTTCTGTGTGCGATTGTACACGAGTTTTTGCTTGGAGAAGGAATTAGCCTGTTATATCCCAAATGACCTTTTTTCTGATTTGCCAACTTAGGGTAAATCTTTTTACCGTGACCATTGTAATGTGAAAGGAGGGTAATGTGTTTCTATATGTTCCGAAGTGATGATAGGCATTTTGGTCCTAGACACCAATAAGAGTGATACACTAATAAAAAGATTTAGAACAATAATATTGCGGCTAATCTCAGTATTTTGGTAGTTATGGTTTTTTTAGTACCCATCTATTTATTAACTTCTTTATTAAATTTTGTTTTATATATGTCGTAGGTAATGGTAAACATGCACTGTGCCTTCAAATTAGCTCCTCTTTTATTATTTCGCCGACATGTATTTTTTTCGAAAGTAGATAAATACATGTTTTTTTTATTTGCAATGAAGAGGTACTGTTTCTGGTCTTAACATTAAAATTTTCACCTATTCAGCTATAATGAAAGTATCATATTTTTTTTATTGTTGATGGGTTTACACTTGACCTCAATCTCATCTGATGGTAAGTGATGATGAGGCCTAAGGTGGAGTGCGCTTACCCAGAAGATGCCTATTCACTCTTCCTTTAAAAAGATCAAAATTGTACTTGTCCGAAAATACCCAAGCTGGTAGGGAGTTCCATTCAAAACGACACGAGGAAGCAAAACGCTTCGTGCGAGAGCGTGGTATGTCTACTACATAAGGATGAAGTCCCTCACCATGCCTGGTAGTCCATTGATGGAAGGGGGTGGGGGAATCAAATCGTGTAATTCCTGGGCAAACACTCACAATGATTGATATACCCTGTAAATATATCATATCTGCCAAAGTTTGTGTGGCAAAGTTTAACCAAACTTTTTTGTTATAATATCTTTGTTATAAGCCATGTAATAATAATTATTAATAATACAGGATGTAAGGGACAGAATTTTTCGCCGGAAATAAAAAAAAAATCGACTCTTCATACAAATCTGGCATGTCATTTGTAAAATTTGTATGAAGAGTCGATTTTTTTTTTATTTCCGGCGAAAAATTCTTGCTGTACGTTGTTCAGGGTGATGGTCTGAAGCCGTGGTTAAAGTTTTCGGAAGACCGTCCCTTACACCCTGTATAAATCAATATTAAGCTAACTGGATACAGAAAACGATGAACTCGCAGACACAGCTAGTTATTAATAATAATGTTTATTTAGTAACTGTTCCCGTGCATATCCTCAGATATGCAGATTCTATAAACGTTTTGCCAGCGACTGTCCAAATACATTCTCTCAAAACGAACATGTTTATTTTAGCTTTAATATGCAAGAAACTACGAGAAATTACATGATATTTAGTTTAAATGAACTTTGATATTTATAATGTTAGACCTACTTGGCTAACTTGGTAGAAAGTTAAGCAACCCTTCGATCCCCGGGATTCTATACCCGGTCAGGCTAATTCTATGGAATTATTAGGCACTTTACTAACCATATTACTAAGCACATCACTAAGCTCATTACTAAGCACATTAGTAATTACTAAGCACATTAGTAATTACTAAGCTCATTACTAAGCACATTAGTAATTACTAAGCTCATTACTAAGCAAATTACTACGTTATATCACACACGGTGGGCTTGATCCATAAGTTCCAGGTCGCTCAGCGAGGTATGGAGAGGGCTATGCTCGGGGTTTCATTGAAGGTTGATTCGTAATGAAGAGATCCGACGAAGAACGAAGGTAACCGACATAGCTGAAAGGATTAGCAAGCTAAAGTGGCAGTGGGCGGGCCACATCTGTCGCAGAACCGACGGCCGTTGGGGCAGACGAGTTCTGGAGTGGAGACCGCGGATCGGCAAACGCAGGGTGGGACGCCCCGCCGCCAGATGGACCGACGACCTGAAGAAGGTGGCCGGAAGCGGCTGGATGCGGAGGGCGGAGGACCGGGTGTGGTGGCGTTCATTGGGAAGGCCTATGTCCAACAGTGGACGTCTAAGGGCTGATATGATGATCACATTATCCTTTTTCCCTTGTGGTTCCCGGCTTAGAATAGGGCTACCCTCGATTTTCCTGTGGGAGTCGTCGAGGCGACTAAGGGATTGCACCAGGGACTGGCAAGAGCGTTATGTTATGTATATCACGATCATTACTGCGATCACCAATCCGCCTGCCAAGCGTGGTGATTATGGCAAATCCCCCAAGGGCTCACCAAAACTGGCATTCTATTGGGGAGGCTTATGTTCACGAGTGGCACTGTGTGGTTTCCGGTAGAGTAGAATAGGATCACTCCAACTCTTCCCGTGGATGTCGTACAAAGCGACTAAGGGAATACATTATAAAACATCAATCAGGCCTCCCCAACCCGTCTGACCAGCGCGGGGAGTGTAGGCCAAATCCTCCGTCTGTCTCCGGCAGATGAGAGAGGGTTGTGCTCCTTGCAGTGGAGACAAAAATGACCTGATTATGATGTTCAGCAGTGGACGTGTTTAATTTTGCACATGATAGAAACACTTTAAGGGCTTGCGATAAAACCGCTTATATATCCCTACTTCCTTCCTACTAATATTATAAACGCGAAAGTTTGTAAGTATGGATGGATGTTTGTTACTCAATCACGCTACAACCACTGGACGGATCGGGATGAAACTTGGCACACATATAGCTTCGGTCCTGGAATAGGACATAGGATAGTTTTTATCCCGAAAAAACATCTCATTCCTACGGGAAATACATAATTTCCCGTAGGAATGTTTGTGATTTTAAGTTTTCCACGCGTACGCAGTCGCGGGCAACAGCTAATTATAAATAAATATTACATATAGTATACGTATTTATACACTCGTCTAGTCCTAAACTAGGATTTTCTCCTGTGCTATGGGAAATTAAACAAGGATAGGACAATTCATAATCATAATCATATTTATTGGTAACAAAATTACAAGTCAAAAATGTTTTTAACAATTAATGTCACATAGGTAACAGATAATAAATAATGTCATAAATTCACAAATGTCAAGTAACATACTTTGAAACATCTTTCAGGAATTCGTCAACTGAGTAATATGCCTTAGCTATAAGAAATTTTTTATTTTTTTATTTATTCACAAATATAACATCCAAACAGGGACCAACTTATATAGCGAAATATGCGATAGACATAGACATAGACATACTTTATTGATAACTTCCGTTACAGGTCAAATAAAAATTATAAACAAGTTAAATGAAATCAAATTATAAAGCAAATTAAACACAATTAAATATAAAAACATAACATAAATATAAAAATGTCAAATAAAATTCTTAAAACTATACTACAACTGCCTGAATGAAAACAGTCCTTAACCTAATTGTCTGAAATAAAACTGTAGGTATGATTAATGCTCTCCGTCTGTTTGTTTCGCTGGCTGTCAATTAAATCGGTTTATTTTGGCACGGACAGATTTACAGTTTATTTATGTGTCGTCTGAACAAGTCGGGAGTTTCGAATTCCTTAATTAATCGAGGAAATTTTAAACATATATAAAGTGCTGGTTTTTTTCAAAAAATTTTCAAAAACATACGCAAGCCGTCTCCTGTCCCGTCTTGTTTCGGTTTTGTGTCATCATCATCAGGTTATTTTTGTCTCCACTGCAGGAGCACAACCCTCTCTCATCTGCCGGAGACAGACGGAGGATTTGGCCTACACTCCCCGCGCTGGCCAGATGGGTCGGGGAGGCCTGATTGATGTTTTATAATGTATTCCCTTAGTCGCCTTGTACGACATCCACGGGGAGAGTTGGAGTGGTCCTATTCTACTCTACCGGAAACCACACGGCATTAGGGGTTGTATTTCTAAAAATCCCTTCTGTCATGCAGGGTTTTTATTATTTTACTTTATTGAAAAAAGACTGAAATCATATTTTTTATTTTCAATATCACCCATATAAGACAGAGCTTATAATCCGCTTCGGTTGACGCGGCTAATGGTTCTTCAGTAAAATTTAAGTAGCCAGCCTTATATAGAGAGTCACTCAAAGCTAATTGCCTTGGAAAGTGTATCAAATTGTCTGATATTTTCATGCTTTTCACAAATATCTTTCTGTATTTTCTGCGAAATCTCCCCTTTCATTTCGTGAATAGGAAAAAAGTTATAAGTACGTACAGTCGACACTTTAAGTGGTTCAACAAAAATAGATTAAAATCATGTGCGTTTGCAATAGAAATCCTGCATAAGAAAATATAGTTTTTATTAAAATTATGGATTACTTATAGCAATGTATATAATAATTTACGGGAGTTCTTAGAAGATACTCGTAAGTGTTGACCGTTTAGTAGATATTAAGTGTTGAATTAATTTATAAAATCGTTTTCTTTGTCTTTGACATGTAATTTTATTACTGTTTATTATAAATATTGTCATTTAACACAACTACGTTGCAGTAATGAATAATATAGAAATCCGTTTCAACCGCCATATCGCCGTTACCATGAAACAACGCCAGTTCATCATTTTTATTATACTTATCAATAAATTTGATGTAGCCCACTGCATTGGTGAAATATTTAATTAAATGTACTCTTTTTATCAACTTTTTTGGGTTACGGTAATGACGGCGGTAGTAATGCTCGAATATTAACTCACTAATCATAATATATTTGCTTCATGCGCTAAGTCATTTGACTCAAATGCCGGATGTCGTAGGTACGATCTTCTCTTCCAAGCAGTTCTACTGATTGTTCTACCAGTAGCTCTATTTGAAAAATATGATCCAAACTGTTCTACTACTCCTATCGATAGAACTCCATTTTGAAAAAAAAAAAAAAACAATTTTGACAAGTTGGTCCCTGTTTGGATTTTGAATTTGTGATTGTCATGTCCTTATTTAATTCTCATAGCACAGGTGAAAATCCTAGTTTGGGATTAGACATGAGAGGAATGTATGTATAGGGTTGCTATCTCTATTATCTGCCAACCCGGACAAGAAGCATGAAAAGTCCGGAAATTGGAGCTTACAACCCCGACATGTCAACAGAGTTATTTTTAAGTTACTTGGTAAAATAAAATAAATAAATAATTGTTATAAATCAACTTTTTATTTATTTTCATACAAATTTAGACTAAATATGTATTGTAAGGAAACAAAACAATATTTAAAGTCTTAAGGAACTATTAGTAGTCTTACATTTTTCATTTCTTCTTTAAATAAAACAGAAATTATACTCTTTTAACATTAAAAAAAATAGCGAGCGGTGGCTTGAAATCCTTAAAACCCGGACTACAACTGAAATGAAACCCTGCTCGGACGCTCCCCGTACGCTCCGTAAACTAGGACAAATCCGGGGAAACCCGGACGGATGGTAACCCTATATATGTATTATTTTTTTATTTACACAATTAAAAACTTTAAAAATTGGTCGTTAGATGATTGTGATTCTAATCAACACTATGCAGCCAAAGTCTGCATATGACTTTCGTCTTTAAGGTGACGAACCACTTGATGTACTGACTGTTACTCTATATTTCTCTCTTTAGTTTTCGCTCAGGAACTCTTTGATGTTAGCAATATAGTTGACAAAGAAACCAATTTGTGTTTCGGTCGCAAGTATTTCAAATTGTATTTTCTTTTGTTTATTGTTGTTTTCTTCACATTATTACATGCCAATTGCGTACAGAGGTAAAGTACCTATACAATGTATATTATCGACCAGTCAGACTTTGGCTTCCTCGGATGCTAGATTTAGTTTTACCGCTCTTATACAAAATCTATGGTAAGATTCATTTTTTTTAATATTACATTGATTCCAATTCGACTTTCAATGTGACCGCCTCGTTGATGTAGTGGCTTGGTCGTTAAACTCGAGGTCTAGAGGTCGTGGGTTCGATTCCCACCAGGGACAGACTACTTTGTACAATTTGTACAAGTTAGTTTCAAATTCAATTACCTATAAAAATTACCAGATTCATACCAGTAACCCAAACAGGTTAGCTCTTGATCTTGTCCCAAAGACCGCTCGTTATCAGAAAAATTGTCGGTGTATGTGTTTATGGATTTATAATAAAATACCTGCCCATATAAAGGATTTACCATATAACAGATTCCAAATATCTCTTATTAATTGGCTTTTGGTTCACACATTTTATTCTGTAAAATAATTCTTGGAGCATAGGGTCGGATGACGTTTGGCAATACTTAAATTATTTATTTTGACTGTACTTTTTAACTTTGACATTTCAGTGTTGTTAATGTTTATAGTTATGAATAATTGTATAAATTTGCATGCTATTGATAATGGTAGAATTGGTGTTACTTTAGGCTAATTTTAACATCTGGCATTTGTACCAATTTAAGAGCAAATAAATGATTTCTTTCTTTCTTCTTCTTTCGTAGATTTTTACAGTCATTCTTAAAATAATATGATTACATCAATTGAGCACGATTAAAATATAAAAATTAACAGGAAATTAAAATTAAAATTATTAGTCCCGGTCTGGATGTTATATTTGTGAATTTGTCCTTGTCTAGACCCCATCATACAGGAGAAAATAATAATTTGGGAATAGATAAGTGTATACGTATACATATAGGTTAGCGGCGATGTTGTTCGCAATACATCACGTCAAGGGGTATCACGGAGCGAAAAGTGGGCGAAGGAAAATCGCTTTGCGACAGTGGATTGCGCAAAGTGGCGATACATCGTCTCTGCCCCTACCCCTCTGGGACCAACGCTTGAACTTTATGTATGTATGTATATGTGGTGGTTATGGCAAATCCGGCAATGGACAGCCCACCAATAGTGTCATTCCATTGGGGAGGTCTATGATCAGCTGTGGACATGTTTCGGCTGATGATGATCTGGATTACACTACAGTGGCGTGTTACAACCTCATCATCATCATCATCAGGTTATTTTGTCTCCACTGCAGGAGCACTACCCTCTCTCATCTGCCGGAGACAGACGTAGGATTTGGCCTACACTCCCCGCGCTGGCCAGACGGGTTGGGGAGGCCTGATTGACGTTTTATAATGTATTCCCTTAGTCGCCTTGTACGACATCCACGGGAAGAGTTGGAGTGGTCCTATTCTAGTCTACCGAAAACCACACGGCATACAACCTGTGTACCGTTAATTGATAGAGTATGTAGCAAGGATAGGACATTACTCGCAGTATAACAACAACTAGATAATGGATCGGACATTATAGAGTTCAATTAGTGATACATATTTCTCCACTACACAGTTGAAAAGGATTTCTTCAGTTGAGAAAACAATATTAGTTTAGTGTTTGATGTTCTTCACATCATCAGGTTATTTTTGTCTCCACTGCAGGAGCGCAACCCTCTCTCATCTGCCGGAGACAGACGGAGGATTTGGCCTACACTCCCCGCGCTGGCCAGACGGGTTGGGGAGGCCTGATTGATGTTCTTGAAACCAATAAAATATTTACTTGACTTATCAACGTAAACGAATTAAAACTAAATAAATATAGGCAAAAACTAGAATATGACTAATTCGTCGATGACGATGCAGGTCTATCTCATTTTTGATAAATGTTCAGACGAGACAAAAACCGTTCTTCCCGATTATTAAGTGTAGGATTGATATAAAACTACAATAAAACTTATCGTAGATTATGTTTAGAGAAATATTTCTGTACTTAAATCATTTTCGACTTTTTTTTAAATTGGCCAGTTCGACGATGCACGTCAGCGACGAATTGTTCTTGGTGGAAGATACATTATATATGATCTAGTGTGAAGACAAGTGACAAGACAAGACAATTCTAGAAAACCCTTTTGTAACCATTTCCGAAAAGTTGCCAAAACACCTAGCAGTAGTGCTAACTGGGCAGCCTATGGTCAGTACCTACCTGATTGAGCTGTCCAGGAACACAAGTTGTTTACAGTTTCGTCTCGCGTTATTCTATAAAATCGCACCAAGGCCAACAATGTAACCCTTACTCGTATGCTTCGTTCACACCAGAGAACTGGTCACTCATATTTTCATACTAATTCATTTCAACTTTTTGGGACATTGAGAACTCTAGGGTGATGGCTAAAGCGAACACTTTAAACATTATGAAATGAAGCTTCGGTAAAGTACCATTGTGAAACAACACAAATATATATACACGTATAACTTTGACAAATAACAATTTAGGTACGTAGGAAACAAGTCGTAATTAGCAAGCGCTAGCAATTTTTCCGCCACGATTTGCACGTGGGCAGTCAATTATACGTCGCATTGCAATAGAAATCCTAACGTAACCTCTCAGCGACTAATTGTATCTCGCGATTAAATGCTGTTCCATTAAATCCATCATAAAGAAACAATAATGCAACACCGAATATAAAAAATGTCGCCACGTTTTTCTCGAGTTTCGAATTCGACCAAAGACAGCGTTGGCCCGCGTTGCGTTGTTAAAAAAGCAAACTTAAACTAAGCTTTTTCATCGCAGCGCGTGCTGTAATTTACCAAAAAACTACTCTCCACTGTAAACCCAACATCATTCAACGTTGCAGACACACTGAAATATCGCTAAATATGTGTAAATGAATATAGGAGCATTGGCCGAGCATTCAGCGACTTGCATGAAAACTAGCGGCAGTGCTGTGTCGATGCAAACGAGCTCTGGTGTGGACAAGGTCTAAGCCTTAGACGAGGGACCATCACAAAGGGGTACTTTGGATTGGATCCCCATTTTCAACGCGTCCGTATGAATAAGTTAGGAGGGGTTAAAAGGTAGCCCCTTATGACCGCCTTTGTGAAGTCGATTGATTGTGTTGGAATGTGGGGTTCCATTTCTTTGCTGTTTTTTCACGTTCTTTAAACTCAACCTGTGAATAAGTGAGAAGATCCATGGAGTAAGAAGGTCATCGACCTAGGCATAAGATTAGTGAGCTGAAGTGATAGTAGTGACATGCCTGATTCGCAAAGTTTTGCTCTAAAGTCGTTCAGTGAACTATGAAGATGGCTGCGCTAAGGGTTCTTATCGTCATCAGACTGATGAGTCCATTGCTGGATATAGGCCTCTCCCAGTGCCCGCCGCTGAACCCGATCCTCGGTTCTTCCACTCCATGACCAACCACTTCCGCTTTTACCTATCTCCAAAATTCATATAATCCTACTAATATTATAAATACGAAAGTTTGGTTGTTTGGATATTTGGATGTTTGTTATTCAATCACGCTTCAACCACTCACTGGACCGATCAGGATGAAACTTGGCACACATATATGTTAGGTACTGGAATAGGACATAGGATAGTTTTTATCTCGAAAAAAAAATTTTGATGTTAAGTTTTGCACGCTGACTGAGTCGTGGTCAACAGTTAGTTATTAATAATGCATGAAATAGCATCTATATATGGTCATATATTAAATCAAACTATTGAATCTTCTGTTTGAAAACCTAAATCAAAACACTTTCATAGTTAATGCAAAATTCCTCTTTGTTTAGATGTTTCCTAGAGGAATTGGAAGTCACATTCCATTCGGGACAGGAAAATATTCACGAAACGGAATGGTTTTGCCAATAAAATAACTTGTCTTTTACGCAACAATTTTTTTCAGACGCTTCTCGAAAGAGACGGGGTTTTTATATAACCCATAGCACTTATTATATTGGTTAGGAAAATTCGTAGATTTTTGCATGATTTATATAAACCCATGAGAATCCCTTTTCATTTTTTTTTTCTATCAGCTTTTTTATGTCTGCAAGACATTGCCTTCTTTTTCAGGTCGTCGGTCCATCTGAGAGGACACCTCTTAATTGATTTTATAAATAACCCCTGAGAAGGAGTTGTAGATCACTGATTTAATTTTATGAGGTTTGAGGGAAGAGGCCGAATATTAAATAGGTACTAATTAATTGGTTTTGGTATTTGATTAAGGCCTTCACTTGTCTCGTCCTGTATATTTCTCTCATCGCAAACTAACTCAATCAAAAGTTATGCGAATTTATCGTTTTCAAAAACTCACATACGAGTACATTACATTGGTATCATCATCATCATCAGGTTATTTTGGTCTCCACTGCAGGAGCACAACCATCTCTCATCTGCCGGAGACTGACGGAGGATTTTACATTGTTATGCAATATAGGAATGCTCAGCGAAATTTGGATTGGCGATGGATGAGTTATCTGGAGCGACGAGGGTAAGAGAGAAAGAGGTTTCAGGGAACAGTTTAGGGGAGTGTTGAGGGCAGGGTTCAGGGCAAGGTTAAGCGGAAGCGGGAGATAGATTAGCACTTAGTAAGGGTGGCTGGCGGATCCTTATATGAAGCAGTGCGGCTGGCCAATGGCCGCTGTGCGTGGAGGCGCATTTTATACGGTCGCGATCCTCAGCAGTGAGGGAACGACGGAGAAGAGAGAAGTTTGCGTCAGTTTGCGTGCACCATTGCGTCATTCACAAAGAATATTTTTTTAACCTTCAAAAGACATTTCTTCTAAGATTTAATGGATCTTATTACGTCTGTTGAAGACAAGGAAAAGTTCCTAATACCTTCTTCTTCAATCAGGAATGTCGAATCGAGTTTGTGAAATCCATTATTTCTATTTTTGGATGGATTTAGGCGTCTTATCTAATTACTGTGTCCATTTTTGCTTGGTTTCTGAGAAATAGGAACTGTAATAAAAATTTGTCGAGTCAATGGTTAAGGATACAGCCTAATACATATAACAGATAATGGAATATTTGCAATGCTAGCATTGATGTGCTCCGGTTTGATGTGTAGAAGATCCAGTGTAGTACACATACACGAGGCATTCTAACATAGTCCTCAGGTGACGACGTGCTTGTGGTCTTTGGGCTTCAGGATTTTACGGGCGGTCTGTGTATTGATGAGAGTTTTAGTAAAACGTCTAATTGGTGAGACACTTTTATATTATTGTAAAACTATTAATATTATTACAAAATGTGGAGATGTTATTTGACGTCCATCTTAGGCTATAGCTGGAGACAAAGAGGGCGAGGTGCGTTTATATACTTACACCGGGCCTACGGTTTCACATTAAGTACGTCATCGGGAATGATCATAAGCTTACATCGATCACTATGCCGTGTGGTTTCCGGTAGAGTAGAATAGGACCACTCCAACTCTTCCCGTGGATGTGTAACAGGGCGACTAAGGGAATACATTATAAAACATCAATCAGGCCTCCCCAACCCGTCTGGCTAGCGTGGGGAGTGTAGGCCAAATCCTCCGTCTGTCTCCGGCAGATGAGAGCCGCAGCGCTACCTTCAACAGGTCGTCTGGCGGCGGAGCGTCCCAACAACCATACCAACATTAAATTCTTTTAACATATATAATTATGATCCATAAGTTTCAAATGAGCTCGATCCACAAGTTTCGAGTCGCAAAGTGAGTTACGGAGAGGGCTATGCTGGGGATTGTTTTAATGGTGTGATGATTCGTAATGAAAAGATCCAACGAAGAACGAAGGTGACCGGCATAGCCGAAATGGTTGATTGAAGTGGCAGTGGGCGGGCCACACGGGCCGTTGGTGCAGACGAGTTCTAGAGTGGAGACCGCGAATATACACGCGCAGGGTGGGAAGACCCACCGCGAGGTGGACCGACGACCTAAAGAAAGTGGCCGGAAGCGGCTGGTAGCGGAGGACAGAGGACCAGGTGAACGTTTAAAGGCTGATATGATTATCATATAATAATAATAACATACCGACATCAAAATCAAGTTTATTGAGCGTGGGAGACGACAGATATGGTAACTCAATTATTAGCAAAAGAAACCTTAATTGCGTGTATTCTGCCTCAGAATATATTATTCTTAGAAATACAGAATGTTACAGAATCATAGGAAGGTATTTATATATTCTGTCTTTTAATTCGGTGAAATCAGAAATCCTAATAATATTTATTATTGTAACTTACTGCTCGTTGGCTTCGTGTTTGGGCATACAACTCGAGCGCCTGAGGACGTAGCTTCGTTTCCCACCGCTGACAAAAATTTTGACCAAGTTTGTCCCAGTTTAAGTTTTACATTTATAAATTGTTCTCTCCCATTTAATTCCTATAGAACATTATCCTGGTTTGATCTTAAACAGGTGTATACATAAGTATGTACTATATGTAAAGGTACCTTCACACAAGTCGGCAGCGCACGTCGTTATGACGAAATCGAGTCTGAAGGGCCATTACTCGCGGTCCACCAGCGATACAAGATTTAGACAATTTATCAAACATCCAGACTTCCTCGGTTCTAATACGTATCTCGATAGCAATTCTATTCCTATAGTAATCAATAACATTGACATCAATAATTGATTACTTTAGGGACTGATAGAAAATTAGAATTGGAAAGGGTTTTTATTATTGTTATTATTTTGCCTCTTAATTATAATATAATTTTTTTCTCTTTTTTGCGAGGTCCTTTAAATAGTACCAAATCAGAAAATTAATGGACCAACAACCTAATAAAAGAGGACGGAATGGCTGGGCGGGAGACATGGTCTATATTATATTCGGCTCCTGTGTGCCGTCATAACACTGTCCCCCGCCCAGCCATTCCGTCCTCTTTTATTAGGTCGTTGGTCCATTAATTTTCTGATTTGGTACTATTTAAAGGACCTCGCAAAACAAGAAATATATATATGTTATATATAGTTAAGAGGAAAAATATTAACAGTAATAACAACCCTTTTTGCAATATACCTAGTTCTATAATTAGTCCTAAATAGGAATTTAGGACTAAAAAAAGAACCTCGAGTTAGTACAGCGTGGAAATACATTCCTATGTATTCCCATGCTGTACTAACTCGAGGAATCTTTAAAGATCAAACACAGCATGATAAACGTATATTACAGAAGATAGAAACGTGCGGAACAAAAAAAGGAGCTCGCACTCATAGTTTAAAACAATGGTTTTCAGTCAAATTGGCAGAAACTTAGATATAGTATAATAGACTTTCATCCCCCTACTAAAAGTATATATTGGCACAGACACCGATAATAGCTAGTTTCAAAGTAACAATCAAAATAAACGAAAATCTATGAAATTGTTTCCACATCGGTGTTGACAAACACGTTTATGTAAAACTAGCTGTGCCCGCGGCTCCGCTCGCGTGATCTACAGAATCGCTCCCATTCCCATTCCCACTCCCGCTTCCGCTCCTGCTTCCGCTTCCGCTCCGGTCCCGTTCCCGCTCCCGTACCAGCTCCCGCTTCCGCTTCCGCTCCCGCTTCCGCTTCCGCTTCCGCTCCCACACCCACTCCCCTTTTCCCACGCCCACGCCCACTCCCACTCCAATTCCCACTGGCAGCTCCAAATGTAATCCAACTCATCGGAATCTGAATAGTACGGAAATACTATATGTGCAATATATTGCATACTCATCTTACCTACTAATGTATTTGAAAACTAAAAATGTCTATAACTTTTGATAGAGTTAGCCGATTGCGATGAAATAAAGACTAAATGTTAAGTTAAGCCCCATGTTTTTGTGAAAAGTCCATCAAAATCCGTTCAGTAGTTTTTAAGTGATGCGTGCACAAACTCACAGACATACAGACAAACAGACAAAAATTTCAAAAATGATCGAAATGTGTTCTGTTGCTTATCCTTAGACCACCCCAATTTTTTTTTGCAAATATGTTCAATGTACAGACACGCGATGTTTACGATTTTATTTATTAGATTTGTAACACCGCCCACTCCGTAAGCATTAGGAACAACCGTCGAACGACAATGCAGTTATCATAGTTAGACGTCAAACGTTTGTCTATGTCACATTACCCGATAGAAGGTACAAAATGGCTTTGAAAGTAGTTCGACGTTTCTACGCAGTGACGTTACGTTAGTGACGCAGGTTTGCACGTTGCATCAAGCAAGTTAAAGTTACACTTTTCAAAGCTTATTGTAACTCTCTGTAGACGTGTAGCCTGTGGACGCATTATAATATGTTTATAATAATATTTTTATTTAATAATAATATGTATATTTAGATTCTCCACAATAAGGCTACTTACTACAAGCTAAGTAAAACAGATTGACATTTAATAAAATCAGTAACCTGTTTCGTGGAGACTGACGCCTGAACACATAGCCTGTTTTTCAGGTCACCAGGTCTCCACCCCACGGATTTAAAGTAATTATATTCTAATAACACTCAATCATTCAAGGATCGTCGCACTTCATACAATAGTGCCTTTAATAATGCTGATGGGGCTGCGACGTCTCTGCAGTGCGTCAGGGATGCGGGCAGAAGCTGTCACAGATAGCTTCTCTGCTATCATTAGAAAGCGAATTGCTTCCCAGATCCAACGGGTGAGGGGCAGCTCCAACAGCCTCCTGAAGACTGTGGCGGCGAGACTGGACGTGGACAGTGCTATTATGCAGCACTGGACTCGCGTCCATCTCGACAAAGAAACAAAAATTTCATGTTTAGAGTTTTAGTGTTTTTAAATGTATCAAGTTACTACAACGATCTCTATGTACTACCAGATGGAGCGTTTCAAACAATCGCTCTGTTCCACGCAAGTAGCCACAACTCTTTCACATTCACTTTGAAACTTGTGCAGTTACTACTCAGAACAGTTAATATTTATTATATTAACATCTAAATATTGACGCTACGGTTAAATAATGTCAATATTTAGTAAATAATTAAATAATTAAAGTAGTAACTGCACAAGTTTCAAAGTGAATGTGAAAGAGTTGTGGCTACTTGCGTGGAACAGAGCGATTGTTTGGAACGCTCCATCTAGTAGTACATAGAGATCGTTGGAGTTACATATCTTGTTCCTCTTTGCTATGAAAAGCAATTGCTTTCACAATACCTAATATGGCCAGTATCCCCAGCGATCCGTCTTACCACTCGACATTTCACTTCCCAACAGTATCGTATTAATTTTTTTTTCTCGTCCCATCCCGTCCTGTCCCGTTTGTGTACAGGAATTATTGACTTCGAGGGCCTTAGGGTCCGAAACCGCTTCTGAAGTTGTTTTAAAAATAATGAGTTTCATTAATCTTGGATGGTTTTACTTCTGAGCGGCGCCGGGTAAGTTTTTTTCTCAAACGTGTTGGAATAAACGTTGTTTTCAACGATGTAACAAATTATGTTTGATTTCTTGGTAAACAAATTGCTCTGACCCTATTGCAGAATAAATTCATCATCATATAAGCCCTTAGATGTCCACTGCTGAACATAGGCCTTCCCCAGTGAACACCATCACACCTGGTGCTCCGCCCTCCCGTCCAGTCGCTACTGACGACGGTGGACCCATCTGTGGTATAGCACGACGTGAGAAATAGATAATTAAAAGCAAGGCAAAGGAAGCATAGGCCATACAGCTATATTTGCAGTAAGCTTAGTAAAGTAGAAAATAAACCACTGAAATTGTTCTATATAATGTACTTTCATTCGCATACCTTTATTTTATTGAGCAACACTGTATCTACCATTTTTCTTTCTTAAAGAAGTGTAGGTAAATAATCTTAAGACTTAAGATATAAATTGAAGATCTTAACTTGTTGGTACATATTGCTGCTGACTTGGCGAGAGCCATATAATAAAAATAAAGTAGTTACATATTAATGTGCTCTCTACACTTCATACCATGAAGCAAAATAATTTTTCGTAGCTCATAGTTTCACCTCAAAGTGTTTTCCTTCATGATTGGCACTAATTAATAATAATAGTAATAAATATGTCAGACATTCACACCATTTATCCAGTTCCAAACTAGGCAGAGCCTGTGGTATGGTTACTAGATAACGGATACACATACTTAAATAAATATATAAACGTATTTACATATTAAAATGCTCTCTACACCTCATACCATGAAGCAAAATAATTTCTTACAATATTTGTTAGATAACAGATGCACATTTTAAAATCATCTGTTATCTAATTTAATAACCAATTAGTATCAATCATGAAGGAAAAAGTTTGAGGTGAAACTATGAGCTACGAAAAATTATTTTGCTTCATGGTATGAGGTGTAATTTTAAATGAAATATTTAAATGACGCATGCCAAAAGGTTTACTAGTCAAGGTGTTAGTCGTTGCTAGGCAACACCTTGTTTCTAATTATTATTTTCCTTGCTGGAAAGGAATATAGTGTAGTTTACGAGTTATTAATATCTAAAAAAAAGAGTTACGTCGCAGTATATATTCAAGAGTTGACCTCCATTCCATGCCACGCAATCGGTTCGGCTGAAGATGTGCAGATTGTTACGCGGAAATCAAAGATTATAGGAGTTTATGACAAATGAGTTTATGCCATGTGGTTTCCGGTAGAGTAGAATAGGACCACTCCAACTCTTCCCGTGAATGTCGTGCAAGGCGACTAAGGGAAATACATTATAAAACATCAATCAGGCCTCCCCAAACTGCCTGGCCAGCGCGGGGAGTGTAGGCCAAATCCTCCGTCTATCTCCGGCAGATGAGAGAGGGTTGTGGTCCTGTAGTGGAGACAAAAATAACCCGATGATGATGATGACAAAAAGACTTTTGTAAATTTAACGTTTCAGACGGTAAAAAAGTTCATGGAATGCTGATATTAATCCCAATACTATCTGCATAATCGCGACTGTCAGTTACTCGCATGACACACGCCACATCCACGCGCCTTGACCGGCGCGGCGCGTGCGCAGCGTGCCAAGTAGGCGAGGTCGACACACGGACAAGACAAACTTACATTTATATTTGTATGGGTTTATATGAATGAGAGATCGAAAGTGATCATATAAGAAACAACGATCTCTATGTACTATTAGATGGAGCGTTCCAAACAATCTCTGTTCCACGCAACCTGCGTCTCTGGGAGCCACAACTCGGTTACATTCACAATGAAACTTGTGCGTTACTACGCAGAACATTAAATTATTTACTAAATATTGACGCTATTTACCCGTAGCGTACCCTGCCCTGCCCGGTACCTATGTGGCAAGGAAGGCATAATTTTTGGCCCATATTTAATAATAATCGCATTTAATAATAGCCGCACTAACTCAGACTCAAATGTTGCACATCACTTTCTGAAAAATAGAGTTGTTCAATCGTGGAACAGGCTCCCAGATGAAGTGGTTTCAGCCAAATCAATAAACTCCTTTAAAAATCGCCTTGACAACTGGCTGAAAACTAATACTGTTTAAAAGTTAAAATCCAACACTGTGAAATAGACACATCAGCATATTTGCTGCTCGTCTATAATATAAATAATAATAATTATTAATATTTATTTCAGATCAAGGATCCATATATGTTTGAAATCGGTTCAGTAGTTTTTGAGTTTATTCGTTACAAACATACAAATCTTTCCTCTTCATAATATTAGTGTCGATAAACGCTAATTGGGCTATCATGCCTAATTGTCCCCCAGTGCACTGTTTACTAACATTCGAGTAGCATTTGAAATGAACACAATACTGCAACATGTGCGTAAAGGTTTTCGCAAAATGGCGCGACGCAAACCGTCCTTGCTACAGCCGCAGATGTCTAAGATGAGAGAAAAAATTGTAGAAATATGAATCGTAGGTTTGAATAAGTATAATAGTTTCCATTTTTAAAGAAAGATTCCCCTCTAGTATCGGTGCCGCTTCCTGCGTCAGTTCTTCCATGAACTATGGAATAAAATAAATAAATATCTCAGACATTCACACCAATTATCCAGTCCCAAACTAGGCAGAGCCTGTGCTATGGTTACTAGATAACGGATACACATACTTAAATAAATATATAAACATCCAAGACTTGGGTACAAACATTCATATTCGTCATACGAACATCGAACATTTGTCCCTAGCGGGATTCAAATCCGCAATCTCCGGCGTGGCAGGTCGAGAGCTACCCCATTCCGCCACGGAGGTCGTCAAATAAAGAGTAATTGAACTGAATGGAAGGAATATTCCCACCTCCTCACCATCCCTCCCCCCCCTAACTCCTCAAAACGAGGATCAACGGAGGTACGCAACACATAACATCTACCAGTGAAAGTCGGGCCAGTCCCAAGGACTGAATCTACGCTACCTTGGACCCCAGGCAAATTAAATTAAAAAAGTAAAGAGTCGAAGTAGGAAAAGAGGTCCCACTTGAATGGAAGGAGTAGTCGCTACATCATCATATTAGCCCACAGACGTCCACTGTTGGACATAAACATTCCCCAATGAACGCCACCACATCCGGTCCTCCGTCCTCCACATCCAACCGCTTCCGGCCACCTTCCGGATCCGCGGTCTCTACTCCGGAACTCTGCTACTAAATACTAGTCCTAAAATAAAGGAAATTCTCCCCCCATTCCTCCACTTTCCCAAAGGAAGGACTGCCCTCTAGTCAGATGATCATTACTTCTCTAAACCGAAATACAGTACCTCTCTGAACGCGCTCCGCATCACTGCGAGAGTGTCTTTACATTCAGTTTCCATTGCTTGCATTAAAATTGTTTACAGCCCCATCGCATCAACACGCGAGATGTTGCTTTTATAGCTGCAGTAAAAGCAGTACCATTATTTCACTAGCAATAACAGCAATGTACGATCTGGATAGCTATGACTAGCTGCTGTCGAATTTATTAATACATATAAGAATTTAAACTTATGACATTTAATATTAGAGTTTCCGATCTGGATCCGAACTTATCGAAAATCGATTTTTTGCCAGTTCGATCTCCTAATGATTAGACAACATCTAATCGATCTTCTTAAGAGGGAAAGAAGTCTTTTACTATACAAGCAGCGAGGCTCTGGAACCAACTCCCTGTCCACGTTCGAAAGTCCCCCTCCCTGGTGTCCTTTAAAAACAGCTTAAAAAAGTACTATGGGTTCAATACCGAAGCTTTGAGCTGACTTATATTACAGTATATAAACTACTAATAAGTATTTATTGGGATATATAATGTAATAGTATATATATATATATATTTATATGTTATGTGTATGAATTTATGTATATATAGATATTTGTATCATTCACTTATTCGTGTATTGTCTATGGTATATTGGTCGTTTATGTTTATGTAATATGTATTTTCAAACTTTATTAAAAGTAGGTACATTTCTTTATCAAATGTGGTACTAAACGCATTATACTTGTCCTTTCGGTTACTCTAAGGTTGACTGGAAGAGATCCCTAAGTGGGATAAGTCCGCCTTTGTACACGTTTAAATCCTATTTTATCAACCGACTTCAAAAAAGGAGGAGGTTCTCAATTCGACGGTAGGTTTTTTTTTTGTATGTTTGTTATGCGAATACTCCGCCAATTCTGAATGGATTTTGATGGTTCATATTGTGTATGGTAGGTCATACTTCAGAGGTGGTCCCATATAAATTATCGAAATTCATTCAACGCTTTTTTTATTGTTGTTGTTGTTATTTTTGGTACAATAAAACGTTTACATACATACATACGAGATCGATCGAATGAACCTTACAGGAGCTATTAACCTGTCCGTACACGTGTGTATGTTCAAGTAAACGAACGAGAGAGGGACAACGTTATAAGTCAACGTATAAGTGCTTCTCTTTCTAACTGGTTGGTACTACGCGACGTGCTAGTTGCGTGCGCCGTCGGGGGAGGGGAGTGTTGCTTCCTTACGTAGTTATTAGTATTATCTGATAGTGGGGGCTGAGTTAAAAGACCTTCAGAGGAATGTGACAGTTATCTAGTAGGGCTATGCGATACCTTAGAAAACATTCGGGAAGCACATTGCCAGTTTATAGCGCGTTGGCGTAGCACCTAGTTTAGTGCACGTTTAGTGCCACACGATACACAATTACAGGAACACTAGTGTCCTATAAGATGGATTTTAACACACATAAAAAAAAATTCGTTGCTTACCACCTCGCACACCGCTATAGCAGTCGACTGTCATAGCAGTGCGTCACATTTAAAGACGCACGAGATGTGCAATACAAAGATGCCATAGCTGCCGTAAAATCTCCATACAAATAACGTGTTCAACGCATGTGACTTAATGTCTGCGAACGTGTCAATCAAATATTGTTAAGCACTCAGATGGATAGACTCATTTTGTTCAGCAAATAATAGATAACCTAAGCAGAAAGCGTGTAGTACGAAAGAGAATGTGCTGACGTTATAACGTTGTTCCTCTCTCGATAGTTTACGCGCCAGGCTGGTGCGCTGGTAATAGTCATCATCATGTCAGCCCTAAGACGTCCACTGCTGGACATAGAACGCCACCACACCCGGTCCTCCGCCCTCCGCATCCAACCGCTACCGGCCACCTTCTTCAGGTCGTCGATCCACCTGGCGACAGGGCGTCCCACTCTACGCATGCCTCGCGAACTCGTCTGCCCTAACGGCCGTCGGATCTGCGACACATGTGGCCCGCCCACTGCCACTTCAGCCCGCTAATACTCCGAGCATAGCCCTATCCATAGCTCGCTGAGCGACTTGAAACTTGTGGATCAGGCCCACCGTCAGTGTTTGTAATATAGTAGGTGTTTAAACTTGTTCGCTTGTCTCGAGTGTCGGGGGTGAGCTCAAAGTCTCAATGCTTTTAGCGTTTGGCTTTTATTTTAAACTAAAACAACTTTTAGTTGAAATGTCCCCCAAAAGTTTAAAGAGTTACTTTAACAAACGGTCCGAAATAGGTATTCAGTAACGAACGGGGTTGACAAAACTAATTTGAATTTTAAGTGAGGTATTGCAACTTTTAGAGAATTTGCTAACTGTGTTTTGGTTTCGCATTTTAACTTTTAATTTTTTAATAATCAGTTGTTCATTTCAACTTGATTTTTTTCTTTGTAAATTATATAAAACCTGACTGACAACTGACGAACAGCATAAACCTTAGGGTCTAGAAACATCCTCCACCATTGTCCGCATTAGGGGTTCATCATCAGGTTATTTTTGTCTCCTCTGCAGTAGGACAACCCTCTCTCATCTGCCGGAGACAGACGGAGGAGTTGGCCGACACTCCCCGTGCTAGCCAGACGGGTTGGGGAGGCCTGATTGATGTTTTATAATGTATTCCCTTAGTCGCCTTATAAGACATCCTCGGGGAGAGTTGGAGTGGTCCTATTCTACTCTACCGGAAACCACACAGCATTAGGGGTTGTGTTTCTAAAAATCCCTTTTGTCATTTGATCTATGATTTCCGCAGACAGTTAAAATCATGTTATTCGCGGTTTTACTGCCTACACTCGCACGCTACACCATGCCGGCACTCCATAGAAGCGAACAGATGGCAGGTATAAAAATTGACCGGAAACAGCTGGACGCGGAGGGCGGGGGACCGGGTGTGGTGGCATTAATTAGGCATGGCCTATGTCCAGCAGTGGATGTCTAAGGGCTGATTACAGACGCACCAGCCTGCGCGTAAATAACTGTAGGGCTGCTGAATCGAGCGCACGAGCAAAGTCAAGGCACAAAAACTGACACTCACCTCCTGGCGGATAGTCGCAAAACAGAGTACAGCTGGCAGTACTCACTACCGGGTTGTCGCCGCCCGTCGGCGCGACGTTTTATGAGTTAGAAAGAGAAGCATTTATGTTGTTGATGTATAACGTTTACCCTCTCTCGATCGACTATGCTCGCGCTCTGGTCCTACGCGCTGTAGTAGGTTATTAAATCTGCTCACCAAAATAGATGGAGACATACTTACATGAAGTGCCGAATGTGTGGCCATACTTGCTATTATACTGTAGCTACTTCCATTGTCCTTCGCCCGAATTTTAGTTAAAATAACTTTTTTTATTATTAATGCTCTTGCCTTTTAAACCTTGGTTTGGCAAAGGCCAGAGAAGCAGAATACATTTGCTACCACGGGACAGGTAATACTTATTTTTATACTGTGTTGCAAATAGTAGCAAGTAGTTTTGGTAATTTCCCGAGAATATTCTCCTGGCCGAGAATTTATGAGACTTAAAAAGTAAAGCCACTTTTCTCCACGATTGCCAATGCAACTTATAGGGACGAAATTATTCAAAGTACATACATACATAATGCTCACGCCTTGGTCCCACAGGGGTAGACAGAGACGATGGATCGCCACTTTGCGCGATTCTGACACAAATTCATGCACCTCCTTTTAATCATCTCACTGCGGACCCCAGACTTTTTGAGGACGTCACCATTTTGATCCTTGAACGTCCTCCTAGGACGACCTCTAGCTGTAGTTCCTTCCACATTTGCGCTGTAAATTTCTTTTATCACTTGTATCATTTATTGAAAGTATTAGTGCGGCCAAGGCACAGAGTCTTAAGCGCCGCAAATACTTTAACCTGACAGCTGACTACGAGTTCGCGGCGCTCGCTGTAGAGACCCTGGGCCCGTGGTCAGCCGACACGAAGGCGTTCGTGGAGGCTCTGTCGACCAGGCTGGTCCACGCCTCCGGAGACCTCAGGGCTGGCGCCTACCTCGCACAACGTGTGAGCCTGGCAATCCAGCAAGGTAATAGCGCCAGCGTCCTAGGGACTATGCCTCACCACGAGGGGTTGGACGGCGTACACCTGTTGTAAATAATTGATTTTCTTATAATTACTGTATTGTTAATTAATAATTTGATTTATTTTATAAACATGATTTAAGTATTAGTTCATATTCTACCCGCTATCAGCCGAGCGCTTACACGCAAGCAAAAGCTTTCGTTTCCTAACAAGACACTATTAGCTCTGAAAACAAGAAGGTATTTACAGTTGTTTATTTTCTCGAATAGCTGCTTCACTTCAAAATATACTTAGGCCAATTTTGTTGTTTACTTCTGAAGTCTACGTAATTTTTAATGGACTTTAAAAATAAACGTCTCAATTTAGATGCATAATGCCTAGGATCTATTATTAAACCATGGATTCATCCTATTAAGCTGAAAGTAAAAAGTTTAATCGACTCCTTCACACATTAAATAATGGTCATTGTACAAAAGGTATATTGAATCTGTATTGTTAATGCTAAATCCATGCATAATGCAATATGTAACACTGGCAACACCACCCTTTCCTTTCTCTCTTCATCTCACATACTCGTCTATCAATCTATCTCACTTCTTCTCAATTACGGATGTACAATTCATTTCACGTCACATCCGGTTGGTCGCCTCGCTGCCATGATGACCCGAGAAGATCAGTTCACTCCGAAAGATGATACTACTAACAAGAAAGTATTGAACTCCTGCGTCGCGACCGTTAAATCCACCTAACCCGAGGCCGTGCCTGTTACAAAAATATTTTAACCTTTGCCGGTCTTCAAATCCAGTTATTGTCAAAGAAAATTAAGTACTGTCATATGACGTTTTCGCACTTATCCGTATCCGATTCGTATTTGTTTCTGATCCGGTTTGGCCATCTTAGTAATTTTATGGACGATTGCGCACTCATACGTAAACGGTACGTATTCGATACGTAAATTCTCAGTTCGGATCGTTTACGGATAAAAACCGAGCCGAAGTGGCCGCCATATAAATTGTACGTACACTTGCCCACTACACTCGATTAAAAACGGATCAGTGCGCAGACGCTATACGTGAAATTTCCTTGCCGTATTTTTACGTATCGAACAAGAATCGGATACGGATAAGTGCGAAATCGCCCTTATACTACTTAATTATACAAAAAAAAATCGTCTCATTGTTTTCATCCTAGCTAATCCTATATTATAAATCTGAAAGAGAGTGCTTTATTTGATGGGATATATTTGTGAGTGTATGTGAGTGTGTGAGTCACGTGCGTGGAGTGCCAGGTAAGGAACCCTAAAAAGAAAGCTGGATAAGGAATTCCAAGACGAGTTTACTAATCTACCGTGATGAGATGAGCTGTTTGATCTTTATTACCTTAATCTTATTATTTACTCATATTTTGAGGATATAAAATTGTTGTCTATATCCTCATACTCATAAGGGTATATTATTTTGTCTCTCTTGGCTTGTCTTTGACGGAAAAAGTAACTTCAAAGAGGCTTTCATGTCCTATACAATATTAAAATGTGACATCTATCTAACAAATATGTATCGTAAACATTTTCGAGAAAAAAGCATAATAACTGTATAGTTAGTTACCTGTGCCTTTTTCCTCAAGGAAAGAATGTTACTTAAAAATGAAACATATTTCCTTTGACATGTTATTAGAGGAAAGAAATGAAACTGTCATTCAGCTGTCAATCTTGAAAAATGATTTTTTTCTATCTTATGTGAGGTTTCTTCATATCAAGAATATCAATTAAAACAAAGGCTATATATATAATAAAACTGTAACTGGTCTATGTCTGTACATGTGAGATATTGTAGAAAAGTTTGTATTTACAGGGCCAATAGAAGTCAATAATTGTTTTTAGAATTTTTATCGGTCTGTATATAAGTTTGTTATCTCATCACGCAAAAACTACTGAATGAAATTTGATGCAGTTTTCTCAGTTGTCTTCCTGTAGGTTTAACTTAAAACCTGGTGCATGTTTCATCTTGATACGCCACTGAACCTAAGATATTAATAAAGTATTTTTTTCTGAAATCCTTTATGCAATATAACAAAGAAGTATAATTATTATGTTCTGTTGTCCATGCGAGCGGAGTCGCGGGCACAGCTAGTACATAATAAATAAATAAAACGTCCTACCTGACGTGACCTATAGCGCAGAAATGTAGACTCTGACGGTGGACCTGATCCAAAAGTTTCAAGTCGCTCAACGAGCTATGGAGAGAGCTATGCTCGGGGTTTCTTTGAAGGATATGATTCGTAACGAGGAGATCCGATGAAGAACGAAGGTCGCCGACATAGCCGAAAGGATTAGCAAGCTGAAATGTGCTGAAGTTCTAGAGTGGAGACCGCGGATCGGCACGCGTTGGGTTGGACGCCCCGCCGACAGATGGACCTAACCTGAAGAAGATGGCTGGAAGCGGCTGAATGTGGAAGGTAAAGGACCTGGTGTGAGGAAGGCCTATGTCAGCAGTGGACGTCTAAGAGCTAATATGGTGATAATAAAAATACATATAAATCCTACTAATATTATAAACGCGAAAGTTTATAAGTATGGATGGATGTTTGTTACTCTTTCACGTAAAAACTGCTGTATGGATTTTAATGAAACTTTACAATAATATAGCTTATACATCAGAATAACACATAGACTACAATTTATAAAGATATTGTGTGAATTGTCCAAAATATCAAGTAAGTAGGAAAAAATCTACCATCTGCGAGCTATTCTGGCGTGCGCTGCCAAAACCGCTAGAGTTACACATATGTAATGTATGATGGAAATGTTTATCTTAAATAGTCCTACAAAAAAGCCCGCCACAGTGTATATCTATATCTTATGTAATAATAATAATAATAATAAAATCATTTATTCATCTCTTAAAAAAATTTACATACAATAACTCCGCCAAACTGTATAATACAGTTTGTTGGCAGAAATAGCTCTCTTACTTTATACACATCTATGGCAGAGAATACTAACTATCACTACGCAATGGTGAATAGCAAAGCAAAGTTACAAAGTTTTTAAATATGATATTAGCACAAAAAGATTGAGGTTAATGAGTTTACTAGATATTTCTTATATTTATTTCTGAAAGTGTTTTTGTTGATTACATTGCTTCTGATGCCTAGTGGGATAGTGTTAACAATTTTGGGTACCAAATACTGCCTTGTTCTTTCACCATAGTAGTTGCAGACTCTAGGCACACAAAACAGTTGTTGGTCAACACTCCTGGTGTAGCGTGAGTGGTCACTTGGTGTCAGATATTGACCGCACTTAAAATTTTCTACAGCTAATAGGAGCTTCACCTTCTCATGGACTGGTAGTATTCGACATATTGCAAAGAGTTTCTCATAATCCTGTTTACAGTTATCTTTCGTTTGTTTGTTTACTAAAGTCTTTATAAATCTTTTTTGCAAATTTTTAAATGTGTAAGCCATTATAGCCAAAATAGTGAACCATAACTACAATAAAAATTGATAATTTATTTCAAATTCACATTTGGTAGTAATAAATTGATTCCTAAATGAAAATAGATACTTTTATCGCTACTGGTATTTAAAGTAGATAAAATATGTCTTTCACGCTAGATTAGGTCCTGGAATAGGACATAGGATAGTTTTTATCCCGAAATAACATCCCATTCCTACGGGAAATACATGATAATTTGTGATGTTAAGTTTTCCACGCGGACGAAGTCGCGGGCAACAGCTAGTTATTATTACAAATAAAAGTACAGTGTTCAAAAAGATACTTGTCGTGTCCATTGTCATAGAAGACACTTCGGTCACACCCCTGGCACTCTATTAATTACCTACTACTACTACAGGCGTACCAGCCTGTGCGTACACGTGCGTTCCGAATAAGACAATTAACTTTACTCAAACAGAATCGTAACACAAAAGTCTCATTGATACCTCGTCCATCACACGACGCGTGTCGGTGACACGCCCGTCCCCTGAAATTAATGGTTGGCCTCCCCTGACTTCCGATGCGTTCTGCAATAACGGGCAAGGCTTACCAACTCACGGTCCGGTGGACCCGGCGAAGGACGACTGTACGACGTAGCTCGTGAAATTTATGAGTGCTCGTTGGAGCTTCATTAATAAAAGTCTAATAAATTTTGGAATATGCGACAGTAGCACTCATTGTCGCAATATCTTGTCTTATTCTGCATTATCAGATAGCTGTTGCCCGCGACTTCGCGTGGACAACTTAACATCACAAATTATTATGTATTTCCCGTAGGAATGAGATGTTTTTTCGGGATAAAAACTATCCTAAGTCAACGATCTCTATGTACTACTAGATGGAGCGTTCCAAACAATCGCTCTGTTCCACGCAAGTAGCCACAACTCTTTCACATTCACAATTAAACTTTTGCAGTTACTAGGCAGAACATAACACACACGTAGCGCTGTCAAATTTTAAATGTGTGCCTTCAGAATCGGGCCCCATGTATATAGGTAATTAATTTTATTTATTGGTATGCCCTTACTGGTATATAAACTATTCTCCTACCTTTATTTAGCTGAAAACCTACCTTTTTTCTATTCTTATGCTCTACCGAAAGGTTGTCTGGAATAAATCGCTTTTAGCGATAAGACCGCCTAGATATACATAGTAAGCTACTTTATTATTGTATCTTTGTTTTTATCTTGCAATAAACAGTAATTGAATTGAATTACTCACCTATGTATGATATTTTTGGCCAATTACCAGCGTTGTGATAAATTAAACAGAACTGACCAATAATAAATCCCACGATTACCCATAAGTTTACATGTTGACTATCCCTGACTATGAGGCTGTTATCACAGCTGTTTGTTAGATCCATTGTACCCAGTTGAGAGGGATCACATTATATTTGGTTTCAATGTAAAGCAGCAAACAGTGAACTAAACTGAACATGCTGTAGATATTAATTTTTTAGGTTGATTCGTCCTTCGGACAGGCAAAAGTCGCTAGACTATACAGCCAGGTCATTTTTAATAGGATTTCTTAGTTTTTTGCAGCTTATAACGCCATTTTCAATTTGATTGAACCACAGGCGACACTGGTCTTGATACTCGTATAATTACAGAACTCCCTTACTAACGTTGATAGTAAACTTTAGTAAGGGTTGAGGTTAGGAAGTTCACTGCTTTAAGAAAATCAGCTTAGTCACGTTTATTTATGTTTCCTTCATAATGTACATACGCACAGACACTTGTTGTATAATATACTATCCCTACTAAACACCAAAGCCCGAAGTATACATTATTTTGGAAAAAACAAATACACAACAAACTGTTCTCCAAAAAACGCGGGAACCGTCCTCCTGTAGATATTAATCCTAGAGTAGTTCATCATCATCATCAGGTTATTTTTATCTCCACTGCAGGAGCACAACCCTCTCTCATCTGCCGGAGACAGACGGAGGATTTGGCCTACACTCCCCGCTGGCCAGACGGGTTGGAGAGGCCTGATTGACGTTTTATAATGTAGAGTAATTACGTTCGTTTATTTATAAAGGATAAAGAATTATGTTTTTTTTTCAGGTAGATTGAAAATTAGCTCTTTTAACAAAGCACACTTCTAGAAGATTACAATTGTAAAAGTATACTAAACCAAATATAAGACTAAACTTTGGACGTATTTCGGCTGATGAGATGAGAAATGTTAGAGGAACCATAGAACCCTAATAGAATGCCACTTTTGGTGGGCTGTGCATTGGGGGATTTGCCATAATCACCACGCTTGGCAGGCGGATTGGTAATAGCAGTAATGATCATGATATACACAGGAGAACACTGCTGACCGTAGCTGATCCAATCCCTTAGTCGCCTTGATGACACAAGATTGGGGTGGTCATATTCTAAGCCGGTAACCACACGGTCATATACATACATCCTATAACATATTTAGAGTTAAATAATAACAATAAACACCACACTCTCCACCCAAACTGGGATAATCCTGTGCAAAGGGGCAACACAAACAAAAATGTCGTCTTTAATACAAACATTGACTTATGCGCAACAGGCAGGCTTCAGGCTTGTCAAAATACACTAACGACCAAAGACAACTTGTGCCCTTTTCACGCATCCGAGGTCAGTTTGAGACGTTAGATCTCCGCTAGGGAATTATTTGTGTGAGAGCTGATTGTGGGGAGAAGGGGAAAGTCTTTCAAAAAGAAAGAAAGAAAGAAATACAAACAAAGCAAAAAATGGCACACACATAGAATAAATAAATAATAATAAATAAATAAAATAAATAAATAAAATAAATAAATAGTTAAAATAGTATGCGTGTGCCGTGGCAGCAAAAGGGCAAACGACTCAGCATATGCCTAGACCAAGTAAGGTGCTAGGCGCTGATTTTCAGTCGCACCCGATGCAGACAAGTTTGTCTACAGTGCCAAACAAAGAAGTAATAAATATGATATGTGTATGGGAAAGGGATTAGCAATAAGGAAATTTCAACTTTATTTAAAAGAAAATTATATATCTGTAGACAATGCGAGCGGAGACGCGGGCACAGCTAGTAATTAATAAAATTCCGGGAAACTGAATGTCCATATTTATCTACCCGGGCACAATTTTTTTTTGCATGTACATAAATTACACTAGAGAATCTGTTTACACCAGAGAACGTAAAGAATCCGAGGTCAGTTTGAGACCTTAGGTCTCTGCTGAGGAATATGTTGTGAGATCTGATTGTAGAGGTCAGAGTACTAAAGATACTAACCAATCAGAGAAGCTGTAAACACTAGAGACAACGACCTCTAACTAGACACGGTAAAGGACTCGAGGTCAGTTTAAGACCTTAGGTCTGCGCTGAAGAATGATTTGGTTAGTTAGATCTGATTGTCGTGGTCAGAATGCCAAAGATACCTAACCGATCTGGATAGCTGTGTGTGTAGCGATGATAAAGAAACCTGGATTGTTGGATTTTCATTGATTTTGATGCTATACTCAACGTTCTCGTTCTATGAACATTGTTTCTATTCAAAGAGGTGTATTGTCAGAGCGACCTTATTCGACTTAAAATATACCTGACCTGACCTTCACTTTTGGCTGTTTGTTTTAAAACTCTCAAGAAGCGTTACAAATTGTTTTTATTCAGCTTCCAGTAACTCCCACAAGTCAACCGTGGTTGTTTGTATCCTGTGATAACTTGTTATTTTGTTCGTATGATGAATATGAATGTTTGTACCCAAGTCTTGGATGTTTATATATTTATTTAAGTATGTGTATCCGTTATCTAGTAACCATAGCACAGGCTCTGCGTAGTTTGGGACTGGATAATTGGTGTGAATGTCTGAGATATTTTAAAAGATAATGAAAAACTTTTGGTCGGATTCTCGTTAGGGCGTATCTACCAACGAGAAACTGGCAAAAAGTTTTCCGTTTGCTGTTTTTACGGACTGTATTTGGTATGCAAAACCAATTCAAAAGTTGCAGTTTGCAGTACGTCTGTCTACGTCTTTTGAGGTATTTGTTCCCTTGTACATAAATTACTGTAAGAAAAGACTTTTATCTTAAAAATCTAGAGAAAGATCTAGAGACTATAAAGATCTTTTATTTGAAGTTGGATCTGCCCCCCACCCGTTGGATCAGAGAAGCGATACCTACGCATGCCTACGCTTTCTATTTATGCCAGAGTCAGCCTTCTGCCACTGTTACTAACACTTTATGGGCAACGCCTGTTTTTTTAAAGCTATGTCAATCTAGAAGGACATTGCCAGGCTGGCGCAACTCATTAGTAAAAAATCCGTTGTATGAAACCGACAGAGTTTTTAATGGCGGCCAAATCCATCCAAATCAAGAAGAGCACTGAAACCCAAAATTGATAGAGGACTCAGTGGTCTTCGTAACCAGACGGATTATAGAAACCGATGTATGAAACGGACACAGTTTTTAATGGCGGCCTAATCCGTTCAAATCAGGAAGAGCACTGAAACCATAAAATTGTTATGGGACTTGGTGGTCTTCGTAATCAGACGGATTACATGTTGCTTTTTTCAAGAATTTTGTATGGGAGTCCCGTCGTTTACTAGTTATATTCTCTTTGGACATTGCCAACAGTGAAAAGTTATTTAAAACCTTATTTATATTTTCTTTTGAACTTATAATAACAAAAGTCCATCAACATAAGTCTTAAAAACACAAATGTTATTTAATCCCCGTCATCTTTATTCTGACAGAAAAAGGTCCAGCGAGCATAAAACCAATAAATACCCAATACGAAAACATTCGGGCAAAGTTGACTCCGTCCAGGGTTACCACAAGCACGTATTTGTTTGGATTTTAACCCTTGGCCGAATGTTGTGTTCCGAAGTTGTCTGTAATTTTTGGCTCTGATCCAAGCTTCGATTGAGTTTCAAAAGTTCTTATTTTGTAATGCAAGGCATGAATATAATAAAAATTCAGCAAAGTGTACGTTGTACACATTCTGTGGATTATGTTTAGTTTTAATTTGGTGATGACTATAATAGTTAAGTATGTACAAGAAAAAAACCACGTTTAAGACAGTTGTTTTACCAGGATAAAGACTTCGTAAGGTCAGTAAATCGTTCACAGGGCAATGTATACGCTTCTATAACAAACTACTAATCTTAAATATAACTGACAGAAAGTTTAAGAATCACATTAAAAACAATTTTGTAAGAAATCCTACTATAAAATAGTCGATAATATGAATAAAAAGATGCCTGGGCCATACTAATGTTGCTTCAGCTTCGCACAATCCTTATATGGAAGTTTTTTTTTACAGCGCCAGCCCTAACAAGCTGTTGTCGATTAAAAACTTTATAAATGCCGTAAAAACTTGTTGTTATTTTTATTTTCATGATATTTCCATATTTTTTCTATCATTGATAGGAAATATTAGATGTAGTTTCAAATTTCAGCTCTATCGGTGCAAAAGTAGATTTATCCATTGGACAGACAGACGGTCGACAAAGCTTCGCTCTTAAGGGTATCCTATGTATATTTGGAGACAAGTTAAGGACCGTCGAAGGAATATGACAGTTACATATAGCAGTGGCAACCCTATCCGTGTCAGGCCGCATAACTGACCGCAAATCTTTGTGAATAACAATATTTCCATAATATTAGGAAAAAAGGAGGAAATTCAGACCCTTTCTGAGATATAATAAGCTTAGGATCGACTTACATGATGGGACCATTGGATAATTCTGTTGGTATTTATTTGGCAGAATAAATCGTAATATTCGCTTATTATATAGTTGACAATATGGGATTAGGGATAGGCAGAATATTAAGAAAATAATAATTGACCGCCGGAAACCCGGATGTACAGTCAGCTACAGTCGTATCTTAGTACATAAATGTTGGAGCGGGATACCTCAGTGACGGAGATAAACACTACGAATAGTAAATCGAGTATATTGTTAGGTTTAAAATATATCGTATTAAGTACATCGTAGTTTTCACAGAACAGTTAATAGAACAAGAACAACACGTTTTTTCCTGTGACACTTACACATGACAAAACCGCAGAGGCTGCCAGTAACTCATGAACGAGTATGGAACCTCTATGTTCGAACAATAAAAAAAGCGAAATCGATTGGGCGTGAATGCCCTATAGTACTCGTATTAACTGCTGGGTTATACAAAAAAACAAGGTATTCCCCGTAAAATAGGTATATTACGTGCAATAAAAGGGTTGCGTTTAAAATCCGGCTGATTTCTTTAAGTTCATTTTCTTTTCTCATAACCTAAGAAAAAAAACGTCACAAAATAAGTTTTCAGTAAGCATTTTATTTTATATAAAATATTTGATTCGTTTTTCTGAAATAAAATTTTTAACATTTCTTAATTTCTACGGTTTTTAATTTAAAACAATCAGTCAAACTTTGCAAATATCTCAAAAAATATATATTTTTAGAAATTTCTATAATTTTTTCAATAGTTATATTACCAGGCAATTCAAAGAACAATGCCCAAAATTGTATAGGAGTTGGGCTAAACAGTGCGTCTGGACCAAAATGTCGGCAAAATACAGGAAATATACTAAGGATTATTATATAAAGAAAATCGTTTAACTATTTGATGGGAAATTTGAATAATCTTACTTGGAATGAAATCTTCGTGATTTTTAGTCGACGAAGGTTTATTGCGTTCGACACAACAATTACATAGATTTTTTCACCCAAAGACACAATGTACAAACGGAGACAAAACAGTATCTCAACATGACATCTGACATGACGTAATAAGTACGAAACCATTGTGCTTATCCAAGGATCTCTATCAACTACTAGATGGAGCGTTCCAAAAGATAGCTCTGTTTCACTAAATACTGACGTTATTTACCCGTAGCATCAATATTTAGTAATAATTAAATGTTCTGCGTAGTAACTGCACAAGTTTCAAAGCGAATGTAAACGCGTTGCGGCTCCCGGACCGCAGTTGCGTGGAACAGAGCGATTGTCTGGAATGCTCCATCTAGTAGTAGATAGAGATCGTTGTGCATATCGATAGTGAGGTTCTACTACACCGACTTATAAAATTGATTAATCGATATTCATTTTTCTACGCCATTTTGTATTCGAGAGAATATAAAATGGCTTAGTGGTTCGAGGCATATCATCAGATAGAATAGAATAGAAATAGAATAGAAAAATATTTATGATACGTTTATAGAGTAGGCCCCTCTTCACACACGCATATCTACTATCGTTCTAACACAAGAACGCACATATTGTCGTCGCCGACACCGACGAGGACCTCTTAACACATACTAACTCTAGGCACTTACTCCAAAATCCTCCTCAGGAGAGCCTTCCAAGCCCTGGAGCGCGAGAAAACGTCAAATAAGAGAAAAAATAGCTTTCGGCAGTAACGACTCAATATGAGAAAATCATAATAACCCTCTTTACTGAGTAGTCGGTATGGATAGACCGCTGGGGGGCACTTCCGGGGCGTTTTGTAAGACTAGTGTATGCTCGGTGGTTTTGCTTGTATTGAAGTCCTTGTCTATAATAATCTTTATCATTTGGCTAGACTGTGAATCTCGTAGTAAGTGAGATTCGTCAATCTAAATCATTGCATGTGATTAAAGATCGCCTTAAAAAGCATTTTCTCTCACAATAGTTGTGCCTAATTTAATATAGTATATTACGTACGGTATATGTATTGTATTATAAACTATATATGTATATATGCTAGGTATGTATTTAAGTATATTTGTATGTAAATTTAATTGTGTAATATTTTTACTAAGTATTTACCATGTTCTAAAATTATAAATCTCTCTTCTTTCACCTGCAATACTCTGTCGCTATGTCTTTCTTATTTTCCTTCTGATAGGTTGCCTGGAAGAAATCGCTTTAAGCGATAAGGCCGCCTTTGTACACTTTCCAAAAATCTGTACCTATTTTATTGTTATCCTTAATTTGTGTGCAATAAAGAGTTTATCTATCTATATACTTAATAATAATAATAAATATTACATATATACATCATCATCATCAACATAATTAGCCTGAAAGAGTCCACTGTTGGACATAGGCCTCTCCCAAGGTCCGCCACTGAACCATCGGTTCTTCTCATCCACTCACTGCCAGTCGCTTTACGCAGATCGTCGCTCCATCTAGCCAGGGGGCGTCCCACACTACGCTTGCCAAGTCGCGGTCTCCACTCGAGAACTCGTACATATATACATACACTTGTCTAATCCCAAACTAGGATTTCTCCTGTGCTATGGGAAATAAACAAGGATGATAGGACAATTCACAAATATAACATCCAGGCCGGGACCAACTTGTACAAATTGTATAAAGTTGTCTGTCCCCAGTGGGAATCGAATCAACGACCTCTGGCTCTCGAGTCGAATGAGCGAGCCACTAAGCCAACGAGGCAGTCAATGATGATGAAGTCATCATACACTTTATTGCACAAATAAATACAGTTACAAATTAAAATACTACAATTTAGGCGGTCTTATCGCTTTAAGCGATTTCA
Organism: Esperia sulphurella; assembly: GCA_947086405.1. Taxonomy (NCBI): domain Eukaryota; kingdom Metazoa; phylum Arthropoda; class Insecta; order Lepidoptera; family Oecophoridae; genus Esperia; species Esperia sulphurella. The sequence continues at coordinate 2,297,602 of OX352278.1, read as the reverse complement.
TCCAGACAACCTTAGGGTTCAAGCTGTGTAGTTTATTTTACGCATTAGGCAACATAGTTTTATATCAGCTCAAGTTTATAGTTATATTATAAATGCGAAAGTTTGGATTTTAGATACTCAATCACGCTTCAAGCTGGACGGATCGGGATGAAACCACACATATAGGTTAGGTACTGGTATAGGACATAGGATAGTTTTGATCCCGAATACCTACATAATAATTTGTAATGTTAAGTTGTCCTCGCGGACGAAGTCGCGGGCAACAGCTAGTATCTCTTATATTTACGAAATAATCGTCAGGCGACAATTAACGTTTACCTACTCCCTGAATATCTAATTTAATATAGTATATCACCTACGGTATATGTATTGTATTATCAACTATATATGTACGCATATCTATTTAAGTATATTTGTATGTAATATATTAATGTACTGCCGTGTGGTTTCCGGTAGAGTAGAATAGGAGCACTCCAACTCTTCCCGTGGATGTCGTACAAGGCGACTAAGGGAATACATTATAAAACATCAATCAGGCCTCCCCAACCCGTCTGGCCAGCGCGGGGAGTGTAGGCCAAATCCTCCGTCTGTCTCCGGCAGATGAGAGAGGGCTTTGCTCCTGCAGTGGAGACAAAAATAACCTGATGATGATGTATATATTTAGTATCGTTTGTTATGTATGTACAGGTACACACATGTCTACCCTTTCACGAAGTCTCTTAAAGAGATAAGCATTACCATTTGTACTGTACAAATTGTACATGTTTTTTTTTTCCTTATTGTTATTGTTTTGTATGTTCTTTCTTTTGTGTGTGCAATAAATTGTTAAATAAATTTCGGTTTGTCGGGTAAGTTCCTCGCGTTGTTTCTGCTCCTCGTGCAAGCGAATGTAATATTAAATTATCGTCCGATAAGCCGTGTGACGTGATCCCGGCGTGTGCACCCGATTCTTAGTTGTATATTATTTTTGTTTATGTGTAATATTGCACTGTATGTGTTTTGTTGCAGCCAATAAATAAATAAATATTCTATTCTATTCTATTCTATTCTAAATAAATAAAATAATGACAAAAATACAGACCGAGCGTAATTTTTCCGATTAGTAGACACCTAATAATGGGATACGATCTAACGGCAATGGGAGAGTCATTTTTCAAGCTTATCCCGGACAAGCCGATGTCCCCAGATTACGCAGGAAGCGTTGTGTGATTTTTACATTAGGCAGATTGGATATTACTAAATAAGATTTATCACTTTCTCCTGCTCAGCTCAGCACCTTTTTCGCAATACGTTTTATTCTTTGAGAAAATTGTGGGTCTGTAACAACGATCTCTATGTACTACTAGATGGAGCGTTCCAAGCAATCGCTCTGTTACACGCAACTGCGGCTCCGGGAGCCGCAACTCGTTCACATTCTCTTTGTAACTTGTGCAGTTACCACGTACGTTACGTTCATCATCGTCATCATTAGATTATTTTCGTCTCCACTGCAGGAGCACAACCCTCTCTCATCTGCCGGAGACAAACGGAGTATGACGGAGAAGGACGAAGGAGGTCCTACGCAGAACATTTAATTATTACTAAATATTTACGCTACCATGGAGTGCTTGATGGCTCAGCACAGGTAGACTTAATGATTGTAATGAATAAGATAAATCAAAGGTAGGGCCCTGTGCCGTTGGGTTTGTTGCCACTTCTTCCCCTCGGTTATACAGGTGGAAGTGGAGTAGTTTTAGGCAGAATTTGACGTCAAAAAGAGAATAATGTATTCCAATTTTGAAAATAAATATTTTGATTTTGATTTTGATTTGATACGCGTAAATAGTTTCAAAGTGAATTTGAACGAGTTGCGGCTCCCGGAGCCGCAGTTGCGTGGAACAGAGCAATTGTTTGGAACGCTCCATCTAGTAGTACATAGAGATCGTTAGTCTGTAATATTAATAAAAGCAGAAAAGGTCTAAAGGGAAAATCAGACCACTCTGTTATAGTTTTGGATTTTCTTTTCATTTTGCCGTGGTTCATCCCCAGTCTTCCCGTGACTAGGGGATTCCACCAGATCCAGGCAGTGTTCTCCTGTGTACATTAAGATCATTACTGCAATCACCAATCCGCCTGCCAAGCGTGGTGATTTTGGCAAATTCCCGCCAAAATGTGCATTCTATTGGGGAGGCTTATGTTCAGCAGTGGACGTATTTCGGCCGCAAACCACACGGCTTAAGAAATATTAATAGCACGCAATAAAGTTCATTTTTAAGACCGCAGAACTGAGTTTTGTAAAGAATAGTCTTATTTCTAAAAAAAAGTGTTAGAGACTTTGTTTTAATTTCCCTGTAATATTTATTGTACGCTGTACCGACATTTCTACAGCAACCTGTAGATGACACAGAGAACAAATAGTCGGCAAGAATAATTAGGACGTTTTTCGTGTATACGTGATATCGGTAAGTTTAACTCTCACGAGTTAACATTTAGTTAACTCATGAAAGTTAACAATATTTTGAAATTTTTATTTTAATATTATATACTGACATAGACAGTAGGTTATATCATCATCATCAGGTTATTTTTGTCTCCACTGCAGGAGCACAACCCTCTCTCATCTGGCGGAGACAGACGGAGGATTTGGCCTATACTCCCCGCGCTGGCCAGACGGGTTGGGGAGGCCTGATTGATGTTTTATAATGTATTCCCTTAGTCGCCTTGTACGACATCCACGGGAAGAGTAGATTATATACTGTGACATTGTAATTTATATTTTTTACATTATTTTATGACGATCCCTTTTACCATATAAGAATGACATGTAAAGTTGAGTTTTTAAAGATGTAAAAGTAATCAAATCTAGTCGTTATTATTAGTAAAATAAAAGTCTGTGAATATCTTATTAGTTGTTTGTATTTGTTTTATGAAGAAATAAATTAAAAAAAAGTAATTAAGGGGATTTCTGGATTTTTTTCCAGAAATCCCCTTAGCGTTTCCTTTGAGCATCGGCAGGGGATTTCTGGACTAAAATTCCAGAAATCCCCTTAAGGGGATTTTTCGCAGGGGATTATTGGAATAAGCCATACATACATTGTAATTTCTAATTATATTCTATACATCATCAACGTCTAAGAGTTTTACTCCGTCCGACGTTGATACTGTGACACACTAGCTGTACCTGCGACTCCGCTCGCGTGGACTACACAGTTATTTACATACTTTTATACCGACTCCAACCCCACGCCCACTCCCACTTTCCCACGCCCACATCCACTGCAGCTCCAAATGTAGTCCTAAAGTTCTAACTTGACGCAACCTGAATTAATTTTTTTATTTTTATAAATAAATATCTCAGACATTCACACCAATTATCCAGTCCCAAACTAGGCAGAGCCTGTGCTAGGGTTACTAGATAACAGATACACATACTTAAATAAATATATAAACATCCAAGACTTGGGTACAAACATTCATATTCGTCATACGAACATTTGCCCCTAGCGGGATTCGAACCCGCAACCTCCGGCGTGGCAGTCCGAGAGCTACCCGTGCCGCCACGGAGGTCGTCGAACATGATAATTATACTTCTTTGTTATATTGCATACCTACTAATGTATTTGAAAACTAAAAATTATCCTAATATTTGATTGAGTAAGCTGATTGCAATGAAATAAAGACTAAATATTACTCCGAGTAAAGCCCTATGTTTCCGTGAAAAGTCCATCAAGATCGGTTCAGTAGTTTTTAAGTGATGCGCGCACAAACAAACAGACAAATAAACAAAAATTCCAAAAATGATCTAAATGTGTTCTATTACTTATCCTTAGATCCCCTTATTTATTAGAAACTGTATTTAATCAATTTTATTTTATTACAATGTCTAAAACTGACGCCAAATTAGAGCTGTACCTCATGTGAGTCATGAGAGACAGTCACCGTCCCGACCACACTCCACCGTTCATTTCATTTAAAAGACATAAAGTTCTTAATTACCTCTCTGTCACGAGTGGTCATTAAATAAATGCTACATTGTAGAACTTGTGCCAAGTTACCACTCCTTGCTCCAAGTCTTTGTCCAAATTAAACAAAGTTTTAGTAGTATAACTTAAAATGCATTGTTACCAGAGCGTTTCGACATGCCGAGTCAGTTTTCATAGAAAATTTTGGGTCTATTTTTGGGTTTTATCCGTCTGTCTGACTGTCTGTCTAAATACTGAGCTATTTCTTTGCACTATTGTAGTTTTTTTTATTTTTTTAATTATATATATATATCACATGAAATCATAAACCGTCATAACTCAAAAAAGCATGTTTTGAGAAAACACGATTTATGCATATAGTAATAAGTCGTGTTTTCTCTAAACATGCTTTTTTGAATTACGACGGTTTATGATTTCATGTGCGATATGTATACTCTTTATTGCACGTAGATTAGGAACAACAATAAAATATAGGTACAGATTTATGGACCGCGTAGAAAGGCGGACTTATCGCTTAAAGCGATGTCTTCATGGCAGTGCCGTAACTAGCTTCTTTTACTTCAGTTGTGATACTAAATAACCTTATATTTTCTGATTAAGTTAAAACTAACAGTTAAATTTAATGTAGATTCAAAAATTAATCTAAAAACCACGTTTTTATGCGCCATAAAAATAATAAAATAACTCTCCGGGGGGTCTTGATGAAAGAGGACATACACACAGAAAACACAAACAACTTTGTAAGAAAGCCTATTATAAAATAAACGATTATTTGAACGACAAAGATGCCTGCTACTAATGTTGATTCAGCTTCGCAAAATATTTATTAATTGTATGCAAACTTGATTTTTAGGGTTCCGTAGCCAAATGGCAAAAACGGAACCCTTATGGATTCGTCATGTCTGTCTGTCTGTCTGTCTGTCTGTCTGTCTGTCTGTCCGTCCGTATGTCACAGCCACTTTATTCCGAAACTATAAGAACTATATTGTTGAAACTTGGTAAGTAGATGTATTCTGTGAACCGCATTAAGATTTTCATACAAAAATAGAAAAAAAAAACAAAAATTTTGGGGGTTCCCCATATTTAGAACTAAAACTAAAAAAAAATTGTTCATCAAACCCATACGTGTGGGGTGTCTATGGATAGGTCTTCAAAAATGATATTAAGGTTTCTAATATAATTTTTTTCTAAACTGAATAGTTTGCGCGAGAGACACTTCCAAAGTTGTAAAATGTGTGTCCCCCCCCCCCCCCCCCCTGTAACTTCTAAAATAAGAGAATGATAAAACTAAAAAAAAATATATGATGTACATTGCCATGCAAACTTCCACTTAAAATTGGTTTGAACGAGATCTAGTAAGTAGTTTTTTTTTAATACGTCATGAATCGTAAACCACAATACTAATATTAAAACATCGATCAAAGTTACAACGAACTACTATAACTTTTATATTATGTTACTTGCTGCTACGGAACCCTTCATGGGCGAGTCCGACTCGCACTTGGCCGCTTTTTAAAAGATGTGTTGCGTGAAGTTTGTTGCGCCGTTTCTTCTTCACAGCGCTAACACCTAGTAAGCGGTAGTCGATAAAAAGAATGACGTGTATAAATGTACCAAGTGTACTCATATGCAATAAATGATTTTGACTTTGACTTGACCACAACCACATACATGATTACAGGTGAACTCGAAAAACGTGGGCACGTCTTTAGTACACGTTTCAATAGATAGTGACATTAACGTGGTAAAATTAATTTCTATTTTGGGTCAGCCACTCGTTTAGCAACTCTTTGAACTTCGACATAGAGTCGCAAGTACCTTTTCTCGCTATCATTTAGCTAGTCTGGTCTAGAATTTCTCTTAAGTCCGAAATACAACAAAGTAGTTCAACTAACTTGAAGTTAAATTATTTAGTTGAAATAGTAGAAGTAATTTCAAGTCTTTGTTAACAGAAAATTATATCTTGGAAACTATTTCTAATTAACAATAGGTACGGAGGTTCCCGATATAGCTGAGAGGATAAGTAAGGTGAAGTGGCAGTGGGCAGGTCATAAGACAGATGAAATCTAGAGTAGGGACCGGTGCCTACCCCTTTCTTCATCCGTTACACCGGTACTCCATATAAGCAAATAGATTTAAAGACCTACTACTACTAGAGGAGCACAAGCCTTTCCGTATACATTTGTGTATGTGCAAGCATAGCCGATTGAGAGGGACAGCGTCAGAAACATAAGTGTTTCTCATTCTAACTTATATCATTCGGTGAATAGTAACTTTGTACCAGACTGCAGGCGGGGAAGTATTGCGTACTGCTAGCTGTTCTCTATTTTGTGGTAACGCTAAACTGGTAGGGGCGAGGGGGGGGGGGATTCTACGCATTAGAGGGCACATGCAGATCCCATCATCAGCTGAAATACGTCCACTGCAGACCATAAGCCTGCCCAGTAGAATGCCACTTTCGGTGGGCTGTCCGTTGAGGGATTTGCTATGATCACCACGCTTGGCAGGCGGATTGGTGATCGCAGTAATGATCTTAACATACACACACAGGAGAACGCTGCAGCCCGTCCCTGGTGCAATCCCTTAGTCGCCTTGACGACACCCACGGGAAAGATAGGCGGTGGCCTATTCTAAGCCGGGAACCACACGACAAAATAATAAGCTTAAAATCTCGTTTTAAGGTCCCTTATAAAGTACAATCACTGAAATAAAACCTTAACCGTCTTCAAATTAAATAATGCTCGGGTCAGATAAGGCGTGAAACACATTAGCGATGCCCTAAATTACCCCTTGTAACCGCGGAGTTACGAAAGAAATATGCAAATCGAGATAAGGGTAATGTCCTACTGGAGCGACGCAGCGCTGAGCAGAGCAAATAGGTGCTTAACCATAGAAATCCTATCAAGATAGAATGGTGAAGTAGTCGCTAAACGCGTGCCAATTATTTGCAATATATTGCCTAAACTATCAAACGCTTACTCGTTTCGTCTCGTCAAGGTCGGGTAAACATTGACAAAAAAATCGGTTAAAGTGCGTGATTTCTAACTGCGTAACTGTATCTCCTCACTAGAAACGTGACTGCGAGTCATAAATAGTGCGCGGGAGGGGCGCGCTGTATCCGAAAATCGGCACGCGCGAGGCTGAAGTAAAAAAGTGGCTATAACCGCTCTATCTTGATAGGATTACTTAACGCTGAGCAGAGATGGGCGCAGCTGTTTTTAATGGTATATATTTTTAAGCCATAAAACGACAGCTTGAGTTATTAGGGATCGGAGTTAGGTAGTGTTACGTACTTGCGACGATAATAGTCGCGAAAGAATAATATGGACTTTCATGTTCACGAGACTTTATTGACTGTTTTAATGAAAATCCCGGGATTCTTAGTAGTAACAATTATAACTTACTCGTATATCGAATTAAGAAGAGATAATTTTATATATTTTTTTTTTAATTTTACTGGTAAGAGTATGCGTAGGAATAATTATAGATTATTAAAAGAGATATGTAAAATGTCCATATTTGCATTACTGTATGAGTTTATGCATAAATGAATGACAAACAAATGATGAACAAATTAGTGAATAAATAAAAAATTAAGAAAACCCGTTTTAATTATTTTTTATTTAATCATCATCAGCCTAAATACGTCCACTGCTGAACATAGGCCTCCCCAATAGAATATCACTTTTGGTAAGTTGTCTATTGGGGGATTTGCCGTAATCACCACGCTTGGCAGGCGGATTGGTGATCGCAGTGATAATCTTAATATGCACAGGAGAACGCTGCTGCCCGTCCTAGTGCAATCCCTTAGTCGCCTTGACGACACCCACGGGAATGATAGGGTGGCCCTATTCTAAGCCGGGAACTACACGGCCATAGCCATTTTTTATTTATTTTGATTATTTTCTTTTAAGATATTGTCCAGTCTGTTCTTAAACATAATTATTGATGTGGCAGTTACAACAGATTCTGGCAATTTGTTCCATCTGGATACAACCCTGTTGCTTAAAATATTTCTTTGAGGGTTCAGGTGAGCATTTGATCTTTGTAATCTCATATTATGTCCTCTGAGTCGTTAACATAAATATTAATAAATGAGACTTCCTAATTCCAATCAATATCTATTGCTTATTTTCACCCACAATGTGTTTCTCTAAGCACAATATACATCTTATAGTTAATAATCTTTTTTAACATCTCTCATATTCGGTAAATAGGTCCTTATTACCTCCAAATGGGGCTTGTAGGTGACCAATTAGCGCTCTAGGGTAATAATGTAGCTAGAAAAGCCCTAGGGCGGTAAGTAATTAAAAAAAAACTCGTCACTCTTTCAAATAGTTCGCGTACATCTAACCATCATACTGGCAATAGACATCATGCATTCTGCCCAATGACAAAAGAGGTCGCTTTGCTATTCAGCCTTGTCTTCGTATGAGTATAATAGTCATCAATTTTAAATATCGAACGGCGAAGCTTAATTTCGTTCTTGAAAAAAATAATTAAAAAAAAAAGATGAAAAAAGGCGGGAATAGAAATCTTTTACTTTAAATAACTAATAAAATGTTTTATTCTTGTAATGCCGGTTTTTTTCTACTTACCTCACAATCGAGATGTAAAGCAGAGTAGTTAGCTCGGGTGTAAGCATCAATTGCACCCTCGAACTATAGATATATAGAACTAAAATATCTCGGGCTGCAATTGATGCCTTACAGCCCTTGGCTACTAATCTACTATTTTATACTTCGTGGCAAAATAAGTAAAATAAAAAATGCAGCAAGTCGCATGAAAAACAGAAGATTCTTGAATAGAAATTGTAGAACTCGTATATTTATCAATTTTAGTTTAAACACGTTTTCGAAAACTTAAAATAATAACTAGCATTTTCCCGTGACTTCCTCCGCGTAGGTTTCGATATTTACCTACACATCTTGAATTTCAAAATAGATATCATTTTCGTAATCAACGTCCGTAAAAACCACAAAAATGACATTCATTTCGATTAATTTGGTTTCCCGTAGGAACGAGATGTTTTTTCGTGATAAAAACTATCCTACGTCCTATTCCAGAATCTAACCTATATGTGTGCCAAGTTTCATCCCGCTCCGTCCAGTATTTGAAGCGTGATTGAGTATCAAACATCCAAACTTTCGCATTTATAATATTAGTGGGATTATAAGAAGCTTGCAAATTGTTTTAACAGTATTCTACCATAAAGCCTTTTAATATTATTCGAACAAACCCTGTAAGTCCAAAATAGCTGGTATTAACAATTCGGTTGCGTGACAGTTAAGTACAGCGTCAGTGCGATGACACCCTAAAGTTATAAGCTGCGAAAGAAATATGCAAATAGCGTTAGAGACTTTAGTATATATTATCTTTGGTTAGAGCCATTCCAGTAAGCTTATATATAATCTTATTTTGCCTGTAATTATAAAATAGGTATCTTACTTGAATTATATACAACTACATATATACCCCTGAATAATATTTTAACAGTTCCATAACTATTTATTTAACTGTCTACTACACACGAAATGAAATCAAGCTTTTATGAGATAAACGTGATTGGTTGTTGTAAGCTAGGGATTCCCAAAGTGGTCGAAACAGACCCCTTGGGGTCGAAATTGGTTTCCCAGCGGTCGACATAAACGAAAACTGATTTTGGGGGTCGACGAGGTCTAAAAATCGACCCTTATTAATTAACACAAGTTCTAATTTTGCCTGTTATTATAAAATATCTTACTTGAATTATATACAACTACATATATATCCCTGAATTATATTTTAACAGTTCAATAACCATTTACTTAACTGACACACACAAAATTAAAAACAAATGAAGCTTATAAGAGATAAACGTGATTGGTTGTTGTAAGCTAGGGGTTCCCAAAGTGGTCGATACAGACCCCTTGGAGTCGAAATCGGTTTCCCAGCGGTCGACATAAACGAAAACTGCCCAAGTGGCATTCGGGGTTCTATATAAGATGTATAGTGGTTCACATGTACTCCACAAGCTGTGTAAGTCAGCTATATAATAAAGCTGTAGCTTATAGAACCAGTTTGGGCACAAATTAGACAGCCTTAAGTTCACTATGGCTGTACATTAGCGTTATATTAGCAGTTTAAGTAGTAACATCGGGCTTAAAGGCTGACTTACGGCGCTATATGGGACACATGTGAACCATACAACGTCCATGAGCGTAATAAAGAGTAACAAGTGGCTAAATACACAGCCTTCACAGTTATAAAATCCCACAAAAGTACTCCAGTGCTACCTAAAGTTCACGTGTGTCCTAAATTATTTCTTTTATTTATTAATTTTCCTCATTTAGTTTGGTTTTGTGTGTACGCCCGGCCATCAGAAACATTAACTCCGGCGGATATCAATTGGATAAAAATTTATGATAACACGCGGTAAGTATACCTGTTTTAAATACTTAATAATGTTAAATGCCATGGGAATGCAATTTTATCGTGAAATGTATACATATTTACAGCTAAAATATTCACGCGCCTCTGTAAAAACGCGATATTCATTTTAAAATATTTAAAACTGGCTGAGAGGAAATCTACAATTTTCAGTTTTTGATTATATATTGGCATTATAATTATACTACGGTAATTAATTAAAACATGAAACCAAAACTCAATCGCTCTATCTGCGTATTTTGTGATAAATCTGCATGATAATTTTGGAGATTTATATGGTAAATATTTTAGGTTACGTGAACAAAATGGTGGAAATGAAATACGGCTAGAGCGTATATAGGTTCACATGTGTTCTGTTAGAATGCTATTGGCTATATGAAGTCCCACATTTGTACCACTACAGAACCAATGTCTATAAATGTATTCTAATGTGAACTTATGTACAGCTTTAAGATGTAGTTCAGGTCAATTGTGATCATCGTTTTATTCTTTCATATACTGAAATTTTAGAGATCCGCAATAATAATTATTGTCCGTTAAATCGCCTAGCCCAGGTACTAAGTCAAGTATGAATACCTAAAGTACAAATTTTGTAACAAACTAATAAAAAACACTTTTTGTTTTCGTGTGAGCCACACAGTTTGGTGTCAGAGTATTTACACTTACAAAGACACTACGTTGTTCAAGGAGGTATTTAAAAGAATGTAAACAAACTAGATAAAGAGGGACGAATTTGCGAATATTCTTTTGCAATTTTTCTTCTTATTCCACCGGTTCTCGCTCTTATTTTCCAAGATTTTTTATTCATTTTCACAAATTTTTGCACGCGACGTAATAAACACAATACACGTCAGCTTGTGGGATAAGTGTAATAGAATATCACATTCACATTCATGTTCAGCTTACAACAAATAAGAGTAGTACTTGTGGACAAATAAACTGCTATTGAAGTTAATGGACAACACATGTAGTCATTTTAACAGCCTACAGTGCACATGTGAACCATTTAAACACTTCTATACAGATAGTAAAAAAGGTTATTTTAATGACCACAAACAACTCCTACTACAGCTACTAGCTGTATAACAGTCTAAAACAAGTAAACATAACAGCCTTTGGCTGTATAAATGACCACGTGTGTTCTATTAATATGCTAGCTGTATAACATCGTACAAGTAGACCGTTAAACAGCGATTGCCGTATCTCTACCCTCCTATAATGCTCTTAGTCAGACGGCTGACTAAAGGACAGTTGTTAGAGTATTATAACACCAACAACCGTATAAAAGTATAACTCTACACTCCTATAAGTCCCTTAGACAGGTATAGGTGGTGTTAATCGCAATAATGCGGCTTATACATCACGAGTGAACTGTAATAATGCTTTAAGTTCACATGGGAACTAAATGTGTACTCTTAAATGGAGTAAAATGCTACTTGGGTGATTTTGGGGGTCGACGAGGTCTAAAAATCGACCCCTGTTAGACAAGTTCTTATTTCAAATTTTCAAGATACTGTACAAGTTATGTTACGTGTACCAACTATACTATATAATATTTTAGTAGGAAGTACTACTTCCTACTAAAATATTAGTCATTCTTATAAGTAGAATTTTGTAGAAGCGTGCACAAGTTTGTACAAGATGAAAACTAGAGATATGATTTTTAAAGTGATTTGGCTATGGGGGTCTGATGTATCAGTTCATTTTGGAAAAGGGGTCTCTTGTCCATAATAGTTTGGGAATCCCTGTTGTAAGCCAATCAGGGAAAGGTTAAAGATGCATGCTAATTTAACCTTTGTTATTATTAAAGCGTTAGATATTATTTTCTACAAATGTAGTTATAATTATCATAATAAACTATGGAGATTTAAACAGAATATCTTCTACTTGAAAGGTTCTGTAAACATTTCATAATGCAATCTGTTTCTTCAAGTACTTTATTTACTTGGTTCAAACTAGTTATGATAAAGATAACATAAAAAGGTATTCCATATTCAACGTAATCATCATGTCAGCCTTTAGACGTCCACTTCTGGACATAGGCCTTCCCCAATGAACGCCACCACACCCTGTCCTCCACATCCAGCCGCTTCCGGCCACCTTCTTTAGGTCGTCGGTCCATCTGGCCTGCCCTTCGTGTGCCAATCCGTGGTCTCCACTCCAGAACCCGTCTGCCCCAACAGCCGTCGATTCTGCGACAAATGTGGCCCGCCCACTGCCAATTCAGCCTGCTTATCCTTTCGGCTATGTCGGTCACCTTCGTTCTTCGTCGGATCTCCTCATTAAGAATCATATCCTTCAAAGATACGCCGATTATAGCCCTCTCCATAGCTCGCTGAGCGACTTGAAACTTGTGGATCAGGCCCACTGTCAGTGTCCACGTTTCTGCACCGTAGGTCATGACAGGCAGGACGCAATGATTAAATACTTTTGTCTTTAAGCATTGTGGAATAGGCGAAGTGAAAACTTGACGCAATTTTCCAAATGCTGCCCAGCCCAACTTCAACGTAATAATCATCATCAGGTAATTTTTGTCTCCACTGTAGGAGCACAACCTTCTCTCATCTGCCGGAGACAGACGGAGGATTTGGCCTACACTCCCCGCGCTGGCCAGACGGGTTAAGAAGGCCTGATTTATGTTTTATAATGTATTCCCTCAGTCGCCTTATACGACATCCACGGGAAGAGTTGGAGTGGTCCTATTCTACTCTACCGGATCCCACACGGCAATATATAGGCAGTAATATTTAGTATTTTACTAACAATTATCTGTTTTTAAGATCTTAAATACCTTATTTTAGGAATGATTTAAATTAACAAAGGAAAGGTCACCCCACATTAATTTTATGGACAATTTCGTTTGTGAGTTACGGTAATTGTTATCAAGTTGGGTCGTTCTTACTAAGCTCTTTTAGTTTTGGTTCGGTCGTGATAAAATATTGTTAACAATTTGATTATTTTGATAATTTAGTTTTGGCTTATTTTAGCTCGTATTGAGTTTTTCAGAGCGAGGTATCGAATCTATTCTAAAAGCAATAATTACCCTTAATTATAAAATGTCACTATTTTTCAAATCACAATCGTTTAATTCGGTTGTGTAGTTTTTGAGATATAACAAACATTCGGACATTTCTTCTTCATAATATTTTTGGAGATATTTAGGAAAACTGAAAAAGGTATTTTTTTTATAAATAAATAAATAAATATAAATATATCAGACATTCACACCAGTTATCCAGTCCCAAACTAGGCAGAGCCTGTGCTATGGTTACTAGATACTTAAATAAATATATAAACATCCAAGACTTGGGTACAAACATTCATATTCATCTTACGAACATTTGCCCCTAGCGGGATTCCAACACGCAACCTCCGGCGTGGCAGTCCGAGAGCTACCCCGTTCCGCCACGTAGGTCGTCTATCCTGTTGGAAGTAAGTAGTAGACTTTGTTGAATGTCACCCACTGTGCTAACTTAGGAGATAAGGAAGGGGTGGGGGGAAGGATTTTTTCAGATAGTTTTTACGCACGGACGGACTGACAGAGTCACACCATAAGGGTTTTTACCATTTTGCTACGGAACCCTAAAAATCATAACAAACAAATAAAAAGGGTAAATAAATTACACGTACAAATGGTGAAGCTATTATTAACTCTTTAAAATATTTCTGTCAGCCTACCAGCGACAGAAAAAACTTCTCTCGTTTTTCTCGTAGGTATTTAAAATGTACAGAATTCAAAGAATGATAATATCAGATACAAAAGATAGAACCGTAAACTCATCTGAGCATTATTGGAAAATTCCTTCTTATTAAAAAAAAGTGTTTTGTTCTAAAGGCATTCGGAAATTAAATAAAAAGAGAAAACAGGAAAACGCCCCGAGCGTGACGGTAGTCAATAAAATTATCACGTATTTTTACATTGTCTCTGAATCAATAAATCATACTACGCGAGGGACTCCGTCTGGGACAGCGTCCCTGGAATGTACCTGTTGGGGATGTACCCTGTACTTGAACGAATTAACCACTGGACGCGAGATGTACGCGACAAAATATGAAATCACGGTCAACCGACTTTCGCGGGGGGAAGAACTACACACAGTGCTAATTTTTATGTAATCAATACACACTTATTCCTCACACACGAAGTTGTGTGATATATTATTGCACCACTCTCGCATAGAGCGTTGGCACTGTCTAATTACGATGACTGACGAAAAATTTGACCAACGAATGAGCGATAATCCAGTCAAATAGGATAGGTAACTTTTTGGTTGCGCTGTGCACATACAATCAAGTGTATAGACACTAAATAAGTATTCAACATGGATTACGATGTTTTTATTATTCAATAATTTTGATTTTCGATAAAACTAGCAATGTAAATGGACTAAAATTATACTTATAAATAAATTAAGACATTGCTTGTTTTGTTACTATAAAATTTGCATTTATCCAACTTTGCGTGTATATTGTCTAGCTGAACGTATCTGTCAGACTGACAAATGGAAATAGCGGCCAAGGCTAAAAGTTCCTGATTCGTGGCTAAGGTAATACAGGCGAGAAAGGCAACATGTCGCATCCATTGGTTAATTCGTTCTAAACCGTGTATTTCATATACAGAATCTCCCATAACAGTACGTCATGCTTAAGGGGCGGTTTATTTATAATACCACAGGCTTTTCGGTGAAGGAAAACATCGTAAGGAAACCTGCATATGCCAAAGAAGAAATTCTAACGCGTATGTGAAGTCCACCAAATCGGCTTGGGGCACCGTTGGTGGACATGGGTTTGGTATAAAAGATTGTGAAGGGTCGAAGTGTCGCCAGCTCTTAGTGGCCCTCTAAGAAGATTAGAAAAAATTAGGAGACGGTAGACTGGTTCATGTCTAACAGAATATCAAAAACGTTCACGGTGACAATTTTTCTTTCTATATATGTGACTGTAACTATTTTGTTTTTCCACCTATAATAATCAGGTCAAAGGACAGAGTAATTGAATTTCAAAGGTTTTTTTAAAATATACCATTCGATATAAATCTATGCATTCGATAGACAATTGAAAACTGAGCTTGGGAAGCTAAAAAACCGGTTTCGGCATCTTGTCCCTTCATCATCATCATCAGCCTGTAAGAGTCCACTGCTGGACATAGGCCTTTACAAATTTTATCCCTTCATTATCAACCTATATACGTCAACTGCTGAACATAAGCCTCCCCAATAGAATGCCTCTTTTGGTGGGCTGTCCATAGTCGCTTCCCTGGAGCGTCGGGTTCGTGCCAGCCCCAACAGCCTCCTCAGCGTACTGCGCGACAGTACAGGGTGGACAGCCCAATACACAGGCGCTGGGAAGCTGTCCACCTTATCGACAACAAATACAAATATGCTATTTTCTTATAATTTCATTTACTAACATATCTTTAGACTAACTAACACACTATGGATCGAAATCTGAATTAAATAAATCATCATCATCATGTCAGCCTTTAGACGTCCACTGCTGGACATAGGCCTTCCCCAATGAACGCCACCACACCCGGTCCTCTGCCCTCCGCATCCAGCCGCTTCCGGCCACCCTCTTTAGGTCGTCCGTCCATCTGGCGGCGGGGCGTCACACCCTGCGCGTGCCAATCCTTGGTCTCCACTCCAGAACTCGTCTGCCCCAACGGCCGTCGGTTCTGCAACAGATGTGGCCCGCCCACTGCCACTTCAGCCTGCTAATCCTTTCGGCTATGTCGGTCACATTCGTTCTACGTCGGATCTCTTCATTACGAATCATATCCTTCAAAGAAACCCCGAGCATTGCCCTCTCCATAGCTCGAATTAAATAAATAAAAAATTGAAAAAAATTAAAGGAACCTGCACTTTTTTGAAATAGATACCAAAAGCCCAACAAATTTACATTACAGAATCCATTATCTTAACAACCGTTGATAGAACGTTTGGCTGAATGAAATCCATTACCTTTGCCCATATTAAAAATAACCATTCGCCTTTAAGGGGATTTTGAACGAGCGAACTTCTAAAAACAGAAAAAAGTACTTTCACGGAGCAATTCCGAGTGATGGCGCCAACTTGAAGAGCCAATTTAGTATGGGGGATACACGGCTGCGGCGTTCGGCGAACTGAACATCGATCTTTTGTCTAACATTTTATTCATATTCATATGATTTATTATTTCATGTAGTTAATTTATCTTACAATACAATAGAGACTAAGTACAGAAAATATTTAAATTACAAGGATTAATGAATTTAAATTGATTGTTAAAAATACTCATAATTTTATCTCATTAAAACATTTTTTTTTATTTCATGCGAACTTAACAGCATGTGTAACTGGAAAAAAATACAATACAAGATAACCCATATTAAGCCAGTTATTAAGTTCGTCATTTAACATAACTAAATTGTTTATTTCACAATGAGGGAAGAAAGCTACTAACAAATAATAAGACATAAAGTTTATACAATTTTAAAATGAGACAGATATAGATTTTAAGTGTTTGAGATGTAGTGTTTGTGTGAAAGAGTGTAAGTGGGAGAGTAGATGTGTGTTTGAATGTATGTTTGTGTGTATGTTTATAGCGAAGCCACCAGTGTATCAGTTATCGGTTTGATAAACTTTCTGACATTTTATCTGTTTGATAAAATGTCAGAAATACTTGTAAATTAGAAACCCTTGCTAACTTATTTGCAAAATTGTATGATATAGCGAATGGTCCTCTTGTAAGCCGGGAACCATACGGCAAAGCAAGCAAATGTAATTATTGAACAAGAAATGCCAAAGAACTATCATTAAAGTAAAACTAGAGCTACACAGCCAGCATGGACATAGACATACTTTATTGATAACTTCCGTTACAGGTCAAATAAAAATTATAAACAAGTTAGATGAAATCAAATTATAAAGCAAATTAAACACAATTAAACATGCTCTATCACGAACGATTGCCAAAGGTAGGTACCAGTAGCACACCCCATACAAGCGAACAGATGTACTACTCAGACCTACTACTACTACAGGCGCACCAACCTATCGATACTCGCTTGTGTGTGTAAATTATTGTAGGGCTGCTGCACCCAGCGCACGAACATAGTCGATCGAGAGAGGGACAAGGTTATATGACAACGTCGATCTCTCGGCACCGATCGATAGCGCGCTAGCGTAGTAACTTTGTACCGTGGTCAGTCCAGTAGTGCGTACTACCAGCGTTGCTATAGTCGCTTCTTTACGTAGTAGTATTTTTTCACCGAAGGTACCGGCAGTGTGTCCCAAAATTGTCGGCAAGATGAAAAGGTTTCAGTTTAAAACTTCGGACGTCCGGTCTATTGTTTCACGGAACTGCCTTTCGGAAGCAAATCTCGGAACAAATATTTTACAATGTCTTGCTCTAATTCATCTTCGACTTATTACATTTTCTCCTTCAACTTTTTAAAAATGTTCACATTATATAATAAAGATCAGGAGGTGAGGTTTCATTTTAAGGGGGGGAAGACCTGGCGACTTCGACCGTTTAGGACTTTTTGGTCGTCCAAAGCCCTGTCCACTAACGGTGCCCCAAGCCGAAATGATGGATTGCAGTTGCTCAATCCGATGTAACGCCACTTTGCTCGATCCTGACAAATCGACTTTCCCTCGCCCGCTTTTCGCCCCGTGATCAGCGCCCGCCCGAGCAAATCCAACGCCCTAAGCAAAAAAATTGAACGCCGTGTTTTAAAAAAAAATAGTATCAAAACAAAACAATACCCATGTAGGGTACTGCGGCCCAATTCTACTATTTTCAACATTTATCGTTCGTTTAAACAAAAGTTACGTTTGAGTTTCAGTTTTTAACAGATGCTTTTTTGACAGCAATGTGTTTTTTTTGACAGTTGTTGTTTGACAGAATTACCTGAGACAACTGTCAAAATGTAGAAAAACGTTCGTTTCATCTACGTCTGACGTTTGTTTAAACGTTAGCTACGGCTGAAACGCAGCTGAAGCACGAACGTTGTGCGCAGCGGAGTACGAATAGTGTTAAAACCTGCGTTTTAGCTGCAGTTCAGTTGCGTTTTGTGCGAAAATGCGTTAGTAGAATTGGCCCCCTGTTTTACTGTAGGAGTCGTGGTAGCCTGTTAGGTTGTGCACTCGCCTCACGTTCATGAGGTCGTGGGTTCAAACCCCAACCGTACCAGTGAGTTTTTCGAAACTTCAGTACGGTTTATTTATAACTAGCTGTTGCCCGCGACTTCGTCCGCGTGGACCACGTAACTTTATAAATTATATAGCCTATGAGACTCACAAAATAACGTGGCTTTCTATTGGTAAAAGAATTTTCAAAATCGGTTCTGTAGATCCAGATATTACCCCCTACAACCTCACAAACGTTGACCCCGATGAATGTACTCATACATAATGCTCACGCCTTGGTCCCAGAGGGGTAGGCATAGACGATGCATCTCTATTATGCGCGATCCCGACAAACTTTGCAAAGTGACTTTCCTTTCCTATGTGATACCAGTTGGCGATGGCGAACAACATCGCTAGCTCCGTGTTGAGACACTTTGTGGTTCCACGATTAGCTAGGGAAATACTTGTCCACCTTATCAGTGCCCCATTGAAATCACAGAAATACACTGGAGAAATATACCTACAATAAATGTAATTTTTTTTATTTACAAAACTTCTGTATAAACAACATTTATACTCCTTCCTTGAGGAGCTAAGACGTATAACTGCTCTGGGCTACTGACGCGGGAGCACGCCACGTACAACTGTCCGTGAGAAA
This sequence comes from Esperia sulphurella, assembly GCA_947086405.1. Classification (NCBI taxonomy): domain Eukaryota; kingdom Metazoa; phylum Arthropoda; class Insecta; order Lepidoptera; family Oecophoridae; genus Esperia; species Esperia sulphurella. The sequence continues at coordinate 2,278,445 of OX352278.1, read as the reverse complement.
AGCAGCTGGTTCTCAGATCAACACCAGCCACGCGAAGCGTCTGGCCTTGAGACTTATTAATAGTCATGGCGAAGCAGACGCTCACGGGAAACTGTATTCTTTTGAACTCAAAGGGGAAATTAGTAGGTATCAGAGGTATACGCGGAATAAATACATTCTCGCCTGCGCCGCACCCCGTTAGAATTTCTGCTTCTATCAGATTCCGCTGCAATGAAACTACTTTCAGCCGGGTCCCGTTACACAGCTTCGGAGGAGTCAAGTTCCGGAGAAGCATAACAGGAACACCGATTTTTAGCTTGACGCTATTAGCTGGTAATCCCGGTGCGCTAAGAGAAGCCAGAAATTCAACGGGGTAGGTGGTGGCGTCATCTTGGTTAATAACAGTATTTATAGACGTGTATACTACCTCATCTCCCTCAATACCGTTCAAAATGATGTTATTTATTTCGACGGTGTGATCGTTTTTCGGTGCTAAAATAGCTCGCTCACATAACCAAGAGTTCTCTGAGTTTGTCACTTGGGCAATATCTCCGTACACAAAGCGGATCAGGTCTTCTACCGTAGAAACAATCCTACAGAGGTTTGCTGGCAAGTTCCCGTGGCCGTTTTCTGCGAGTAGAGATCCTTCTCCAACTTTGAGCAACATATCAGAGAACTCTTGAGCCAGCGAGCTCCCTCCCAACCGTGCTCTCATGTTCTCTTTGAAAGACAGTTTATTAATTCGGGGCCAAAGAGTGGAACGTTTGAGACATGCATTGACTTCATCGGCTCTGGTACCACGAGTCACCACAGGCAATGTCTGTCGGAAATCGCCGCAAAATAAAACCGTGATACCGCCCATCACCCGATTGTTTCGGCAAATGTCTTGCAGTGTACGATCGACTGCTTCAACAGCTTTCTTGTTGGCCATCGTGCATTCATCCCATACAATTAAATAGCAATCTTGAAAAATTTTTGCTTTGTCACTGTTACGGGATATAGCACACGTAGGGTTCTCGTTGGTATCCAATTGTATAGGAATTTTAAACATTGTGTGAGCTGTTTTACCACCGGGAAGAAGAGTGGCAGCGATCCCCGATGACGCTACTGCGAGTGCAATCTTGCCTTGTCTCCTAACCTCCGCCAGTAATATTTTGGTTAAAAATTTTTTTCCCGTCCCACCAGGTGCGTCCAGGAAAAATATTTTACCCTGCACTGAATTAACACTCAGCAAGACTTTGTCGTAGACATCTTTTTGCTCAGTAGTTAACTTTGCGACATTGTCACTTACGATGCTGGCCATCGCGGTCGGACTGTAGCTTGTCTCGGCTGCATACTCTCTGTTGATGCGCGGCTGGTCAGGCAACGTCTGCGGAGTCGGTAGCCCGTACTGGCTCAACGGGTGACCACCGATTGCAGTAACAATGTCTTGCAGCGTACAAATACAATGGTTTATGACACGCTCATCATTCTCATCTACGTTGTTATCAGCATGCCGAAAATTACGAAATAAATCCTCTGGTAGATGTTGTTGATATTTTTCCCACAGTTCGACGGGATTCGCTAGTCCGCAAAATACTAATAGGACTGCAAATAAATGTCGTAGGCGGCCGGGACTATCACTGATACTGGCCTCCTGTAAAGTTAAGTCCCAGTGCTGATCGTCGTCCAGCATGTGGCGCGCTCTACAGGCTGCGTGGAAATTAGGGTGCTCTACACCGTCGACCGTTCGCAGATATGCAAAAGATGTTGGCCCACGAACCGTGTGTAGCAATAAACGCAAATAAAAGCATTCGCTATTATTTGGGTGCACGGTGTAAACCCTGCCCAAAGCGTGATCTTTGAAAATATTCTGGAATCCTTATACTCGGCTACCGCGTCTGCGTCGGTTAAACACACCTCTCTGCTTGTCAAAGGTGTAATAGGCGGGTACCTCATCATACAGTAGTGTACTGGCAAAACTGTCATCTTCACATAACTTGAAGAATGCAAGGAGCGTGGTTTTGCGGAGGTTCTCCAACCGGTCTCTTACATTTTCAGTATTAAAATATATCCGTTGACCATTTTCAAGATGGACATCTAAATGCATGACAGTAGGATACCGTTCATGAATAGGGTATGCTAGGATTCTCCACACAGCTTCGGAAGAACTAATATACCTACCCGATTGATAGTTGGATACTTCATCGCGGTCGGCGACGTTCTGCAAGGCGAACGTGGCCTGGTCACTTCCCTTGTTTACATATTTGCATATATATTTAATGGACTCGACGCTACTACAAAATTCAATGTTAATGTGGGTTAGAAACGTCCTAGAGAGTACTGGTGAATATGGAACGACCCATCTGTTATCGACAGTTATAGTACCCCGTCCCTGTACATTCAGCTCAACCGTGCACCCACCCTCTTGAGGTGAACGCCGCCTATACGATGGGTATCCGTTTTCACCACTGATTGTCTCACTTGCAAACCTTTTTGGGAACCTCTTCGAGCAACGTCCGTCCATCATGCAAGGAGAGGAGGTATTCAAGAGGCCACAAGGCCCGTGGATCATGTTACTCTTCACAATGTTGTAGAGCGCAGGATCTATATCGGGATTTGGTAGTTCGGCACTAATAATGGAATCGATTTCGTTAGGTCTAATTTTTTCTTCCAGCCACAACAGGATATGAGCATGGGGTAAGCCACGCTTTTGCCATTCGACGGAGTACATGTGACAGCGCACAGCTCCAAAAACTTTCTCTCTCGACAGAAGATCAATCAATTTTTTCAGTTTCAAATGAAAAACTCGAGAGACTACATCGTGTCGGTCATATGGCACCTGTCCGGTAAGCAGCTCTTGCTTAATTTCTTCCCATTTTGGATTTGTAGTAATAGTAATAAAGAGGTCCGGTCGCCCGTATTTTCGAACATAGCAAAATGCGTCTTGTGTTCGCTCATGCATATAGCGAGGACCCCCAGTGAAAGTTGAAGGGAGAATCACCATTCTGCCCACATTAGCAGCATCTGAGTCCTGTTGCATCGCGTCTCTCAAGTCAACATAGTTTTCTGCGCGTAACTGCCTTTGGTTTGTTCTAATGAAAACCAGACGCTCAGTTTCAATTTTAGCATACTCATCTACCAAGAATTGACTAAAAAGATCACAGAAACGGTGTAGGTGAATGTTTTCATTCAACCTCACTTGGATCAAATAGCTATAAAACTGTAGAGCGGAGGTTTTCTTGTTATAATTTGGAGCACCAGTTTCCGGGTCGACATTATACATGGCAAAGTTATAGCCGTTCTCTCCGCGACAAAAAATGAGAGGGTACTGCAGTGCATCGTAAGCGCGATGCGTTTCGCTGATCCGTTGCAGCCGATCGTCACGCGAGCGCAAAACAATATCCCTCCTATCGCACTCCTGATCCACGAGAAGGACTGCTACCTCGCCCGTGGCCGGGGCGTTGTACCGACGGGGGTGGGCTTCTGTGGGTCTTTTTTCCGCGCTGATTACAAACTTATATTTATCCCGTTCGTCATCAGGCACAGACTCCAGCGCAGCCTTGAAGCTGACAACATAGGGGTTGACACGATTCAGAAGCGCTTGTAATCCGTTAACTAAACCAGGATCTAAATTACCTATATATTGTCTTCTTACATTGGCCTGCTGTTCGTAATCTGAAATAAAATATATCTGAAGAAATTTTGGGACATCTGTAGGTAACAGTGAGCCAATGAGGTGATACACCTGACCCTGGACTTTGAAAGTGGGCATAAAGCCACGTTCAGTAATTTTTTTGGCCCCAAACGAAGTCATTTGGAATGCGCTATTGTAGGCACGAATAGACTTCAGAAAGTGTTTTGACTTTGGATGTTCACCGTTCAATAGCGCTTTTAATAGCTCTGGTGGCTCCTGTATTCCTTCCAATCTAACTTTGCCTGAAGAACAGCACATCCCTTTAGATTGTCCCTTCCACTTTAGTGCACTGCAGTGGTCACATACTTCCACCATACCACCAATTTGGGCATGTTCTGCATAATTAATTAGGGCACAATAATTAAAGCCACTTCTCTCTTTTTGTACCCAGGGTAACTCTTCTGGCTCATAAACCACGGATTCGTAAGCAGGTGTATAGGTTGGTGACAATATTTGAACATTATGTTGTGATACGTCGTCAGGTATAAAGGTAGGTGTCGAATTATGCACAGCGTCGTTAGATGTGACGGTAGATGACGATCTATATACAGCCTGTCGCAAACGATCTTCCTGTAGTCGGGCCACATGCTGTTCAACAGATTCTGTTCGGCGAACCTCTTGAATCCTTTCACGTTCTTGTGACAGGTGAACAGTTTGATAATCGCACGTGTCATGGTAAGCTCGTCGCACGGCATTCTGATGTGCATTCCGATGTTGCTCGCGCTGATCATCAGTCTCCAGTGAACGCGACAGATCATAGCGGGCGCTATCAGCAGCTATGCGTGTCTGACGCTCTTCGTTGGATTCAACGGCGCGATTTTCAGCGTGGCGATAGCGGTCAACATTCAGGCGGTCATCGCGCTCTTCATTGCTCTCTCGAGAGCGTATTTCTGCAACGCGAAAGCGATTACCACTCAAGCGAGCATCGCGCTCTTCGTTGCTTTCTAGAGAGCGAGTTGCTGCAACGCGAGAGCGATTAGCGGTCAAACGGCCTTCCCGTGATTCGCTACTCTCCACGGTGCGAGCCATTGCTGCGCGAGAGCGGTTTGTACTTAAGCGGGATTCTCGTTCTTCCCGACTTTCCTGCGAGCGAGATAATCTAGCTCGGGCGCGGTTAGCCTCCAGTCGCTCTTGATGCTCCGGCTGACTTTCTGCCAGACGCAGTAATTTTAAGCGCTTTGCTTCCGAAGGCACAGATGATAAATTTGATCTCTTGCGAGGCATTTTGCTTTATCGCAGGACTCCTAATAACTACACGTGCGTAAGAGAAAACTAACACAACAATATCAACAAAGTGCAACGATGAAATTCTAATCAAAGGCACATCAATTGTCTAGGTAAACATTTCGATAAAATTAATTGACAAATGACTCAATTCGTTTTCGAATTTCAGCATCCAATACGAACAATTTGGGATTTTATATTTCTATACATTTGTATTAAACGACTGAAGAAAATCCTATTTTAATTGTATCGAGCCAGAATCGATACTGAAAAAACTTTGCCAGAGGTATAGTATATGAATATCTTTGAAAATGTTAACACCGCGATGTAGCATTACGCATATTACGTACAGCACCATCTAGTAATAAACTGGATCAACATATACCAAGCGTAAGACAACAATTCACTTTTATACCGTTTTATTAAAGGAAGGTTTGTATAAACAGCTATATGTGTAGGTCTGCCCATTTCCACTTCAGCATACTAATTCTTTGGGCTATATCGGTCTAAACAAATGTTCAAAAAGTAATTTCAAAAAATACCTAAAAAAATTGCATACCCAATTCACTGTATAACAATTATTGGATTTTAAATACAACAAATAATCTAAAAAAGGCTATAAATGAGCTTTAAAACGTTTCTGTCCCTCTTTGTCAAGTTTTTATAATGACCAGTAATAATGACCAGTAATGTTGAACTACACTGTCATACAAATGATATGAAATGAGAGGTCAACTTGTATATCAGCATCCTGACATTTTATTGAGATATGACTTATACCAGTATGAGGCCCGAACTCAAAGCTATTAAACAGTGAAAACGCCGTCAAATTCTGTTCAGCAGTTTCCAAGATTAGCCCGTACATACATACATACATACAGACAGATAAGAATTTTTTTAATTATATTTTTGGACTCTACTGGTCTTCAGTAACGTCCGGGCAGTAAAATTTTTTTTTTAACTTTAATGTACAGATTCGCTTTTCTTTTGTTTTTTCTACTCTTTTATTATATGTATATAGATACCACAGGCTTTTCGGTGAAGGAAAACATCGTAAGGAAACGTGCATATGCCAAAGAAGAATTTCTAAGGTGTATGTGAAGTCCACCAAATCGTTGAGGGGTTTGGCACAAAAGATCCTGAAGTTTTGAAGTGTCGCCAGGTCTTCCTGGCCCCCTGAGAAGATAATATAAGGGTACTGTTTAACAAATTAAGTATGTAATTATTGAATAATATTTAGCAAAGTGAAAAAAAGCTAGTATTTTATTTTACTCTTGCCATGCCCCCCCCCCCCCCCCAAATTCGAGCACCCTCGGCCACCGTCTTGTTTGCCTGTATGAACGATGGGGAAGGGAAAGGGGAGATAGGGTGAGAGTGGGAGGGCTAGGAAGAGGGGTGTGGGTAGGGGGTTGGGAGAAGGAGAGTTGGGAACGGTTGGGAGGAAATGAAGGGGAAGGGAAGGATAAAGAAGAGGTCGAAAGGGGGAGGGTAGGAAGAGGAGGTGGGGAGTGCAAGGCAAGGGGGAATCGGAGGGGGAAGGGGTAAAGGCCCTTGCTATAAAATATTTATTTCAGAATCAGAGAAAAAATACTTAATTTCCTGCAAAACATTTTCATGTGGAATTATAATTTAATCATAATAATGTGTGATGTTCATTCATCCACGCGTACGAAGTCGCGGGCAACAGCTAGTTATTATAATATAATCCATCACACGTAACAAAACAACTAATCTACTTAGTGATTCTGTACAAAGCTTCCCTAACAATGTTTTTATGTAAGCACTCCTTAGCCAAGTTTAGTTTGATGGGCATACTGAGCGATCACTCCAGTTTATCTCTCACTTTGTCCCACGAATTCAATCCAACAAGAGGGCAATAAAGTGGTTACTGGTGGCATAGAGTAATGAGCGAATCTGCAGTTGGTACTACGTTTTAGTTGCTAACGTTGGCAATACTGCTCGCTATCCAAGATGGCCGCTGAGTGTTTTTACTTATACGGCTTCGGAGACTAAGGAGCAGTGAGGTAGAAGTGATCGTCAGACAATAGAATACGTAATGTCAAACTAACATTACATTGCTATACGTACCTGCCACATTCCTCTGACGGTGCTTTAGCACGGTCCCCTACTTTATGTATGTACATAGAATCTTACCTATGTCCTATTCTGCCCTGCAATCGAAGAAGGCCGCTAGTGTTTTAGGAAACTTTTGGCAATGGAAATTGTCGAAAGGATCAACTACTAGAAAGGAGAATGCCCAAAAGTGGGCCTAAGATGCGTCTTCACCATTCAAGTACGAAAAACATTGCTCTGAATTATGAATTCCTTCAAATTTTTTTTAATGCCAATGGAATAGGGAGTTTAAAAATAACATATAATAAAAACTTCGATTGATTTCCGCCGGCCGACCGGCATCTTTTCAACTAGAGTAGGTAAAGCAGAATAAAATCAATATATATATTTATAATCGATATTTGTCAACAATATTTGATACTACCTTTCAGTTACTAGCGCGATAATCCACCCATCATACTGACTGGAAATATACTATTTATACTGATTTAAAGTGATACACACGTTCTTAAAAGATATTTATGAAAATATTGTTACGTAACCGAAATATCGATTATTCAATTCGTTAAATCGATGTAATAGAACCTCACTATTAATATGCACTATGGTCTCGTACTGTGACGTCATATTCGATATGATGTCAACACCTGTTTAGTCTCCGTTTGTTTACATTGTGTATTTGGGTGAAAAAATCTATTTTAACGACTTTTAATAATAACCACACTATAACATCAAGATCTGGAGTGGTTAATCGTGGCTATATACCCACGGTGTTGTGAAAACTGTGCGCCAACAAAGATTTCATTCCAAGTAAAAATTTTGAATTTTCCCACTAAATAGTTAAACGATTTTCTTTTTATAATAATCCTTAGTATTTTACCAGTATTTTGACGACAATTTGATCCAGACGCAAGGTTAAAAGTTCAAGGGAAAACTCCCATACAATTTTGGGCATTCTCCTTTATGAAAAAATCTGTAAAGTATTAAAGCATTATATTCGTTAGCGTGCTATGAAGGATATATTAGGCTGAAGTGGCAGTGGGCGGGCCACATCTGTCGCAGAACCGTCGGCCGTTGGGGCAGAAGAGATGGACCGATGAGCTGAAGCGGCTGGATGCGGAGGGCGAAGGACCGAAAGTGATGGCGTACATTGGCGAAGGCCTATATCCAACAGTGGACGTCTAAGGGACGTATGATGATGAAAACTACTAAGTTTCTTCGCCAATTGAAGAATTTAGAATTCTGCAGTTAAAGAATTCCGAAACGAAAAAGTCGTTAAGTCCAGAAATATTTATGTTAGGGCTTGGTATCAACCTGTAAGTCAGAGTCTACTACCACTTCGGAGGAATTCTATGGAAAGTAGCAGCGTCAAGAACCTACAGGCTCTACATTTGTCTAGTCTGTGGTAGAAAGTATAGGGCTCATCCACACGGGCGGTAAATCACAACCGACCGTTGCGAATGCCGCGGCACGTAGCTACACCGCTACGTGTGTCGCACCCTAATGTTTCACCATCTTCATTTCTTGCTTTACGGCCCATCCCGGCCTTCTTGGGGTTCCCTCGGAAAGATACGCCTTAGTTAGATTATAGTACTCTGCGTCTTGAATTAATAAGTTGGTTGCTTGTCATATTCGGATTACTCTCATCCAAGCATCCAAGCTAATATTATCCCTCCAATGAAATCAACTATTATTAAGGTACGCTCCAAAATGCGCTGTTTTCAAAATGGCGGGTTTCTAAACGTACCCTTTGTCAATTTGCTCACCTGTTTGTGAAGACGTGAGTATCTACGTCAAGTGCGCGAGAGTATACCTAGTCCAAACTACCACCCCCGATACCCCGCGCCCTGTTAGACGCTTGCGCAACATCGCCGGTCTCTCTTTGTCCCACACGTCACATCGCCCATTGGCTCATTTCACTTAGAAAAATTGTAAAAAATACAGTTTTTAAGATAAGTATCGCGAAAATTTCTTCACCAATATTTTTCTGATTTTAAGTTTTATTTTTCTAGATCATAAAATAGTTACACTCACCTTCCTCATTACAATAAGAGATACGCCAGTGAAAATATTTTATTAAGTAGAACAATATTTACTATGTGCTGCTATATTTATTAAGTGCTGCGCGCCAGAGGGCGCTTGCAAGTAAACATTATCGATGTACACAAGATTTTATTTAAATTAATTATAATGAGCTTGTAACAAAAAAAAACGTGTAATAAGTGTTATTTGTGACCTGATAATTAAGTGACAATGTTTGTGACAATCTCGCTAATCGACAACTAATAAATATTATTACAACAAAATACCTAATGACAATTTCACTAATTCAATAATAACTTGCAGATATAATACAAGACAATAATGCTATCTTCAAAAACAAGTGCAATAGTGTAAATAACATCCATGTTCCGACAGTGAAACAGTGTAAATTTTTAAATTTCGGTTAGAATTTCACCGTTACGTACGAGTTAAACATAAGGTGACCTTTGGACTCAAACCAGTTTGTCACCCGCCGATAGCCACTCGCTCGCTGCGGATACAGACGGTTGATTTCGCCACATTGACTATCTGCCGATTTGGCCAAACGGTTCTGGCTTGAGAATTACGAACTACTGCATGGGGCGTGGGTTCTAATCCCAATAAATACATTCATAGTTTTATTAATTATTATTTTTTCACTACAAATAATACATTCATGGTTTATTATTTATTATTTTTTCACTACAAATAATAAATTGTTGAGCGATGGCGAATAAATGTATAAAATGTTCTAAACTCATAGAAAATAAAGAGTTTTTGAAGTGTTCCTCGTGTCACGAAAAATATCACCTATACTGTACAAAAAATGTCACCCTAAGGAGATTTCTCTTGATGACTCCCGGAAATAAATCAAACTGGAAATGTGGAACATGTTGGGAACATGTTCGTACATCATTAAACAATACCAAGTCGCCGTCAACCCCGCCAAACCAAACGATCTCTCCAGTTGAATCTTCTTGTGGAAATGTTACCGTTCTGCCGTCACCATTGAACGAAACAATTTCTACAGCTAACTCAACATGTGAGAAGGTGACAGTTCGAAATAAGTACAAAGTGAACATACCTACTGAAAACTCGTTTGCTTCTCTGTCGTCTGATGACGAAGAAACTGTAAATACTTCATCTATGGCAAACTGCGACTTAAGTAGAAGCTGTCCTGATCTGTCCTCAATAAATAATCACAGTATTGAGGAATTGTTGAGAAAGATCTCATCATTGGAGGAGAAATTAGAAATTGCTGAGAACGAAGTAGAGACGGCCAGTTATGAAAACCACACCCTGAAGAAGAAAATTTTGCTGCATTTGAGAGAACTTATAAGGTTATCTCAACATTTGTTGAACATTCATCAGTGGAACGTTCACAGCACCAAACGTCATCGAGATTACATATACGAGGCCCATTGACCTTGAATACTGTATTTTTGTAAAATCATATGAAGCAGTGTTTAATCCAAATGGAAGAACTTGAAATTTGAAAGTTTGTTGTATCGAAAAAAATTTTAAAAACTTTTTGTGATCTTTATACATACTCGTACATAGATGTTAAAACGTAAGTGTCGTTCAGGTCAATGGTGTTCTAACTATTTATGTCATAAGTTTGGTGAGTGTGCAATGTCTTCAAGTTTAAAATGTATAAGTATATAAACTTATAGAGATAAGTCCATCTTATGTTATGCCTTTTTCTTGTAAAATGTATTTGCAATAAAGAATATATATAAACTTATTCAACTCTTTTAGATTAAAGATAAATTGCCTGGTTTGGGTACAGAGTGTTTTACACAAAGGTTAGAATAGGTTCTAAAAACTCAAAAATTGACAGTTCAATTTGGAAAAACCAAAAAAAAAAAACCTTGATAGACATATTGTTGTTCTTGGGGGTTGTATACGGTGTACAACTAAAGGGTATCATAAGGTCATTAATCAAGCATAAATTCATGAGGTCTTAAAGTATTTTAACCAACTGCAATAGGGTTGATTGCTGTATATTAAATTAGCATATAATTGTTGGCAAACAGCTGAGTTGGTTTGTTATGTGCATATTGTTTTTGATTCTTCTGCTATTGCAGAGGAGCTGGTTTCCTCATATGCTGGTAATTGATTGGACACCCGAACCGAGTTCCTTGGTTTTTCGCAGACTGCCCGATGGGCATTTGTAATTAAAATTTGGCTTCACAACTGTGGTTTCTTCGTCATGTTCATACTTATTATGTGACTAGACTTTTAATTGCTTTAGAAAAGCACACTCAAAAAAAAACCATTAACTGATTTCACAGGTTTTTGTTGTAATCCCGCCAAAATGAAATTTGACCTAGTTGTGGGCTCCTAGTGTTCATGATCGTACTGATCATATGTAAGCGACAGGTATCACTTATGAATATGATGTTAATCCTTATTTTTACAAAGCTTGCCGAGGGCCATGCCCAAGGCGGTTAGCGCACACATGTTTTATGGTCATTGCCATATAGCGATTCACCGCTGCCTGGGCTGCCAAATTTAGTGTTGGAGCATCTATGGTCTTGAATTTTTTATCTGGCAAGTAGGTATTTATCTAGTATTTCCTTTTTCTATCATTCTCCAGAACCCTTTTTTTTTTTTTTTTATGTCTGCCCATCTAGATGCTAGATCCTTATGGATAGGTAGGTGAACCAAATTTGGTTTCTCACCCAGCAGCGCGAGGAAATAAAGAAAAAGGGGGTAGGTACAAATAAATATTTGTACAAGGAATTTTTAATCTACTCAATAGTAGATTAAGGTATTATGGATAAATATCCATTTATTTTAGTACGTATATACTGAATATACGAGAGGAAAAAAAAAATGCCTTCCTATTACGCCAACATCAGTAGTAATTATTATATGAATACCTAAATAGGCAACACAATAAATAGCACCTCAATAGGTACCTATGGAATATCACCTAAATAGGTGATGTGTGTGGAAATTATTATATGATTACCTAAATAGACAACACAATAAATAGCACCTCAATAGGTACCTATGGAATATCACCTAAATAGGTGATGTGTGTGGAGTGTGTTTAGATTTAAGGTCGTAAAGGCCATAGTCGTAAGAGGGAAAAAATGACGAAATTCTAACCTTTACGTTGAGGATTGCGTTCCAGACACGGTGGGGCCGGGGCTCGCCTGCCGTGTCGATTTTTGCACATTGGGAAGACCTTGTCATTCCATAATAAGCTCCGGCTATAATTTCTGGACATAAGGTGATAATGCCGGTGCCATCGAAGGGGAGGCCGACAGCCAAATGCCTCGCGTAAGCTTTTCTCCGTATTTTCTTTGAAATCGTTCTTCTGAATCTTCACGTTTCCTCTTTTTGACATAGTCGGGCACAAAATATACCCGGAAACACGATTAATTTGCTAAAATTTAATTTATAAACGAATAGTGAACCGACCGCAGGCTGCACGAAAACGATAATGACGTTTGAAGGAATGCTTGTGCGGGGGGTGGTGGGAGCGTTTTTTGTTTATTTTCAGGCTTTGGAGTCAAGCCTATGTGCTTTAAACTCGTGACCAAAGGCTGGCGGATGCGAAAACTACACTGTCTACTTTATCATTGAAGAGACTATGCAGCGAAGTACAACTTATTTGTCGCGCAGAAGCGATGCATTCGTGCTATATGTGGGTGTGCATCGGATGACGATTCCTGCAGACCACTGTTCAAATCACTCAGAATCCTACCGCTCCCCAGCCTTTACATCTTTGAATTAGCGAAATTTGTGAAACTAAACCTGAGTCTGTTTCGTCAGGCAAAAGATGTGTGCTCTAGGAACACCAGGGCACATGTTCGCAATAGGTTAATTTTTCACACTGTTCCTAGGAGTACACGTTTTAATAAGAACTGTTATGCGATGTGCAAGTCGATTTATAATAAACTACCCTCATCTTTACAAGATCTACCTATAACTAAATTCAAGATCTCTTTGTTTAACTTTTTAATAGACCATGTATTTTACTCTGTGAATGACTTTTTAAATTATAAATTTTAGTTGACATTATTGGTAATGACATTTTATTATTTTCTTTTAATTTTAATTTCTATTTGTAATTCAAATTTTTGCGTGCCATATAATTATTATGGTAAAACATGGGAAACTGAAATAATTTATTGACATCTGTATGTACATACCATGTTTTGAGCAAATAAAATCTTACTTACTTACTTACTTACTTACTTATGGCGGCTAATCTCAGTTATCTGTAATTTCGACGTTATGAGCATTTTAGTACCCACATTCTAATAGCAACCAATTACGACAAGTGATACGCCGATGAAAAGACTTGATTAAGGGGAAAAATATTTACTATGGCGGTTAATCTCAGTTAGCTATATTTTCGACGTTATGAGCATTTTAGTACCCACCTTCTAATAACAACCAATTACGACAAGTGATACGCCGATGAAAAGATTTTATTAAGTAGAACAATATTTACTATGGCGGCTAATCTCAGTTAGCTGTAATTTCGACGTTATGAGCATTTTAGTACCCACATTCTAATAGCAACCAATTACAACAAGTGATACGCCGATAAAAAGATTGGATTAAGAAGAAGATTATTTACTATGGCGGCTAATCTCAGTTAGCTGTAATTTCGACGTTATGAGCATTTTAGTTTTAGTTGCCGTGTGGTTTCCGGTAGAGTAGAATAGGACCACTCCAACTCTTCCCGTGGATGTCGTAAAAGGCGACTAAGGGAATACATTATAAAACATCAGTCAGGCCTCCCCAACTCGTCTGGCCAGCGCGGGGAGTGTAGGTCAAATCCTCCGTCTGTCTCCGGCAGATGAGAGAGGGTTGTGCTCCTGCAGTGGAGACTAAAATAACCTGATGATGATAGTAACTTTAGCCTTTCACTTATTAGTTGCTATTAGTGAGTGGTACCAAGTTCCGTACAAAACTTCTACCATTTACATTTACATTCACATTACCACACTACTTGTAAAGTTTGGAAAACTGAACTTGAACAGTATTTCATCTAAGTACCTCATGTTAACGCCATCCAGACAGCCATGCATCTTTGTCCATGCTATAAATCTGCCACAAACATGCAGCTACATACTAACTTTTGCACGGAACCCTCGGCTAAATCGGACTCGCACTTTACGACTGTTTCTCTTCACGTCTATCTGAAATGATGTAACTTCTTTTTTGTCAGTAGTTTTGTTTATGGTGACGATTCTGACCTTTTTGCATTGTTTCGACGTGAATTCGAAGAACATCTTGTGTCGACGCTAATTCGCAGAATGTCTTACTTTAAGGGGTCATCCAAGAAAAGTTAACAGTTAATATACGAGTAAAGAAATAAATATTGTATGTACTTATGTATACAAATATACAATATACATCAACGTCATCACCATCAGCAGTAGTTGAAATACGTACACTGCCACTTTTGGTGGGCTGTCCATTTGGGGGATTTGCCATAATCACGACGCTTGGCAGGCGGATTGGTGATCGCAGTAATGATTACTCTTTATTTCACGACAAAAATGCAAAGTCGAGCCAGGGCATTTGCTTTAATAATGCTATCAATAGCAGAAGAAGTTGAAAATTGCATATTAAGCTGATCGAAATTTAAGTCTTTAGGAATCGTATGAAATTATCTTAATATACACAGGAGAACGCTGCTGCCGGTCCCTGATGCAATCCCTTAGACGCCTTGATGATTGGTACACACGGGAAGATTGGAGGTGGCTCTATTCTAAGCCGGAAACAACACGGCTTACACTATACATACACTGTACTGCGCGAATATACATGAATAGGACAATTCACTATATAGAACTTGTACAATAATGTTGTCTGCCCCTGCTGGGAATCAAACCCACGACATATGGCGCATGAGTCCACTGACTCAGGTCCTATGCCAACGAGGTAGTCAACCATAAAATAAGAAAAATAAAAACTATTTAAAAAAAACTATGGCAAACAGATTCTCAAGTTTATTTCCCAGAACACAAGGGTGTAACTTCCGATTACCATATTTGTATGCATCACGTGATTCGAGGAGTAGACTCTGTACAGAATTCACCCGGCAGAAGCGACGTAAGGCGTGGGCGGCGTGGGGCACCGCATACGGCCTCGCCAGAAAATACTAAGTATTTTGTATGTATGTATGTAAACGCTTTATTGCCTTCCATGGTCATTTTGCAGACTGCGTTGTATGTAAGGGAGAATCTCGATGACTTCGTCAGAAAAGGAAATGGCCATAAGTACAACTTGAGAAACGCGAGCAAGTTCGCGCCTGTCCCTCACTCCCTGGCGAAGTCGTCAAGGTTGATACGTGCCATGGGCCCGTCCGTCTACAACCGAATACCCGAGGACATAACAGACGCGCCTTCTACTCCCTCATTTAAACTGAGGCTGAAGAAGTGGCTCATCGAGCAAACTTTCTACAGCTTTGATGAATTCATTGAAATTTGTAAATGTGATTAGTAGTGTTTAATGTTTGTTTATTCTTTTTATATTATTTTATGAGACGTAATCATTTTATATAATATTTATTACTATGTTATGTTATAGATTTTAAAATTGTATGACCTGTAATGGCCAATTACCAAAAATAAATATCTATGTCTATTGTACCAAAAATAACAACAATAATAAAATAGAAATTAAACTGTGTACAAAGGCGGACTTATCCCACTTATATTAATATTACTACGTAAGGAAGCTACACTTACCTCCCCGCCAGTTTATCGGCGGCCTAAAAATAGAGCACGGCTGGCAGTACGCAAGAGCAATCGACGCTTTCAGTTAGAAAGAGAAGCACTTATTAAGCATGTGGTTCCTATTAATTTGGACTATACGACGGTCTTGCTCCGCCCCTGTCGTCCGGGATCCGTCCGGAATTCGTCCGGACTGCAGGAATTCGTAGTCGTGTCCGTACGCGAGATGGGAACGTGATTACTCTAAGGGTCTGACGTTTGGAACATTATTCAGAGTAAGGGAGTAAATGAATCAATCCCTTGGGGATAGAAACGTTTGAAGTATTTCTTAAAACGCGTAATGTATATAGATTAGATTAGATTAGATTTATTTATTTCACTTTTAAATCTTAAAAATTAAAAATTCAATTTTACATGTCATTCTAGTATGGTAAAAGGGATTGTCATAAAATAAAATAATGTATAAATTACAATGTCAACAATTCAAATAATGTCATAGTATATAACATACTATCTATGTCAGTATATAATATCAAAATATTTTTTTTAAATACACTTGGTATTAAATTATCACAAATTAAATTAAACATCAGAGGGCCCACCAATTTCATTTTTTAGAAAATTCATTTATGGAATAATATTCATTTTCCAACAAAAGGTTTTTCAGTCGTCGACTAAACGTTTCGTCATTGGTCTCGTTACGTAGATCTGCGGGCAGGTGTTCGTAGTACGTGGGGCCGATGACGCGGGGGTTTTTGGTGGCAAGTGCAGTGCGGCGCGTTACTGTCTTTAATCGACCTTCGTTACGAAGTTCGTGCCCTCCGCCTAAACGTCGTTTATGATGTGTTGCAAAGATGTGTTGCGTGAAGTTTGTTGCGCCGTTTCTTCTTCACAACGCTAACACCTAGGAAGCGGTAGTCGATAAAAAAATGACGTGTATAAATGTACCAAGTGTACTTATATGCAATAAATGATTTTGACTTTTGACTTATGATCTAGACCTAGTTTAGGCTCCAGTACTACATATTTACACTGTTAACTACTACTTAATTAATTTAAACTACTGAAATAAATTTATGTAAATTTTGTCTTATGTGGACTTACTGCTTAAATAATGTTTATAAAGTTTATAATCCAGGATGGCACGCACCGCTACTTTTCGGGGAGTGAATCCGAGTTAATAGTCAGGGACTTGGTTGAGGTAGTTGCCTATCCGGTGCTGTCCAGACGAGTCCCGGGTATGCGGTCCCGGCTTACAGAGTTATCGCTACTACAATCACACTATACTTACTTCCGTAATAGCGGTATTCCATACCTACCCTACCCTATAGTCTAAATTTTTTTTTTAATCTTTATTTAGGGGTTTAGTCATTTCTAACTATGCCACCCCTGTGGGAAAAACTTTACATATATATTTTTTTCTATCCCTAACTTATACAATATTTATAGAGTTTGCACAGCATTCCGGCCTCCTCAGATAAGGGGCTGGCCTGGATGCTGTTGCAAACTCCGATATTATTCTTAATCAGAGGCAGCATCACTATTCTTTGGGCCTCGCTTCGGACACATTCCATCAATACATGTTGTACATCCTCTACGACATCACATTCAGGACAATTTGGTGATTCGGCTTTCTTCATCAGAAAAGCAAACTTTTTAGATGGAATGTGTCCGGAGCGGAGCCTTAAAGTTGTTACTACTCGCCATTTGTTTAGGTATTTTTCGTCGAACCATGGGCAATGAGGCGGTTCACATTGAATGTAGTCTCCTTTCAAGTAAGGGAACGTACCCAAATTACGTGACCCGTTTAGGGGGGTCTTCAAAATACCACACATTAGGTTTTCGTCACGTAGTTTTAGCGCTTTTTAAACTCACAGGTGGCAACACGGACGTCTGCTGATTGAAAACGGAAAAATTGAAAAATGGGTCACGTAGTTTGGGTACGTTCCCTAAGCATAGTACCTATTAAGTGTATGGTTTTAATAACAGCATTGATTTTATACAAGTAGCGACCAACCATCCCACAAATAAAAGGGGATGAGTTAGGAAAAAAATGTAATATAATATTTTTAAATGTAAATAAATTCATAAAAGATATGTCGGCGAAATGATAAAAGAGGAGCTGATTTGAAGGCACAGTACGTGTTCGGCGCGCCGTTCGGCTTTGTTCGGCTATCGTCGCGAGCACGCGCTGGCGGAACGTCGGGTATAACTGGCGCAGCCGCAGAACCGAGACAGCCTTCGATGGAAAGGCGTGCGGTGCGCAGGAGTTACGCTGACGGATCGTCTGCCTTTTAAAATCGTAACTTATTGATGTAGTGTAATTTCATGTAATGTCAATTAAGTCAGTAATCGTGTTAACTTTGAAACGGTGTTAAACTCAATTTGGGAGCCCACACTTTCGGCGGAACCACGAACCTACGACATCAGAAGTGGGATTCGAACCCCACGCCCTTAGGAGAGGCACCTACGACAGATATATAAGTGGTCATATAATTATGTCTTTCATTTCTATTTACTTTAATCACAGGAGCAGCAAAAGCTTCATTTTTTAGACAGATAAATGAAAAATCTGTTCCTTTTATTATTTCACTCTGTTAATGGAAGTTTTACCATTAGATAAAAAGGATGTTTCAACGATCTCTATGTACTACTAGATGGAGCGTTCCAAACAATCGCTCTGTTCCACGCAAGTAGCCACAACTCTTTCACACATTCAATTATTACTAAATATTGACGCTACGGTTAAATAATGTCAATATTTAGTAAATAATTAAATGTTCTGAGTAGTAACTGCACAAGTTTCAAAGTAAATGTAAAAGAGTTGTGGCTACATGCGTGAAACACAGCGATTGTTTGGAACGCTCCATCTATTAGTACATAGAGATCGTTGGGATGTTTAAAGAAAATGCCTGTGTTTTTATCTTTATTCGAGAATGATTGAAACGGGAGCAAAATATATAAAACACGACAGAAAAAATGTTTTAGAATATTTGAGAGAAATTTTTAGTCGAATGCGGAACGAAACTGTATTGTGTTCAAATTAATGTTTTTACAAGGGCGTTAGAGGTAACTGAGGCGCACCAGCCTGTCCGTACACGTTTGTGTGTGTGCGTAAATTATGGTAGGGCTACTGCACCCAACGCGCGAACATAGTCGATCGAGAGAGGGACAACGTTATACGTCAACAACATACAACATAAGTGCTTCTCTTTCTAACTTATAGCGTCGATCTGTCGGCACCGGTCACCGACATAACTTTGTAACGTTGCACCCAGCTATATTTTACGGAGGGGGGAGGCGAGAGTTGCTTCTTTTCTACTCTTTTCTGAACAAAAAGTATTCTGTGTTCTTTTCATGTTTGTTGCTGTTGCTGTACCTACCAAGTATTTGTTTTTAATTCGTTCAGCGGTTACGTCATGATTGATCAACAAGCATCTAAAGATGTATGCCACACTTTAGTATTTATAAAATTAGTTTTAAAACAATTTTATAAGTACGAATGAAGACAAACGCAAATCGCACTTTTGTATAAATTATCGCAGTTTTCAGAATCCTCGCACTAACCGTAAACTGTTTACTACAGTCTAGTCTTGAATAGTGTAGTGTGTTTGTTATTCTTTCAGCGGAAACCGAAACCAATCCTCACCTATTTTGCCGAAACCGAAGCCTTAGTACATGAACTATAAGTAATAACAATGACATTTTTTAAACAGTTTTTTTTGAGTACGTATTAATTTACATGTACCGTTCTTTGTGTGAAATAAAATGAATAACTATAAGTATTTTTTCTTAATTTTATATAATTACTAATCATATTTAATCGGCGACCTATCCTGTATTACTCATTTATATTAACTTTCATCATCATCATCATCAGGTTATTTTTGTCTCCACTGCAGGAGCACAACCCTCTCTCATCTGCCGGAGACAGACTGAGGATTTGGCCTACACTCCCCGCGCTGGCCAGACGGGTTGGGGAGGCCTGATTGATGTTTTATAATGTATTCCCTTAGTCGCCTTGTACGACATCCACGGGAAGAGTTGGAGTGGTCCTATTCTACTCTACCGGATCCCACACGGCATATATTACTTTACTTTTATTGATATTAATAATAATAATAATAAAACACACAATTTTAAGATTCTATTACTGTGTATATACCTGGAAAGGTAGAGTTACAGTGATTCTCATGTGAATTTAGCAATTTAAGCCGTCAAATGTTTATCGGTGATTCATGCAATAAATGGTTTCTATTTCCATTAGTATTATAGTTTGTGTTTAACAATCTTTTTAAGTGAAATGTTTTAATAATAGTTTTTATAATTCCTATCTAAATTACTATCAGGAATTTGGTGCTGTGAGTTTCTTGTAGAATATTCTTCTTGTTGATTTGAACAAGATCTTGTTAACCGTGAACAGTCATCTTAACACCACAATAGCGCACCAAGACAAGATCTTGTTCCTTTGAACTAACTCTTGTCTTGCACTAACTAAACTTGTTAACTTGATCATGGTTTGGTTTGAAACGATCATAAAAATGATTACTTTAGCTAACATTCAACCAACAAGACATTCCATTTGAAAAATTTCCTTGAAATGCTTACGGAATAGGCCCCCAGTACGTTTATTGCTTCGAATAATAACATCCTTATGAGACTGCAATGCTCCTTCGTGCCATTTCGCGCTGAAATCGTATTGCCGAACGATCTCGAACTTTCGACCAAAAAACAAAAACGAAACCAAAACCAAAACAACTGTCGTATACTACGGTCGGGCGGGAACGTCTAGACAAAACGGAATGTGTGCGGACATTTGGCGAAATGCCCGAATTTTATAACATACTTTTACCCTGGGTACAACGCGGTTTATGATGCATTTCACACTTCTGCTACGGTTATTGTAAATTCTAAATCCGTACTGTCATAAAATCATAACGAGCAGTGGCTGGTAGTTTCAATTATCGATCATAATTTATGACATACTAACATTACTAGGCCAGACACAACAAATAAAATTATTGCTCTCTAATTGTACCATAACATTGCACTGATAAACCATTGTCGTCCAACGATCTCTGTGTACTTACTAGATGCAGCAAACCAAATAATAGCTCTGTTCCTGTGTAACGCTACGGATAGCGTCTATATTCAGTAAATAATTAAATATTCTGCGTAGTAACTGCACAAGTGTCAAAGTGTGTGAGATGTCGCAAAATCTTTATTAATTGTATGCAAACTTGATTTTTAAAAGATGTGTTGCGTGAAGTTTGTGGCGCTGTTTCTTCTTCACAACGCTAACACCTAGGAAGCGGTAGTCGATAAAAAAAATTACATGTATAAATGTACCAAGTATGCAATAAATGATTTTGACTTTGACTTTGTGACCGGTTGCGGCTCCCGGAGCCGCAGTTGCGTGTAACAGAGCGATTGTTTGGTTTGCTCCATCACTAGATGAAGTACATAGCCTCCTACCCGGATAATATAAAACAAAATATAAATTATTTGTATAGTTTTTACTATTTAGCTATGCACAATGAATAATGTGTTCATCACACGCAACGACATCTATGTTCGGTTGCTGTACTATAGATGCCATCTATCGACGGCCGTCGATATAAAATCACCACAGATTACGTTTATACTTTTTTATACATTACCTACAGAGACACATTTGCAATTGTACATGGTCTAACGAGTTGCAATAAAATTACTTTAAACTTTAATCGTCTCGCCCACTTATTCACAATAATTCAAGACCTGACCTTCCCGAAATCAACAAATGTGTCAATGTATAACGCATTATGGTGCTCCAAATGCCAACCTCAACTGCACGCGGTGCACCCTGCTGATTGTAGACCGGTGGCGGTCAGCAGCGTCACCGATGCAAGGCCTAGTATTGCAATAGCTAACACGTCTGTCCAGAGAATTTGCCATTCTACTGATTTACAAAACGAGGGCATCACAGATTATAAATAGACATCAAAAAGTATACCAGCGTTCCTGATTATGAGTTTAAAAAATCTCATTGTGACATCATTTCCTTGACCTAATAGACAAGACGGTGTTTAAACTTCTTTTTTTTTTTCAACGACCGCGGCGAAGTGATGTACAGTGTCGGTATAAAAAGTCTAGTCAATCGTCATTTTTGAGTGTACCAGTGCAATAATAGAATTGTCAACAATGTATAAATCTTACATTTTCTTGTCAGTATTAGAGAAATAATGATGGGCGTTTTGGTCTCGGCTACCAATACGTAATACGCCAATGAAAGGTCCTATTAAGTAAAACACCAGATACTATGGCGGCTAATCTCAGTTTGTTGTATTTTCAGCGTTATGGGCCTTTTAGTACCCACTGATAGAAACCAATTACAATAATTCATACGCAAATGAAAATAAGGCCTTAAGTAGTACAATAGCTACTATGGCGGTTAATCTCAGTTAGCTGTATTTTCGGCGCTATGGGACCTTAAGGATCCACCCACTGATAACAAATAATAACAAAAGTGATACGCCAATTATAAGGCTTATTAAGTAGTACAAATTACAATAGCTACTATGGCGGCTAATCTCAGTAAGCTGTATTTTCGGCGCTATGGGCTCTTAAGGATCCACCCACTAATAACAACCAATAACAAAAGTGATTGTAATTTCTATGAAAGAGCGGGTTTTTTCACTCTTTTCTTGAAGAGCTATTTTTTAAAACCGATTTAATAAATAATTATATGTTGCTTTGTGCCCGACTCTATATCTCGGGTAGTTGATAAAATATGCCTCGTTAAATTCTCGGGCATTTGGTCACCGGCAGCCATCTTGGAGCATATTTCTCATTTTGCGCAATCCCAGAGACTCGTGTTACATAAACTTTTAATTATAATTAATTGCCGCTATAAAATGATCTATGCATTTCGAAAATTAATTTTAATAATAAAAAATCTACGTAGTTGGTTGCTAGTTGAAATTTGTTTTTATTATCTTCACTACAATGTCCATTGTCGACTGGCCTTCTTCAGTCATCAGCCGAAATACGTCCACTGCTGAACATAGCCTCCTCAACAAAATTTTACTTTTGGAAGGCTGTACATGAGGGGATTTGCCATAATCACCACGCTTGGCAGGCGGATTGGTGATGGCAGTAATGATCTTAATATACACAGGAGAACGCTGCAGTCCGTCCTTGGTGCAATCCATTAGTCGCCTTGACTTGATGATTGATGATGGCCCTGCCTATACTATTGTTGATATTTTAACGACTTTCATCCTGAACTCAACACCCTTTGATGGACTAGGCACTCGAGTCCATCGCCCAAAACACTAAGCCAGCGACGCGTTCATTATTCTCAACAAAACACATTCCATTGACCCTAAAATTAATTTTGAAATAATTTCATAGCCCCTTTACATTAAACAACCTTAAAAGCCTTATTTAAGGCGCATACCTACGTTGATATGGTTTTTTGGGTTTCGTCAAAACGGATAACATAATCACTCCCCCCCCCCCCCGGCTCTCCTTACTTAACAGATTTAATTATCGACTACTATTACAGACGCCTGTTCGCACATGTATGTGTGTGTGTGAGTAAATTATGGTAGGGCAACTGCACCCAGCGCCCGAACATAGTCGATCGAGAGAGAGAGTAGTGAGTAGTACTAGTAGTTTTGTAGATAATGATATAATATGCAACACTCCTAATGGGGTAAAATCGTTCAGGAACCATAAGTATTTATTAATTTCTAATGCAATGTATTTTTTTATACCTGCAAGTAATGGCAAATAAATGTAATGAATTGAGAGACAACGTTATACGTCAACAATATAGGTGTTTCTCTTTCTAACTTAAAGCGTGGATGTCTCGGCGGTTAATAGCGCGCTGGCATAGTAACTTCTCCGTGTGGTTTCCGGTAGAGTAGAATAGGACCACTCCAACTCTTCCCGTGGATGTCGTACAAGGCGACTAAGGGAATACATTATAAAACATCAATCAGGCCTCCCCAACCCGTCTGGCCAGCGCGGGGAGTGTAGGCCAAATCCTCCGTCTGTCTCCGGCAGATGAGAGAGGGCTGTGCTCCTGCAGTGGAGACAAAAATAACCTGATGATGATAATAACTTTGTACCAACGGGCGATGCGAAGCAAGCCAAAAGCAAAAATAAAATACATTTCCATGACCATGCAGCATTGTCTGTAGTGAGACAAATCAAGGCCCATATTTCTTGTCCCTAATGAGAATCGAACCCATAGACCTCTGACACTTGAGCTAGAATCCAAGCTATTAAGCCAACAAAGCGGTCAAATTAATGGATCAAAGATACTTTTTCCGGATTAATTGTTTAAATTATTGACCAAAAAATATGGCATAGTACGCGCCTTAAAACTTCGTTTAAGGAAAGCTACAAACCTCTCCGAATGTAATTAAAAAGTATTTTTTGTTTAAACAGAGGGGAGCAAACTCATTAAGTTGTTAAAAAACCCTTAAATGGGGTGGAATTAGGTTGAGTTATTATCTGACAGTCTCTTGCCTTAATTATTTTGTCATTTGCTTCAAACGCTAGTTCATAGGTTCGATTCCTCGGCAACTAAACTCGTTTGGTCTCATTAGGAAAGTGGCACATGGTTCTGAGGGTCAGCCAAAGGTTGACAATCCCTATTGAGCACTAAAGCGTAACGTTTATTTTATATAAAACTAGCGTTGCCCGCGACTTCGTCCGCGTGGGTCGCTTAACTTCACAAATTATTTCCCGTAGGAATGAGATGTTTTTTCGGGATAAAAACTATCCTATGTCCTATTCCAGAACCTAACCTATATGTGTGCCAAGTTTCATCACGATCCGTCCAGTGGTTGAAGCGTGATTGAGTAACAAACATCCAAATATCCAAACTTTTACATTTATAATATTAGTAGGATTTTTTAAAAGTATTGAAAATTCTCTCATCATTTGTTTCCTGAAAAGTTTCTAATTTTTCACAGTTTCAACTCTAACTTGTAGGTACACGCGACTACTGCCTCTCCATAATCCCTTGTCTTCACCGCAGGTTAGCTGGATGAAATTTCTTTAGAAATAAGCTTATCCTTTTGTATAATTTTCTTTTCTTTGTGTTGTTCTTTGTATATTTGTGTGTACAATAAACTATTAATAAATAAATAAATAAATAATAAACTAGTAATATTCGAGTTATCCGTCGGACAGACAGACAAAACAGCTTCGCTACTTCGCGGGATGTTCGCAGAAGCTCGCACAAGACGATTTGCTATAATGCGTAAGAAAGCGAGCTCCCTGACGCGCAGGCTGCGGGGCAGCGCTAACAGGATCCTGAAGATGACAGACGAGAGGTTCGACGACCCCATCGTCAGACACTGGGTGGGGCTGTTGAAACCTATTTCTAGGTATCTAAGAAACTAGATTATAAGTTTACTAAGGAATGGAACTCCCTACCAGCTTGGGTATTTCCTAACAAGTACAATTTGGATATTTTTAAAGGAAGAATGAATCTTCTGAGTACGCGTGCTCCACCTTAGGACTCTTCATCACTTACCATCAGGTGAGATTGAGGTCAAACGCAAACCTATCAACAATAAAAAAAAGTAGTATCAAGACTTTTACTAACACAATGGATGTATTTTTATGTCTGACTGAAATATATAACAATAATAAGGGTATCCATTTTGACTAAACTCTAAATATTGGAGTTTACTGAAGTTCCTGTACTCGGAACGGTACTGCTGCAGCGATTCACATGAAACCTTTTTGTTTCTGCTTACCTGTTATTTACTCTCCCCTCTCCCGCAAAGAGAGGAGGCGTCCCCCCCATACTTTCCTCTCTCGCTCCCTCCCTCACACACACAATTCTAATAACTCATTCTATATGTTATGTTTAAAAGCCATTTTAATACATATTTTGTAAGTCTTTTTTCACCCCGTAGCTCTAATGGTCACTTCACATACAACGCTTGCCAGAGTGCCAACCGAGTGGCAAACGAGTGCCAGAAGAGAGCTATTGTCGAGCTATTCAAGTTTCAGCCGGCTAAAATCGAAACACTCTAACTTTTTGGGCTGGGGTTAAACAAATCTGTAGGTATGCGAGTGCATATTATTATGCAAGCGATAGTAATAATCTCACTGGTAAATTGATTTATTCTGACATCCATCGTTATCATCATCAACCTGAAAAAGCTCACTGCTAGTCATAGGCCTACTGCATATGGTGTAGTGTGGGGACGCCCCCTGGCTGCATGGAGCGACGATCTGCGTAAGGCGACTGGATGAGAGAAACCGAGGATTGGGTTGGGGCCTTGCTAGAGGTCTATGTCCAGCAATGGAGTCTCGCAGGATGATGACGATAATGATGAATCTTGTATTCATATTCATATTTACCTATTAAGAAAAAAAAACAACGAAGTATTCTTTGTTTGTTAATAAGTAGTTATTTAGTTCTGTTTATCCAAATAGCGGTGGTTTTAGAATGTTTTTTTTTAATATTTTAGATTTGGAAACTTAAAATAAAATATTCACCTAAGATATGTCACAAAAACATACACAGCATATAAAGCTGTCATTTTAATTTAGACTTTATAACTAATACTTTAGTTTTTCGTGCGTTTACAAGATTCTATTAGCCAGTTTAACTGTTTAACGTGGAATTTGAATGATCGATGAATACGTTTAAAACAATAAAAGGAATCATCATCAGATTATATTGTCTCCACTGCAGGAGCACAACCCTCTCTCATCTGCCGGAGACAGACGGAGGATTTGGCCTACACTCCCCGCGCTGGCCAGACGGGTTGGGGAGGCCTGATTGATGTTTTATAATGTATTCCCTCAGTCGCCTTGTACGACATCCACGGGAAGAGTTGGAGTGGTCCTATTCTACTCTACCGGAAACCACACGGCAATAAATAAAAGGAATACATTACTTTTTTCATTTTCGTCTTGTTATCAATTGTCGATAAAAATATAATGAAATATTTCTCTTTGTCCGCAGGTTCCAAGAAAATCGTTGTCAATAATATCAAGAGGCCGTGTCAAAAAGTTTTAAGTGATTGTCAGTGAAAATCATAAAGTACACGTCAATTTCAATTGATTATGTTTTAATACAAAAGGAGACAGCCTAACAATTGTTTTCCTAAACATTGTATTGATAGGATTTCAAGTTTTATCAGTGTGGACACTCCGTAAATTATTTTGTCATATAAGTATTGACGGAATTCAAAATACGTATTGAATACTTTTATAAATGAAAAGCTAATGACGTTTCTATTAGTGAACTT
Source organism: Esperia sulphurella (assembly GCA_947086405.1). Lineage (NCBI taxonomy): Eukaryota > Metazoa > Arthropoda > Insecta > Lepidoptera > Oecophoridae > Esperia > Esperia sulphurella. The sequence goes on along the minus strand of OX352278.1, from coordinate 2,251,494 downwards.
AGATAACTTTTACTTTATAGTGTAAACTAATAATTTATTTCATTACAAAGCCAATGTTTTATGATTTTTTTATATCAGTGACAAGTTTATGATTTAATAGCGAAATATTAATTACTTTATGACAATTCATTGACAAGTTTATGACTTACGAGCGAAATACTGGTTACTTAATGACAATTCAGTGACAAGTTTATGACTTAAGATCGAGTGGTGAAATGTTGATGGTGTTGTAAGTGACAGTGGTATGCTGGTAGATGGTATTGATGGTGGAAGCGGTGTCACGAATGCAGGCGTGCGGGCCCACAGCCCGGCAGGTCAATGACAACGCCGGCCCTTCTGGTGCTGTCTTTGGCACTGGGTAAGTAGTTAAACAACCTAGTAGCCTACAGTGGGGGACCGAGTTAAATGGCTTCTAGGAATTAGGTAAAATAACTGTCACATCATTTTGACGGTCCTTTACCGATCTCCCGCTGTAGTTGGTAGTTCGTTTGTCTAGTTAAGCAAGTCGAAGGTTCAATCCGAGCCTGTACCGATAAGTTTTCGGAAATTAAGTACGCACAAGCTTCTCGGTGAAGAAAAACATCGTGAAGAAACCTGCACACAAGGAGTTCTAAGGCGTATGTGAAGTCCACGAAGCCGCAGTGGGTCTGCGTGTTGGATTATAGCCCGTACGCCCTTGTTGAGAGTGTAGGCTTGTGCCCCAACAGTGGGACATATTAACGACTATTATTTGTGGTAATTTAAAAAAAAATTATAATCGTACGGTTTTAGATTTTTTATTTCTCATAAGAACATAATACAATATTCACTTACTGAAAAAATACAATGGATGTATGTTGGTTATAGTCCAGCGAACTTATTAACGAAATTTAACAATGTTACTACATATATGTGCCGTGTGGTTTCCGATAGAGTAGAATAGGACCACTCCAACTCTTCCCGTGGATGTCGTACAAGGCGACTAATGGAATACATTATAAAACATCAATCAGGCCTCCCCAACCCGTCTGACCAGCGCGGGGAGTGTAGGCCAAATCCTCCGTCTGTCTCCGGCAGATGAGAGAGGGTTGTGCTCCTGCAGTGGAGACAAAATAAGCTGATGATGAACTACATATATGCTACAATAAAAAAATCACTTAATGGGTAATACGTTTTCCACTACCAACAGTTTTAGATATTTCTTAAATACATTAAGTTTTTGATTCTGTTATGTTTCTAGGTATATTGTTATATAACTATGCCCAATCATATAGTATGTTTCTTTTGCCATAATATTCAGTTCTCGGTGTTGCAAGTGGTGTCTACTCGTACACCAAATGTACTGATCGTACCTTTTTTTTACCTTTTTTTTACACCTTTTGGTATAATCTCTTAAGGGGAAGCCGCGTTGTAACCCCCGCCCCGTTCCCCCCGGGTGCTGTAGTTGGATTCCTTGACTCCGATGATCCTTATTCACCTCAAAGGATCGCGATACATACTTGCCTCGCCGGGCCATTGCAGTACATTCCAGCTGTATGTGCATTAAAGTGCATTGACTCACATCTGAAGCAAGATGTCGAATTTGCGATACTTTTCGCTCGTCACACGAAAGTGTCTGTCAGTCGCTGACTTTACTTCAGACGCGTCTCATTTATATATTAAGTTATTTTTATTTATTACTCGAGTTCCTATTTAGTACAAATACTATGGGTTCAATACCGAAGCTTTGAGCTGACTTATATTACAGTATATATATACTACTTATAAGTATTTATTGGGATATATAGTGTAATAGTATATGAACATATGTATAAAGTACATTTCTTTATCAAATTTGGTACTAAACGCATTATACTTGTCCTTTCGGGTACTCTAAGGTTGACTGGAAGAGATCTCTAAGTGGGATAAGTCCGCCTTTGTACACAGTTCAATTCCTATTTTATTATTGTTGTTGTTGTTATTTTTGGTTGGTATTTAATACTCAGAACACTGTCTAGTCTTCGATTAAGCAATGTATATAGGGAATACCATAGTCAAAGTCTTATCTTATCTTCTTAGAGGGCCAGGAAGACCTGACGACACTTCAACCCTTCAGGATCTTTTGTGCCAAACCCCTGACCACCAACGGTGCCCCAAGCCGATTTGGTGGACTTCACATACGCCTCAGAATTTCTTCTTCGGCATATGCAGGTTTCCTCACGATGTTTTCCTTCACCGAAAAGCCTGTGGTATTATATATAAACCGTATTTAAGTTTCGTAAAACTCATTGGTACGGGCGGGGTTTGAACCCACGACCTCATGAACGTGAGGCGAGTGCACAACCAACCGGCTACCACGGCTCTGTATAGTCAAAGTCAAAATCATTTATTGCATATGAGTACACTTGGTACATTTATACACGTCATTTTTTAGTGTTAGCGCTGTGAAGAAGAAACGGCGCAACAAACTTCACGCAACATATCTTTTAAAAATCAAGTTTGCATACAATTAATAAAGATTTTCATCATCATCAGGTTATTTTTGTCTCCACTGCAAGAGCACAAACCCTCTCTCTCTGGCCAGACGGGTTGGGGAGGCCTGACTGATGTTTTATAATGTATTCCCTTAGTCGCCTTGTACGACATCCACGGGAAGAGTTGGAGTGGTTCTATTCTACTCTACTGGAAACCACACGGAATAATACATAGGGTATCAATCCTAAAAAAATTGTATAATGATTGGACTTATATAAATCATGTTTTTTTTTGTTTTAAATATAAATACGCAATATAATTATGCACTACGCCACACGCCGTATCAAATTACACGAATGATCGATCAAAAAAAGTTGCTGACATGTCGTTGATAATAAATGTTGTGTCACAAACACGACTTCAATCAATCAAAAACCCAATAACATTTTTTTGACTGATTGCACAAAGCTTTTTTACCTTTCAATGTATTTGAATGACAATTTCTATGCAGCTCGTTGGTACACTACAAAAAACTAGGATACTTCTGAAATTTATAAATGGAAACTTTAAAGCAATGATGTTCTATAAATAATGCTCACGCCTTGGTCCCAGGAAGGTAGGCAGAGACATTGTATCGCGCATTCCTTCGCCCGCTTTTCGCTCCATAATACCCCTGGACGTTCTACAAGTAACATATTCTACATTGTATAAATAACTAGATTTCTAATCTGCAACTAATGGCAAATAATGGCAACGCAAATGAGCTCGCAGTACTAGAAGCGAACCCATTTGCGAGCGATCAGTATGGAGACCGCTGTCGACGCGACTACGACGCCTTCATAATGTCCTAAAAAATTAGAAATTAAACAGACAAGACATTATATAAGTGCGTGAATATGATAACTTTTATACTAACACACGCTGTCGCCCGCCTGGCGTCGAGAGATGTTGATGATATGATAGACTATGTTGTTGATATATAAAGATGTCCCTCTCTCGATCGACTATACTCGCGCGCTCGGTACAGCAGCAGCACTATAATAATATACTCACACATACAAACATGTACCGACAGGCTGGTGGTCATGTAGTAGTAGGTCATTATATCTGTTCGCTTGTAAGCCGTGATATCAACGACTATCTTCTACACTCTCTATATAAAGTTGACTATGAAGGGAATACAGGATACACGCTTATGAATTTCATGCGAAATAAATGAGTTGTAAAGGAGAAATCTGACATAATCTGATACTTCGCCGGATGGAACGCCGCGGTGCTGCGGGTGATTGATGAGCACCCTGTATAGGGCAGGGGATAGGGGAGAGAGGGGGAGGGGTAATTGCATTGTGATTTTCGCAGTACTGGAATTTTTAATAAACATGTTTGAAGGGCATGTCCTACATGATTAGCCTAAACGGCCTTACCACATTTATAATTCAATGATTTTCTATTGTACAATTGAAAAAAATATGACTTCATACTAACCTAGTTTAGGGCCTACTTATTATATATGGAATGTATATCTTTCCGAAATAAATAATATTCATTTCATTTTCAAAGAAAACATCTAAGCGTTTCGACAACCTTTTCTAAATTGTAAAAAAGGGGTTGAAACTGGTTTTATAGAATTATATGAGTGATAAATTCTAGGTTTTCAATTAACGAAGAAGCTCCAGTAGTTTTGATAGAATTCTACAAAAGCGTTTGACACAGTTTTTTGTCAATTTCCAAAAAGTTGCGGCTGGATGCGGTGGGTAGGGAGGCCTATGTCCAGCAGTAGGCGTTTATGGGCTGATGTCAGCCCTTAAACTCCTCATCATGATTATCAGCCTAAAAGAGTCCACTGTTAGACATAGGCCTCTCCCTAGCTGCACCACTGAACCCGATCTTCGGTTCTTCTCATCCAGTCACTGCGAGCCGCCTAACGCCGATCGTCGCTCCATCTAGCCAGGGGGCGTCCTACACTACGCTTGCCCAGTACGCGGTCTCCACTCGAGAACTCGTTTACCCCAGCGGTAATCGGTTCTCCGACAGATGTGACCAGCCCACCGCACTTTAGCGTATCAGTTTTTTGAGCTATGTCGAAAACTTTAGTTCTCTGGCGGATTACCTCGTTTCGGATCCTGTCCCTTAGAGAAACTCCGAGCATAGCTCTTTCTATAGCCCGCTGAGCGACCTTCAGTTTTCGGACTAGTCCCACTGTCAGTGTCCACGTTTCGGTGCCGTAGGTCACTACGGGTAGGACGCACTGGTTGAAGACTTTTGTCTTCAGGCACTGTGGTAGAACTAAACTAGCTTAGACGTCTACTTATCAATAATATAAAATATTTTAATAAATACTTATCTATAATATAAATAAAAAGGTTGCCAAAACCCAACGATCTCTATGTACTACTAGATGGAGCGTTCCAAACAATCGCTCTGTTGCAGTTACTACTCAGAACATTTAATTATTTACTAAATATTGACATTATTTAACCGTAGCGTCAATATTTAGTAATAATTAAATGTTCTGCGTAGTAACGCACAAGTTTCATTGTGAATGTGAAAAAGTTGCGGCTACTTGCGTGGAACAGAGCGATTGTTTGGAACGCTCCATCTAGTAGTACATAGAGATCGCTTCCAAAACCTTGGTAGTATAGGACATATGTTATTATATTCACTATGTATATATAAAGCGAACAATCCACTGCGGATTCTCACACACTTACATAAAGTGGGGGACAGCGCTAAACACACGTGTACGGAGAGGCTGGTGCGCTAGTAATAGTAATTATGTAGAAGGATATTAAATATGTTCGCTTGGGAATGCCAGGGGTGTGATAGAATAAACAGTATAATAGAATTTGCCTAAAGAGACTATCGATGTTTCATCAACCCTACCAGTGCTACGAATGCTACGCCGTAGCAATCGCTGCACCCAGCTACGAACTTCGTAGTTAATTGTATATTCCATTCCTAACCAATAGACATATGAAAACCAATGCTATTTACAGCTCGGTATGTAGGTAATATAGGTATATTATAAGCATAATCAAGCATATTTATTTAATAACTAGCTGTGCCTGCGGCTCCGCTCGCGTGAACTACAGAATCCGCTCCCATTCCCACTCACGCTCCCGCTTTCGCTCCCGCTCTCGCTTCCGCTTCCGCTCCCGCGGCCGCTCTCGCTCTCGCTCCCACACCCACTCCCCTTTTTCCACGCCCACACCCACGCCCACGCCCACTCCCACTCCCACTCCCACTCCCACTCCCACTCCCACTCCCACTCCCACTCCCACTCCCACTCCCACTCCCACTCCACTCCAATTCCCACTCGCAGCTCCAAATGTAATCCAAAGGAGAATGACCAAAAGTGGGCCTAAGATGCGTCTTAACCATTCATGTACCAAAAATATTGGTCTGAATTATGAATTCCTTCAAATTTTTTTTAAAGCCAATGGAATAGGGAGTTTAAAAATAACATATAATATAAACGTTGATTGATTTCCGCCGGCCGACCGGCATCTTTTCAACTAGAGTAGTGAAAGCAGAATTAAAATCGATATATAGTTATAATCGATATTTGTCAACAATATTTGATACTACCTTTCAGTTACTAGCGCGATAATACACCCATCATATTTTTCATTTACTGACTGGAAATACACTATTTGTACTGATTTAAAGTGATACACACGTGTGTATCACTTTAAACGTAGAACGTTCTTAAAAGATATTTATGAAAGTATTGTTACGTAACCGAAATATCGATTATTCAATTTGTTAAATCGATGTAGTTGAACCTCACTATTGATATGCACTATGGTTTCGTACTGTGACGTCATATCCGATATGATTTCAACACTTGTTTTGGTCCGTTTGTTTACATTGTGTATTTGGGTGACAAAATCTATTTTAACGAGCTTAATGTAGTGTCGAATGCAATATACAGTCGTCGACTAATAACAACACTATGACATCAATATCTGGAGCGGTTAATCGTGGCCATATACCCACGGTTTTGTGAAAACTGCACGCCAACGAAGATTTTATTCCAAGTAAGATTATTGAATTTTCCCACTAAATATTTAAACGATTTTCTTTTTATAATGATCCTGAGTATTTTGCCTGTATTGTGACGACAATTTGATCCAGACGCAAGGTTAAAAGTTCAAGGGCAAACTCCCATACAATTTTGGTCATTCTCCTTTATCGCAATCTGAATAGTACGGAAATACTATTATTGTTAGTATGCAATATAGGTTAATATATTGCATACTAACCTTACCTACTAATGTACAATGTCCATAACTTTTGATTGAGTTATCTGATTGCGATGAAATAAAGACCAAATGTTAAGTTAAGTTAAGCCTCATGTTTTTGTGAAAAGTCCATCAAAATCCGTTCAGTAGTTTTTAAGTGATGCGTGCACAAACTCACAGACAAACAGATAGACAAACAGACAAAAATTTCAAAAATGATCGAAATGTGTTTTGTTGCTTATCTTAGACGCCCCAATTTTTTTTTGCAAATAACTTCAATATACACGCGAAGTTTACGATTTTATTTATTAGACTAGCTGTTGCCCGCGACTTCGTCCGCGTGGATAAATTAACATCACACATTATTATGATATGCAAAAACTTAGCACTTTGAGGGAAGGAAGGGAATAGGGAATGGGGAAAGAACGGGTAGCGGGAAATGGGGGGAAGGGAAAGAGAAGGGGAAGGGGAGGGGGTAGGAATGTGGAAGGTAAAGGGGAGATAGGGTGGGAGTGGGAGGGCTAGGAAGAGTTTTTCCCGTTTCCTGCTACCCGTTCCTTTCCCCATTCCGTTTTCCCATCCTTCCCTCAAAGTGCTAAGTTTTTGCATATCCAAATAACTGGATAACAAAATGCCGGATAAGTTAGTGATCGGTTACAGAGCCATTATTGTATAAAGATTTTTTTATCGCGATGTGTGGTAATACCCAAAAATAAACTATGCAATAGCTAAAATATAAATAAACTATAAATAAGCTATAAAATATTTAAAGATCTGTCACATTCCGCAAAGTTTTTTTTCCATGAACAGTAACGTGTAACTGCACTTTCATACTTACAAATGAGAAGAAATGAGAGTTCATCTTCTGAATCAGTCTCTTGATATTTTATTAAGATACAAATATACCAGATTGTGTCCTGAACCCTAAACTATTAAACAGTGAAAACCCCGGCAAACACTGTTCCGTAGTTTCCAAGATTACAAACACCATACATCCTACAAAAAAATATGCAGACAAACACGAAATTTTTAAATTATATTTTTGGATTCCACTCTAAAGTAATGTCTGGGGACTGCTTTTTTTACTTAAAGCAACGAAACGCCGTTTTACTGTTATATTATATGAATAGATTATTTACGAATTACTACATTATTAGGCCTATTTCAGGCTATTGATGATAATTACACAGTTAAGACTATCTAATAAATAAAATCGTAAACAACGCGTGTCTGTACATTAAAGGCATTTGAAAAAAAAATTGGAGGTCTAAGGATAAGTAATAGAACACATTTCAACCATTTTTGGAATTTTTGTCTGTTTATCTGTTTGTTTGTCTGTGAGTTTGTGCACGCATCTGAGTTGAGGAGCACGTCTGAAAACACTTGAGCGTGAGATTGCTCCCAAGTTGGAGCCGCATATAGGTACTTATTGCGTGAGTCTCAATTTCAGTACTCCCGACCATAAGTAGTACAGAGTGCTTGAGGCCGGCCTTCACCTCATCGGCAGTGGTGCCCCGCGTCACCACCGGCAACGACTGGCGAAATTCACCGCAAAAGTAAACCGTGATAGCACCCGTCCCACGATTCCCCCTCCTCTTTACACTTGCTACAGCTTTTTTGTGCGCCATAGTGCACTCATCCCAAACGATTATACAGAAGTCCTGGATCACCCCGGTTTTGTCGCTGTTACTTGACGTGACACACTGGAGTTTCTTTGCTGTGTAAATATGTGATGGGAAATAAGGCGGTATTAAGCTGTTTTACCGCCAGGAAGCAGTGTGGCCGCGATCCCTGAGGACGCTACAGCGCGGGCGATTTTCCCTTGTAGTCTGATTTTTACCAGAATTTTGCCAGTGAGAAATGATTTTTCCGGTGCCTCACGGTGCATCAAGGGAAAACGTTCTATTTGCCCAACTGTGATTCTTGGAAAGATTACCAACTTATCACTTACCATCGCTGATATTTCAGCTGTACTGTAATCGGTTTCCGAAGCGTACACGCCGTTTATACCCGGTACAAATAATCCGCACGCAACGGTCCATGTAGCGTATCGCCGCCGAACCATCTTCGAGCATACATAGTAAGGCAGCGGTTTAGTACCCTCTCATCAGATATGTCCATGTCCACTGGGTTCGAGAGCCCACAGAACATAGCGACAAATGGCGCAGACGTCACTTACGAATGCATCACCGAGAGTTTCGTCCCAATTTCGGTGGTCATCCATAAGGTGCCTTGCGCTGCGGGTCGCGTGGGACGTAGAGTGTTCAACACTATCCACCGTTTGAACAACGTAAATGAGGAAGCGCCGTGGACAGTGTGCAGTAGCATAATTAATAGAATTCACTGTTACTGGGATGAACAGTGTACACGCAGGCTAAAGTGTGCTCTGTGTGACACCCGTGCCCCATCCTCCAATTGCCCCGTCGACGTCGATTAAATAAACCTCTATGTTTGTTTGTTAAATGTCTAATACGACGGCACCTGGTTATATATAATATACTTTTGGCAAAATCATCTTCTTGACACAGTCTGAATAACGCTAGAAGTGTGTTTTGCCGAGGGTTTTCAAGACGTTCCCTGAATAAATACTTTTCCCCAATAGTCTCTTTTCAGTTTTCTCAATTATAATTTCCTTTTTACCTCAGTTTTGAAAAATGTATTGCAACAAAGATCAAAACCTGCTTTAGTAGACCTCTGAAATAGACCATATTTGTACAGTACTAAAGTTTTTGGTAGCTGGTTTACTATTTCTTAGACATATTTTTAGTTTTTTTTATATATTATGTTATTCCGGGATATATATTGTCACGGTACAAAGTTTCGTTAAAATCCGTTCAGTAGTTTTTGCGTGATGCCCTAACAAACAAACAAATAAACAAACAAACAAAAATTTTAAAAACTGTTCTATCATGTTTAGTTACTTATTTTAAGTCGCCCTGGTTGGTTTTTTTCCGAATATATTCAATGTACAGACTTTTTTGCATTTACGATTTTATTATATGTATAGATATTTGTTATGTAAATTTAATCATAATTATCATATCAGCCCTTAGACGTCCACTGCTGGACATAGGCCTTCCCCAATGAACGCCACCACACCCGGTCCTCCGTCCTCTGCATCCATCCGCTTCCGGACACCTTCTTCAAGTCATCGGTCCACCTGGCGGCGGGGCGTCCCACCCTGCGCGTGCCGATCCTCGGTCTCCACTCCAGAATCCGTCTGCCCCAACGTAAATTAAAATGCAAATTTAATAGCGTAATATTTTTAAAAATATAAATTTCTTTTATTTTACCTGCAATACTCTGTCGCTATGTCTTTCATATTTTCCCTTTGAAAGGTTGCCTCGAAGAGATCGCTTTAAGCGCCTTTGTACACTTTCCAACAATCTGTACCTATTGTTAACCAAAAACAGGTTTGTATTACCATGTAAACTTTGCGGTCCACTTAGGAACACCATTTATTATTTATTTTGTTTTCGAGACGCAAATGCGTTTGTTTTCATGTGACTATTGATTTGTAATATAATTCTACCAGTGTTTTCTCTAGAAGAAGTTACTTCACAAGAAGTTGATTACTACAAAGGTTCATGAACACTGAAGTATAAATTATTCCGTTGCAAATGGAACCCACGCCTCCTGCCACTTTCTCCTTGTGTTTACTAATTTAATTTCGAAGGCTTATTTAGATTAGTAATGGATTGGTGTCCTTATTACCGGAGATTGTCATTAGGTATCCATTAATTGGTATTTATTGGTATTCCAAATCATACATACATACATACATACATACATACATACATACATACATACATACATACATACATACATACATACATACATACATACATACATACATACATACATACATACATACATACATACATACATACATACATACATACATACATACATACATACATACATACATACATACATACATACATACATACATACATACATACATACATACATACATAAAATGAAATGAAATGAAATGAAATTAAATTTATTTGCCTAGATATGGTGATAAAATTGATGACATATTAAGGGTAATGTTTCCTACATATTCTGCCGAACTACAGCGTGCAAATATTAATAACACATAGATACTATACAATAACACTATTCGGGTACCGTCCAGAACTAAAATGTAATCTGTTCTGTATGTCTAATAAATAAAATAAAAGATTAGAATTGAAATACAAATATAAATTACCAAATATTGCAACTGTCAAGTATTTAAGATTATCGGAGCATTCTTATACATTTATATTTTTCTACATACATACATACATACATACATACATAATGCTCACGCCTTGGTCCCAGAGAAGTGGGCAGAGACGATGGACCGCCACTTTGCGCGATCCTGACATACCTCACTAGCCTCACTCACATTCATCAACCTTTTCATGCACCTCCTTTTATTCTACTACTCCTCCTTTTATCGCCATCTACTCGTACTCTCATCTTCAACAGTTGAGGAAAACCTGTTCTCGCGGGCTCCCAACGTAGACGTGTAAACAGTAGAAGTTCTATTGTGTCTCGTTGGGTGCCCGCAAAGCGATATGTTATGATTTGTCCAAGAAATTTATGTTGTCTACTTATAATAATAATATGTGGGGACATTTCACACACGGCCACCTGATCCCAAACTAGGCAGAGCCTGTAATATGGGTATCAGACAGCTGATATACATACATAAATACATAATATAATATATAAATAACATCCAGTCACAAGGCAAACACAAGTGCTCATGACACGAATGTTTGCCCTGGGCGGGATTCAAACCCGCGACCCCGGGCTTCGCAGGCACGTGTACTACCGACTAGGCTAAGGGGCCGACTTGTTTGTGAACTTGTGTCAGTGAATAAATGTCTATCTATCTTCATCGTTTTTGTTATAAAACAAGTTTCTGGTCCGTGCACAGATTCTGCACAGGTGAAATTTTAATTTAATATGTTCTTTTCATCAACTTTTGGGGGCGAGGATGATAATGGCGCGGTTAAAACGCCCGAATCACTCAACATACCACAGAAATTCTATCAAGATAGATTGGTTATAGCCATTTCTTTACTTTAGTCAAGCGCGTGCCGATTTTCGGACACAGCGCGCCCCTCCAGCGCTCCATATGCCTCGCGGTCACGTTTCTAGTTTCTAGTTATGCATTTAGTAACCAGCAACATGGCACTTTTGCAGATTTTTTGTTTATGTTTACCCGACCTTATCATCATCATCATCAGCCCGAAAGAGTCCACTGTTGGACATAGGCCTCTCCCAAGGTGCGCCACTGAACCCGATCCTCGGTTCTTCTCATCCAGTTACTGCCAGCCGCCTTACGCAGGTCGTCGCTCCATCTGGCCAGGGGGCGTCCCACACTACGCTTGCCCAGTCGCGGTCTCCACTCGAGAACTCGTTTACCCCAGCGGTAATCGGTTCTCCGACAGATGTGAACAGCCCACTGCCACTTCAGCGTACTAACTTTTTGAGCTATGTCGAAGACTTTAGTTCTCTGGCAGATCACCTCATTTCGGTTCCCCGACCTTGACTCGGCATAATATGAAGTATACTGTAAAAAAGGGAAACTGAATTTAAAAAAAAACAGCAAAGAGCACGCCGAACACAAAGCTGTTTAGGTCTCCTGACTTTTCTTATATTGGGCATAATAGTTCCAAATCTGTCTAAGTTGCAAAGATTTCTGTTCGACGGAACCCACTTTATTTATAAACAATGCGAAAAAGACGAGGGCGGCCTCGCACAATCAAATTTAGCTCCTCAATAAATCCCGCTTGGCTACAATATTACGAGTATATTGACTCTATTAAATATAATCTCCTTTAAAAGGATAATATTACAAATTTCTTTTTATTCTACTCTTTTACGGGAATTATTCCATATTTATCTCAAAATCCTGATTGCTATTTTCGGTTCTAGACTTCAACAGTCAAGCTTAGGCTTGGGTTCAAAGACTTGGTATCCAAGATCGGAATAAGGTAGTATCGTCTACTTGTTACCAACTTATGTCAACTTATGTCTATGGACATTTCTTTTCACGGGCTTGTATTTATTGTTGTAACCTGAAATGAAATGATCTATTGCTTTTATAATGTATTCCCTCAGTCGCCTTGTACGACATCCACGGGAAGAGTCGGAGTGGTCCTATTCTACTCTACCGGAAACCACACGGCGATTACATTATAAAACATCAATCAGGCCTCCCCAGCCCGTCTGGCCAGCGTGGGGAGTGTAGGCCAAATTCTCCGTCTGTCTCCGGCAGATGAGATGTTGTGCTCGTGCAGTGGAGACAAAAATAACCTGATGATGATGATTGCTTTTATGTTGGTGCATTTTATGATCTTAAGTTTAGGTGAGCCTGGAACATGATACCTCTCTGGGATTGCAATATGTAGGTAGGTATATTTATTACTATTAAATATAGCGTCAATATTTAGTAAATAATTAAATGTTCTGCGTAGTAAATGCACGGGTGTCAAAGTGAATGTGACCCTAGAACAGAGCGATTGTTCGGTGCGCTCCATCTAGTAAGTACATAGAGATCGTTGTTTAAGGCAAACCCTGCCTCGAAGGAGACAATCTGTATGTTACATATCAATCTATCATTTTCACCAAAAGCAACCTGATAAAAACCGCAACAAAATGGAGACGTGGCGTCCCCGGGGGACATAAAAATACAGAAACAATATATTACGTTTATAACAGAGCGTATTATCGCGCGGTACTCTATCGCGCCGCACACGTGTACCATTCATCTTCCATTTTTACGGAAAATAATCCTTCGTGTTTAGTGCAAGTGATAAGAGAGCGCATGTGGCTTACAGCGCGGCGCTCGAAGACACTAGTCGACAATAAAGTGATCCATGACGATCAAGGTCGGGAGGCGTTGATAAATGGAGGTCATGTCCAAGAATAGACAAACCGGGCGTCGGAATGACTGAACTAGCTAGACATGTCCAACCAAAGCACAGACAGACGTTATTCCTTCTCTAGTTGTCTCTTTTTGGTTTATTTATTTAAATACTTTATTGCACACACTGTACAAAGGGAGAACACAATGCCAATATGGCATTCTCTACCTTTGAATCATTCAGTTAAAGAATTAAGCAGAACGAAATTGACGTCCTTGGAGTTTCGATTGACAGTGACAGTTGAGATATTTGACAGTTGAGATCTTTGCCTCCAGTGAAAAAGGATCTAACATAGAAAATACTACTTTTCAGGAGACCAAATAAATATTTTTTATATTATTTTGTTTTTTCTCCTTCTTGAAAATGACTCAATGGTTTTTTATGGGATTTGACATAAATATGAAGAAACATTAAACCAAGAAAATAAAAAAACGGAACATTATTAAAAGTCATTTATTTGCTGTCTCCTGAAAAGTAGCATTTTCTAAATTCGATTCTTTTTTACTGGAGGCACAGAATTCGGCGAATATATTGGGGTCGTAAACCTGAAGTTACAAAACGCTATCTCTTGTTACTTGTATCATACACCAATCCCAGTACAAATGAGCTTGCACCACGCCCAGAACCCATTCTATACCTACCTAAGCAGAATTGCGGAAACCACGCTCCAGTGGAAACTGCCCACCTTAGCTCCTTTCTGTCTCTGCGGACCTGGTACTCTGACGCCACGCCTACTGAATAAATACTTTCTTTTGTACTATCTTTTATGACAGCTTTTCCTTTCTATAAATCCTTAAACATTTAGACTTTTTTTCTGCGAAAACAGCATACTCTTATTTTTTTTTATTATTTTAGATGGGTTTGCGCTTGACCTCAATCTCACTTAGTGATAATGAGGCCTAAGGTGGAGCGCGCTTACCCAGAAGCTGCCTATTCACTCTTTCTTTAAAAAAATCAAATTTGTACTTGTCCAAAAATACCCAAGCTGGCAGGGAATTCCATTCCTTAGCAGTTCGCATCATGAAAGAGGAAGCAAAACGCTTCTTGCGAGAGCGTGGTATGTCTACTACATAAGGATGAAGGCCCTCACCACGCCTGGTAAATGACGTCCACTGCTGGACATAGGCCTTCCCCAATAAACGCCACCACACCCGATCCTCCGCCCTCCGCATCCAGCCGCTTCCGGACACATCCATGAGGGACATTTGCCCATAGCCACGCTGGACAAACGTGCAGGGCCCGCTCCGATAACGATGCTACCCGCTACCGGTCTGCGGTATTTATGGCCTAGTCAATGTTAGGGCCTCGTTAGTCAATGCAGGGTGCACCGCGTGCAGGTGAGGTTTTGGTGTGGTGCGTGCAGGTGAGGCTACCGGTCTGCGGTATTTGGAGCATCGGATATCTTTGCGCTCCCTTACACCCCATTGATCATAACATTCATAACTCTAACACTTTTAAAAAGAAATTACAATTTAATTTGCATCTATCTACACGACACACTGCCTGAAAACCCTGACTCAGCTTCCTGTCTAGAAATATCCTTTTAACTCAAGTTTTCAGGAAACTCATGCAGCATGCAAACGCCGAGTGAAATTTATAAGCCGACTCAAAATGAAACGCCCCACATATTTATCTCTGGAACGTGCTCAGGAAAAACCTGCTACGTGTTTTGTTGGAACATTAGATTCTGGCCTTAAAGTGTCCCAGAGGCTGACAAGGTTCATTTTTGTTTGTCTGTACTTGAGGTTTGTGGCTTTTGCCGTGTTGTTCCTGGCTTAGAATGGCCAGGGACCAGGGACGGGTATCAGCGTTCTCTTGTGTATCTTAAGATCATTACTGCGATCACCAACCTGCCTTGCCCAGCTTGGCGAATAGGGAATATTCCATTAAGCGAGGCCGAAGAGGTCCAGTATTGATAGACGCGGTTGATAATAGTAGATTAGTAGTAGCCAAGGGCTGTAAGGCATCAATTGCAGCCCGAGATATTGAGGGTGCAATTGATGCTTACACCCGAGCTAACTACTCTGCTTTACATCTCGATTGTGAGGTAAGTAGAAATAAAACCGGCATTACAAGAATAAAACATTTTATTAGTTATTTAAAGTAAAAGATTTCTATTCCCGCCTTTTTTCATCTTTTTTTTTAATTATTTTTTTCAAGAACGAAATTTATCTTCGCCGTTCGATATTTAAAATCGATGACTGTTATACTCATACGAAGACAAGGCTGAATAGCGAAGCGACCTCTTTTGTCATTGGGCAGAATGCATGATGTCTATTGCCAGTATGATGGTTAGATGTACGCGAACTTTTTGAAAGAGTGAAGAGTTTTTTTTTTAATTACTTACCGCCCTAGGGCTTTTCTAGCTACATTATTACCCTAGAGCGCTAATTGGTCACCTACAAGCCCTATTTGGGGGTAATAAGGACCTACTTATCGAATATGAGAGATGTAAAATATGTTTTTCATTACTCATACTCGGAAAGTAAGTCTGAAGTTGCCTGAGGAGCGGGTTGAAAGTAATACTTTTCAGCCATAGGGAGAATCGTTTTCAACTGACAGCTGTCAAATTATAAAAAAAACTAGTTCTATTTTCACTTTTCTATTGGTTCCAACTTTGTATACAGCAACTCAATTACAGTGCGATGTAAATTAAAATTCACTCATTTTTTCTTTAGCTAATTCATGTTGTTATTTTTACTTTCCTTGTATTCGTAGTGAAAAGTATAGTGTTAACCTCGGGTTAAATACTTATTTAGTCCCTCTTAAATACTTACTTAGCGCCCGAGCGTAGTGAATTACTTTCACCCCTAAGGTAACAATGTACTATTTTTTACCAAGCCGTTCTTTGAGCAAGAAGCATTGAATGCGATTTGCTGAATCACAAACTTAAAATGTTGTTCAGCAACATGACAGTTTATTCTTCCTACTTATATTATTAACGCGAAAGTTTGTAATTATGGATTGATGTTTGTTACTCTTTCGCGTAAAAACTACTGAATGGATTTTAATGAAACTTTACAATAATATAGCTTATACATCAGAATAACACATAGGCTACAATTTATATAGATATTGTGTGAATTGTCCAAAATATCAAGTAAGTAGGAAAAAATCTACCATCCGCTAGCTATTCTGGCGTGCGCTGCCGAAACCGCTAGAGTTACACATATGTAATGTATAATGGAAATGTTTATCTTAAATAGTCCTACAAAAAAGCTACTCGAAATACTAATCGTGCGCAGACGAAGTCGCGGGCACCAGCTAGTATTTTATATTTAGCTTATGTACTTAAGAATAAAAGTTTTGTGCGGACTGTGCCAGCTTATATTTCTTCTTTGTTCTTTTGCTGAAAACTACCCTTTCTCAGTTAAGAGTATGGTAACGAAAACTTCAGTTACAGAAAAATGGCGAAGTGTATATCGCAATTAAATTGTGGAGTATGTCCTAATGTAAAACGGTGAAACGCAAATTGATATAGGCCCATACTACAACAGGCCCCAGCCGCTTCTAAATTCTCAGAGAGTTGTAAGAGATAGGTATAGGATCGCGGGCATGGGGTACATGACAAATCCCACTAATATATTATTATAAACTAGATGTTAACATCACAAATTATTATGTATTTCCCGTAGGAGTGACATGTTTTTTCGTGATAAAAACTACCCCATGTCCTATTCCAGGACATAACCTATATGTGTGCCAAGTTTCATCCCGATCCGTCCAGTGGTTGAAGCGTGATTGAGTAACAAACATCGTACCTTATATAATATATACTACCTACATTAATATATAACATACAAATATACAAGAAATCTTATATAACTATAAACCAATCTTGAAATTTTATTTCGTGTCAAATAAGTCATAGATGTCAGAGAAAAGCACGATTTAAGCGATGAAATTATCTAAACCCCAATTTCAGACATATCTTCGTATAACATTTCTATCGAGTAAAGTGCAAATAATCGGCGGCAAAAAGAAGCTAGGTTACATCCCCAAGATTGCTGTATTTTTTATCATGACAATTTTTTTATCAATGGACTGCTTCAGATTATTCTGGATTATTCTGACATTTATAAACGCAGTTTTGACTGCTGTCAAGGCCTTAAACCATTCCTATAGCAGTATGTTTCCTTGGTAGATGCCCTTAACTTAACAGAGTTCTCTCCCTTGACACCTTACATAAAAACGGCCACAAAATACCCCAGTACTTATCTCTAATCTCTTTAATTTTGCGCACAACAGTTATTTTGTAACTACTGAACCCTAATAAAAATAAGTTAAGCGTGTATTTAACTCAAAGGGTACTTTATGCTAAAGTGGCACACTAGACACGTACCCAAGTTATTACTATGGTAACTCGTTTTACTATCTCGTAGTGGTTCGCGGCCAGGGGGATTCTTATCACAATGTCCAAGTCGCATTACGTCCCAACTGCGAAAAAAATTACCAACTCATACCTGTACTGTCTTTGGTGCTCATACCATCATCAGGTTATTTTTCTTTCTTTTCTCTTTCTCCACTGCAGGAGCACAACCCTCTCTCACCTGCCGGAGACATTCCCGCCTCCTCACCATTCTCCCCCCGCAACTCCTCTAAGCGAGGATCAACGGAGGTAACTGCAAAGACACCTACCAGTGAAGGTAGGGCAAGTCCCAGGTCATGAATTTACGCTACCTTGGGCCCCAGGCAAAGTTAATTAAAGAAGTAAAGAGTCAAAGTAGGAAGAGAGTTCCCACTTCCCCTCTAGCAAATGGGAGTGTAGCAATGAAGCGATGACCAGAATGGTCACGTCGGGGGGGTTGGGGGTTTTGGTATGGCCAAGATAAGCCTGGCCACCTAGTTTGAACACCACGGACGTATTAGCGCCTTTGTGACGCAATGAGCTGTGACGGAGTAGCAGAAGGCTACTTCGTATAGTAGTGCCAATAGTAGGCATGGCAAAAACGCTTAAACGATCGGAAATTGTGACGGTTCGCAACCAGATCTCCATAGTATACCGGACGGTCCACGCAATTTAAATCCGATAGCATAAGTTCACGTTCCCGATCCCACCGTGTGCATTCCCACAGAATGTGATGAGCGGTTTGATCCGACTCACCACACTCGCAGTCGGGAGATGCGACCAGCTTCATGGAGTGAAGCTTCGCCTGGAAGTTGCTGTGACCGGTGAGGAACTGCGCGACGCAGTGGTCCACCTCTAGCCACCGTTTCTCCAATCTCTCCTCAACGCTTGGGAAGAATTTGAAGAGGTGCCTGCCCTTTTCAGATTCCTCCCATCTGCGCTGCCAATCGGACACCAGAAGGTCGTCCACAACCGAAGCTGTCACCCCGAACAGTCGACATGTGCGGTCCCTGTCTCCAACCCCAAAATCGGTCAAAACCTGCCGGAGACAGACGGAGGATTTGGCCTACACTCCCCGCGCTGGCCAGACGGGTTGGGGAGGCCTGATTGATGTTTTATAATGTATTCCCTCAGTCGCCACTGGGCATATCCTACGGCGCAGAAACGTGGACACTGACGGTGGGCCTGATCCACAAGTTTCAAGTCTCTCAGCGAACTGTGGAGAGGGCTATGCTCGGGGATTATTCGTAATGAAGAAATCCGACGAACGAAGTTGAGCGAAACAGCCGAAAGTAAGCTTAAACGGCAGTTGGCGGGTCTCATCTTCGCAGAACTGACGGCCGTTGGGGCAGATGAGTTCTGGAGTGGAGACCGCGGATCGGTATGCGCAGGGTGGGACGCGCCGCAGCCTGGTGGACCGACGACCTGAACAAGGTGGCCGGAAACGACTGAATGCGGAGGGCCGGGTGTGGTGGCGTTCATTGGCTAATATGATGATGATATTCTTGTTAATATTTTGTAATAATTTGGAGGTCAACAACTCGAGCAGCAATTCCAATCCCACTAATATTATAAATGCGAAAGTTTGGATGTTAGTATATTTGGATGTTTATCACGCTTTAACTACTGGACGGATCGGGATGAAACTTGGCACACATATAGGCTAGGTCCTTAAATACGACATAGGATAGTTTTTATCCCGATATATAATAATTTGTAATGTTAAGTTGTCCACGCAGACGAAGTCGTGGGTGAGACTGAACCTCATGATTGTATCCTAATTATCTAAGAAGCTTATAGATTGAATGTAAGTCCAAAGAAGAAAAACACTTGTCGAGATAAACGTGAGATAGTAAATCATAGTAGCGCTCGCATGCTGTCACGCTCCGTGCATTTTATTACCACCCAGTGTTGCCAAGTGAAAATTCCTTCCGCACATTATAAATAGCCATAAAGTGTTGCCATATGCGAGGATATTATTCAGTCCCTCCTATCATATTTTCTATTCTTTACCCAACCAGGCCTCTCAAAGTAATGAGGCACTGAGCAGTCAGACTGGGGATCGCGATAAGAATTTGAATTGCAACGATCTCAGAACATTTAATTATTTACTAAATATTGACAATTTTGGGTAAACAGCATCAATAACGTCCTCAAAAAGGCTGGGGTCCGCAGTGAGAAGAATAAAAGGAGGTGCATGAATAAGAATGTGAAGCTAGTGAGGTGTGTCAGGATCCGATACATCGTCTTTGCCTACCCGTCTGGGACCAGGGCGTGAGCATTATATATGTATGCTGTGTTAGCTAAAATAAATATTTTTATGATTAAGTATATGAAACCAAACCATGATCAAGTTAACAAACTGAGAGGGCAAGAGTTATTTTATGGGAACAAGATTTTGCTACGCTCTCGACTTCGGCATTAAGATCGCGCATAGAATGGTTATAGCCACATATTTACTTCAGTTCCGCGCGTTCCAATTTTCGGACACAGCGCGCCCCTTCCGCATTTTATGCCTCGCGGTCACATTTCAAGTGAAAAGATACAATTGCAAACCGCTCAATATGTCACTATTTCATTTTTTTGCCGATGTACGCGACCTTGACTTATACATGGTTGGCACGCGTGTCGCGCCTACTTCACCATTCTAGCCAGTTGTGCATCTGTGTGGAATATAGCTTAGGTTTAAAGATCTTTATTCTCATTAAGACAATGTCACTTACATGAGAAATAATATAAATAAATAAAATAGTGCTGTTGAGTTAGGTATTAGAAAACGTTTTGTGTCCTCAGACGATAAAGCATTTTTCTTTAACTTTTGGGTATAAATAACAGGCTTAATAGACCTAAACCGATACATTTCCTTAGAAATCCTTGTTTTATTCAATAAAATATATTTATTCATTTCCTTACGTAATATAAAAAATTACATTTCATTATTATTATATATATCAATTTCTTAAATATTAGTTAATTTGCGTAAGGACCGCCTAGTGCGGTAAAAGCCTCCTCCAATTCATTCCATTTATTTCTATCTCTCGCCATTCTGCTCCATATTTTGCCTACTAGTCCTGCTATGTCGTCACTCCATCTTTTACATGGCCTTCCTCGTTTACGTTTTTTATCCATGGGATACCAGTTAGTATGTTTTGACCACCTCTCATCTGGTGTTCTGTGTATATGAGAAACAATGTAGAAAAACATATTTTTTTAGTTCGCACCGCACACACACAAAACATTTATGTTTATTTTACCTACTCGTTTAACGCATTTCTTGTTAGATATCGTAATTGTCAAGTACATGTTGGGCAAGTTTACCTTTGAACGCGTTAAACGACTCGATATTATTTACGTGTGACGGTAGGTTGTGTAGGCTTAAATACATGAACGAAGGAACAAACAACATAAGTGCTGCTCTTTCTAACTTATAGCTTCGATCTTACGGCGCCGCCGGTAGCCGGTCGCTGGCGTAGAAACTAAGTGCCGGCGGGCGGTGCGACGCGAGCTGATGTCGCTTCTTTACGTAGTAATATTTGTTGTGCGTCACTCCAGATCGAATTTTAGTATTCTCTATAAGTGCTACTCTTTCTAACTTATAGCTTCGATCTTACGGCGCCGCCGGTAGCCGGTCGCTGGCGTAGAAACATGTGCCGGCGGGCGGTGCGACGCGAGCTAATCCGCGGCAGCCTCTATAATGTCGTTTCTTTACGTAGTACCTAATATTGGTTGTGCGTCACTCCAGCTCGAATTTTAGTATTCTCTGCTTCTAGGTTGTTGTAATGTTATCCGTAAAAGCCACTTCTAGTTATTACGGGCGCAGCCTACGGTATTTTATTAATGCATTAGAAGGACAGCTGCGGCCGTTGGCTGGCAGCCAGAACGTGGCATTAGGGGAGCGTTTTATTAAAATCAGCTTACGGCCTATACTACTTATAGGCGTAAACATAACAGCTTAGAACCTGTATAATTTTGACCGACTACAAAGAGCCGGGAGTTTATGATTCGATTAAATATTCATATAAATAATTAAATATAAATATGTGGGGACATTTCACACACGGCCACCTGATCCCAAACTAGGCAGAGCCTGTAATATGGGTACCAGACAGCTGATATACATACATAAATACATAATATAATATATAACATCCAGTCACAAGGCAAACACAAGTGCTCATCACACGAATGATTGCCCTGGACGGGATTCGAACCCGCGACCCCGAGCTCCGCAGGCAGGTGTACTACCGACTAGGCTACGGGGCCGACAAATATATATTTCTTCACTGATAACTTTGTTGGATAGGTGTTCTGCATGCAGATGTTTTTAGTTGAATCCTACTAATATTATAAATGCGAAAGTTTAGATATTTGGATGTTTGTTACTCAATCACGCTTCAACCACTGGACGGATCGGGATGAAACTTGGCACACATATAGGTTAGGACCTGGAATAGGACATAGGATAGTTTTTATCCCGAAAAAAATCTCATTCTTAAAGGAAATACATAATAATTTGCTAAAATTTACTAAATTGCTAAAATCTTATAAATAAAATCGTAAACATCGCGTGTCTGTACATTGAAGATATTTGCAAAAAAAAAATTGGGGGGTCTAAGGATAAGTAATAGAACACATTTCGATCATTTTTGAAATTTTTGTCTGTTTGTCTGTTTGTCTGTTTGTCTGTTTGTCTGTGAGTTTGTGCACGCATCACTTAAAAACTACTGAACGGATTTTGATGGACTTTTCACAAAAACATGGTGCTTAACTTAACTTAACATTTAGTCTTTATTTCATCGCAATCGGCTAACTCAATCAAAAGTTATAGACATTTTTAGTTTTCAAATACATTAGGTAAGGTTATTATGCAATATATTGCTTAAAGTAGTATTTCCGTACCTACTATTCAGATTGCGATGAGTTTGGATTACATTTGGAGCTGCGAGTAGAAATTGGAGTGGGAGTGGGAGTGGGAGTGGGAGCGGAAGCGGAAGCGGTAGCGGAAGCGGGAGGGGAGCGGGAGCATAACCGGAGCTGGACTGGAGCGGGAGCGGGAGCCCGTACCAGTGTAATTTGAGTGTTTGAAAATTTGCATAATTTTTGACTGAGTTACCCGATTACGATGAATTTGTGGTATAGGTATGCAACAAAGTAATGTTGGTCGAAATTTGGACTGCGATGGATTTGTTACGAGGACTACATTTGGAGAGACGATGGAAAGAGGTTTGAGGGGAGGGTTGAGGGGAGAGCTGAGGGGAGGGTTGAGGGGAGGGTTGAGGGGAGAGTTGAGGAACTGGAACTGGACCTGGACCTGGACCTGGACCTGGACCTGGACCTGGACCTGGACCTGAACCTGAACCTGGACCTGGATATGGACCTGGACCTGGACCTGGACCTGGACCTGGTCCTGGACCTGGACCTGGACCTGGACATGGACCTGGACCTGGACCTGGACCTGGACCTGGACCTGGACCTGGACCTGGACCTGGACCTGGACCTGGACCTGGACCTGGACCTGGACCTGGACCTGGACCTGGACCTGGACCTGGACCTGGACCTGGACCTGGACCTGGACCTGGACCTGGACCTGGACCTGGACCTGGACCTGGACCTGGACCTGGACCTGGACCTGGACCTGGACCTGGACCTGGACCTGGACCTGGACCTGGACCTGGAAGTGGGATAGGGAGCGGAAGTGGGAATGGGAGCGGATTGTGTAGTCCACGCGAGCGGAGCCGCGGGCACAGCTAGTTAAATAATAAATACTAAAGTAAACTTGTATATCATCATCATCATCATCAGCCTAAATACGTCCACTGCTGGACATAGGCCTCCCCAATAGAATAGCACTTTTGGTAAGTTGTCCATTGGGGGATTTGCCATAATCACCACGTCTGGCAGGCGGATTGGTGATCGCAGTAATGATCTTAACATACACACACAGGAGAACGCTGCTGCCCGTCCCTGATGCAATCCCTTAGTCGCCTTGACGACACCCACAGGAAAGATAGGGGTGGCCCTATTCTAAGCCGGGAACCACACGGCAACTTGTATATCATCCTCATCATATCAGCCCCTAGAAGTCCACTGCTGGGCATAGGCCTTCCCCAATGAACGCCACCACACCCGGTCCTCCGCCCTCCGCATCCAGCCGCTACCGGCCACCTTCTTCAGGTCGTCGGTCCACCTGGCGGCGGGGCGTCCCAGCCTGCGTACCTGTATATAAACACAAGAATTCATCATTCAGTTCATATTTCAGTTGCAGTAATATTAGGCTGTTGATTTGATTTAAGACTAACAGTAAAGTCTAATTTTTCAACCGACTTTAAAAAAGGAGGAGGTTCTCAATTCGACGTTTTTTTTTGTATGTTTGTTGTGTAACATGTCTAAATATTCGCTCTAAATTCCCTAAACTTGGAAATACATTTGAACGCAATGCTTGAAGTCATTTGAGACCACTCCAAAGTAAATTGCGCTCCAAATTTTCGTGCGTACAAGTTTAGGGATCCCCAGGCATTGCTTTGGGACCTGGGTACGCAATAAAACATGGCTACCGACAATGAAGTGAAGTTTAAAATTTAAATACGTTGCTTTGTCTTAAAACGTTGAGTTTCGACGAATTGTCTGTGATTTTTGAAGAAAAAGACAGTGATAAACAGGCAAAGACAAATGCAGAGCCTATGGGGTCTACTCCGTAAGATTTTGACTGAAAAGCCATTTTGTTGTATAGATTGTCTGACATATTTTAATAAGCGTTAGACACCAAACGCTTATCACAATGTCACATGACTAGTTAGAGCGTACAAAGTGACAGTTTTGAGTTCGACGGATCCAATATAATGTTTGAGGCTCACGTTTGCCCGTGCGGACGAAGCGCGGACCAGTTACGACGCCACGGTCTCTCCTACGGGGCTAAAAACGACCTCATCCGGCGAGCTCTCGTCACCACCTCTGTCCCTGCCACCCTTGAACCGGTGGACGATGGCAAGAGGCCGGATGGGGCTACCCTGATGCCGTGGTCCCTGGGGCGAACGCTAGTGTGGGACGCGACATGCGTGGACACCCTGGCGCCGTCCCACATCCAGGGTACTTCGGCTAGAGCCGGTGCTGCCGCCGAGAGTGCTCAAACGGCCAAGCGGTGAAAGTATACACCGCGAATTTTCGGCTTTCTTTTTTTTAAAATATCTTAGACATTAACACGAATTACCCAGTCCCAAACTAGGCAGAACCTGTGTTATGGTTACCAGATAACGGATAGACATCTATACATATAATAAAATCGTAAATGCAAAAAAGTCTGTACATTGAATATATTCGGAAAAAAACCAACCAGGGCGACTTAAAATAAGTAACTAAACATGATAGAACAGTTTTTAAAATTTTTGTTTGTTTGTTTATTTGTTTGTTTGTTAGGGCATCACGCAAAAACTACTGAACGGATTTTAACGAAACTTTGTACCGTGACAATATATATCCCGGAATAACATAATATATAAAAAAAACTAAAAATATGTCTAAGAAATAGTAAACCAGCTACCAAAAACTTTAGTACTGTACAAATATGGTCTATTTCAGAGGTCTACTAAAGCAGGTTTTGATCTTTGTTGCAATACATTTTTCAAAACTGAGGTAAAAAGGAAATTATAATTGAGAAAACTGAAAAGAGACTATTGGGGAAAAGTATTTATTCAGGGAACGTCTTGAAAACCCTCGGCAAAACACACTTCTAGCGTTATTCAGACTGTGTCAAGAAGATGATTTTGCCAAAAGTATATTATATATAACCAGGTGCCGTCGTATTAGACATTTAACAAACAAACATAGAGGTTTATTTAATCGACGTCGACGGGGCAATTGGAGGATGGGGCACGGGTGTCACACAGAGCACACTTTAGCCTGCGTGTACACTGTTCATCCCAGTAACAGTGAATTCTATTAATTATGCTACTGCACACTGTCCACGGCGCTTCCTCATTTACGTTGTTCAAACGGTGGATAGTGTTGAACACTCTACGTCCCACGCGACCCGCAGCGCAAGGCACCTTATGGATGACCACCGAAATTGGGACGAAACTCTCGGTGATGCATTCGTAAGTGACGTCTGCGCCATTTGTCGCTATGTTCTGTGGGCTCTCGAACCCAGTGGACATGGACATATCTGATGAGAGGGTACTAAACCGCTGCCTTACTATGTATGCTCGAAGATGGTTCGGCGGCGATACGCTACATGGACCGTTGCGTGCGGATTATTTGTACCGGGTATAAACGGCGTGTACGCTTCGGAAACCGATTACAGTACAGCTGAAATATCAGCGATGGTAAGTGATAAGTTGGTAATCTTTCCAAGAATCACAGTTGGGCAAATAGAACGTTTTCCCTTGATGCACCGTGAGGCACCGGAAAAATCATTTCTCACTGGCAAAATTCTGGTAAAAATCAGACTACAAGGGAAAATCGCCCGCGCTGTAGCGTCCTCAGGGATCGCGGCCACACTGCTTCCTGGCGGTAAAACAGCTTAATACCGCCTTATTTCCCATCACATATTTACACAGCAAAGAAACTCCAGTGTGTCACGTCAAGTAACAGCGACAAAACCGGGGTGATCCAGGACTTCTGTATAATCGTTTGGGATGAGTGCACTATGGCGCACAAAAAAGCTGTAGCAAGTGTAAAGAGGAGGGGGAATCGTGGGACGGGTGCTATCACGGTTTACTTTTGCGGTGAATTTCGCCAGTCGTTGCCGGTGGTGACGCGGGGCACCACTGCCGATGAGGTGAAGGCCGGCCTCAAGCACTCTGTACTACTTATGGTCGGGAGTACTGAAATTGAGACTCACGCAATAAGTACCTATATGCGGCTCCAACTTGGGAGCAATCTCACGCTCAAGTGTTTTCAGACGTGCTCCTCAACTCAGATGCGTGCACAAACTCACAGACAAACAAACAGATAAACAGACAAAAATTCCAAAAATGGTTGAAATGTGTTCTATTACTTATCCTTAGACCTCCAATTTTTTTTTCAAATGCCTTTAATGTACAGACACGCGTTGTTTACGATTTTATTTATTAGATAGTCTTAACTGTGTAATTATCATCAATAGCCTGAAATAGGCCTAATAATGTAGTAATTCGTAAATAATCTATTCATATAATATAACAGTAAAACGGCGTTTCGTTGCTTTAAGTAAAAAAAGCAGTCCCCAGACATTACTTTAGAGTGGAATCCAAAAATATAATTTAAAAATTTCGTGTTTGTCTGCATATTTTTTTGTAGGATGTATGGTGTTTGTAATCTTGGAAACTACGGAACAGTGTTTGCCGGGGTTTTCACTGTTTAATAGTTTAGGGTTCAGGACACAATCTGGTATATTTGTATCTTAATAAAATATCAAGAGACTGATTCAGAAGATGAACTCTCATTTCTTCTCATTTGTAAGTATGAAAGTGCAGTTACACGTTACTGTTCATGGAAAAAAAACTTTGCGGAATGTGACAGATCTTTAAATATTTTATAGCTTATTTATAGTTTATTTATATTTTAGCTATTGCATAGTTTATTTTTGGGTATTACCACACATCGCGATAAAAAAATCTTTATACAATAATGGCTCTGTAACCGATCACTAACTTATCCGGCATTTTGTTATCCAGTTATTTGGATATGCAAAAACTTAGCACTTTGAGGGAAGGATGGGAAAACGGAATGGGGAAAGGAACGGGTAGCAGGAAACGGGAAAAACTCTTCCTAGCCCTCCCACTCCCACCCTATCTCCCCTTTACCTTCCACATTCCTACCCCCTCCCCTTCCCCTTCTCTTTCCCTTCCCCCCATTTCCCGCTACCCGTTCTTTCCCCATTCCCTATTCCCTTCCTTCCCTCAAAGTGCTAAGTTTTTGCATATCATAATAATGTGTGATGTTAATTTATCCACGCGGACGAAGTCGCGGGCAACAGCTAGTACTTAAATAAATATATAAACATCCAAGACTTGCGTACAAACATTCATATTCATCATACGAACATTTGCTCCTAGCGGGATTCGAACCCGCAACCTCCGGCATGGTAGTCCGAGAGCTACCCGTTCCGCCACGGAGGTCGTCAGAGGAGGAGGAGACCCTGGGTCCGTGGTCGTCGGATACTAAAAAACTGGTAAAAGACATAGCCACTAGACTGGTGGACGCTTCTGGTGACCTCAGAGCTGGCGCCTACTTTGCCCAAAGGGTAAGCCTCGCCATCCAACGCGGGAATGGCGCCAGCGTGCTGGAGTGGACCACCACCTTGGACGACGTATTCGCACTTTAAACTATAATAATTTTATGTACGTTTTAACTTTTCCACTAAATGTTGATTTTTATATTGTATTATAAATTATTGTAAATTAGCTGTAGATTTTAAAATTAATAAAATTATTAAATATTTGAAAACAACCATTGCTAATTCCACGGTTTAATATTTTTGGTGATTTAATTCGGTGACGCAGACACCTTTTTTCTTAGCCCTGGTCAGTATATCCCACTGTTTAATATTGTGCTGAATTAGCGTCTCCGTAGAGAATGACAGTTGACAGAAAAATTAGGTCCTCTTTACAATTATTACAATGTGGTTTGATTTCTCGCTGGTCCTTATTTTCATAATTAAACACCCACTTATCATTAAATAATTCAACCCGAGTTACCTAGTTGACAAACTTAGTCAAATCAATGGTTTCTATTTAATTATAATAATTGAAAATTAATTGCGTGCGATAATAAGGGAAATTAGGCACTGAACTTTAAATATTTTCACTTAAAAAAATTGTTTTGGACAAGTTGTTTTTATAAAATTGTTTTGTAAATTATTCATTAGATTTCACGAAATTTTATTTGCACGACCGGGAATCGAATGCAGGAACTCTTTAATGGCATTTATTCTGTTATTGACCGTCTCGTTGGCCTAGTGGATTGGTTGTTAGAATCGAACCCATGAACATACAACTTTATACAAGTTGTTGCGGATGGATGTTATTATTGTACCAATTTGTACAAATTGTACAAAGTTGTCTTACCCCGGCGGGAATCGAACCTAAAATAAAAGCAACTTAACAGACACTTAACTTTAATGATTGTTCAAGAAACTAACATATAAATTACGAACTTAGGTCATATTTGAACCGAACGACGAGAACTTTGATAATACGGACCTAACAGTTTTGACGGACCCTTAAAATCCCTCTCTAACGTAGAATCGCCCTAACACTGTCAATGGGGAATAAATTATGACCACAAGCTTCAAAAGTGCTCGAAAAAATTTAAACGACTCATCTGTTCGGAACCCAAATAATGTCGTCAGTAAGCCTAGGCTTAGCTCTCAGTGTTAACGGGGCGCGGCAGACGTGGAGACGACCTCTTAACGGGTAGTGATGGGCATACGCGGTAATTTTGGTAATTACCCTTGTAGGGGTAAGCAGTCTTTCTCAAAAGTGACAGAAAGGCCTGCAGGGGAACTTTCGTCAAACGAGGCGAAATGTACTAAAGAGATACAATAATATTCACCCTTTGGTCCCAGAGTAGGCAGGCAGAGACGATGGATCGCCATTTGCGCGATCCTGACACACCTCACTAGCCTCACTCACATTCATCAACCTTTTCATTCACGTCCTTTTATTCTTCTCACTGCGGACCCCAGCCCTTTTGAGGACGTTATTATTTGATCCTTGAACGTCCTTCTAGGACGACCTCTAACTGTAGATCCTTCCACATTCGCACTGTAAATTTCTTTTATCACTCTTCTTTCAATCATACGCTCTAAATGTACAAACCAACGCAACACGTCCTTCTCTACCTTCGTTACTACATCTTCTTTTAAACCACACTTCTCACGTATCACTGCATTCCTCACTCTGTCACATTTATCCTACTTTCATGATTCTTCTGCCATACGCAACATTCACTACCATACGTCAGCGTAGGAATCAGAACAGCACTATGCAGAACCATCCTTGCCTTTTGAGAAGAGATAATTTCTATCAAATCTCTGATGCAAAGTCATACATGTTTGGGGAGAGTGTAAAAATGAGGGATATATAAAAGAACAGAAGGAATCCTGAAAGCCTTAGAAACCAGAAGTACTCGTTTGCTATTCAGAGCTGCAATTTTAAAGTTAAAATCGCCTTATTGAATGAAAGAAATGAAGGTTTTCCTCTAAAATTTTATATCAAGCAAAAAGTCTTAAGAACTTAGGTACATATGTGACGCTACACCACGGTACGTAGTAAGTATACTACGACCACGGTACCGGTTCCTAACAGAATCGGTCTGTATGAAAAGGACATTGCCTATCTCGCTCTGACTTCTATAATTGCGTCTCTACTCAAATAGCATACTGGCGAAATATTCAGCTATTTCACAGTTTAATAAGTCCATAGTGGGGATACATATTTATTTTATTTATTTTACAATTTTTTCCGTAGATACATATATAGTATACTTAGAAGCCGTGTGGTTTCCGGTAGAGTAGAATAGGACCACCCCAACTCTTCCCGTGGATGTCGTACAAGGCGACTAAGGGGATACATTATAAAACATCAATCAGGCCTCCCCAACCCGTCTGGCCAGCGCGGGGAGTGTAGGCCAAATCCTCCGTCTGTCTCCGGCAGATGAGAGAGGGTTGTGCTCCTGCAGTGGAGACAAAAATAACCTGATGATGATGATACTTAGAATCGTCAATTTCAACATTTCATAACACTGGTACGTCACAGTTAGTACCTATTAAACTATAGTGGGAGAGTGCCACAATAAATGTTTTAATTCAAAATGTCAACATTAATTAATAATTCAAAATTAAAACTAACAATAATCCATAATCATGATTATGGATTATTATTAGTTTTAATTTTGTCAAAGTGCTTGTATGTAAATTGTATGTCAAGTCTACTTTTGTCTATTACATAAGTCAAATTAGACAAAAATATATTTTTTTGATAAAAAAATTATCTATATGTCACTATTGACCTATTTTACAGCTTATGGCAACATATTTCGCCAGGGAGCCCAGTTGGGTATCCTCCATATCTCCTACTGCATTATTACCGCAGATCCTAATAGATGGAGGGGTAAAAATTACCGTCCAAGCTGGAGTAGAGGCACATCACTAGTGCAGTCGTCTGAGACAGCTCCCTCGGGACGCGCCCGGGGTCGGATATAATTTATGCATTGCTCATTTTGAACTAACGGTCACTGTTCACTGCTGAGTGGCGAAAAACTTTACGAGTACGTCAAATATTAACACTCGCAGTTTTCTGAGTTGTTGCGAAGTATTAGGGCAATAGTCCTGAGTAAAACTGAAGCTCGATGATGAAGTTACGATATTGATTTTAGCTTCGTACGCGCAGACTACCTATATCACTGACCCACTATTTATAATCAAGTAATTCACTAAAACAAGAAGATCAGAATAGACTTGGTAAATTCCCGGGAACATTCTCCTGGCCGAGAATTTAAGAGAAATTAAAAAGTGAAGCCACTTTTACCTACGAAAACCAACGCAACTTACCGCTCGGCCACGACCTTGCCGCTGCCAGCGGCAGCTAGGAGCGGGGCGGCGAGCGGCGAGAACAAATGTACAAAAATGTTAGCAGCACGCCACGAGGCGCCGCAATCAGCGGCCAACCCTCCGCCTGCCGAAACAGCGCCGCTCACCGCGCCGCGTCCCGCTAAGCCAAAAGTCGTGGCCGAGCGGTTATAGGTTTTTATGTATGTCGTAACCCTCTTCTTCTGATGTCGTATCTCGCCTGATGTCGTAGTTGCCACAGGGTGAATGCAGTACTAGATTACTCTTGCGGTTTATACTATCCTAGTCGGGGCAGGCTGTTTATTTGCCATTAAAATCGACGTAACTTTTATTTCAAATTGGCACTATTAAAATATGACCAAATTTCGGAACTTATTGTTTTGTCAAATACCCAAAATCTACCTGACTCATTTGTCTCATCGACCTGTCTACTTAGTAATAAATCTTGCAGCTGCCGTAAATGGGGTAGCTGTCATTTTTTGTAGAAGCAATTACTTACATATATTATATGTATAAGTCATCTTCAGCTCTAAATACTGCAAGTCCTTGTCAGGTCAGGACACTGACGAGGGTTGTGATTATGAATGAGGGCTCATCATTTGACGCGCTATCACCGCCTCGCACGGCGAGCAGACAATTTGTTATTTCACATCATTTATTAGGCGGAAGGTTCAGGAAAAACGGTTCAAGGCCACAGGAAGAAAGGAAAGGTTTTCCTTGTAATATTTTTGCGAATGTCTGTTTGTTGACTTACTGCTTTGTCTGGTACAGCTTCACAATTTATCCCATAAATATTACAATTTCACCACGTTTTCATTAAGTATTTGTATTTATTTTATTAGAAATTACAGGACACATTTACCATCATGACAGTTATCTAACAGCAAAGAACACGCGTTAAGGTGACGGCTGTCGTCGAGGTGAGGTGAGGTGAGGGTCGTGCCAGGACCACCAGAATAGTCTGACTACCTATAGCTATATTTGAACTCAACATTTTAGTGGTGTACTCTGAGAAAAAAATAAGTAACCCTCCTACTTACGTAAGGATAAAAATATACCACGATTACATAAGTAGCCGCCCCCATTATAAATGGTGTGCCGGCCACATTATTAAGTAATTTGGTTACTTAGTAATGTGGCTGTCTACTGAATCAGTTGTAGGCGACACCATTTATAATGGGGGCGGCTACTTATGTAATAGTGGTATATTTTTATCCTTACGTAAGTAGGAGGGCTACTTTTTTTTTCAGTGTACGGGGTGTTATACAAAAATAGAAAAGGGGAGTTATTAAAATCTAAAAACCATTTATAGGTTATATGTATATGAGGCTCGATTCTAAAGGCACACAATTAAAATTTGACAGCATTAAAATTAGTTTCGTGTTTATCTTAATAATACCGTGTGACAGGGATAGCAACCATTTTAGTGCTGTCTAATTTTAACATTGTACCTTCAGAATCAGGCCCATGATCTCATTATATAGTCACTTTCTTGTTTGGAGTTGTTTGAAATTGGAAAAACAATATAAAGTGGCGATACATCGTCTCTGCCTACCTCTCTGTGACCCGGGCGTGAGCATTATGTATGTATGTAAATTAATGAATTTAATTTTCATATTAAAAGTTCACTGATGGGGAACGCTTAATAATAACTGCAGGTTTCTGCCCTAAACCTAATGGTAGCTGAATATCATCTGGATTCGTTCTTTAGTCGCCATTTACGACATTCAGACTTGGAGTGATATAGTTACGTACTCTAATTTGGCACCCATCTCACGTTATATTCTACGGTAAGCTTATACCGATAAAAGCGAATGCCTATATGACATTATGTGTTGACTATGCGATGGGTAATCTCTATTTTTGTTGCTAGAATTTCTAACCGAGGTGTGTTGAAACTTCCTATCTTCCTTCTCTCTCACACCGGAAATGACGTCTCTTTGATCGTCTATTTGCAAAGGGGAAATATCTTAATCGTGTGTCAGTGTCACACAGGATATTCTAAATATGAGTGCCGGGTGTCTGTACGTATCATGAGTGTGTGTAATTTACCTATATGCGTAGTCAACGATCTCTTTGTACTACTACTAGATGGAGCGTTCCAAACAATCGCTCTGTTCCACGCAAGGAGCCGCAACTCGGTTACTTTCACAATAAAACTTGTGCAGTTATAATAATAATAATAATTTATTTATTTTTTCAGATTACACAGATCCATTTTTATTAGTAACAATACTCTTAAGACCTAAGGGTTAGTAAAGACACAAAGAAAATAAAATACAAGTTGTTATTACGCATAACATTTAATTATTACTAAATATTGACGCTACGTATCCTTGTCTAAAAGATAATACTCTCTAATGTCTTACACGAAATGACAAACATAATTTAATTTAATAATTTAATAATCATCATCATCAGGTTATTTTTGTCTCCAATGCAGTAGCACAACTCTCTCTCATCTGTTTAAATAAAATATTATGAAATTAGTTAATGTTTCATGTGAATGAACGAAAACGAATGAATGACCACCCGAAAATCGGTCAAGTGCGAGTCGGACTACGGACTCACTCACTCACTTAATAATGTGTCTGCAAAAGTGTGATTATTCAATTAAACGACGTGTGGATTTTCATTCAAGCAAATGAAGTCGGCGTCCCTGGAGTCATCATCATCAGGTTATTTTTGTCTCCACTGCAGGAGCACAACCCTCTCTCATCTGCCGGAGACAGACGGAGGATTTGGCCTACACTCCCCGCGCTGGCCAGACGGGTTGGGGAGGCCTGATTGATGTTTTATAATGTATTCCCTTAGTTGCCTTGTACGACATCCACGGGAAGAGTGAGAGTGGTCCTATTCTACTCTACCGGAAACCACACGGCAGAATTTAATAATAATTTATTTAATTTTCATAACAATTCTTACAACTCATAATGCAATCCTACTAATATTATAAATTTTGGATGTTTGAATGTTTGTTACTCAATCACACTTCAACCACTGGACGGATCGTGATGAAACTTGGCACACGTATAGGTTAGGTCCTGGAATAGGATAGTTTTTATCCCCAAAAATATCCCATTCCTACGGGAAATACATAATATCTGTAAAGTAGTCGTCGCGGACGAAGTCGCGGGCAACAGCTAGTTAGTACATAAAGTATCTCAGAAACTAACACAGATACATCTAGACCTCACACTAGGGTGCCCTGTGTTGTGCGGTTACACTCTTTGCATTTGATTTAGCAATGTGTGTGTGTGGATCAATGGGTGTGTATGTTTGGTTGTGTGTGTATGCGTTAGTTGATGTGTTGGGGTACATTTGTGTGGATGTGTGTGTGTATAGAAATAATAATTTTATTTTTTTTCTATTCTGGATATATAATGTATTACAATAACTAATTGTCTATATTTATTGAAAATCAAATTATTTTTACCAACGATCTCTATGTACTACTAGATGGAGCGTTCCAAACAATCGCTCTGTTCCACGCAATTAGCCACAACTCTTTCACATTCACTTTGAAACTTTTGCAGTTACTACTCAGAACATTTAATTATTTACTAAATATTGACATTATTTAACCGTAACGTCAATATTTAGTAATAATTAAATGTTCTGCGTAGTAACTGCACCTTTTTTTGCGTCGTTTAGATATTATTTTGAGAACGCAATTCGGCATCCTTACAGCTTTGCGATCAAAACACGACTGAGAAAAACTGTGCTTACATGACTATAAAGCACACTTTTGCCGTTCCGTTAACACCGCACCAATGCGAAGTCCTTGCACAGTGTGTTTAAAACTTCCTTTTTGATGCATGTAGTTTTTATGTCACTAATCGATAGTTGTTAACATTCTAAGTGCTGGAGTTCAACTCCGACTTTGATGCGACTTGCAGTTTTTTTTAAAATGAAAAAGTTTGGTTATCAGTCGTTAAGAAAAAATGAAAAAAAAAAAATTTCCAAAATGGGAATTACTTAGTGCGATTTTGATTAGTTCCAATAATGACAAATATAGTAACATATTTTGTCACCAATTTCTCTCGGTTTATCGTGAATTGAAATGGAAATATGATTTAATTTCTTATTTTTCGTTTCATTTTTTTTATTCAACATTAACAACGTATTAGGCCGAGATTTCTATACCAAAGATAGTATTTACTCTCTTTTATATATAGTATTAAAACCATTAAGTAATTCCTTGTTATTCACAAGATATTGCAAATTTTACTTTTATTCGCAACTAGCTGGTGCCCGCGACTTCGTCTGCGCAGGATTACTATTTCGAGTAGCTTATATTAGGGTTCACTATTTTGGCTATAATGGCTTACACATAAGATATAGGTATATACTGTGGCGGGCTTTTTTGTAGGACTATTTAAGATAAACATTTCCATCATACATTACATATGTGTAACTCTAGCGGTTTAGGCAGCGCACGCCAGAATAGCTCGCAGATGGTAGATTTTTTCCTACTTACTTGATATTTTGGACAATTCACACAATATCTTTATAATGGTAGCCTACGTGTTATTCTGATGTATAAGCTATATTATTGTAAAGTTTCATTAAAATCCATTCAGTAGTTTTTACGTGAAAGAGTAACAAAAATCCATCCATACTTACAAACTTTCGCGTTTATAATATTAGTAGGATATCCGGTCTAAGGGTTAGTCAAAGTCAAAGTCAAAATCATTTATTGCATATGAGTACACTTGGTACATTTATACACGTCATTTTTTTTATCGACTACCGCTTCCTAGGTGTTAGCGCTGTGAAGAAGAAACGGCGCAACAAACTTCACGCAACACGTCTTTTAAAAATCAAGTTTGCATACAATTAATAAAGATTTTGCGAAGCTGGTTAACATTAGTACCAGGCATCTTTGTCATTCAAATAATCGTTTACTTTATAATAGTTTTTCTTACAAAGTTGTTTTTTAATGTGAATCTTAAACTTTCTGTCCGTCATATTTAAGATTTCCTCTGGTAGTTTGTTATAGAAGCGTATACATTGCCCCGTGAACGATTTGCTGACCTTACTTAGTCTTAACCCTGGTAAAACAAGTTTATTTTTATTTCTTGTATTATAACTATTATTGTCACAGTGCCTCAAAAAGAGAGATACATTTTTTCTGACATATAAAATATTATCTAAAATGAATTGACCAGCTACTGTTAATATGCTTATTTCTTTAAACTTTTCTCTTAATGAGTCTCTACAACGCAGATTATAGATTGCCCTAACTGCTCTTTTTTGCAAGATAAAAATGGTCTCTATATCTGCTGCTTGACCCCACAGTAGGATACCGTATGCCATGATACTGTGGAAGTAGCTAAAGTACACTAACCTCGCGGTAGCAACATCAGTTAATTGTCTGATTTTCCTTACGGCGTAGGCGGCAGAACTTAATCTGCCAGCTAATGAAGTTATGTGGGGTCCCCATTGTAAAGATGAATCTATAGTTATACCCAGGAACACAGTACTTTTAATAAATTCTAGTGTGTCATTACCTAATGTCACATTGTTTTCTACTTTTCTTACATTTGGTAGAGAGAATTTAATACATTTAGTTTTCTTTGTATTTAATGCAAGGTTATTTACACTAAACCAGTTAAGAATTTGCGTGAGAGTATTATTTACCTCGGCAAGTTCACAATCTTTTCTGCTAATTTTAAAAATCAGCGAAGTGTCATCGGCAAATAAAACTATATTGGACATGTTTTGTATTAAAAAGGGCAAGTCATTTATATATACAAGAAAAAGAAATGGGCCCAGAACTGAACCCTGGGGTACCCCCATTTTCACGAATGACCCAGATGACCGAATTCCGTTTATATCTACTTTTTGTACTCTATTTTCTAAGTAAGATTTAAGTAATTCGAATGCTCTGTCTTTAACGCCATAATGTTTCAGTTTAAGTAGCAAGGTTTCGTGATCGACACAATCAAATGCCTTGGAGAGGTCGCAGTAGACGCCTATTGCATCATGGAAGTCTTCCCAAGCATCATGGATATGCATCATGGATACTGCTGCGTCGGTTGTGGAACGTCCCTTAGTAAAACCGAACTGACGATCGTGAAGGAGTAGTTTAAGATTGAAATGAAAAAGCAATTGATTGAGTATGATCTTCTCGAATATCTTGCTAAGCACAGGCAGAACTGACACTGGTCTAAAATTACTGGGATCTTGTTTGTCACCAGATTTAAAAAGTGGTATGATTTTACTGTGCTTCATAAGATCAGGGAAAACCTCTTGATCAATACTCATGTTAAATATAAAAGCTAGGTAAGGCGCAAGAACCGTAAGAACTGAATTTATGACTTTAACGGACATTCCCCATAGATCTTCAGAGGATTTTAGTTTTAATGACTTAAATGCCTTAATAATTTCTACTGAATTTACGTGTCTAAAGTGAAAGTCTGTTTCGCATCTTGTAACATTATTATTAAGTAAAGTCTCGGCAAGAATAGGCGATGAATGCAGAGCTTCGGTGGTTTTCATGGGGATCTTAGTGAAAAAGGTTTCAAACAACTCGGCTACCTCCGTTTTGGAACTAGTTACTTCACCGTTACTTTTGATAGTGTACTTATTATCTCGCGACTTAGTGGCACTTGGCAGTTTCGTTATTTATGACCTTCCATACGGCCTTTACTTTATTTTCCGAAGATTTAATTTTGTTACTTATATAATTTGATTTGGCTACTTTGCAAACTTTCCTAAAAATTTTTGAATAATTTTTGACATATTCATGGAACCTGTTGTCAAATCTGTAGGTCCTTTCACTGTACAGATCATACAACCTGGTCCTACTTTTACGGATACCGGTGGTTGCCCAATCACTAAATTTAAACTGGTTATTTATTATAATTTTCCTAGTTTTAAAAATATTGGCAAATTCTCGAGACAGTGTCATGAAGAAATCGACATAGAAATCGTTTAATTCCACCTGCTTAGTATCAGGATTCGGCAATTTCATTATAAGAGCATCTTTATATCTCTCTATGCGACTAACTGTGACGGGCCTAGTACATATCTCGGTGGTTGTATGCTTTATATTACCCGGAAATGTAACAATTTGCCCACTGTGATCTGATTTTAAACAATTTATAATAGATTTTTCTAAAAAACCACAATTGCTATAGAAATTATCTAAACACGTAGCTGTGGTACGTGTGATCCTTGTTGGTTCAAGAAATACATTTATTAAATTAAAGGACTTAAATAAGCTAATTAATCTGACCGAAAAAGTGTCAGTTAATAGTAAATCTACATTAAAATCTCCACAAATTATGATATGTTTCTTACTTTTGATAACTATTTTCATGACATCTTCCATTACAGTTTCAAAAGTAGAAAAATTAGAAGCACGGGGGGGTCTGTATACACACACTAAAACATGTTTCTCCAGCTCAACACAAGACAATTCGATAGACCATTCAACCGAGAGTCCAACAATGTCTTTGCGTTCCTTCGCCTTAATGTTATTTCTAACAAATATTAGTGAACCTCCTTGTTGTATGAGCTTTCGGTTGAATGAACTGATAACATTATAATTTTCATAGTTGAACATCATTTCATGTTCTTTAAGGTGATGCTCGGTAATACATAATAAGTCAATATTTGACTGACTTTCTAAAAACAGTTCTACTTCTAATATCTTGCCAGAAAAGCTCTGCATATTTTGATGAACAATTTTAAGTGCATTTGGCTTCTCCTTTGTCTGTTTATTTAGTTTAAAGACTGACTAAAGTGTCTCGTCAATGCTGGTGATTGAGTCACCTGTGTGGAACCGTGTGTAAAGATAGGTGAACCAATGTCATTCCCACAGGGACTCTCCATTGTCATGGTATGTAAATTGTCCATTATACTATGTATAACTGGGTCATATATATTATAAGCTAACAATCTAGCTAAATGTTTTTTATAAAAATTTGATAGATACAATGTATCTGTAGTCAACTTAAAATCTATACATATAATAAAAGAGTAGAAAAAACAAAAGAAAAGCGAATCTGTACATTGAAGTTAAAAAAAAAATTTCACTGCCCGGACGTTACTGAAGACCAGTAGAGTCCAAAAATATAATTAAAAAATTTCTTATCTGTCTGTATGTATGTATGTATGTACGGGCTAATCTTGGAAACTGCTGAACAGAATTTGACGGCGTTTTCACTGTTTAATAGCTTTGACTTCGGGCCTCATACTGGTATAAGTCATATCTCAATAAAA
Source organism: Esperia sulphurella (assembly GCA_947086405.1). Taxonomy (NCBI): domain Eukaryota; kingdom Metazoa; phylum Arthropoda; class Insecta; order Lepidoptera; family Oecophoridae; genus Esperia; species Esperia sulphurella. Next base: position 2,211,762 of record OX352278.1, on the reverse strand, counting down.
TGTCAGGATGCTGATATACAAGTTGACCTCTCATTTCATATCATTTGTATGAAAGTGTAGTTCAACATTACTGGTCGTTGCAAGAACTTGACAGAAAGTGAGAGAGATGTTTTAAAGGTCATTTATAGATTTATTTTAGCTGATGTATTTCAGGTATTTCCACAAGTTTCGATACAAAAAGTTTGCTATTCGATAATTAGTGGCCCTATATTAGACCGGTGATCGTCGACAATGTAAATATAGAAGCTGTTCAGGAGTACGTCTGCCTAGGACAGACAATATAGTTGGGTAGGATCAATTTCAAAAGCTGACAGAAGAATCCAGTTAGGGTGGGCAGTATTCGGAAAACTGCGTCAAGTCTTTACGGCACCTATTCCACAATGTTTAAAGACAAAAATCTTTAATCAGTGCGTCTTGCCTGTCATGATTACAGCGCGGAGACGTGGACACTGATGGTGGGCCTGATCCACAAGATTCAAGTGGCTCTGCGAGCTATAGAGAGGGCAATGCTCGGGGTCTCTATGAGGGATATGATTCGTAATGAGGAGATCCTATGAATAACGAAGGTGACCGACATAGCCGAAAGAATTAGTAAGCTGAAATGGCAGGTCACATCTGTCGTAGTACCGAATGGCCGTTGGGGCAGACGGGTTCTAGAGTGGGACGCGACGTCCCACGCGCAGGGTGGGACGCCCTGCCGCCAGGTGGATGGACGACCTGAAGATGGTGGCCGGAAGCGGCTGGATCTGTAGGGCGTTGTGGCATTCATTGGGGAAGGCATGTCCAGCAGTTTGACAGACATTTTGTTGTACAGTTAATTGGATATGCAACATAGGAAGGGAATAGGAGGGGAAGGAAGTCGTATGGAAAAGAATAGAGGGATTAGGGTAAGAGAGGAAAGATGAGGGGGCAGTGGTAAATAAAGGGTGTAGGAAGGGGTGGGTTAAGGGAAGGGGGAGAGGTAGGAGTAGGGAGAGGGAAGGGGTGGGGGAAAGGGTTTTCATCGTTGTGGGAAGGGGATGAAGAAGGAAAGAAAGAAAGGGTATGGAAAGGACAAATTGGAGGGGGGGGGGAAGGAAATATCACCTAATTTGCACAATATTAAAATATAAAAAAAATTATTGATTATATGATAATCTTTTAATTCATGATAAATGTAAATGTCAACTTTATTTAAAAAAACGCGGCCAAGTGCGAGTCGGACTCGCCCATGAAGGGTTCCGTAGCAGCAAGTAACATAATATAAAAGTTATTGTAGTTCGTTGTAACTTTGATCGATGTTTTAATAATAGTATTGTGGTTTACGATTTATGACGTATTAAAAAAAACTACTTACTAGATCTCTTTCAAACCAATTTTCGGTGGAGGTTTGCACTTTGGAAGTGTCTCTCGCGCAAACTATTCAGTTTAGAAAAAAATGATATTAGAAACTTCAATATCACTTTTGAAGACCTAACCACACGTATGGGTTTCATGAAAAAAAAATTTTTGAGTTTCAGTTCTAAGCATGGGGAACCCTCAAAATTTAATGTTTTTTTTTTCTATTTTTGTGTGAAAATCTTAATGCGGTGCACAGAATACATCCACTTACCAAGTTTCAATAGTAAGTTCTTATAGTTTCGGAATAAAGTGGCTGTGACATACGGACGGACAGACAGACAGACAGACAGACTGACATGACGAATCCATAAGGGTTCCGTTTTTTGCCATTTGGCTACGGAAACCTAAAAAACTGTGGTCCAACGGGCGAAACCGCCGCCGGAACGCTAATTTTTAACCGACTTCAAAAAAGGAGGTTCTCAATTGGATAGTATGTTTTTTTATGTATATTAATATTTTTAATGCATAACCAGATTAATAGATTTCTTTTAGGATTTAGTAACACGTAATACATAAGAATGTGTAATGTTAAGTTGTCCACGCGGACGAAGTCGCGGGCAACAGCTAGTTGTTAATAAACTTATTAACATCAAAACAAAAAATTTTGTCACTTTGACGACATGTCATATTGTACAATAATTGGTTAAGTCTGTAGATAACTTTGTTCTGCTTTTCTGACAGTGTATTTGAGTAAGGAAAAGCACATATTATTAACTTATAAAGTTTATGCTCTAGTGAAGAAAACAAATGAATTAAGTCTCTTTTTCTGACTCCTAGGCTATTTCCTACGAACAATATTACAGTAGTGTTTTTATTGTAACTACTATTTAATAATTGGTCTACAATTTGGCTGAAAGTAGCACCAGGCATGCACACATTTGTTACCTGTTGCCTCAGAGTTGGTTGGCAGGTTGTCACTTTCACCAAAATATTTATCTAAATCCGTTAGCATATTTTTATTTATGTATTACGGTGATGCGTAGACATAGTTGTTGCTGCTTCTAAGGGTTGTCACTACAAGGAAAACTATTTTGACATTAACGTATTTTGTTTATTTTGATATTATTGTTATGTAAATATTACAGTACGTATTATGTAAAAGTATATCTAAATGTTAATGGATATAGATATGTCGCGCCTGTGTAAGGGAGAGGTTTCAACTTTATGGACCCCAAACGACGAAAACACCACCGCCCTGCTCTTTTTTTGCTAAACTTATGAAAAGTCATCAATTAAGAGTTACGCGTTTTTCCGATTCGACGAAACTAGACTAAGTCAATTAGCTATATTACCCGTCACAATTAAATCTCTTTGCTATATAGTGCTGCAATTTGATTGAAATTTCGACCTTATTGAAAATAGTATTCTAAGAACTTTCTAAGGAATGATTTCGTGACCGTAGTCAGTATTCGAAATTTATAGTCGCATTCTTCAGTGCATATTTCTTTTTGTTGCAGGTTGTTCCATCTTTGGCACAGCGTCGGAACAAATAGCTGATCATGACAGCAAGCTTCCAATGCAGAGCACACAACCGAAATCAAATTTAATATATGACGAAATAATAATAGATAATATACCAATGAACATGAAAACTACTAGGACCAATGTATATAATTATGTAACAGATAAGAAATATTTAACTTACGAAGATAGAAGTAATAAATATAAAGCGAGACACAATAATAAAATTGATAAATACAATGAAGTTTTTACTGAGTATAAAAACGATAGACATACAGGTCTAAATGAATATAATATAAATCTAAATGTTAAAAATAATAAAAGAATTGCTGATGAAATACCCACAAAATACGAAGAGCATAAACTTACAAAAGAAAATAAATATAGTATGGATATTAATAGTAAAAGAAAATTGAGACAATATAATAATAACGATAAGGTAATTGGGAAAAGAGTGAAAAGGGACTTAGATCCAGAAGTGAAATGTGAAAACTTCAAATTGAGCGTGAAAGATAACTGGATAACCCATCCCCATGACAATAATGAAAAGAACTATTATAATAACACAGATTGCGTGACAGTTCTTAAAGGTATGTAGAATTCCATCCTAAATATCTATACATATAATAAAAGAGTAGAAAAAACAAAAGAAAAGCGAATCTGTACATTAAAGTTAAAAAAAAAATTTCACTGCCCGGACGTTACTGAAGACCAGTAGAGTCCAAAAATAAAATTAAATTTTTTTTTATCTGTCTGTATGTATGTATGTATGTACGGGCTAATCTTGGAAACTGCTGAACAGAATTTGACGGCGTTTTCACTGTTTAATAGCTTTGAGTTCGGGCCTCATACTGGTATAAGTCATATCTCAATAAAATGTCAGGATGCTGATATACAAGTTGACCTCTCATTTCATATCATTTGTATGAAAGTGTAGTTCAACATTACTGGTCGTTGCAAGAACTTAACAGAAAGTGACAAAGATGTTTTGAAGCTCATTTATAGATTTATTTTAGCTGATGTATTTCAGATATTTCCACAAGTCTCGATACAAAAAGTTCGCTATTCGACAATGTCAATATCGAAGCTATTCAGGAGTACGTCTGCCTAGGACAGACAATATAGTTCGGTAGGATCAATTTCAAAAGCTGACAGAAGAATCCACTTAGGGTGGGCAGTATTCGGAAAACTGCGTCAAGTCTTTACGTCACCTATTCCACAATGTTTAAAGACAAAAATCTTTAATCAGTGCGTCCTGCCTGTCATGATTACAGCGCGGAGACGTGGACACTGATGGTGGGCCTGATCCACAAGATTCAAGTGGCTCTGCGAGCTATAGAGAGGGCAATGCTCGGGGTCTCTATGAGGGATAAGATTCGTAATGAGGAGATCCTATGAATAACGAAGGTGACCGACATAGCCGAAAGAATTAGTAAGCTGAAATGGCAGGTCACATCTGTCGTAGTCCCGAACGGCCGTTGGGGCAGACGGGTTCTAGAGTGGGACGCGACGTCCCACGCGCAGGGTGGGACGCCCTGCCGCCAGGTGTATGGACGACCTGAAGATCTGTAGGGCGTTGTGGCATTCATTGGGGAAGGCATGTCCAGCAGTTTGACAGACATTTTGTTGTACAGTTAATTGGATATGCAACATAGGAAGGGAATAGGAGGGGAAGGAAGTCGGATGGAAAAGAATAGAGGGATTAGGGTAAGAGAGGAAAGATGAGGGGGCAGTGGTAAATAAAGGGTGTAGGAAGGGGTGGGTTAAGGGAAGAGGAGAGGTAGGAGTAGGGAGAGGGAAGGGGTGGGGGAAAGGGTTTTCAACGTTGTGGGAAGGGGATGGAGAAGGAAAGAAAGAAAGGGTATGGAAAGGACAAATTGGAGGGGGGGGGGAAGGAAATGTCACCTAATTTGCACAATATTAAAATATATTTTTTTTTATTGATTATATGATAATCTTTTAATTCATGATAAATGTAAATATCAACTTTATTTAAAAAAAGAGGCCAAGTGCGAGTCGGACTCGCCCATGAAGGGTTCCGTAGCAGCAACATAATATAAAAGTTATTGTAGTTCGTTGTAACTTTGATCGATGTTTTAATAATAGTATTGTGGTTTACGATTTATGACGTATTAAAAAAAACTACTTACTAGATCTCTTTCAAACCAATTTTCGGTGGAAGTTTGCATGGCAATGTACATCATATATTTTTTTTTGTTTTATCATTCTCTTACAGGTGGGGGGGGGGGACATTTTACTTTGGAAGTGTCTCTCGCGCAAACTATTCAGTTTAGAAAAAAATGATATTAGAAACCTCAATATCATTTTTGAAGACCTATCCACACGTATAGGTTTGATGAAAAAAAAAACATTTTGAGTTTCAGTTCTAAGTATGGGGAACCCCCAAAATTTAATGTTTTTTTTTTCTATTTTTGTGTGAAAATCTTAATGCGGTTCACAGAATACATCCACTTACCAAGTTTCAATAGTAAGTTCTTATAGTTTCGGAATAAAGTGGCTGTGACATACGGACGGACAGACAGACAGACAGACAGACAGACATGACGAATCCATAAGGGTTCCGTTTTTTGCCATTTGGCTACGGAAACTTAAAAAACTGTGGTCCAATGGGCGAAACCGCCGCCGGAACGCTAATTTTTACCCGACTTCAAAAAAGGAGGTTCTCAATTGGATAGTATGTTTTTTATGTATATTAATATTTTTAATGCATAGCCAGATTAATGGATTTCTTTTAGGATTTAGTAACACGTAATACATAAGAATGTGTAATGTTAAGTTGTCCACGCGGACGAAGTCGCGGGCAACAGCTAGTCTAAAATATAATTTAAAAAACGGCCTAGCTGCATAACAGACATCTCATACTTCCCCGATATATACAACCGCGATACAATAATGTGTACGGAAGCCGAACAAATTAAACCATCTTGCCGTAAATTCTAAACGAATTACCAAATTTGGTGGACGATTTTAGGGGGCAATGCGCAATAAAGTAAAAGTTGCTATGAAGGGATTGCTAGGTCGCATTGCTGCTCGCCAGATAGTACTGGCGAGCACCAATGCGACCTAGATAGTCTCCATTCAAGTACCTATTTTAGCAACAGAATAAGTTATTCAAGTAGCGACCAACCACTGTACAAATCCAGTGGTTTCAGTAGAATGGCTTAGGAAAAATACATATTTATGTAATTATAGTACAATATAAATAAATAAAAAAGTTTAAATGGATCATGTTTAATGGAAACAAAAAGTTTCAATGAAATTGTTAACGTCACAACGTAACGTAACTCAAGTTACAGTATTTTTCGTCACTTAAAGTAAATGTCGTGTGGTTTCGGTAGAGTAGAATAGGACCACTCCAACTCTTCCCGTGGATGTCGTACAAGGCGACTAAGGAAATACATTATAAAACATCAATAAGGCCTCCCCAACCCGTCTGGCCAGCGCGGGGAGTGTAGGCCAAATCCTCCGTCTGTCTCCGGCAGATGAAAGAGGGTTGTGCTCCTGCAGTGGAGACCAAAATAACCTGATGATGAAAGTAAATGTATAATGCATTGTTTATATTTCAGCTGATGTAAAGCAAGTAATAAAGCTTACATTTGTCGACATGTTTCATATAGAAGAGACCGAAGGATGTGCCTATGATTTTTTAGAAGTAAGTAAATCTAACAGAGCTAATAATTGTTTGGTTAGTGGGACACCCCGCCGCCAGGTGGACCGACGACATGAAGAAAGTGTCCGGAAGCGGCTGGATGCGGAAGGCGGAGACCCGGGTGTGGTGGCGTTCATTGCGGAAGGCCTATGTCCAGCAGTGGACGACTAAGGACTAATATGATGATGGTAGCATTAATCCATTGAAGGTACGACTACTACCTCCGTCTCATCGTTCATACAAATCAGATTTCAAGTAACGTGCCTGCAACTTTGGTATTTCAACCGCTTCGTCGTGTGTTTGTTTTGATATAATATACAACATAAGTCTTGCCGTGTGGTTCCCGGCTTAGAATAGGGCCACCCTTATCTTTCACGTGGGTGTCGTCAAGGCGACTATGGAATTGCACCAGGGACGGGCAGCAGCGTTCTCCTGTGTGTGTATATTAAGATCATTACTGCGATCACCAATCCGCCTGCCAAGCGTGGTGATTATGGCAAATCCCCCAATGGACAAGTGACCAAAAGTGGTATACTATTGGGGAGGCCTATGTCCAGCAGTGGACGTATTTAGGCTAATGATGATGATGATAAGTTTCGCAAACTGCTGCATGGATTTGATCCGGTTTTCAAAATTTCCACTTTAACCATTTACTACAGAAAGTTTTATTATGTACTTTAATGAAGCCCGTACGATGTATGTTGCTGATGATATAGCCCTTAAAGTCCCAAATGTAAAAATAATCCAAAAGAATAATATCCAGACAAAAATGATCATTTATTTGCTAAGCAAATGCAAAACTAACGTTGCTATTTTTTTTATTGTTGATGGGTTTGACTTGACCTCAATCTCACCTGATGGTAAGTGATAATGAAGCCTAAGGTGGAGCGCGCTTACCCAGAAGCTGCCTATTTACTCTTCCTTTAAAAAGATCCAAATTGTACTTGTCCGGAAATACCCAAGCTGGTAGGGAGTTCCATTCCTTAGCACTACGCATTATGAACGAGGAAGCAAAACGCTTCGTGCGAGAGCGTGGTATGTCTACTACATAAGGATGAAGTCCTTCACCACGCCTGGTACTCCGATGATGGAAGGCGGATGGGGGAATCAATTCGTGTAATTCCTGGGCACACTCCCCAAATTTTATTAAACCTACTCTTATTAAACTTTTATATGAAACATTTCAGATTCGCGATGGTAGTAAAGGCTATGCTAGACTTCTTGGAAAACTGTGCGGAGAGACATTTCCTCCACAGATCATATCATCAGGTCCTTACCTTTGGCTAAAGTTCCATTCAGATGACACTATAGAATACGAAGGCTTCCATATTAACGTCGAATACAAGACCACTGAGTCCAGCCGTGAGTATGACTAGGGTTTTGGTTCAGGAGTTTACTAAGTTGAAAAGAAACTGAGAATAACTTAGCAGGAAAAGAAGATACAAGAGCTTTTTTTACTTTTTAGGTGTCATAAGTTATGACTTCTAGTGCTACATGACTCGTAATACTCCTAATTTATGTTATTCCCCCTTTACAGACATCATTCCTGAGGCATGCAATAAGATCCTAAAAGGCATGTATGGGAACATCGACTCAGCAGATTTGGATCCAGAATGTCTAGCTGGAAGTGTGAACCAGGCCCTCGACGTGGTGTGGACTATCCAAACTCCTGGGAATACAAAGGTAACTTACACGATAGACTAAAAAGGTAATTTTTTGAAGAATATTATCCGAATGAGAGAGTTCGATGAAGAAGTAGCTACGGACATACATAGCTGATAGGATATGTAAGGTAAAAGGATAGCGAGTAGACAGCAACATCGAGTAGACAGTTGGAGCAGACGACTTCTGAAATGAAAACCGCGTACCAGTAATCGCAGAGTAATCCGAAGACCTAAAAATAGCGAATAGAAGGCACTGGATGGGTAGGCCGAAAGGCCGAATGTTGTGGCATACATTTTGAAAGATCAATGTCCAGCAGTGGATGTCAAAAGGTGATGACGAAAGTGAAAGACGTTCAAAATAATAAGGTATACGAGTATTATTATGCAATAAGCGACGGAAATTCTATTCAAATACACTTTAAATTAAGTTGTTGCATGAATTCTAGAGGTATTCGAATTAAGTTACATGGATTGACCGAAATTCTTATTTATCATGTCGTTGCCCCGTTTGCAATACAAATTAAATTAAATAGAGCCTTACGATTAATATGTTCGTTGTTAGAGTCCCCGCAGACCGCAAACTTTATATCGGCCGATAATTTAGTGAGGCTCTTAAACAGTATAAAGTTGTATGCAAGTGCGCACACTATGACGATTTGTTGGCCCAGTGTGCGCACTAGCAGCTCAATCCGACTAAATTATCGGCCGATATAAAGTTGCAGTCTGCGGGGACTCTTAGAGAGATAAACTGAATATTGATTCATACTTTTCATGCAGATATTCCTGAATTTCACATCTTACGCGCTAGTCAAACCTAACGAATGTGAGGAGAATGTACTACAAGTTTATGGATATATACTGGAATTTGACTCGATGTAAGTATTGCTGATACCTAATAACTTAAACTACTGTCGTACAGTAATAGTACTATTCGTACAGAAGACTCTCTTCCGAATAAAACGGTGTTTAAGTACTTCTCTTTCTATTCTATAACTCTGTCTCGTTCAGACGCGGCACGTGTTATGTTAGGGTTGTCATCTTGTAAACCCAGAATTTAATTTAAGTATTTATAGGTAGTACAAACGTACCTATTAATCTTTATGAATTATTTGTTAGTATTTTTTTAGCAACTACGGTTAAGTCAACGATCTCTATATACTACTAGATGGAGCGTTCCAAACAATCGCTCTTCCACGCAAGTAGCCACAACTCTTTCACATTCACAATGAAACTGGTGCAGTTACTACGCAGAACATTTAATTATTTTCTAAATATTGACATTATTTAACCGTAGCGTCAATATTTGTAATAATTAAATTTTCTGCGTAGTAACTGCACAAGTTTCATTGTGAATGTGAAAGAGTTGTGGCCACTTGCATGGAACAGAGCGATTGTTTGGAACCACAAAGTACGTAAAGTGGCGGTCGCGCGCGGCTAGAAAGAGAGCCCGCTTAGAACAAACCGCCATTTGTCGCACGCACACATTGACACTACGTTTACAGGCATTCTCGGACAGTCTCGGGCAGAACTCAATCGCGAGTATCATAATTCATAAGTGATAGCGCGGCTGTTTTTGAACATAAATACACGGTATTATAATGGTTGTAGTGTATTCGGTTGTTTAAATACTACTAAAACCTGTGCCTACACGTTGCGATACAATAATCGTTCATTTAAACAATGTCGCAATCGACGAAAATATTTTTCAGTCAATAATTTGTAACACCTGTGGATACTTTTTATAATAATAATATTCTAATATACCACTTTTTTTATTTACCTGTCTACTTTAAAAACATATAACGTAGGTACCTATATTTTTACATACATACACTTTTTTGTTTTAAAAATAGTATGTCTGTCTGTCTGTCTGTTACAACCGATTTGCTTCGAATCGAAAAAAAAATGTTACAAACTGTGCCGTATGACATATTAAATGAAATGGGTTTCACATATATTTGTTTTATATCTAAAATAAATAATTTTAAAGTAATTTAATAGAATAGATTAAACGAAGTTGTGCTACACGTGTAGCTTTTATTTAAGGAACGGATATGGAACTTGTCACCCTTTTAAATCTCAACTCATTTTCGCCGAACTTGGCGCCCTTTTCACATTTATGTTTTCGTTGAACTTGGTGCCTTTTTCACATTTATGTTTTTGGTGGGATCACTATTACACCATTATTACATTTTGTTGATATTGGAATCTTCGTCGTGTGAGGCGTCGGCATATTTTTATGGATATTTGATGGTCTGCTACTCTCTAAGGCATGTAAACATGATAACATGTACGTATGCATGTATAAACGAATCGATGTATGTATGTTTGTAAAGATAAACCATCTACTCCTTTTCGAAATTCAGAATTAATACAGTAGCAACCCTAGTCAGTCCGGCAAGTTTAGGTAGTTATTTTCGAGAAAGGTGAGAGCGGTCCTTCTGGATATTTTTTATTTTGTGTTGGAACGCTCTATCTAGTAGTACATATAGACATCGTTTCTTATTTTCAGCTTTTTTTAAAGATTGAACTTACGTCCTCAGATTGGAGAACTACTGTGGATCCATGGCAAACCCAGTGACGACGAAGGGTGACGCAAAGGGGCATCAAGGCAACATTATGTACATACGGATGTATGCTTCAATTACAGCGAGAAAATCAGCATTCAAGGCTACTTACACTGCCTTCAGAACTGTGGATCCTACTAAAAATGGCAAGTCTTCAGGCTATTCCCTGCCTAACATAAATACCTACATTCTTGATTATCGCGATAGGCTATGATATAGGCTCAAAATAAAGCCTATCATAGCGATATTGGGCTCGATTCTGAAGACACAATGTTAAAATTTGACAGCACTAAAACTGTTGCTATCCTCGTCACACAGTATTATGAAGATAAAGACGAAACCAATTTTAGTGCTGTCAAATTTTAAATGGGTGCCTTCAGAATCGGGCCCACTATCCTACTAATATTATAAATACGAAAGTTTGGATATTTGGATGTTTGTTACTCAATCACGTTTCAACCACTGGACGGATCGTGATGAAACTCGCCACACATATAGGTTAGGTCCTGGAATAGGACATAGGATAGTTTTTATCCCGAAAAAACATCCCGTTCCTACGGGAAATACAATATTATGTGAAGTTAAGTTAAGTTGTCCACGCGTACTAAGTCGCGGGCAACAGCTAGTTTTCTATAAATTACTTACTTAAAACTTGCCGTGTGGTTCCCGGCGTAGAATAGGGTCACGCCTATCTTTCAGTGGGTATCGTCAAGGCGACTAAGAGATTGCACCAGGGATGGGCAACAGCGTTGTTCTGTGCATATTACTGCGATCACCAATCCGCCTGCCAAGAGTAGTGATTCTGATTCGCAAATCCCTCAAACAAAATCCCTCTATTGGGCAGGCTTTTGTTCAGCAGTGGACGTATTTCGGCTGATGATAGAAAAACCTAGTCGCGCACTCGCCGGTTGGCGATGGTTTAGAAACAGAGCAACGAATCTGAACAAATTACATATCCAGAAAATATGTAACTACCTGCTGAATGTATGGTCATCCTACTTTTCGTGAAGTTTACTTTTTTTTTAATAAGGAAGCGTAGGTTGACAATGTACTATATATTCAACTAGCTGACCCGTGCCCACTTCGTTAGGCGGTAAACATTTTCCGACTACCACGAAAGCCTTTTCATTTTTCGGGTTAATATATAGTCTATGACACTCACAAATAACGTGGCTCTCTATTGGTAAAACAGTTTTTCAAAATCGGTTCAGTAGATCCGGAGATTACCCGCTATAGCCTCACAAATTTTACCTCTTTATAATATTAAGTATAGATACCTATTATATTCTTTATTGCACATAAATTTTACAAAAAAAAGGACATAACATAAAAGTGTACAAAGGTGGACTTATCTCTATAAGAGATCTCTTCCAGCCAACCTTCACTGCTAAAACAAGCGGTAGGTAAAAAAAATGTGCATGGACATTGAAATTTTATGATAAAATATTCATACACACTATTATTTTAAATGTTCATCATTTATCATCAGGTTATTTTTGTCTCCACTGCAGGAGCACAACCCTCTCTCATCTGCCGGAGACAGACGGAGGATTTGGTCTACACTCCCCGCGCTGGCCGGGCGGGTTGGGGAGGCCTGGTTGATGTTTATAATTTTAAATGTTACTTTTAACAAACTATTTTATTTTTTGTAGAAAAGTGCGATCCGAATACTGAGTTTAACTGCCAGGACAACACGTGCATCGATTTGGCGCTGAAATGTGATCATACTGCCAACTGCAGGCTGAAGACTGATGAGGATGTAGATACCTGCAAGGTAAGCATCGCGCCGCGCAGTTCCCGGCTTAGAATAGCGCCACCCCCAATCTTCCCGTAGGTGACGTCACGGCGACTAAATGATGAAAATCTGAAGACAATGGTAGGTACTTCACAATAAGCATCAGTTCAAGGTCGATTTTGGATTTCTTGACAGTTTCTCTTTTGAATTTCGCCATTTTGAATTTTCATTTTAAATCCAATTTAATCTTTCGTCAAAGTCCGCTGGTCAGACATTCGGGCAACCGCAGGCTTGACCTGGAACAGAATGGCCGTACACCAGTCAAAAAGGAGAATAAATAGAAAGCCGTGTGTTCAAATATATGCTGAGAAGAGGAAATAGATAGGCATGTTCGATACTGGCTGTGCCCGCGGCTGCACTCGCGTGGACTACTTACTCTCAATCCGACTACGACCCCAACCCCGATTACTATGCCCACGCCCACGCCCAGTCCTACTTTAATTGCACTAAACATTATATACTTCCTTGTTATATTGCATACCTGCTGATTTAGATGGAAATGTTTTGATTGAGTAAGCCGATTGTGATGAAATAAAGACTAAATGTTACTCCGAGTTAAGCCCTATGTTTCTGTGAAAAGTCCATCAAAATCGATTTATTCGTTTTTACGTGATGCGTGTACAAACTAACAATCAAACAGACAAAAATTTCAAATATGATCGAAATTACGTGTTCTCTTACTTATCTTTAGACACCCCCCAAATACTTTCAAAGTCTGTACACTTGCGACGTTTACGTTTTTATTTATTAGAAAACATCCTTTGTCCCTTAAACAATGTATACAAACCTTACTTCTGCTTCTATAATTTGTTGTCTTTTTCTGTCCAGGGTGAAGACGAGTCGATAATCAAAGAACCCCATATTTTGATCATTCTGGTCATCTTTTCTCTCATCATCTCCGGTATGAGCTTCGTGTTCCTCTTCAAGTGCATTAAAAAGCTTTACCAGGACCACAAGATTATCAAAGTGAGTTATATTTGCTACTTCATGTTCTTTTTTATTCATGCTCTCTTTGGGGAAAATATGCCCTAATCGTTACGCGACCAAATTTTTCTAAGCTGAAAACAAATCAGAATAACCAAGGATCAGCCTGTCATAAAAAACAAAAGCAAATCACTACTACACTCCCTTTACATGCACTTTTGTAAAGGGAAGTTATCAGATATATTTAAATTAGACAAACGTGTTGTTCACGGCCTAGAATAGGGCCACCCCCTATTCTCCTGAGGATGTCGTCAATGCGACTAAGGGAATGTACCAGAGACGGAAAATAGTGTTCTCCTGCGATTACCAATTCTCATACCATGCGTGTTGATTATGATCATCATCATCATCAGGTTATTTTTGTCTCCACTGCAGGAGCACAACCCTCTCTCAGACGGGTTGGGGAGGCCTGATTGATGTTTTATAATGTATTCCCTTAGTCACCTTGTACGACATCCACGGGACGAGTTGGAGTGGTCCTATTCTACTCTACCGGAAACCACACGGCACACGTGTCGATTATTGTAAATCCCCCAATTGACAGCCCACTAAAAGTGGCACTCTATTAGCCAAGCCTATGTTCAGCAGTGGACGTATTTAAGGCTGATGATGACTGTGATACTAAACATACGTTTTTTATTGATCCTGATACACGGTGAAACTAAACTACAACTCAATCAAAACGCTTGGGAGATCTCGACGATACTCTTAACAAACTTAGAGATTCCTCTAATAACGTAGACATGCTCTATCAAGACGTTTTGCCATTTTGAATTCCTTAAGTCAAAGTATAGGAAAGTATAATTGTTCACGCTCAGACAAGCAACCTTCTCATAATATATTCTTACATCATTTCTCATCAGGAACACATCCAACGGTCCTGCGAAGATCGCTTAGACACCCTCGTGGCTGGAGACAGTCGTTTCACTCTCGATCCCAAAAAACTTCAGCGAGACAGTGAGCCTCGAGCTAGTTTAGAGAGAGAAAACCATACCAATGAAATGTTCAAACAGCAGAGGAAGCATTCTCATCGAAAGGTAAGTCCGGTTACACTGCAATCAAATCATTGCGAATTCTTAAAGGGACGGGATCCTGAAGATGATAGATATATTCTCGACGGTCCCATCGTCAGTCACTGGGTCCCTATTGCCACCTATTTCTAGGTATCTAAGAAACTAGCTTATAAGTTTACTACTAATATCTCAGTTTGCTTCTAATATCTCGGCAACACTCGCGGTACCAATCCACTGCGGGTGTTCGCACGCCCCGATTTGTTTCCTTTTAAATTTTTCAATTTTCTACGTCTTTCGATTTGGTAAATTGGAGCAACAGATTTCTCTGTCAATAAGTCCAGTTACAATACAATAATCATCATCATCATGTCAGCCTCTAGACGTCCAATGCTGGACATGGACCTTCCCCAAAGAACGCCACCACACCCGGTCCTCCGCCCTCCGCATCCAGCCGCTTCCCGCCACCTTCTTTAGGTCGTCGGTCCATCTGGCGGCGGGGCGTCCCACCCTGCGCGAGCCAGTCCGTGGTCTCCACTCCAGAACTCGTCTGCCCCAACGGCCGTCGGTTCTGCGACAGATGTGGCCCTCCCACTGCCACTTCAGCCTGCTAATCCTTTCGGCTGTGTCGGTCACCTTCGTTCTTCGTCGGATCTCTTCTTTACGAATCATATACAATACAATACAACATTTTAAGTTTACAATTTCGTAACAATTAAACGTCTGTGAGAGACTGGTGTCTGAAGATAGGACGAATCTGTGATATCAGGTCAGGCTCCCACCCCGTAGACATTGAGCATATTACTTCGGCATACTATGCAACTGGAATACCAATATCATCGAAACTACCTTTCACTACCAAGACTAAGAATGTCATTCGTGATAATTAAATTATGAAATTAAATTAATGAAAGGTAGTTTCGACGATTTTGACAAATTATGTCACATACATACATAATGCTCACGCCTTGGTCCCAGAGGGGTAGGCAGAGGCGATGAAGCGCCACTTTGCGCAATTCAATGTCGCAAAGCGACTTTCCTTCGCCCGCTTTTCGCTCCGTGATACCCCTTGACGTGATGTGTTGCGAACAACACATTAATATCGTCAGTGGAAAGGTAAAAACGCTAAAGCGCCAGTTTGACCACTTTACAGGAAGAGGTTTAAAGTATTTTTGATTTTTCGAGAAAAAATTAATATCTCATTTTCTATGAGGAGTATTTTTATGTAACTTGAAAAAATACTAATAATAATAGTATAATAACTGTTTAATTATGGAAAACAAAAAATCATTATAGGTCTTTTATTTTACGAGATAGATGTCGCATTAGCGAAAATCACCTGAAAATATAGAAAATGTTAGTCAGGCAAAAAACGTTAAACATATACATATATACAGTCAGATCGACGCAGAAAAAAAATACAGTCGAATGGTATATATATAACTCATTTTCGACCAAGCGTTTTTACCTTTCCACTGACGATTTTACATAGCTAATTTTTGGGTACAAAGTAGTACATATTCCAATGTCAATCCTGGTGGGATCAGAATTTAAGTACTTCAGTACCCCCTATTGTATCTTTTTATATATTTAATTCAAATCTGAAATTTGAATACAAAATAGTACCTACAATCCTACCAAATCCTGCCTGGGTCAGATTACGACTGCGAACTGGAGTGACGCACACCAATCTGGTTACCTAATAAATAATTTTTGCCAAGCTGAAAAATATTTTCTTAAAACTTATTCTAGAGAGATTCTTAATACGTTTATTTGCACAATCAAGAGTTACAACAGGCGTTATATTTATTTTCGAACTAAATGATTGACCGTGTCGGTAGCTATGACAAACTATGACGAGGCAAACTTTTTTTAAACTATTTTCAGTCTAACATTTTGTTGCCTAAATATTCTTCTAATATGTAATTACACTTTAATACGAGTAGTTTTTCTAAGGCTTGTGGTAAAATTTATTTTTAATCCATCAAATGCAAATATGTTACTAATGGAAACATTAAACACCTACTTTTTAACCAGGTTTTGTTACCAGGCATATCTTGTTTATTACTGTAAACATATGAAAAGTGTGTGTCCACACTGTTAAAAATGATTCAATAAAAATAAAAGTCTGTGAATATCTTATTAATTGTTTGTATTTGTATTATGAAGAAAAAAATAATAAAAAAAATTATGGGGTTTTCTGGAGTTTTTTCCAGAAATCCGATTTTGAGCATCGGCAGGGGATTTCTGGACCAAAATTCCAAAAATCCCCTTAAGGGGATTTTTCGCAGGGGATTATTGGAATAAGCCCATATGCTGAGTTATTTCCCATTTACTGCCGCGTCACACGCGATTTTTATTAAGTGCTTTGTCTGATTTTTTTGTATGTTTACTGTGTCAATTATTGCAGTATATAAATGTATTTCTTTCATACTATTTATCATAAAGACTATCATTATTCTTATAGCCATCCAGCATCGATTCAGACTTCATCCAAGAAACCCATCTCGATTTAGACGAAGAGCCCTGGCGAAGAGAAGTAGACAGCGTTCCAATTCAAGCTCAAGACATCAAGATCGAGAGAAACGGAAGAACTAGACGAAGCGATACCAGTAAAAGAGAGGAGTCCTTAAAAAGTAAAATAAAAGAGATTGAAGAGAAGAAAGAAAAGAAGGAAATAAGAGATGCGTCGGTCGCTGCGCCTGACACGAAAGAATCAGGTTGTCAGACAAGAGAAAGTTTGTTCCAGGCCGAAAAAGCGCCTAGTTCTGAAGGCAAGTACTTCTCGCATTTTCTTCTCTTGTTCACACACAATCTTATGAGTAAGTTCTAAAATAAAAGATAGAGAGGAATTAGATGATCAGTCAGCAAGAAAATGTTCCTTCTTGCCGCTTGAACGCGTCTATATAAGGATTGCGCATATGTGATCGAAACAGGCAACAAGTTCCAAAGAATCAATTTGTACTGTAATTGTATTATCAATTCCAACAGGCTCAGGCACTAACAGCAGAGGCTTCTCTACGTTCGGGTACTCCGGCGCGACGATAGCCAGGCCTTCGCCCCCGGCGCCCACCAACACGTCGGAGATCACCATCGAGCTGCTGAGTCAGGTGACGCCGCATCAAGAGTCTGAAAAACCACGTAAGTTTAGTTAGCTCGAAAAGTCAGTCTCAAGAATCTCGTAGAATGTTCGAAATGGTAAAATTTTAGAAATTCTTGAAGATATGTACCAAAACTCAGCGGCAAACGATCAAACAGCCTACGTATATAGCCCATAATCATCCTAAAACTTTTGAGTTAATGAAGATACGGATGGTACAGTCGCGAACATTAATTTGTGACCCTAGGACAGTTCTTCGAACTCTATTTGCATAACTCCGAAATATTCAACACAATTACAGCTCTGTATAGTAAAGAGATAAAATTTGAGACTGGTAATATAACTAATTATAAGTCTATAAACAGTTCCAATTTAATAGACATAGAGTAAACTTTTATTTCTTTATTTGTCATGTAATTGCCATTTGTTTACTTCAGTCTCGCGCGTGCCTATTTTCGGACACAACCAACGATCTCTATGTTAGATGGAGCGTTCCAAACAATCGCTCTATTCCACGCAAGTATCCATAACTCTTTCACATTCACTTTGAAACTTGTGCAGTTACTACTCAGAACATTTAATTATTTACTAAATATTGACATTATTTAACCGTAGCGTCAATATTGAGTAATAATTAAATGTTCTGCGTAGTAACTGCACAAGTTTCATTGTGAATGTGAAAGAGTTGTGGCTACTTGCGTGGAACAGAGCGCTCTGTTCCACGTTGTTTGGAACGCTCCATCTAGTAGTACATAGAGAACGTTGGTCACAACACGCTTCTCCCGCGCACCCTTTATGCCTCGCGATCACGTTTCTGATTAGGAGATACAGTAATGCAGTTAGAATCCGCTCAAATTGGCACTTTTACAGATCTTTTGCCGAAGTTCACCCGACCTTGACTCTTTTTTTTATTGTTGATGGGTTTGCGCTTGACCTCAATCTCACCAATGGTAAGTTATGATGAGGCCTAAGCTGAGGGGCTTACCCAGAAGATGCCTATTCACTCTTCCATAAAGATCCAAATTGTACTTGACTCAGTGCGAAACGAGTAAGTTTTTGATAGTATTTGCAATATATTGCAAATTGTTGGCACCCATATCGCGCTTACGTCACCATTCTATTTAGATAGAATTTCTATGGTACCAGCGATGTCTGACTCTCCAAATTAGGTCAGAGTTGACTCTGACCTTTACCCAGATCAATCCTGCCTGTAGAAAAAAATAAACATTCTTATTTTTTTTGTCACAGAAAAGAAAATCCCCGACCGCCGCCCAATGAGCAGCGAAACTACCCGCTCAGCTCCCGACGTCATCATAGTGTCTAAACCGATTCGCTGAGGGCGACCATTGGGGCCCCCGCCGTGGGCCCCAAGGCCCCCCGACACATGGGACCCCAACCTCCGGACCTGTCCAGAGGGGTCCTCATCTCATTGCCACCACGACTACTCAAGAAGCATGACTTTCGACGACTACGGTTACTATAGTAAATATTTTGATGGTGGACCAAAACAGATCTATGATTATTGTTTGAAAAGTGATTTTTATAAGTCGAAAACGTTGCCAAGGAGCTTGGGTTCGTCAGTGGAGTTCAAAACTAAAGTGCACCCGCAGAGGAATGTGTGTTTCTATGGGTTGGATGAGCCTCGACGCAAGAAGAACACATTTGTTGTGACAGCCGATGTTGAGTATCCCAGATAACGAATGTGAAGACTTTAGATTTTAAACAATTTTGTACCCTCCGGAGTTTTGTCTTAAAACTTTTTTCGGATGTTAGCCTATGCTACTTACTATCATACAAAAGCGAGACATTTATTTCCTGAGTAACGCATATGCTATTAAAAAAATTAATAGCGAAAGTAAAGATATCATATTAGATAAAAACAAAAAGTTCTGGGGAGGACGACTCCGTGTGGTTTCCGGTAGAGTAGAATAGGAGCACTCCAACTCTTCCCGTGGATGTCGTACAAGGCCACTAAGGGAATAAATACATTATAAAACATCAATCAGGCCTGCCCAACCCGTCTGGCCAGCGCGGGGAGTGTAGGCCAAATCCTCCGTCTGTCTCCGGCAGATCAGAGAGGGTTGTGCTCCTGCAGTGGAGACAAAATTATCCTGATGATGATGATGATGACTCCAGGGACGCCGACTTCATTTGCTTGAATGAAACTCCGTACGTCGTTTAATTGAATAAGCACACTTTTACAGACACATTATTAAGTGAGTGAGTGAGTCTACGTATTCGACTCGCACTTGACCGATTTTCTGATGGTCATTCATTCGTTTTCGTTCATTCACATGAAACATTAACTCTTTTCATAATATTTTATTTAAACGCAACCAATTTCTTTTAATACTCAACGCTAGATGGCGTAGTAGGAAATTACAACCCGCTGACGTTTAGGCACGAGTTCCCAATAAGTACGGGGTGGTTATTCAAATTCGTGTCCGAAAACACAGAAGTTAATAATTTTTTTATTGCGCGCCTTTGGTGAAAATCCAACAGATGCGTAAGCTTATACAAAACCAGCCAATTTCGGGGATTTTCCATAACCACGACGCTTGGCAGGCGGATTGTTAATCACAGTAATGATCTTAATAAACACAGGAGAACGCTGCTGCCTGTCCCTGGTGCAATCCCTTAGTCGCCTTGACGACACTCACGGGAAGTTTGGGCTGGCCCTATTCTAAGCCGAGAACCACACATAGCTCTTTCTACTTCATTTGCGTTTAGTTATATAGGGCGAAAGGCCATCATTTCATACTACATATAGTCTACTTACTGTAAAAACAATCTAATTGCTCGGAAATAACCATAGCAATTAGTGACTTCTTCTGAATTCATTAGGGTTGTAATTGCTAATAATATTCCTGAGCAGTCAGTTGCTTCTCCGACTATATGCGTTTCTCCGTGAAATGTAAAGTGTATACAGCGCCATCTCTTGACTATTTTCTATAAACTCATTTATTCTTTCCTTTTTGGGTCGAAAAAATATTTAATTCTCACTTTAAAAAAAGTTTTACGACAAAATCTACTGAAGTGGAAACTCACTTAACGGTTAGTGTCTTTTAATGCATTATTTTAATATTTTTGTTTATTATCAAATGAAGTGAAATTTGTTTTCTTTTTTAATTAATACGAACTGTACATAGATTTACTTTTGATTATCTATTTAAATTTAATGACATGTGAATTGTAAATTTTCCTTAGATCATTTGTAATTAATGAAACAAGTCTTCCATCATTAATGATATTGTTTTAATCATTATTTTCTACTAATATGTTGCTCTAAGATATTCTTGATTATTGGTTTATAATACACTCTAGTATAAATTATCTTTGATTATACCTACTTACCTTTGTTTAAAGATTATGATTGTAAGAAGAATATATTGTGTTTCTTCTTTGTGGTTGTTTATTCGTGATAATATTTCTGTAAAGAATATGTTTTTTTTTAAATGAGATTTTATCTTTGTAAGTGAACATGGATTACTCAAATAAATAGTTGTTACCAATTTCTGTGTGATCGATATCGACGCAAAAAAGCGTAAACGCTGTAACCAATTCTTGAAAAAATTAGTTATTGCCAAATCTGAATCAGAAAAAATCTACGTCGAATGGTCTAGATCTTTCATATTAGCCATTATATACTGGTACTTTTTGTCTTATTTATTTGTTTAACAATTTATTGCACACACAAAACAAAAATCATGCAAAACAATATAAGGGAGGGAAAAAAAAAACATGTACAAATGGTAATGCTTATCTCTTTAAGAGATTTCTGCCAGATTTATCTTCTGAGTAAGCTTGCTCCACCTTAGTCCTCATCGTCATTTACCATCAGGTGTAATTGAGGTGAAGCGTAAACTCATCAAAAATAAAAAAAACGTAGTCGTCGACGTTTTTTTTTTTCTGATTCCAAATTTGCTGTAACAAAAATTCTGCATCATGGGTTTCAAACGTTTATGCATTTGTGCGTCGATTTGGTTTAACCCTGTCCGGTGGCAACGATCTCTATGTACTTACTAGATGGAGTGAACCAAACAATCGCTCTGTTACTCTGCGGCTCCGGGAGCCGGTACTCGTTCACATTCACTTCGACACTGGTGCAGTTAATACGCAGAACATTAAATTATTTACCAAATAGTGACGCTATTTACCCGTAGCGTAAATATTTAGTAATAATTAAATGTTTTGCGTATTAACTGCATAATTGTCAAAGTGAATGTGAACGAGTTGCGACTCCCGGAACAGAGTTGTTGCGTTGTACAGAGTTGCTTTAAACAGAGCGATTGTTTGGTTCGCTCCATCTAGTAAGTACATAGAGATCGTTGTTCGGTGGCAACCATTTGTATAAAACGTCCAAGTTGGTTCCAATTCAAGGTTCCGGGTTCCAATCCAAATTGGTTAAAAATTGTTTTGATTTGTATACATATTATTCGCATTTTTTGAGATATTATTTGTTGAGTACTGTAATTGTAATAAATGCACAATTATATCATTAAGTTTGAAATTTTTAAATACTAACATAGTGTTACATGAAATTCAGAGTAGACCAAATTAAAACTAAATTATAGAGATTTGAAAGGAAATTAGGAAAAAAATATTTCATTACAAAATAGGAAAGTTTACGAAATATCACTACTTATAATTATTTAAAGTTTATGTTACTTTTAAAATATTTAAAAGTTTTATGTAAAAATTAGTGAAATTGTCATTTGTCTAAATTGTCTATTTAACTGTCGCCCTCGAAACTTTTTAGTCCAAACAATATTATTCCAAAGTTGCTATATGATCGAAGTAGTCTTATTTTTAGGCAAAAGTGTTCAAAGTTGAAATTTCACAACAACGTTATCGTCGACGGATATTTAAATGTACGTAAGGGACAAAATGCCAAATCGTTTTTTTATTTTATCAAATTCGGATTTAAATTCTCTATCAAATGGTATATTTAAAATTCAATGACTCTATCCTTTAACATGATTAATATAGGTGTACAAACAAAATAGTTACAAATACAAAATGTATAAAAAACAAAATGCAAAATATTTATTTTCAAAAACATGATTGTGGTTACAGCGAGCGGTTCATTGAGGCCCTCTTTTAGACATAAATATATCTATGCCAGAGGGCCATACTTATAATAAATTTATATAACTCTGACTAAGTTAAATCTATGTTCTAGAATCTTATATTTAACCTACTAGATGGAGCGTTCCAAACAATCGCTCTGTTCCACGCAAGTAGCCACAACTCTTTCACATTCACTTTGAAAATTGTGCAGTTTCTACGCAGAAGATTTAATTATTTACTATATATTGACTCTACGGTTAAATAATTTCAGTCAGAGTAGTAACTGCACAAGTTTCAAAGTGAATATGAAAGAGTTGTGGCTACTTGCGTGGAACATAGCGATTGTTTGGAACGCTCCATCTAGTAGTACATAGAGATCGTTGTATTTAACAGTGTGTGTTACAGTAACGAAGAAAAAAAACAAGGTTTTACGGCTCTTGGAAAGAAGTGATTTGTCCTTTACGCCAATTAAAATTTCCGTCGACGTGCTTACTGGGTATTCATATTCATAGGAGACCGAACTCGCTATAATTTTTTTTAAATGTCTAATATTTAGTACAAAATAACCAAGGTATGTTAGTTTGGTCTTGTGGTAGTCCACAAGACAAAACTCCCTGACTCCTGCGTGCTTCTGCTACAAATAGCTTCCTACCCAATCAATACCCGAACTAATAACCGGGATCGGAATTAGGTAGTGTCATTTATCTACTTGCGACGAAAATATGGCACTAGAAATTAATATGGAAATTCCTTTTCAAGGGACTTTATTAACTGCTTTATTGAAAATCTCGAGACTCTGAGTAGTAATAATTAGAAGGTATATACATGTAATTAGCCCGATTCAACGTAAGGCACAACGTTAAAATTAGCTCTAAAATTGCAGCTATCCCGGCCTGAGACACAGTATATAAAGATAAAGAAAACCGTTATCCATATTATTAAGCGGGGAACAATATTTATCAAGTTTTATTCCTATGAGTACGCGCCATACACACATAGGACAATGATGTCTCTCAAAAGCTTGAACCAGTGTTGCCAGATGCATTGACCCTTTTATCTGTAGTAGAAACTGCTAAAATCTGTATGGTCAAAAGAACCATAACAGAATAATATACCTACTTACCTTATGCAGTCAAGTTACTTAGTTCTGCTTCTTTTAAAAAAACAAGGGATTCGATACATTAAATCATATCATATATTAAATAAAAAATAAAAATTAATTAAAACTGACCTATTATTTAAGTACCTATGTACTTATTAAAATTGCAAACATAATTAAAACAAACAACAAATCTTAAACATAGCAAATTAAAGCTTAAACAATCGCAACGAACGAACGAATAATTAAAAAGTTACAAATGCATCACGAGAGCACGCAAATGAAATCCTTTTGGTTTCTCCATTTGACAAATAATCGAAACTTTTAATGTGGCCATACTAAAAACAGAACGTCGTTTGTTAAAAAAATTTAACCATAAAGAATAAAAACTACTTTTAAAGTCTTTGATAGAAACAGAACACGTGGCATTTTACTGTGTAATTTGCTACGTTCCGTTTTAAACGGATTATATGGTAATTTAATCAGAATGATAAAATTCTGTATAAAAAATCTGTATCCCACTTCGAAAATCTGTATAAATACGGAGAAATCTGTATATATGGCAACGCTGGCTGTCCCACCCATGTCACTCGCACGTCCCACTGACAGATCACAACTTGAAGTTTGTATGGCGGTGTTGCCATTATTAACATAAACATTTCTTCGAAAGTAATAAATGACACTACCTAAATCCGATCCCTGCTAATAACCTCTGGAACCCACTCTCAGGGCAGATAAATCTATGGCATTACAAATGGAACCCGTGGTTTATGGGACACGTCTCTCGCAACTAACGACCTTGGATTCCCATTAGGATTACTAACTGTTAGCCATTTGTAATCCTGGACAGTGTTACAGGAATGCTTCACACTAATTTGTTATACAATACTAGCATTTGACCGTGACTCTCTACATAGCATGTTGTTACGTCGTTTTTCCTCGGACATGTTTTACTAAAATCTTTAATACTCGACTCTCTTCTGCTGTACTTTCATGTTTTCTACAAATAAATCTTTCGCGCGAGATTCTCTAAGATACAGACAAACTGCAATACAGTCTGTTATGTGGATCTCTTGTTTTAAGGCTATGATAGAGATCGAACAATATTGCTTATATAATTTCACCAGATTAGGCTTCTTCTTCTTAAGTAAGCTTATCTTAAAAAAATAGTTTGAAATATAAATTACCTAATTTACTTAATTCACTATATAAGTACTTTTTAAAGGATACATTATTAATAAATCCAATACAAAACTGGGAATTAAACTGTGTACAAAGGCGGACTTATCCCACTTAGGGATCTCTTCCAGTCAACCTTAGAGTAACCAAATACATTCACTTCTTATTATTTATTCACTTATTTTTATAATTTTTCTTTTTACTTTATTATTTAGTAGATATTTCTTATTGCTTCTTTATTAATCGTGCCATTATTGTATATTATCGTTTTTTTTTTTTGTATATATGTGATATTTATTTATTCCATTGTAAACAGCACAAACTTAAAATTCTTTACGTATATATCAGAATCACGTACATCATTTAAAATAATATATATTCTTACTAATAAATGCGAAAGTGTAACGAGAACATCCCGCCCGATATCGTCCATAAAGAGATTTAATTTAGCACAATTCGCAGCGGAAACTCGAGCGCTTTGCAAATTTCTAACAGAAATTAAAACTTCCGATATGCCCTTTGAAAAGTTTTGCATTTCAACCAGATACGTTTTCAGGGGACTATGGACAGGGGGCAATTAATCTCGACCCCTTTTACAGCGTCGCGTCGCAGTCAGAGGGGAAATAGAGGCCAGTTAAACCTTTGATATCTGACAATCCAGTGATTTCTTATTCACCTTGCAAATAATAAAAAAAAAAACAATAAATTGATAAATTATACTGCAACGAGAGTTTGCTGTTCAGTTGCATCTAACGATGACTTCGTACCACATGAAGCAAGCTAGCCACCAAAGGCAATACAATTTTTTTTCTCACATTACGGTTTAGTGCTGTAAAATTTTTAGTTTGTGTCTTGAGAATCAGGCCCATTATATATTTTTGGGAAAAATATGTTATGAACGTACTGAATAAAAAAGTTACAAAGATGGACTTATAAGGTTGCTCCCAGACATCGACGATAGGTTTTACTAGCAGCTAATAGCTTATCAATCACACTGTAGTATTTTTATACAAAATCTGGCAACACTGTAAAGATGGCGACCACTGAATAAACATCGCTAACAACCACGCTATTGCAGTTTTAATAAAATATAATAACGATATCACAGAATCACCTATAATTCATTCCAGATTAATAGTCCTATGAAAACAAACGCATTTGCGTCTCGAAAACAAAATACACAATAGATGGTGTTCCTAAGTGGACCGCAAAGTTTACTTGGTAATACAAACCTATTTTTGCTGCTGGTGACCCTTTCATGTATATGTTACCGAGACGTAAATAGCGTTGGTTTTCATAGGACTATTAATCTGGAATGATATATACAACATATAAACACACACGAAAATAGGGTTCTCTTGCGGCAGTCGTTAGGTACCCCTGGACAAAACTGACTCCGTACCTGTTCCAAACGTCGAAATGTTGAAAACTCGCGCGTTAAGTAATACGGTGCCCTTTGATCTGAGAAATTTCAATAGGCGACTGTTTGCACGATTAAATCTTTCCGTTTGTACTGCGATACTTTAGCTGAGCACGGCTGGGAATGGTAGCTTGCTTCACTAGATGCAACGATCTCTATATACTACTAGATGGAGCGTTCAAAACAATCGCCCTGTTCCACGCAAGTAGCCACAACTCTTTCACATTCACTTTGAAACTTGTGCAGTTACTACGCAGAACATTTAATTATATACTAAATATTGACATTATTTAACCGTAGCCTCAATATTTAGTAATAATTAAATGTTCTGCGTAGTAACTGCACAAGTTTCATTGTGAATGTAAAAGAGTTGTGGCTACTTGCGTGGAACAGAGCGATTGTTTGGAACGCTCCATCTAGTGACACACAGAGATCGTTGAATAGATGCAGGACTCCTGGTTTCCAACGTGGTCAAAATCTATGAAGTTTTTTTTAATCTTTCCATAACAACAGAATGCCATATTCTTCAGAATTACCATCATAAAAATTCATACAACCTGATGTGAACTCCATATTTATGAGCAAAAACCTAAGCCATGATAAGTATTGGTCATTTTCAAGATGGTTGTTTTACGAAAACATGCTTTGAAATTTGAATATAGATTTTTGTTTAATTTAGATTGTAAGTAAAAGTTTAAGTTAACTAAGTTTAATACAGTTTGGTCTTGTAAATAGTGTGCATACAGCCTAAGTAGTAAGATTTATTAATTATAAAGAATATTGTTAAAATTTATAATTATGTAATAAATTTTAAGGGAATTTTTGAACATTTGTTTTTTTTCCAACACTGGCATGATCTTTTAGATGCCACCGGCCACCGGTGGATAGGCCTAGTGCCTACTGTACAACACACGTTATGTACCCAGCGATATTACCAAGTATTACTTCACATAGCAGGTTGGGACGCCCCACAACCAGATGGACCGACGCGACGAACTGAACAAGATGGCCGGAAGCGGCTGGATGCGGAGGACCGGGTGTGGTGGCGTTCTTTGGTGATAGCCTACGTCCAGCAGTGGACATCTAAGGGCTGATATGATGATGTTGAATCCCATCAGGAATAAAAAAAAAATTTTAACTTTTTACTCTAATTTATTTTTTTGCAAATATCTTCAATGTACAGACACGCGAAGTTTACGTTTTTATTTATTACATACATAATGCTCACGCTCTGGTCCCAGAGGGGTAGGCAGAGACGATGCATCGCCACTTTGCGCGATCCAACGTCGCAAAGCGACTTTCCTTCGTCCACTTTTCGCTTTTTATTTATTAAATATCAATATATAAATATGTTACGTAGGTATGGATGTATATAATAGACAAAATAGGTATGTAATAGACAAAATGGCCTCTGGCAGTACTTGTCTTATAATACGCTGTTTTTTCTTAATAGGAACAATGAATAATCCTTATATCTGTTCCCAGATTGGCATATCATTGTCATTATTACGAGTAATACCAAGAAATACGATATACTAATATTATAACAACTTATACAACGTAAAACTTATCAGCAACTGGGTTGCTAGTGTATCACGGGAGCAAACGGAAAACATACTGAAAGTACTACAGTGAAGGCATTCGGCACACACACACACAAACACACACACACACACATACATACACACACACACCCATATCAAATTGTATACCTATAATATTTAATTACCCATCTACTGATTTTTGTGTTCTAGTTATTATTCTATTTTTTTATTTTTGTCTTATGTCATTTTTTTCTTTTTTTTTTTACTATTCTGTCATTTTTACTATTAGGTACGTACTGACGAGTGTAATGTTTTTTTATTTTGTGACATTGTAGAAAGCTGGTCCCTGAGAAACGGGGAATCCTGGTTCAGGGACCAGAAATCACTTATATATTATGATGATGTAATTATAATAAGTCAATAAACTTTTTTCTATTTTCTATTTTCTATAAATGCGAAAGTTTGGATATTTGGATATATGGATGTTTGTTACTCAATCACGCTTCAACCACTAGACGGATCGTGATGAAACTTGGCACACATATAGCTTAAGTCCTGGAATAGGACATAGGATAGTTTTTATCCCGAAAAACATCCCATTCCTACGGGAAATACATAATAATTTGCGATGTTAAGTTGTTCACGCGGACAAAGTTGCGGACAACAGCTAGTTTAATAAAAAAAATTGTCTGCCTTGACGATAGCCAAGTACGTTGATATCATATCAGCCCCTTAACCCCCACAGCTGGACATAGGCCTTACCCAACGAACAACCACACTGTTCATGGCGGACTTTTGCCTATAATGGCCACGTATCAAACGTGTTGGCCATCGCAGTACTAGACATCGCTGCTTCCCGCCACTGGTCTGTTATACTGCCAATGTCGGTAGGCAGGGCCTCGTTAGTCATTCAGCAGGGTGCACCACGTGCATGTGAGGTTGGCATTTGGGGCACCGGATGTGTTTGCGCTGCCTTACACCACCATATACGTCGATATGTACCTAGTTTGTCGGCCCCGTAGCCTAGTAGGTAGTACACCTGCCTGCGAAGTTCGGGGTCGCGTGTTCGAATCCCGCCCAGGGCAAACATTCGTGTGATGAGCACTTGTGTTTGCCTTGTGACTGGATGTTATTTATATATTCCATTATGTATTTATGTATGTATATCAGCTGTCTGATACCCATATTACAGGATCTGCCTACACTGAGAAAATAATAAGTAGCCCTCCTACTTACATAAGTATAAAAATATACCACTATTACGTAAGTAGCCGCTTCCATTATAAATGGTGTCGCCTACAACTAATTCAGTAGCCGGCCACATTATTACGTAGTGTGGATACTTAGTAATGTGGCCGGCTACTGAATTAGTTGTAGGCGACACCATTTATAATGGAGGCGGCTACTTACGTAATAGTGGTATATTTTTATCCTTATGTAAGTAGGAGGGCTACTAATTTTTTTCTCAGAGTAGTTTGGGATCAGGTGGCAGTGTGTGAAATTTCCCAAAAAAAAAAAATTCTAGTTAATTGCTTGTATCATTTATTCAACTCAGACACTTAGGTATTGTTTTGATACCGTTATTATAAACTCTACTGAAACTATTGTAAATGCAAACAACTGTAAATCACACGGAACTGTAACAAAAGCTTGGCTTCCGCGGGATATCCGCAGAATCCGCACGGAATCCGAACGGAATCCGCGTGAAATCCGAGCGAAATCCACTAGTCTGAACCCCTGCCTTATAGTTTATTATGCTAAAGTTATCACCATATTTCAAATTCGGATAAACAATTCAGTGTTGGGCAAGAAGATTGCCTCGAGATTACGGTGGCAATGAAATTAGTTTCTCTCGGATTAGTCTAAAATAAAACAAGCGAATGGAAATAAGAAATATCAAAGTAAACTCATTGTCGTAACTCCCATCTTTTTATGCTAATATCAAAAAGCTTTTTTTTTAATTGCTTTGCTACTCACCACAGGCGCGTAGTGATATTTAGTATTCTCTGCCATAGATGTGTATAAAGTAAGAGAGATATTTCTGCCAACAAACTGTATATACAATTTGGCGGAGTTATTGTATAATATGTATTTTTTGGAGAGATGTATAAATGATTTTTATTATTATTTATTTACACACATACATAATGCTCACGCCTTGGTCCCAGAGAGATAGGCAGAGACGATGTATCGCCACTTTGCGCGGGCCTGACAAACGTCGCAAAGCTACTTTCCTTCGTCCTCATTCGCCCTGTGATTGGTGTGATGCATGGCGAACAACGCGGGGAGTGTAGGCCAAATCCTCCGTCTGTCTCCGGCAGATTAGAGAGGGTTGTACTCTTGCAGTGGAGACAAAAATAACCTGCTGATGATGTTGAACTAGCTATGTCCGCGTCTCCGCTCGCGTGGACTACACAATTAAATAAAGGTGAACATTATTAAGTGTAAATTCCCGTCCCCTATGTCCATTATTTATGTCCTATTTTTATGGAAGCCGTGCTGTTACCGCAATTTTTTTAGGGATACGTAATTATTATTGCGCTATTTAATATTTACGTACAATAAAGAGTAATTGAATTAAATTGAATTATCACGTTAAAAGGTATTCGATATAAAGATTTCGTAATAAAGATATTGGAAAAATTTAAACTCGCATTGCTACTAGCTGGCCTGACGCTAAAAAGGATGAACTAATCATAAAACAATTGCCATAAAAAGTATCAAAACAAAAGTGAGATTTTGCCCCACAAGGGGTAATTTTTTTATCAGAATTCCTATTTAAGATCTAAATATAAGTTATGTATTTCAATGTCGAAACTTCAATAGTAATTGAAATATTAAAATAATAAAGACGTATAGCGGTTTGTCACTGTTCTTCCCAGTTTTTAAATTTGACAAAAAAAATTGAATTAAAAATAACATCGCGATAAAGGAGAATGCCCAAAAGTGGGCCTAAGATGCGTCTTTACCATTCATGTACCAAAAATATTGGTCTGAATTATGAATCCCCTCAAATTTTTTTTAAAGCTAATGGAATAGGGAGATTAAAAATAACATATAATAAAAACGTTGATTGATTTCCGCCGGCCTCTTTTCAACTAGAGTAGTGAAAGCAGAATTAAAATCGATATATATTTATAATCGATATTCGTCAGCCATAGTTGATACTGCTTTTCAGTTACTGACGCGATAATCCACCCATGACGTTTTTCATTTACTGACTGGAAATACGGTATTTATAAGTAATACACACGTTCTTAAAAGATATTTATGAAAATATTGTTACGTAATCGAAATATCGATTATTCAATTTGTTATATCGATTTAGTAGAACCTCACTATTGATATGCACTATGGTTTCGTACTGTGACGTCATATCCGATGTGATGTCAACACCTGTTTTGTCTCTGTTTGTTTACATTATGTATTTGGCTGAAAAAATCTATTTTAACGAATCTAATGTAGTGTCGAAGGCAATATTTCGTCGCCGACTAATAACCAAACTATGACATCAAGATCGGGAACGGTTAATCGTGGCCATATACCCACGGTGTTCTGAAAACTGTGTGCCAACGAAGATTTCATTCCAAGTAAGATTATTCAATTTTCCCACTAAATAGTTGAATGATTTTCTTTTTATAATAATCCTTAGTATTAGAGTATTAGAAAATATAGGCATATATTTTGATGACAATTTGATCCAGACGCAAGATTCAAAGTTCAAGGGCAAACTCCCATACAATTTTGGGCATTCTCCTTTATTTTAATAACCCGTCCGTTGATCTTCTACAAACTAGTTGCGAAGAATAATAATTGGAAACCATGGCGTCTTTATTATTCTACTAGCAAATGCCCGCGGCTTCGCCCGCGTGGAGCAAGTTTTTATTTCCCGAGGGAACCATTCGCAAATACATGATCTTATGCGTACTAATCAAAAATGTATGGCAATTAGTTGAACAGCCAAGCTGTGAAAGAAACAGATAAATAAACACACAAACACTCTTTCGACTTAATTATATTAAAACTGTTGCCCGCAGATTCACCTGCTTAAAAAAGGTGTTTGTTTCCAGCTTGAAAAAACCCACGGTAAACCAAGCTATCTAACAGTGATAACCACATTCGAATTTATTTAGTGGTTTTGGAGAAGAAGCTGATGACATAATCTTTATCATAAATTATTTAATCGACGTGTTTACTTATTAATGTTTTCATCGTTTTATACATATAATACAGTTCATCATCATATTAGCCCTGCGACAAATACTGCTGGACATAGGCCTTCCCCAATAAACGTCACCACACCCGGTTCACCGCCTCCGAATCCTGCTGCTTCCGGCCGCCTTGCTCAGGGCGTCGGTCCATCTAGCAGCGCGGCGCCCCCCCTTGCGCGCGTGCCTATCCGAGGTCTCTACTCCAGAACTCGTCTACCTCAGCTGCCATCAGTTCTGCGGCAGATGTGGCCAGCCCACTGCTTCCTCAGCTTTATAATCCTTTTTAGTTTAAATGTATCTATACGTTTGGAGAATACTACTCTCGAACACCATTTCAGCCCCTTAGGGATGGTTTTTCAAAAACTGTAAAACCCGTGTTAAATCATTACGTTTTTCGAGTACTCCTCCAAAGTTTCGAATTGTAGGAACAACTAATAGTCTTTCTCCATACTAATTTTGAACGCCTATTTTACCACCTTAGGGGTTGAGTTTTGAAAAAGACTTCGATGGTGCATACCGGAGATACATACGGAACCTTTGTGCTAAATTTGAAACTTCTAGAGCAATCGGTTTGGAGGCTACTACTTTCGAACTCTATTTCAGCCCCTTAGGGGATGGTTTTTCAAAAACTGTAAAATACTTGTTAAATCATTACGTTTTTCGAGTACTCCTCCAAAGTTTCGAATTGAAAGGAACGTCTAATCGTTTTTCTCCATACAAACTATGAACCCCTATTTGACCACCTTAGGGGTTGAATTTTGAAAAAACCTTCGATAGTGCATACCGGAAATACATAAGGAACCTTTGTGCTAAATTTGAAGTTTCTAGAGCAATCGGTTTGCAGGCTACTACTTTCGAACTCTATTTCAGCCCCTTAGGGGATGGTTTTTCAAAAACTGTAAAATACTTGTTAAATCATTATGTTTTTCGAGTATTCCTACAAAGTTTCGAATTGATAGGAACATCTAATAGTTTTTCTCCATACGAACTTTGAACCCCTATTTGACCACCTTAGGGGTTGAATTTTGAAAAAGACTTCGATGGTGCATACCGGAGATACATACGGAACCTTTGTGCTAAATTTGAAACTTCTAGAGCAATCGGTTTGGACACTACTACTTTTGAACTCCATTTCAGGCCCTTAGGGGATGGTTTTTCAAAAACTGTAAAACACGTATTGAATCATTAAGGTTTTAGAGTATTCCTACAAAGTTTCAAATTGATAGGTTTATCTAATAGACGTTCTCCATACAAACTTTAAACCCCCATTTGACACTCTTAGGGGATGAATTTTGAAAATCCGATTCTTAGTGCTTGCCTATGCTATGTAATGAACCGTTGTGCAAAATTTCAAGCCTCTATACTCAGCGGTTTGGGCTGTGCGTTGATATGTCAGTCAGTCAGTCAGTCAGTCAGTCAGTCAGTCAGTCATTCATTCAGTCAGTCAGTCAGTCAGTCAGTCAGTTTCTTCTTTTATATATATAGACTATTTCGATAACTACCGGAATTTCTACTTTGAAGTACATAACCTTTTATGTAGATCATAAATAGGACTTTTGAATAACGTTATAAAAATACCCCTTATGGGGTGAAAAAATCACTTTGCTTCTGGTCCCTTCTTCATAAGTTATTATTTCATAGGTATTTTTTACCGCTTGTTTTACCCTTTCCCACAGTGAAGGTAGGCTGGAAGAGATCTCTTATAGAGATAAGTCCACCTTTGTACACTTTTATGTTATGCCCTTTTATTTGTAAAAAAATTATGTGCAATAAAGAATATAATAAATTTAGTTGCTAACATCCTTTTTGGCAAAAGTTGCCGGTAATGTTGGAAATTCCAGTGAAAAATTCTAGTTCAAGATATTTTAGGAGAATTATAAAAACATTTATTTAAACACATTGTGATTCTAGGAATATTGAACAATAAACGGGCCTACTTTAATTCCATGCCCGTAAAAACCATTAAAAAAACAGTTACCGCATGGCTACCCTGTTCGAGACTAGATGAAATTACGAGTAAAATATAAGTAGAGAGCGCTCGTACCCTAGCATGGGTAAATTTCAATACAGAGAGAATTTTAAAGTGACGTTTTCTCAAAACGCCATGAAATTGAGTTTACCTAATCTTTCATCGCTTCATTTAGTTTAAACTCACTTATTGACTTTTCATTTTCTCGGCAAACGTATTTTGTTTGTGCTTCCACGACGTCTAATTTTAATAACTTGAGTAGAAGTGACGTTGTATCGAACATTTGAATCCGTTTTTATTTAATTTTGTTATTTACATCAATATTACAACGGATTAAAAATATATTTACGAAATATTTTTTTTTTAAAAGGAGGCCTAAGATACTTTCCAAACGTGTACAATAAAAGAAAGATTTTTGATGAACAAAGTATGATATGTGCTCACCCGATATTATAAGATTTTCTCCTATACTACCGGGTATTAGACAAGAACAATACATACCTACAAAAATTTAACATCCAGACCAGAACCAACTTGTAAAAAGCCTTCTATCCCCAGTGGAATCGAACCTACTACTACCTCTGACACTCGAGCCCAAAAGCCAAGATAATAAAGGCAACAAGGCAGTTGATATGATAACCACTACAAAATAAAAATACATACATAATGCTCACGCCTTGATCCCAGAGGGGTGGGCAGAGACGATGGATTGCCAGTTTGCGTGATCCTGACACACCTCACTAGCCAACCATCAACCTTTTCATGCAACTCCTTCATAGATGTAGTAACGAAGGTAGAGAAGGGTATGTTGCGTTGGTTTGGACATTTAGAGCGTATGAGTGAGAGAAGAGTGACAAAAGTAATATACAGTGCGAATGTGGAA
This sequence comes from Esperia sulphurella, assembly GCA_947086405.1. Classification (NCBI taxonomy): domain Eukaryota; kingdom Metazoa; phylum Arthropoda; class Insecta; order Lepidoptera; family Oecophoridae; genus Esperia; species Esperia sulphurella. The sequence goes on along the minus strand of OX352278.1, from coordinate 2,176,756 downwards.
GGAACTACAGCTAGAGGTCGTCCTAGGAGGACGTTCAAGGATCAGATTAGTAACGTCCTCAAAAAGGGTGGGGTCCGCAGTGAGAAGAGAAAAAGTTAAACTCCTTATTTCACACATCCAACGTTGCAGGAAACTCCAAAAGGTACAGAAACAACAACTTAAAACTTACCTAAGACCAACGATCTCTATGTACTACTTGTGCAGTTACTACTCAGAACATTTAATTATTTATTAAATATTGACATTATTTAACCGTAGCGTCAGTATTTAGTAATAATTAAATGTTCTACGTAGTAACTGCACAAGTTTCAAAGTGAATGTGACAGAGTTGTGGCTACTTACGTGGAACAGAGCGATTGTTTGGAACGCTCCATCTAGTAGAACATGTTGCCTAAGACGTATTTCTTCGGCAACATGCCAGCTTTAGTAGTGATAAACAAATTAGCATTAAAAAAAATTTTGTAGAAGGAAATATAAATCATGAAAACTTAACGAAGCTATTCTCATCTCTACGGCTAGTTTTTCGTTTATTTTCTCCCCAGGCTGCTGCCTGAAGTCATAAATCAGAAAATCTAACAGAGAAAATCTTACATGTTTCACTGAAGGCCTTAGCTTACTTTATTTCTATCTTTTATTTTTTTATTTGAAATACAATTCAGTGCCATTACAGGTAACCTAATTTAGCACTGTAAGCAACCACTTTTCAACAATGCTTATGGTGTAGAATAGGACCACTCTAACTCTTCCCGTGGATGTCGTACAAGGCGACTAAGGGACTACATTATAAAACATCAGTCAGGCCTCCCCAACCCGTCTGGCCAGCGCGGGGAGTGTAGGCCGAATCCTCCGTCTGTCTCCGGCAGATGAGAGAGGGTTGTGCTCCTGCAGTGGAGACAAAAATAACCTGATGATGAAGTATGAACAATATATACTATGACATTATTTGAATTGTTGACATTGTAATTTATATTTTGTACATTATTTTATTTTATGACGATCCCTTTTACCATACTAGAATGACATGTAAAATTGAATTTTTAAGATGTAAGAGTGAAAAAAATAAATCTTATCTAATCTATATAAGTATTTGCCACCTCCTTACACTTAACACTCGAAATGCGGCTCCTGTGAATTCCGTCAGAGAACAGCTGTCGTGCTAATATTTGTACCGCAATGGCTGTTACGATGAATATGATTAGTAAAGAGGTTGGGCATTTTGCACTTACGGTTATGCTTATCAAAAACCGGGAAAGTAAACAATATCTCAGAAATTGAACCACTGATTCTTAAAGATCTCGTTGCGCTGATTCCGAATATGCTGTTAACTCAATTTTCACCAAAATGTCGCTTGCGTTGGTTATGCTAAGGACGGCAGAGTTGTATATGTCCAACCCTTCTCGAGATAGAGCATTCAGATCCCTGACTGCGCGCGTCACCGGCGCGCCCGCGACGATGTCGGTGCGCGCTGCTGGCACGCGCAGCAAGTGCACGCGCCTGAGGCTCAGGTATCTTATCTTCTTAGGGGTCAGTAATGCTATTCTCTAAAATACAAACTCACGTGGAGTCTCACTCAAGTCACTTCACTCAGAGCACCTCCTTGCACCCCAATTGAGAACCGAAGATGGAAAACCAGCTAACCACTCCAACTGTCAACCTCTCCGGCATGTGGTTACACCCTGCTGAGGGACGGACGAGGCACTGCCGACCGACAGATGGCGGTATAACCATTTACAAAAGTATGGTTAAGCCTAAATGCAGCAGGCTGTCGACGGGCAGCAGCTTTACCGTTGCGAGGTGCCTGACACTGCGATCGCCAACCCGCCTGCCCAGCGTGGTGATTAAGCCATTCCCTCCCCCCGTCATAATAAAGTTAATTATTATTATATGAGTATTATCGGTACATCTCTAGTTTAAATCTTTTACTACACGACATTCGGTGCCAATTGTGTCAATATTTCTTCCACGCTAGGGAAAGGTTGGCATTTAGAGCTTTTTATCTCTATCTATATGTATCTAGCCACAAAGTGCTGGAACAACCTGCCGCCCCACGTGCGTGAGCAAAACACAAAACGTGATTTCAAATTGCAATACCGCTCATTTTTGATAACTACACAAAAATCTGTTCCCTGAGTTTGTTTCTTTGGTTTTTCACTCACTAAACTACTTCGTAAAATTTAGTATCTTAAGTTAACATGAAAACACATTACACAGTTTAACTCAATGCACCTTTTCAACATTATATGTATATGTCAGTACATTTTATTCTTATTAATTCAGCTATACACAATGCCCTTATTTCTTCTAATTTTCAAACTTAAATTAATATATTTAATATTATTATGAACACGAATACATTGACAGCCCTCTAAGCACACTTTATAAACTAAATCTGTGAGGTCACTTGACCTGGTGCTGACAGAATACCAGCGCTGGAGTTCGCGTAGCGTGCTGCAGCATTATGCTGAGTCAGCGCCATTTTGTTGCTGCGACACATAGGTACCTTGATTATTTTTAAATTGTAATTTATTAATTAAGTTCTGTTTATTTCTCATGTATGTGTGTGTCGTAGCTATGAATAAATGACCTATTCTATTCTATTCTATTCTATTTCTTTTTATGTTGTTGTGACCCTTTACACCTCTTACCGTCTTCAACGCAGTGTACGATGTACCTCATTTCAAAATCCAGATAACTCGTAGTGCAAAGCTTCCACGTATTACTCATTGTAACGAGATAATGTACAAGAGTACCGCTGCATACGTGTATACCGGTGCTACCGGTTCAAAACCGGTACAATAACGACGCAAATGGAACCGTTGGGGGGAGCTTAAGCCGTTTGAACGTTCGCTCGGAACTGGAATAAGGTGACCAAGTCTTAAGGACCTCCGGACTTTTCTTTCACCTTGACTCGGGCATAGAATACTTAATAATAACTCAGGACTAATATAACCTAAAAATCATGAAATCGTCTCAGCTGTTGGTTGCCAGCAGGGTGACCCGCTCGGTCCGGCTATTTTCAGTTTGGCAATAAACCCTATCATACAAAATTTAAACAGTAACCTAAACATCTGGTACCTGGATGACGGCACTCTCGGAGGTAATGCAGATCTAGTCCTCTCTGACCTCAAAAACATAATCTCAAAATTTCAGGGTATAGGTCTAGAATTAAATTTTGACAAATTCGAATTATATCTTTCGGACGGACTCCCTAACAAAAATGAAATCATTCAAAATTTTAACACACTAGCAAACAACATCAAAATAGTCGACAAAAAATCGCTTCACCTCCTAGGATCTCCAATATTCACCGAGGCGGTAAACCCTCTCATTGAAAAATCCATAGAAAAATTCAACGAACACTCTCACCGCCTAATGGAAATTAACACCCATTCAGCTTTATTCATCTTAAAATTCTGTCTCTTTGTTCCCAAATTTACTTATTTGCTCCGTTCTTGTCCAGTCTGGAAATTTCCAAATTTAATGCGTTCTATCGATAATTCGGTAAAGACTTTGTTAGAATCTATAGTAAATATAAATTTAAGTGAGCAGTCCTGGACCCAAGCATCCCTTCCAATCAGGTATGGTGGATTAGGGATACGCAAAATTACTAGTATTTCTTTGCCGGCTTTTCTTTCCTCCGTCCACAGCACGTCTCGTCTCACCGAAAACATCCTGAGGCGCTCACTATCCAGCTTGGAGGTGGCATACTTGGACGACGCCAGAAACGCCTGGCAAATAGCCTGTCCGAACGAAAGCCTGCCTTCGGATATGCACATTCAAAGGAGGTGGGACGATATATATTGCAACATCATACACAAAGCCCTAATGGAAAACAGTTTAGGCGCGGAGCTCGCAAGATTGCAGGCTGTGTCTAAAAAAGAATCGGGCCACTGGTTAAACGCCTACCCGTCTACTAATACAGGTACCTACCTGGACCCTGACACCCTTCGGCTGGCGATAGCCCTCCGTCTCGGAGTGGAGGTCTGCGTTGCACACACATGCCCTTGTGGTACTAGCGTCGACCCCAAGGGGCACCACGGACTATCGTGCCAACGGAGCGCCGGCCGTCTCTCCCGCCATGCTGCGTTGAACGACATCCTGCGCCGCTCTCTTGCCACCGTCAACGTACCGGCTCTCCTTGAGCCGAACGGTATCGTGCGTGACGATGGTAGGAGACCGGACGGGATGTCACTAATCCCGTGGAAGATGGGGCGTGCACTGGTGTGGGATGCGACCTGCGTCGACACGCTGGCCCCGTCCCACGTCCAGAGCACGTCGAGGAGAGCTGGTGCGGCGGCAGAGGCGGCCGAAAAGAATAAGGCTTTTAAATATAGGGGCATCGGCACCGGATATCACTTTGTAGCATTCGGTGTCGAGACCCTCGGTCCGTGGGGTCCCGGAGCACGGGGTCTTTTTTCGGAGCTCTCCAAGCGCTTGGTCGACGCTACTGGGGACCCAAGAGCTGGCGCATTCCTCGCACAAAGGATCAGTATTGCGATCCAAAGAGGAAATGCCGCCAGCATCTTGGGTACGTTACCACAAGGGCCCAATTTTTTACATTTCTTAGGTTAAGGTTCTTTTTAGTTAATTTTAGTTTAGCTTATTTAGTATTAATTCTATTGTTTATTTGTTATCCTTATTTTGTGTGCAATAAAAGATTAAAAGAATAAACGAGATGGCAATACCTAAACATACATCGCACATGGAACTATATACCGTCATAACTCAAAAATTGCAGTGTTGAGTTATTAATTAATACAAAAAAACGTACTCGATTTTCTCTATCTTTGTTTTTCATTATGTAAACAGATAATCAAAGTCTTAGTAAATAAGTCAAAATCTCGTACTTTTTTTAGTCGTTTTGTTTAGGTATATAATTTTTTAAACTGCCAAGACGTGATTTCTCAAAAAATCCTTTTTTGAGTTATGACGGTTTATGATTTCATGTGAGTGAAATTTCTAAAATAAACAATTTAATGGAACCAAAAATTTGTTTTTCTGTACTATAGTACTCGTATTATTCTGTAGTAAAAGGAAAGTTTCTTAGAAACTCTTACATATAAACATTACTTTCTCCACCAAGCCAAATCTGAAATGATAATCGGTAAAGATTTCAGAATTCAATATTCCCACAAACAAGAATTTATACATATTTGGAGACAATATCGTCTCTTAGTGCCCAGTCAACCGTTCTTTAATAAAAAATAAGACTTTCGCAATTGGATGAGAACTAGAAATGTATGTAATATGTAAAATGAAAGGTTTGAAATATTTGTGTTCAAATATGCAGACTGTAAAAGCAAAAACGATGTACAAATGGAAGAAGGCACCAGTTACATATAGCAAAACTACTATCCTACTAATATTATAAATGTGAAAGTTTGGATATATTAAAGTCGAGTATATTCAACTTAAATATGAGCTGACCTGTGGACATAGAGGTTCAGCTACTGGGCAATTATCACTATGTTAGACTAAGGCTTTTGTTACACTGGTGTGGTAAGACGCGTGGCGTAACTGCACCGCTACCACAGAATCCTACTAATATTATAAATGCGATAGTTTGTATATTTGGATGTTTGTTACTCAATCACGCTTCAACCACTGGACGGATCGTGATGAAACTTGGCACACATATAGCTTAGGTCCTGGAATAGCACTTAGGATAGATTTTTCTCCCGAAAAAACATCCCATTCCTACGAGAAATACATAATAATTTGTGATGTTAAGTTGTCCACGCGGTCGAAGTCGCGGGCAACAACTAGTAATAAATAATCTGATGTTTGGACAGACCAACGTGTCGTCTACGATGTGAGAATTCAAGCCTTAATAGATGATATTAATTAATCCATAGGCTTGTTTGATTTTTGGTGATAGTATACCGACCATCACCAGTTCCATCAATTCCATTGCTATTACCATAGCAAAGATAATGTAATAATTTTTTTTTTTTTTTGGGATGACCTCGGACCCAGGGTCACTGTTGCGGAAGCTCGAATTCATACAATTTAATAACATACATAAATACATACATACATACATACATAATGCCCACGTCGTTCCCAGAAGGTTAGGCAGAGACGATGTATCGCCACTTTGCGCAATCTAATGTCGCATAGTGGCTTTCCTTCGCCCGCTTTCCGCCCCGTGATACTCCTTAACGTGACGTGTTGCGAACAGCATCGCCGCCTTGTTAAGGTACTACGATTAGCTAGGGAAATAATGGTCCACCTCATCAGAGCCCCGCATGAATCTGTAAGGCCCGGAGTTCGCCCAGCTCCGGGATGTCGGCACGCTTACGATTAGGCTAGCTCTTGGACACGCATCCATCGGCACGGCAGACCTTGGATTGGCGGATGGGACAGGGATCGGGGCGAGGGATACAGGAGATGGGGGTATCAATAAGGAGTATAGGGTAGGTATGGGATACCGCTATTACGGAAGGATAGTGGGATTATAGTAGCGATAACTCGGGAAGCCGGTACCGCATACAAAGTAAATAATAATAAATAATACTGAAAAGATGGAACTGTCTCGCAAAACCCCAAAATCATGGCCACCTCACCAGGTTTCTCTCACTTCTCTAATTAGACGAGTGTCGCCCTCCGTTCGTGAGTGTCGCCACAAGTGTCGCGCTACCCAGACACTAATTGCTCGGTATACACGCCAGGAGAAAGAGGGTCTTGGTGTTTTTAAGTTTGTTGTAAGTGTTTAATGGAATTAGTGTAACATAACTTTTTTTTAAGTCTGAAGCGCCTCTACCGGCACATGCCCGACACTCGCCTCCCCCTGTGATTTAAACGTCGCCGTCAAAATCGAGCACAGCTGGCAGTACGCAGTACTGGGCTACAATTCAAATATGGCAACTATAATCAGCAAAGTATAATCATCATCAGGTTATTTCTGTCTCCCCTGCAGGAGCACAACCCTCTCTCATCTGCCGGAGACAGACGGAGGATTTGGCCTACACTCCCCGCGCTGGCCAGACGGGTTGGGGAGGCCTGATTGATGTTTTATAATGTATTCCCTTAGTCGCCTTGTACGACATCCACGGGAAGAATTGGAGTGGTCCCATTCTACGGAACCCCAGAGTTCCGCGGACCACCTTTTAGGAATCGCTGCACTAGGGACCAGCTGCAGCGTTCTTTTGTGTATATTAAGATCATTACTGCGATCACCAATCCGCCTGCCAAGCGTGGTGATTATGGAAAATCTCCCAATGGACAGCCCACCAAGAGTGGCATTCTGTTGGGGAGGTCTATGTCCAGCAGTGGACGTATTTAGGCTGATGATGATTATAAGAAAATATTTGATTCTTTACATTAAATAGAAACATTGTATTTCTTTGTTACAATAAATGTTTTGTAATACTTATAATAATTATTTTTAATTTATAATTTGTAATTTATTCGAGTCTAATATGAAAATATTCAAATTACAAGGTAAACCCTTTAGTTATCAAAATAGCCAGCTAGGGTTCTGTCAAAAAAGTATGATCAATTAGGGTACCATAGTCAAATAAAAGTCAAAGTCAAAATCATTTATTGCATATGAATACACTTGGTACATTTAAACACGTAATTTTTTTTATCGACTACCGCTTCCTAGGTGTTAGCGGTGTGAAGAAGAAACGGCGCAACAAACTTCACGCAACACATCTTTTAAAAATCAAGTTTGCATACAATTAATAAAGATTTTGCGAAGCTGGATTAACATTAGTACCAGGCATCTTTGTCATTCAAATAATCGTTTATTTTATAATAGGCTTTCTTACAAAGTTGTTTTTTAATGTGAATCTTAAACTTTCTGTCCGTCATATTTAAGATTTCCTCTGGTAGTTTGTTGTAGAAGCGTATACATTGCCCCGTGAACGATTTACTGACCTTGCTTAGTCGTAAACCTGGTAAAACAAGTTTATTTTTATTTCTTGTATTATAACTATTATTGTCACAGTGCCTTGTGTGTGCCAAATAAAATTAGGAACCCCTGTCCTAGTGAAATCCCTTAGTTGACGAGACCCACGGGTATATTGCGGATGGCCGGGAACCACGCGGTCATGCAAATAAACAATGCTATCACAATTTGACTGCGGTAGATTACCCAACATTGGGCAATGGAGAGAAAACTGCCGATATCGTGATTTATGATCCAGCTAAAACAGCAACCCGAATTGTGCAAAACTTTTACTATAAATACCCCCAGATACAGGGCGGCGAAAACAAATGGTATTTATTTATTTAACAATTTAAACGGTTCAATGTTCCTTCATATATGAAGTTTACATCATTAGAACATTATTAAAAATAATTAATTTGGCTATGTCGGTTAAATAAATAAAAACCATTTATTTTCGCCGCCCTGTACTTAAAAAGGAGACCAAATAAATAAGGTTTTATGGAATTTTATTTACTGCACGCTGTATACTCTCTACATTACCACTTGATGTATTGCATACGACTCTATGCAATACGATAGTTTACAGCGAGCGACCTCCACTGAATTGGAGTATTGTTCTGGCAATTAGGCCGTGTTCATTGCACTACAAAAGACAATGTAAATTCGGACAGAGCCAGTTGGGAAGCGGGTACCGAACACCTCTATATATGTACTTCATTCCAAACCAATAGTTATTCGAAAACCAACGCTATTGACGTTTGAGTAACGTGTATATGAAAGGGTCACCAGCAGCAAACACAAGTTTGTATGTGCACTTTGCGGTCCACTTAGCAACACCATCTATTATTTATTTTGTTTTCGAGACGCAAATGCGTTTGTTTTCATATAACTATTGATTTGGAATGAAATGTATATACCATGAACGAATTAACCAATGGACGCGACGTGTTACCTTTCTCGCCGGTAACCCCTTAGCCACGAACCAGGAACTTTAAGCCTTTGTCGCTATTTCTATTTGTAAAAAATGTGTAAATGCGTAGTAAATTGGTGCAAATCTAACTTTATTATAGTGACAAAGCAATATTTTATTTCACTTATAAGTATAATTTTATTCAATTTACATTGCTAGTTTTATCGAAAATCAAAATTATTTTAAAACAATGTAATCCGTCTACAATGAATACCTTGATTGTCTATACATAGTGTAACTAAAATGTTACCTCCTTATTTGGCTGGATTATCCCTAATTCATTCCGGTCAAAGCGTCAAATTCTTCGTCAATCATCGTAATTAGACAGTGACAACGGTCTATGCGAAAGTAGTACAAAATAGATCACAAAACTTCGTGTGCGACGAATAAGTGTGTATTGATTACATAAAAGTTAGCATTGTGTGTAGTTCTACCCCCGGGAAAGTTGATTGAACGTGATTTCGTACGCGTACATCTCGCATCCAGTGTTTAATTCGTTCATGATACATACACTTCCGGCCAGAAATATTAAATATACTTTTACATTCGACGTCATGTTGAGGCCTTGGATCTCAAACAAGGATCGACTTGGGTGACATCTGATGAGCTGACTGTCCGGAGTGCCATAAAAATTAACCATTAATCTGAAAACGACTAAAATGTCATCAAAATGTATGTAAATCAAAAGATTCTGGTGTGAACTGCTTACCTGATCAAAGAGGTATTCTTGGCACTCTGAAAATAAGAAGGAGATCAGTCCCTAGCCCTTCCGAAGACCTTACAGACTACGTTATTGTCTAACAGCCAGATGCCCTAAAGCGAACGAACAGCAGGATGCGAATGGGGGAAGACCGGTGAAAGTAGGAGCTTCCAGCAGTGGACGGCAAATTAAATTAAATCATTTATTTGTGAAACATAGGTACAGGTAAGATGTTTACATTGAATAAGCTCTCTTTGTTCTGCCTCTGTGAGTGAGGCCATGACCTACGGTGCAGAAACGTGGACACTGACGGTGAGCCTGATCCACAAGTTTCAAGTCGCTCAGCGAGCTATGGAGAGGGCTATGCTCGGGGTTTCTTTGAAAGATATGATTCGTAATGAGGAGATCCGACGAAGAACGAAACTCACCGACATAGCCGAAAGGATTAGTAAGCTGAAGTGGCAGTGGGCGGGCCGCATATGCTGCAGAACCGACAGCCGTTGGGGAGACGAGTTCTGGAGTGGAGACCGCGGATCGGTAGGGTGGAATGCCCCGCCGCCAGGTGGACCGACGACTTAAAGAAGGTGGCCGGTAGCGGCTGGATGCGGAGGGCGGAGGACCGGGTGTGGTGACGTTCGTTGGGGAAGGCCTATGTCCAGCAGTGGACTTCTAGGGGCTGACATGATGAGTGAGGCCATACAAATTTAAATACTTAGGCTAAATTAAAGAATTAAACAGGCAATTAAATAAAGAAATATTAGTTACAGTTAAATAATAATGTCACAGCTCCAATAAAATAACATAAACAGCAAACATGTCGGACACAAATTCACATCTATTATAAGAAATAGCCAATCGAAATAAAAAGTTTACAATGTCAGTCAAAAAATCGTTTATCGGCAATAGACTAATGATGATAGTCCACTTCAGAGGTTAATGTGAGCTCTAATAAACATTCATTATATTGACGATAACTCAAGAGCTCTTGTCTCTTCCGTCTATAAAAAATTTTGTTTCTCCCCCTAAACCATAAGCGTCATTACGTTCACGCAGACACACTATATTTTGCTTTATGACGGCAGTCACGTGGAACGATCTCACGAGCCGACTGTACATGCCGGGAGAACAGATGGCGATGATGTAGAGTTTTACTAGAAGCGCACCCCGGACGCTAGACCTAAAATGTGCGGCCCAACGCAGCCTACACTCCATAGAAATCTTATCAAGATAGAATGGTGAAGCAGGCGCAAAACGCGTGCCAACCATTTTTTTATTCGTAAAATTTACAGCTATAATAAAAAGGTAATATTACAATTATAAAAGCTATTAACTGGTTTTCACACATAAATTAAAACACGCATAATTACTTTACATTAAATCAAAAAACAAATTTACTTAAATAAGTAAACCAGAAAGAACAATAAAAAAATCTTTTTCTTTTCCATGGTGCTAGGGTACTGGGGGCTCGAAATAATTACCAACCGCTAGGCGATTGACAGTCACATGTAGCCATCTGCAATATATTGCCCAATCTATCAAACGCTTACTCGTTTCCCACCGAGTCTAGGTCGGGTAAACATTATCAAAAAATCTGTAAAATTGACATATTGTGCAATTTCTAACTGCATAACTGTATCTCACTAGAAACGTGACCGCAAGGCATAAATAGTGCGCTATATTGCTTTGTGTCCAAAAATCGGCACGCGCGGGACTGAAGTAAACAAGTGGCTATAACCACTCTATCTTAATAGGATTTCTGTGACTTGCTTTAGCTAGTGTCCGACCGAAGATTCGGTTTCGGTTTCGGCCAAAAAATCCAGGTTCGGCCATAGTTTCAGTTTCGGCCAAAAATCAGCCGAATCTTCTGCTGAGCCGTAACTCAGAGTTCGTGAATTGTCTATTCATGTTAAAGTTAAAATTTCCGCATACAATAGAAATTTTAACATGTCTAAATAAGGTTCGGTTTTGAAGCGTTTAGAAGTACTTGTTGATGAAAATAACACATTTTCACATAATCTACCACCGATTATATTTCACAGAGTATTTCGCAGCAGATAGATAGATAAACTCTTTATTGCACACAAATTGAGGATAACAATAAAATAGGTACAGATTTTTGGAAGTGTACAATAGCGGTCTTATCGCTTAAAGCGATCTCTTCCAGGCAACCTTTCAGACGGAAAATAAGAAAGACATAGCGACAGAGTATTGCAGGTGAAAGAAGAGAAAGGAGAATGCCCAAAAGTGGGCCTAAGATGCGTCTTCACCATTCATGTACCAAAAATATTGGTCTGTATTATGAATTCCTTCAAATTTTTTTTAAAACCAATGGAATAGGGAGTTTAAAAATAACATATAATATAAACGTTGATTGATTTCCGCCGGCCGACCGGCATCTTTTCAACTAGAGTAATGAAAGCAGAATTAAAATCGATATATAGTTATAATCGAAATTTGTCAACAATATTTGATACTACCTTTCAGTTACTAGCGCGATAATCCACCCATCATATTTTTCATTTACTGACTGGAAATACACTATTTGTACTGATTTAAAGTGATACACACGTTCTTAAAAGATATTTATGAAAGTATTGTTACGTAACCGAAATATCGATTATTCAATTTGTTAAAACGATGTAGTTGAACCTCACTATTGATATGCACTATGGTTTCGTACTGTGACGTCATATCCGATATGATTTCAACACTTGTTTTGGTCCGTTTGTTTACATTGTGTATTTAGGTGACAAAATCTATTTTAACGAGCCTAATGTAGTGTCGAATGCAATATACCGTCGTCGACTAATAACAACACTATGACATCAATATCTGGAGCGGTTAATCGTGGCTATATACCCACGGTTTTGTGATAACTGCATGCCAACAAAGATTTTATTCCAAGTAAGATTATTGAATTTTCCCACTAAGTATTTAAATGATTTTCTTTTTATAATGATCCTGAGTATTTTGCCTGTATTGTGACGACAATTTGATCCAGACGCAAGGTTAAAAGTTCAAGGGCAAACTCCCATACAATTTTGGTCATTCTCCTTTACAGCAGATTACTCAAATCACCACGAATATTAGACAGCTTCTTAAACATGTGCTTCAAAACTGCATCCGTTGTGGCATCTTTTTCACACAATGCTTCTACGATACTTTCAAGTACAAAATCATTACAAAAATCGAAAAAAAAAACGGTTCTTGTTTCACATAACCGATTTGTATTTGGCGTAACAAACACCCGAAAAACCGGGTTTACGATTTTCGGTGAAACCGGTTTGCTTTCCCTCATCATCATCATCAGGTTATTTTAGTCTCCACTGCAGGAGCATAACCCTCTCTCATCTGCCGGAGACAGACGGAGGATTTGGCCTACACTCCCCGCGCTGGCCAGACGGGTTGGGGAGGCCTGATTGATGTTTTATAATGTATTCCCTTAGTCGCCTTGTACGACATCCACGGGAAGAATTGGAGTGGTCCTATTCTACTCTACCGGAAACCACACGGCAATGCTTATATTATACGGGCGGGCATAGACTAAAACCTACCTGTCACAGACTAAAAAAATCCGAAGGGTCGGTATATGTTCTAGGATCAACAATTTATAATAGTTTACCCCGAGTCGTGAAAAGTGCGGCTTCCACCGGCATATTTAAAAATAAATTAAAAAAATTTCTTATTTCTAAGGCATATTACTCAGTTGACGAATTCCTGAAAGATGTTTCAAAGTATGTTACTTGACATTTGTGAATTTATGTCATTATTTATTAATTATTATCTGTTACCTATGTGACATTTATTGTTAAAAACATTTTTGACTTGTAATTTTGTTACCAATAAATATGATTATGATTATTATGATTATTATTATCCCTTGTATATATATATGGGGACATTTCACGTACGGCCACCTGATCCCAAACTAGGAAGATACTGTAATATGCCCGAATTAATATCCTTTACTTTTCTTAAAACAAAGTCTACTAATATACCAAGTATAGTATATCTAACGGTATACTATCTAGTAGCAGTTAATCGTGGGTATCTCTGTGGGCGAAGTGCGAGGCGGATCTCATTGTTCCAGCCGCGGTTCGGAGCTGAGCAGGAGATACTACCCGACATAAACATGACGTAATGCAGGGGTACCTGCCTGTATACTGTTATCATAACAGATAATGCCGCCAAGTATATAATTTTTAGGAGGTTTATGTAAATACTAGCTGTTGCCCGCAACTTCTTTCGCGTGGACCAGTAACATCACAAATATTATATATATATAAAAGGAAAGTGTGTGTATGTATGTCCAGCCTTTTCGATAACCACCCACTGCCACCCAACTGATGGGTGCAGCGGTAGAAAGCCCTTGGTCTGCACTTGCAAGGAAGGTAGTTTGGTTACGGTGGGTGGATGTGGGTGGTAAAAATGTGTGATGGGATACTTCTATCCTTTTCTAACACATTGTACAGCTCATATAAACTCGAGATTGTGCTGAATGGCGTTAAGTGCGTTTGTGAGTAACAATATTTAGAACTTTCTACAATATTCCAGATTTTTCTAGAATGTCCTAGAATTTCTTTTAACCTTTTTAAATGAACTATTAAAATGTGTCACTGTAATTTGTCTAGAATGTTCTAGATTGTTCTTAAAATTCCAAGAATGATCTGGGAAGTTCTGTTTATAATATCAGAAAATGGACGATTTGTAAAAGCTGTCAATTGTCATGTCAGCTATCTGCGGGCCCTTAAAACTCGCACCATACGTAACTTATCCACGCGAACGAAGTCGCGGGCAACAGCTAGTTATTATATATTTTCCGTAGGAATGGGATGTTTTTTCGGGATAAAAACTATTCCAGGACCTAACCATATGTGTATCAAGTATCATTACGATCCGTCCAGTGGTTGTAGCGTGATTGAGTAACAAACATCCAAATAACCAAACATCCAAATATCCAAACTTTCTCATTTATAATATTAGAAACGATCTCTATGTACTGCTAGATGGAGCGTTCCAAACAATCGCTCTGTTCCACGCAAGTAGCCACAACTCTTTCACATTCACTTTGAAACTTGTGCAGTGACTACTCAGAACAACTGGTTCCGTTTTTTCTCATTTGGCTACGGAACCCTAAAAAGGCAGTGGATACGACGTATAAATGTAAACAAATTAATAATAACTGACAAATCCTGCCAAAGTGAAAAGAACGAGGATGTCAACTTGAAATTGAATTATCGACACCGCAGCGCGTTGTGACCAGCAATTTGCGGTTGCTTTCGTTCATTTGCATACCTACAGAGTGATGCAACGTTGTTTTAATTTTTGTCGATCCCTTGGCAAAGAGAAAAGAAACTATTACGACTCTAGAAGCAAGCAAGCTTTGTAGTGTATGTTCGGAACACATCCGAACACAGAATATTTGTATGCTGGCAACATATAATATAAAATAAGAAGCGACTAACTTCCGTTTCCGCATCATTCGGTTCGCAATCTTGGGGTGAAAAGTGTGTTCCAAATATATTCCGGATTAGCGGGCAATTGTCACTAATAAAATTAATTTCATTGTTCATAGTGCTATAGCTAAGAAAAACTAAATTGTATGTTGGTGAAGAATAAATACCAGTAAATACAGTCCACGATTTCTGTCTATAAGACCTTCACCCAACAGTGTATAGATAAAATGTTGACCGCCTCGTTGGTCTAGTGACTTGATAATTGTACTCGAGAGCCAGAGGCCGTGGGCGCGATTCCCACTGTGGACAGACAAGACAACTTTGTAGAATTTGTACAAGCTGATCCTGGTCTGGATGTTATATTTGTGAATTGTCCTCATCATCAGCCCGAAAGAGTCCACTGTTGGACATAGGCCTCTCCCAAGGTGCGCCACTGAACGCGATCCTCGGTTCTTCTCATCCAGTTACTGCCAGCCGCCTTACGCAGATCGTCGCTCCATCTAGCCAGGGAGCGTCCCACACTACGTTTCCTATTGTTATTGATTTGTACTATTCTTGTTTAATTCCCATAGAACAAGGGAAAATCGTAGTTTAGGATTAGAAACGATTTTTTAATATTACATATATACACGTAATGTTTAAATATTACATCATCATCAGCCTAAATACGTCCACTGCTGGACATAGGCCTCCCAAATAGAATACCACTTTTGGTAAGTTGTCCATGGGGGGATTTGCCATAATCACCACGCTTGGCAGGCGGATTGGTGATCGCAATCTTAACATACACACACAGGAGAACGCTGCTGCCCGTCCCTGGTGCAATCCCTTAGTCGCCTTGACGACATCCACGGGAAAGATAGGGGTGGCCCTATTCTAAGCCGGGAACCACACGGCTTAAATATATCATATTTCTTTTTAATTATACTTTTTTGTTATTTTGAACACCTACTAATGTTTCCATAACTTTTGATTGAGTAAGCCGATTGCGATGAAATAAAACTAAATGTTACTCCGAGTGAAGTCATAATCGATGTTTCTTGATAGAAACATCGATTATTTGGTATTTGATAAATACCATCAAGCTATCAACTAAGCTTGCGACGAACAGCCTGTATAATCTGACAAAATACACTGTCGGCTCCACTGCAGGCCGAAAGCTTATTAAAAAGTAATTTGCATTTGTTGGTAGTGTGAACAGAAAATAATTAATGAATTGCATTGCCTACTGGACTACTCAGGGACGGCACCGGACGCCGATCGGTCTACTTTCCCCATCGGTCTACTTGTCCAAATGGTCAACTTTCCTCTTTCGGTCCACTTTCCTGTTCGGTCCACTTTCCTCTTCGGTTCACCACGTAGCGGGAGCGGGTATAGTACCAATGTAATGTGAGTTTTTGAGAACTATAATTTCGCATACCTTTGGACCCGGACCTGGACCTGGACCTGGCTTGAAAATATTTGCTAAGAAAAATTGGGGGGTCTAAGGATATGAAAAAGAAAGCATTTCGGTCATTTTTGAAATTTCTGTCTGTTTGTTTTGGGATTGGGATTAAGAGTCTGAGTGGGAGTGGGAGTGGGAGTGGACGTGGGAAAGGGAGCGGAAGTGGGAACGGGAGCGGATTCTGTAGTCCACGCGAGAGGAGCCGCGGGCACAGCTAGTACTTAAATAAATATATAAATCTCCAAGACTTGGGTACAAACATTCATATTCATCATACGAACATTTGCCCCTAGCGGGATTCGAACCCGCCGGCGTGGCAATCCGAGAGCTACCCCTTTCAGCCACGGAGGTCGTCACATAATCTCTCATTAAAGTCTATGATTTTAAATTAACCATTGTTCACCGCCTCGTTATCTTATCTTCTTAGAGGGCCAGGAAGACCTGGCGACACTTCGACCCTTCAGGATATTTTGTGCCAAACCCCTGACCACCAACGGTGCCCCAAGCCGATTTGGTGGACTTCACATACGCCTCAGAATCTCTTCTTCGGCATATGCAGGTTTCCTTACGATGTTTTCCTTCACCGAAAAGCCTGTGGTATTATAAATAAACCTTACTTAAGTTTCGTAAACCCCATTGGTACGGGCGGGGTTTGTACCAGGACCTCATGAGCGTGAGGCGAGTGCACAACCGCCTCGTTGGTCTAGTGGGTTGGTCACTGGACTCTAGCACCAGAGGTCATAAGTTCGATTCCCACTAGTAACAGACAACATTGTACAATTTCTACAAGTCGGGCCCGGTCTGGATATTATATTTGTGAATCGTCCTATCCGTGTTTAATTTCCATTGCACAAGAAAAACTCCCCTTTCGTCACATTTCGTAACTGGCGAAATACGAAATGGGAAATTAATTCCCGTTCCGTAACCGATTACGAAATGGAAATTGCGTCGTCCCATTTGGTAAAATAAAGAAAATAATAAAAATAAAAGCGGCTGGATGCGGTGGGCGGAGGACCGGGTGTGGTGGCGTTCATTGGGGAAGGCCTATGTCCAGCAGTGGACATATAAAGGCTGACATGATTTGGTAACCAAATGTCATAACTTGGGATAAGACAAGTGTGTGTATATGTATATTTCATTCCAGATTAATAGTCCTATGAAAACAAACGCATTTGCGTCTCGAAAACAAAATACACAATAGATGGTGTTCCTAAGTGGACTGCAAAGTTTACATGGTAATACAAACCTGTTTTTGCTGCTGGTGACCCTTTCATGTATATGTTACCGAGACGTAAATAGCGTTGGTTTTCATAGGACTATTAATCTGGAATGAAATATATATGTCATCATCATTGTCATCAGCCTATATACGTCCACTGCTGAACAAATGCCTCCCCAATAGAATGCCACTTTTGGTGGGCTGTCCATTGGGGGATTTGACATAATCACCACGCTTGGCAGTAATGATCTTAATATACACAGGAGGACGCTGCTGCCCATCCCTGGTGCAATCTCTTAGTCGCCTTGAGATCCACGGAACGGTTTTGGGTGGCCCTATTCTATACCGGGAACCACACGGCATGTATCCTACTAATATTATAAATGTGGAAGTTTGGATATTTGGATGTTTGTTACTCAATCACGCTTCAACCACTGGACGGATCGCGATGAAACTTTGTAACGTATGAAACGTTAATATTTTAATAAGAGAAACAGCGAAGGGTCTAAATATTAAATAATACCTTATTTTAAAGTAAAATCCTTAAACATATTTTATAAAAAATTCTAAATCCCCTTTACAACAAATCAATAAACAGACAAACTTCAAACACAGTCTATATAGATAATTCCGGCCGATACTTTGTTGCAAACAAGTGCGGGTCGCTCGGACGCGGCCGCCGGCCATCGATTCATTCACTCACACGCAGCCTCAACTGCTAGGCGAATAATCATTGGATTGTTTCTGGATCTATAATCCTATTTATTTCTTATTTTTCCAACTATAACTTATTTAAAAAAGTGAAATAACAGTGTCCCATACTTGGGTAAGTGTCACATTTGATCATATACTTAGTTTTAGTGCCTTGTAGAAGTAAGTTCGTTAAGGTCACCTTGACTGGACATCCTTTGTGTTCCATCATACTTTATCCATTGCATTATCTACATTACGTTTTACTTAATCTTCGTTTATTTAACCGCTTTGATTTGATTTTAATTGCTTAGATAATATTAAAACACTTTTGTATCAGAAAAAAATAGTATTTTTATGTACAATGTGGGTAGATATTTTCTATCTTCTATTTTAAACATTAATGCTGATTTTAATATATTTTGCTGGCTGAGCTACCGCCTTTGCTAGGATTTCCATCGATTAAGTATTTCATTGTAAATCTCAGTTGGAACGGTTGTTTTCTGTATTAAGATATCTGACTATGACTAGTAATAATTATTAATTAGATGCTAGATAGCACTAATGGTTTATAAGTAAATGCTTGCAAATCCATTGTAAATATGTAATTTATGCCAAAGAAAATAACCTTTTGCCGAATCGCTATATGCAGGCTTAGCTATACTACCGTCTTGCTGCGGGTTTGCTTGCCTAATTTTAAATTGTATTTAAATTCCTTGCACAGCGATCTGGCATAAGGTTTTCGCTCATCTCGCCTCATAATTACTGTAACTGGACTGCCGTATACCTCATCTCATGATTGCTAAATTGTAAATACCCACCCCCTAGCGTGATCGTCTTATCCTTGGCAGTCCAGGCCTAGATTGTTCACCTTCTAAAACCCACAATATTTAACAGGAACACCCTACGGGTTGAAGAGGTCGCACAGACACATTCTCCTTAAAGAAGGGCATGTGCAGTCCTCCCCTGGTTTACCTGATCGCCCTATACTTTTGACGACTCACCGGGTCATCACGGCGTGGCAGCTAATCATCGCGAGCAAGGGGCGTGCGGTATCTTGAAAGACAGCTCGACCAGTCTCCGATAGCCAGACAGACCTAGGCTTCAAACCTACATACCCTACCTAGTCGGACAACTTAATAAACTCGAACCTTATCATAATACTTAGTCTCGTTCTTATTTTGTTCACCCTACCACCACCGTAGACGATAGGTGACAACTTCGCACACATATAGGTTAAAAAAACATCCCATTCCTACTGGAAATACATATTAATTTGTGATGTTAAGTTGTCCACGCGGACGAAGTCGCGGGCAACAACTAGTATGTAATATTTTTTGTTGTACATTGTTTCTTCGTCCTGCTTTTTACATTAAAGTCCCGTTAATTTAAAAAAAACGATCTAGCAACACTACCTGAGAATCTAGAACTAGAAGTGAGAAAACTATCTAAGACTGGCTCAAAAGGACTTAGCATCCAGAGCCGTAAAACACATTATTAAAAAAAATCTAGAACTGGCAACACCTGCCTGCACTGTGTTTACTGCAAATACACTTTATTACTGCCGTCATAGAAAACAGATGTGATACCACGGGTGGTGCTAACGGTGGTAAATTTCCCATGGGAACACTGTTACATACGGGCAGACTGCTGAGCTACTGGCGCTTGATAAAAATGTAGATGCAGATTTGGAATCCTTGGCAGATGTTTGTGTGTAGTTTTTATTTTTGCTTTTTGCTCGTCGTGTTCTTATTCTCTGCCATGGGTCATCGACATTTTCATGCGGTGTTTTATTATTTTATACTTTATTGTACACAAATATAAGTCACAACACAAGATGTACAAAGGCGCACTTATCTCTGTAAGAGTTTTCTTCCAGTAAACCTTTGGGTGAAAGAGAAAATAAGTACTTAGTGAAAAAAACATAAATGTAAATAGCAAATAGAATAATGTAAATTAAATTAATTTATTTAATTATTTTTTTTAATTTAATTTTTTCCTACTCTAGTATCTTGAATAGTAAATATATTAAAGGGCATGTAACATTTAACTATGGAAGCGTGCATACCCACTGTCGGCCATTTTGAAAAATTCTCAAAATGGCGGCCACTGATCCAACCTTGAAATATCGACAGAGGACTTCAATACGAACAAAAAATGTAATGAAATCAAAATCCTGAAGTGTAGACTTTCGGAGACATCATATGACCTAGATGGCCCATTCGTGTTAGGTTGGTCTTTGTACCTACTTCTTACATCTTTTTTAGTTAACTAGGATGTAAATATTATTATGGGCCATATCACGATCATCATATCAGTCTATGAACGTCCACTGCTGGATATAGGTATCTTTATTTTTGTAATTAAAACATCAGAGTGGTAAATGCGTACATTAAACAACAATTTCGTAAGAAAGCCTATTTTGAAATAAACGACTATTTAAATGACAAAGATGCCTGGTACTAATGTTAATTCAGCTTCATACACTCTATAAATAATTGTGTGCAAACTTGATTTTGTTGCGCCGTTTCTTCTTCACAGCGCTAACACCTAGGAAGCGGTAGTCAATAAAAATAAATTACGTGTATAAATGTACCAAGTGTACTCATATGCAATAAATGATTTTGACTTTGGCGTTATGTAAAGTCCCAACAGACAAAAACACCCGCGGAAATATATATATAGAAATGACAGAATAGTTATATTTCATTTCATTTATTTATTCGTTAAACAATATATATATTGTATGCGAATATTTGTACATTTACATAATAATTAAAATAGGTTACATAATAAAGTAAGATATTGAATTAAGTAAATAGCCTAATATCCAGAGCTAAAATATTGAAACACGTCATTATAAATCATAACAATTGTCACCATTAGTCAAAATTAAACATTAATTTTAAATCCATTTGTTTTCCTTAAAAGTCATCACCATTGTAACAACACTTTTCCAATAGTAGTGCTTTTAGTTCATTTTTAAAAGTACTTATCTTCTTTATACATTTAAGATCAATAGGCATCTTACTGAAAATGTGTACCGCCTGATTTCGCGGCCTGTATCCGTCACCACAGACTTTGGAACAATCAAACTTTGTAAGTCCATGCGTCTTGTGTTCCGCCGCTGATCCATCTGTTCGTCAGACTCGAATAGATGACGAGACTTTATTAAATCTGTGAGGAGCACTAGGATACAAGCTAGTCACAGTTATATAGAAAATGAAGGTGATGATGAATTGCAAAATAATAATTATCCACGAATCCACGGCCTCTAGTGCTCGAGTCTAATAATCAAGCCACGAAGCCAACGGCGGTCAAGTCATATCCTTCAAAGAAACCCCGAACAAAGCTCTCTCCACAGCTCTCAGAGCGACCTGAAACTTGACGAATATTAACCCAGACAATGTATCATCATCATCAGGTTATTTTTGTCTCCACTGCAGGAGCACAACCCTCTCTCATCTGCCGGAGACAGACGGAGGATTTGGACTACAATCCCCGCGCTGGCCAGACGGGTTGGGGAGGCCTGATTGATGTTTTATAAAGTATTCCCTTAGTCGCCTTGTACGACATCCACGGGAAGAGTTGGAGTGGTCCTATTCTACTGAACCGGAAACCACACGGCAAGTGTATGGGGTCTGTTAACTGATGTTACCTAATAGTCGAGGGGATGGGGAAGGGTCCTTTGCGGATCTCTAAAAATATTTGTACACAATCACGGCTACGCTCCATTGCAGACGCAGGCAAAGCGTAAAAAATGCATGCGTCTGGCTTGCGGCCAACGCCGCGCGGCCAACTAGTGGTGTTTCGAGCGCATACTGCACTATATGCAAGTACTTTGTCACGTAACTTAATTGAAAAATTCTATACCTATTACCTCCTATCTTGGTTTCTTTTTCTTTCATCGGTAGTGTCGTGATAAACTAATAAAGCACTATCTGTCTCAGTATAATAATAATAATAATATCTCAGACATTCACACCAATTATCCAGTCCCAAACTAGGCAGAGCCTGTGCTATGGTTACTAGATAACGGATACACATACTTAAATAAATATATAAACATCCAAGACTTGGGTACAAACATTCATATTCATCATACGAACATTTGACTCTAACGGGATTCGAACTCGCAACCTCCGGCGTGGCAGGACGAAAGCTACCCGTTCCGCCACGGAGGCCGTCAAATATGATAATTATGTCAAGTATAATATGATATGTATGTATTTATGTATGTTTATTACATTTATTGTAAGTATTTATATACTACTAGCTGTTGCCCGCGACTTCGCCCGCGTGGACAACATATCATCACGAATTATTATGTTTTTGCCGTAGGAATGAGATGTTTTTTTCGGGATAAAAACTATCCTATGTCCTATTCCTGGACCTAACCTATATGTGTGCCAAGTTTCATCCCGATCCGTCCAGTGGTTGAAGCGTGATTGAGTAACAAACATCCAAATATCCAAACTTTCGCATTTATAATATTAGTAGGATTATGCACTTTTTGCCCCCTCGCTGGCTGGAAGATATCTCTTTTAGAGACAAGCTCGCATTTGTACACAACATTTGTAACTGTATTAAGTTTTAAAATTGTGCTATAAAGTATATATATATATAAAATACATTCTTTGACTGTCGGTGAGCCTGATCCACAAGCTTCAAATCGCTCAACAAGCTATGGAGAGGGCTATGCTCGGGGTTTCTTTAAAGGATATGATTCGTAATGAGGAGATCCGACGAAGAACGAAGGTAACCGACGACGGCTGATGGGGCAGACGAGTTCTGGAGTGGAGACAGCTCATCGGCGCGCACAGGGTAGAAGGAAGGTGGTCAGAAGCGGCTGGATCCGGAGGGCGGAGGACCGTGTGGTGGCGTTCATTGGGGAAGACTATTTCCAGCAGTGGATCAGCTGTTATATGACGATAGCAAACTTGACGCAGGCAACGCCACAGGGCGAAAAGCAGTTTCCTTGAAACCTTCACCGCTGAAGTTTATATGTACTCCATAAAGGCGTGTACCCATTAGAATAAACGCGGGCAATATCCTACCCTTACCCCAATTGCCTTTAAAATGGCTGTTTAAGCCAAAACGAGGGAAAGTGCCTATTTCTCGGCACATTAAGCATCGCCTGCGCAAATACGAGTTTAGATATTCCGCTGTTATTTATTTTATTAACGTCTAAACGATAGTCATAACTTGAGTCTTCATCATAAACTGAAATATGTCCACTGCTGAACACTCATGATGTGTAGTTCCCGGCTTACAATAGGGCCACTCCCAGTCTGATCCGTAGGTGTCGTCAAGACGACTAACCAGGGAGCAGCGTTCTCCGGTATAAGTAAATAAGATTATCACTGCGAACACCAATCCGTATAGTGGAGTGGAGTGGAGTGAAGTGGAGTGTGGAGACCGCGGATCGGTACGCACAGGGTGGGGCGCCTCGCCGCCAGATAGACCGACGACCTGAAGGTGTCCGTAAGCGGCTGGATGCGGAGGGCGGAGGACCGGGTGTGGGAGCGTTTATTGAAATGCCTACATCCAACATTGGACGTCTAAGAGCTGATATGAATGAATGATTTTATTTTATTCTTCATAAGCGTGAGCTGGAAAGAAACATATAGGCAACGATCTCTATGTACTACTAGATGGAGCGTTCCAAACAATCGCTCTGTTCCACGCAAGTAGCCACAACTCTCTCACATTCACAATGAAACTTGTGCAGTTACTACGCAGAACATTTAATTATTACTAAATATTGACGCTACGGTTAAATAATATCAATATTTAGTAAATAATTAAATGTTCTGCGTAGTAACTGCACAGGTTTAATTTTGAATGTGAAAGAGTTGTGGCTACTTGCGTGGAATAGAGCGATTGTTTGTAACGCTCCATCTATTAGTACATAGAGATCGTTGCATATAGGCCATGTTTTACCACAGATTACTAAGCGAGTAGCATAGCTATAACAATGCTAAATGGTAGTATTAAAAAGGAACCAAAGCTGTATGCGAAGGGCTGTTTATAGCCATTTGATTCATGTCCGATGTAACTTGGACCGCTGCCAAAGATCCTAAAATCGCACGTTACATAAAATCGAGTGTCACCAGTATGTATACCTATATAAAAACATTATGTGTGTCTATTTGCCGTGTGGTTTCCGGTAGAGTAGAATAGGACCACTCCAACTCTTCCCGCGGATGTCGTACAAGGCGACTGAGGGAATACATTATAAAACATCTATCAGGCCTCCCCAAACCGTCTGGCCAGCGCGGGGAGTGTAGGCCAAATCCTCCGTCTGTCTCCGGCTGATGAGAGAGGGGTGTGCTCCTGCAGTGGAGACAAAAATAACCTGATGATGATGATGTGTCCAATTGTACTACCTATACTATTAATTTTTGGGCTATGCTCGGGTTTTTTTCGTAATGACGAGATCTGATGAGGAACTAAAGTCACCGACATAGCCGAAAGGATTAGCAAGCTGAAGTGGCTGTGGGCGGGCCACATATGTCGCAGAACCGACGGCCGTTGGGGCAGAAGTTCTGGAGTGGAGACCGCGGATCGGCACGCGCAGGGTGGGACGTCCCGCCGCATTTACCTACAACCGAAATTACATCCCATTCCTACGGGAAATACATAGTAATTTGTGATGTTAAGTTGTCCACGCTGACGAAGTCACGAGCAACAGCTAGTTATTTATAAATTAATTTTACTACATCGCGCTACGCCACCACACCCGCATCCAGCCGCTTCCGGCCACCTTCTTCAGGTCGTCGGTCCACCTGGCGGCGGGGTATCCCACCCTGCGAGTGCCGAAAATGAAGTTCGAATGGAAAAAAAACATTACAATAATAAAACAACACTCATAACAGACTTACCAAACACCACGAACATAATAAAAACAATGTAACTCACCATTCAGTCTCCCCTCTCCATAAAAGTGGTATAAACTCATAAACGACCTCCGTGTCAGGATTTACGTCTCATCCGAGTAAAATTCAGCGCAATGGTAGGAATAAATAAATATTAAATACTATGTGCCGTGTGGTTTCCGGTAGAGTAGAATAGGACCACTCCAACTCTTCCCGTGGATGTCGTACAAGGCGACTGAGGGAATACATTATAAAACATCAATCAGCCCTCCCCAACACGTCTGGCCAGCGCGGGGAGTGTAGGCCAAATCCTCTGTCTGTCTCCGGCAGATGAGAGTGGGTTGTGCTCCTGCAGTGGAGACAGAAATAACCTGATGATGATGATGATGATGACTACGTGCCGTGTGGTTCCCGGCTTAGAATAAGGCTTCAACGAATCTTTCCGTGGGCGTCGTCAAGGCGACTAAGGCCTTTTGCACATTATAAGAAAATTTCTTGTGTCTTATGAGAAATATCTTATAAGAAATCCAGTCGCATTGGTTGTTATACGAGACCATACATATTACAAGAATTTTATTCTTATGTCGGATCAGACACGCGCATACATTTTTTTCTTGTCTGGTGTCTTGTGTCTTATATTGTGCAAAAGGCTTAAGGGGTAGCTCCAGGGACCGACAGCAGCATCCTCCTGCTGATCACCAATCACGTGGTGATTATGCCAAATCCCCCAATAGACAGCCCACCAAAAATAGCATTCTATTGAGAAGACAAACAAAACAAATTAAAATTAGTTTATTTATAAAAAAAAAAAAATATTGTCCGCTTTCTAACATACACTTAAGTTTTATTGATACTTACAACATTTTATGGACTAACGTCTGATTTGATAAATGATTTCATTTGATTTGAGAAGGCTTCAGTGTTCAGCAGTGGAAATATTTCGACTGCTTGACTTTCCCACTATAGGAATCGAATCCACGACCTCTGGCGCCCAGCGAAACGGTCTCACACTAAAAAACTGTCTGCCTATCCTACCACCGCCACTTAATTACCTGCTAAACCAATTTGAATCCACTGAAAAGTGAACAATGGCTCCGTATTTGTAGATGTGTATTTGCACATAGTTTTAGAGATCCGTTGAAAAATGATTTGAAAATTTAGCGCTGTTTGTGTAAACTAGAACAATCCAGACGTTTACTGAAAAAATCTCAACACAGACAAACTTATTACACACTTATCTAGCTATGCTCCGCTCGTGTAGACTATACAATTATTTTTAATCTCACCTTTACGCCCACTCCCACCTTCACTCCCACGCCCACTACTTCAAATGTAGTCCCAACCATCGCAATCTGAATTGCACTGAACATTATAATTATATTTCTTTGTTATATTGCATACCTATGAATGTATCTTTTACATACATACATACATAAACGCTCACGCCTTGGTCCCAGAGGGGTAGGCAGAGGCGATGTATCGCCACTTTGCGCAATTACTTTCCTTCGCCCGCTTTTCGCTCCGTGATACCCCTTGACGTGATGTGTTGCGAACAACATCGCATCTTTATGTATCTTTTGTCCCCCTCTATCCTACTGTTTAAGGAACAAGTCTGTTTTTGTATCTCCTGTGCTAAAAATATTTAGGTATCATGTATATCCTAGAAATATAAAAGTATATTTCGATTCTAGACTATTTTTCTACGTTCGAAAATATTATCTACAGTGCCACTTTTAAAACAACAATGAAAAATACAATATTTTATATATTCTTTATTGCACATAAATTTTACAAAAAAAAAAGCTTAACATAAAAGTGTAAAAGGTGGAATTATCTCTTTAAGAGATCTCTTCCAGCCAACCTCCACTGTGGGAAAAACTAAAACAAGCGGTAGATCAAAAAAAAATAATTTGAAGTGAAAAAACAATTTGTGAGTCAACGGATTTTGATGATATTTTTCCACCAAACCAGCTGCTATCGGGAAGCTCTTTTTATTGTGTACATGTGTGCGTTGAAAATGCGAAAAAATCTATGAAATATTCAAAATACGACTTGACGACGACTATGGGAAGCTTTCATCATCATCATCATCAGGTTATTTTTGTCTCCACTGCAGGAGCACAACCCTCTCTCATCTGCCGGAGACAGACGGAGGATTTGGCCTACACTCCCAGAGCTGGCCAGACGGGTTGGGAAGCTTTATTGAATTATTTTTTTTAATTATCATGTAAAATGTTATGTAATTGTGAATAAACAATTTACTTATTCGAAGACGTGAGAAAAACAAGTACGGGACCAACGACGAGCCAGCAAAGTTCACACTTCTCTGTTTTGCGCAGATATAACTATCGGTCGACTGGCGACCGGATATCCGGAGCTTACGTAAAAAACAACCCGCCATTCTGAGTTCAGATTACACTGAAATATTCATTTTTAAAATGCATATCTAGTAGAATAAAAAAAACTTCGCGTGTTTGTGCAATGAAAATATTTACAAAAAAATATATATGGGGATAAAGGATTAGTAATTTTGGAGTTTTTATCTGTTTGTGTTGTTGTAAACAATTCCGATGGAGTTTTCAGAAAAACAGTAACGTTTAGTTTACACAGTATCGAAATAACATGCGAAATCGCACGCCTCGCTGACGCATTGGTTTGCGAGGTTACGCGACCAATAACAACGAACCAATTCCACGCATGCCTCGCTGACTCATTGGTTTGCGAGGTTACGCGACCAATAACAGCGAACCAATTCCACGCATGCCTCGCTGACTCATTGGTTTGCGAGGTTACGCGACCAATAACAGCGAACCAATTCCACGCATGCCTCGCTGACTCATTGGTTTGCGAGGTTACGCGACCAATAACAGTGAACCAATTCCACGCATGCCTCGCTGATGCATTGGTTTGCGAGGCTACGCGACCAATAACAGCGAACCAATCCACGCATGCCTCGCTGACTCATTGGTTTGCGAGGTTACGCGACCAATAACAGCGAACCAATTCCACGCATGCCTCGCTGATGCATTGGTTTGCGAGGTTACGCGACCAATGACAGCGAACCAATTCCACGCATTCCTCGCTGACTCATTGGTTTGCGAGGTTACGCGACCAATAACAGCGAATCAATTCCACGCATTGGTTTAGATA
Organism: Esperia sulphurella; assembly: GCA_947086405.1. NCBI lineage: Eukaryota > Metazoa > Arthropoda > Insecta > Lepidoptera > Oecophoridae > Esperia > Esperia sulphurella. The sequence continues at coordinate 2,148,352 of OX352278.1, read as the reverse complement.
AGCCTTACGACCAAATTAAATTTTCAATAACACTATATTCGCTGTCGTGTAGATTGTGTAGAGAATTTCGCTGACACAGTGTCCCGTAAAATCAGACAACGTCCCGACTAAGACAGTTTTCATTTAAAGTATTTCAGACTTAGCTGTCCAACAAAAGTTTTCTATTTAAGCAGCAAGAATTCGCTTCTCAGAATTTCAAGCAAAAATTCTTAACTGGAAACTTTGTTACCCTTTAATCGTCTTTAGCAGAATTATATTAAGATTTTCGATGTAATTTAAAGCTTATTTTAGGGCGTGAACTCACAAGGGAGCAGTTGTCCCGCGTGGTTGAGGGATGTCCCGTTTTACTTTCGTGAGATAAATTTTCTGGGAATATTCGCTTTATTTAACTAATGTGCTGCAAGATTGTATCTTTCCTTTTTTAAATAATAAATTATATTTTTATTTTATTTAGTTTGAGAAGCAAATGGTTACAAACAAAAGGAAGATATAACAAAAATACCTGGTTTTCCACTTATTAAACAACCAATTCTTCAAACATTTCGAAGAAAGTTCCAGACAGAGTTTTCTTTGTTTGCAGCGTACATGCCTTTGGATATAAGATCTTTGCAGACAAACAATACAATAAAGCTTACAGCCACGTTGTTGCACACAGCAATCTAAAGTTGCAAGTGTTCACGGGCTTCTTACCCTAATAACGTCAAATGTCAGTCCGTTTGTCATCATAAGATAAAACACTACAATCTGTACGTATTATTTATTCTATATAAATGTATATTTAGAACAAAACAAATCAAAGTCAAAGTCAAAATCATTTATTGCATATGAGTACACTTGGTACATTTATTTATCGACTACCGCTTCCTAGGTGTTAACGCTGTGAAAAAGAAATGGCTCAACAAACTTCACACAACACATCTAGTCTATTTAAAAATCAAGTTTGCATACAATTAATAAAGATTGTGCGAAGCTGAATCTACATTAATACCAGGCATCATTGTCATTCAAATAATCGTTTATTTTATAATAGGTTTTCTTACAAAGTTGTTTTTTTAATGTGAATCATAAACTTTCTGTCTGTCATATTTAATATTTCCTACCGTAGTTTGTTGTAGAAGCGTATACATTGCCTCGTGAACGATTTACTGACCTTACTAAGTCTTAACCCTGGTAAAACAAGTTTGTTCTTATTTCTTGTATTATAACTGTTATTGTGACAGTGCCTTAGAAAGAGAGATACCATTTCTCTGACATATAAAATATTATGTAAAATGAATTGACTAGCTACTGTTAATATGCTTATTTATTTAAACTTTTCTCTTAATGACTCTGCAACGAAGATTATAGATTGCTCTAACTGCTCTTTTTTGCAAAATTAAAATAGTCTCTATATCTTCTGCTTGATTACAAACATTATAAACATTTTATTATTTGTCCCGTCTAATACGCCTATGCTAGATACATCGAGTTACGGGACATTTCCGTTGCATTCACACCTTTAATTATGACTATCATTACACAGTGTTAAAAGATACAGTAACGTTACATATTGAAACAAATTATTCCCGACTACCCTTTGCAGGTTCGAAGTCCGTCGAATACCCTATTTATAAATTTAAGTGGTTTCGTAACTCAGATTAAATCACCGTAGATACTAAAAGTGTTTCTGAATTTTACTACGTATTAAATTTTCTATATTTCTTTATTATTAAAATTGTATTTTATTTCACTGCTGTATCTATTCTTTCTTTTTTTGTTTACAGTAATTGTACATGCCAATTATGGCTTTTCCTCTCATAGACTTTTCAGCTTCGTAAAGTTCGTCCGGGTCTGGAAGTTATTTGTGAATTGTCAAATCTTTGTTTAGTTCCCATATCATAGGATAAAAACCTAGTTTGGAATTAGACAAGTGTATGTATATGAGTAATATTTATATTTAATATTCAGCGAAATAAACATGAATACCACACTAGACGTGTGCGGCGTCGAGGCCAAAATCAACCAGCGGTCGCCGGTCAATTTGGGATCGGCTCACACGTCTGATTATATATATTCTTTATTGCACAACTTTTATAAGTAAATACAGTTACAAATTTTATGAACAAAGGCGAGCTTATCTCCAAAAGAGATCTCTTCCAGCCAACCTTACAGGGTGGCTGGAAGAGATCTGGGTGAGACAAGGCACTAAGAGCGAGGGGGCAAAAAGTGCATAATATACTACATTATAACTAAATACTGAAACTACTTTACACATATATATATTACATATAGTAAATAAATACTTATAATAAATATAATAAACATACATAAATACTTACATATCATATTATACTGAGTGAGACAGATATAACGCTGGAGAAAAAATGTAAGCGTATATTCTATCAAGTTAAATAATTACCGTGATTATGATATCGATGTGGTTTCCCTACAGTATAATAACTGTACAGCGGACATTATAAATGCTATTTTGTCCGCATTTTAACTGGTGCCCTTTGCGTGTGAAATTGCCTCGAAACAGCCTCGGAACACCCAAACAATGGCCTGAAAATTGCTCCATACAAAAAGCCTGTTCCGCCGTTAAAAATAATAAAAGGGGAATCACAGAGAATGGGATCATCAATCATGCCGCAATCGGCTTTTTTTTAAGATAAATTGTGTGTTAAAATAAAACGTGAAAGGTTGGTAACATCTGGCAAAAGTTTGCGAGAGATTTCAATTTAATGTTGTGTCGATTTCGGGTTGATTTGTGAGTGTTTTACTTCCGAGTTCCAAAGGAGAAAGTTGTTATTGCGTTTGTACGAAAATACTACGCTAGAAAATCGACAACCGATTCGTGTTGTGCGTCCAGAAAACCGTTTCGAATATTGCGTCCAGAAAACCGTTTCGAAATGTGCGTCCCGAAAATCATTAAGATGTCTATGATTGTATCAGACTACATTTAAAATGAGGTGTAAGGGAGCGCAAAGACATCCGGTGCTACAAAAATGCCAACCTCATCTGCACGCGGTGCACCCTATTGATTGACCCACGAGGCCTCGGCAACCGACAATGGCGTTCGAACCATTCACTAGGCCATAAATGCCACAGACCGTTGGCTGGCAGCAGCGCATCACCGATAAGCCTAGTACTGCGATGACCAACACGTCTGCCCAGCGTGGCTATTATTGGCGAAATTCCTCTATGAATAAGTAGCAACAAAAAACCACGGCTCCCAGTTCCCGGCAGCCCTACTACTCCTGGCTGAAATAGGTAGCCGGAAGCGGCTGGATGCGGAAGACGGAGGGTGTGTTGACATTCATTGGAGAAGGCCTATGTCCAGCAGTGGACGTCTAAGGGCTAATATGATGTGATGATACAAAAAGCCTGCAGTGAAAGCCTTTTTTCCATGCTAAATAACTATCAATCTTTTTTTAATCTTATATATCATCAGGTTATTTTTGTCTCCACTGCAGCAGCACAACCCTCTCTCATCTGCCGGAGATAAACGGAGGATTTGTCCTACACTCCCCGCACTGGCCAGACGAGTTGGGGAGGCCTGATTGATGTTTTATAATGTATTCCCTTAGTCGCCTTGTACGACATCCACGGGAAGAGTTGGAGTGGTCTTATTCTACTCTACCGGAAACCACACGGCAAAATCTAATGCAAAACTTTGGAATTTGAATTGAACCGGCTATGTTTGAATGAACTGAAACTTTGAGAACTGACGTTTCAGAACACGTTCAGTTTGAGACTACCTCCAGATTTTGAACTAGAAATGCAATTGAAGCTCGATAGTTTTAAACTCTAACAATTCGGTTCCTGTATAGTATCATCCAATCAAAGACCACGCAACAAACTCGACTAAAACTTTAATTAAAATATAATTAAGCAACGATCTCTATGTACTACTAGATGGAGCGTTCCAAACAATCGCTCTGTTCCACGCCAGTAGCCACAACTCTTTCACATTAACAATGAAACTTGTGCAGTTACTACGCAGAACATTTAATTATTACTAAATATTGACGCTACGGTTAAATAATGTAAACCTTGAACGGAAACGTAGAAAAGAGTATTTAAGTAGGTGTTATTATTACTACGTAATAAAATTAATTTTTAGGACCGCATAACTAAGTTTCTCTGTAAATGTTTTTTTTGCTGATTTCTAAAAAAACTGTGCTAGTTAGAGATATCGTTTTATTTTTCCATTTACTGAAGTTGGGTGGACATTATTTAAAACTATGCCAAATTTTAAGTCGATAGCATGAGTAGTTTCTGAGATAATCAGCTGTGACAGACGGACGGACAGAGTTGCACCATAAGGATTCCGTTTTTACAATTTTGGTGCGGAACCCTAACAATGATGTGTATATTAACAGAAATTGTAAATATGTTTGTACGACGTATTTGACATCAAGGGTTCAAACCCGGGACATAAAGAGCATCATATTAGTCTCTTAGACGTCCACTGCTGGACATAGGCCTTCCCCAACGAACGCCACCACTCCCGGTCCTCCGTCCTCCGCATGTGCGCGAGTTCGACACGCACTTGACCGGTTTTTTTTATATATTCTTTCTGTATTGTTTTATTTTTTTCATATAATTATTGAAACAGTTGTAATATTTTTTATTTGAAATCTTATAATGGAGGCCATTACGCAAAATTATCTAAAAAAATAGGCAGTAAGATTTTCTTAGACAAAAAAATCAGATCAAAAACATATACTCGGTAAGCAATAAGCAGCTCTTTTAGCGGACAATTTACAAAGTTTTATTAACATTTTTACATGAAAGTAGAATTATAACGAGCTTAGTTTCCCGTTTTGATATCAGTGAAGTGGAATAATGAACTTCATTTTACTTGAAAACTTTTTTACGTATAATATTGTGCGTGAAAACATCTTCGGCTTATTGCAAAAAGCGAATAACTGCTCGGAAATAACCGTAGCAGTTAGTGACTTCTTATCTAAACCTTAAGGTTCTAATTGATACTTCTGCTATTCCTGATCAGTTGCTTCTAGCATTAAAATAAAAAATAAATATCTCAGACATTCACAACAATTATCCTGTCCCAAACTAGGCAGAGCCTGTGCTATGTTACTAGATAACGGATACACATACTTAAATAAATATAAACATCCAAGACTTGGGTACAAACATTCATATTCATCATGCAAACATTGGCCCCTAGCGGGATTCGAACCCGCAACCTCCGGCGTGGTAGTCCGAGAGCTACCCGTTCCGCCACCGAGATCGTCAAGTAAGCGGACGATATGTATATTTCATTCCAGATTAATAGTCCTATGAAAACAAACGCATTTGCGTCTCGAAAACAAAATACACAATAGATGGTGTTCCTAAGTGGACCGCAAAGTTTACTTGGTAATACAAACCTGTTTTTGCTGCTGGTGACCCTTTCATGTATATGTTACCGAGACGTAAATAGCGTTGGTTTTCATAGGACTATGAATCTGGAATGAAATATAGATATTTTTTGAGAGTGCGTCATTCCAGCTAAGTCAAGGTCGTTTCATTAACTGATTCGAGCAGGATTTAGGACCCAATATGTCATCATCATCATCAGCCTGAAAGAGTTCACTGTTGAACTCTCCCAAGGTGCGCCACTGAACACGATCCTCGGTTCTTCTCATCCAGTCACTGCCAGCCGCCTTACGCAGATCGTCGCTCCATCTAGCCAGGGGGCGTCCCACACTACGCCTGCCCAGTCGCGGTCTCCACTCGAAAACTCGCGACTTTGAGTTTTCGGACTAGTCCCACTGTCAGTGTCCACGTATCGTCTACAATCTGATTTGAGTACACATTCCAGATTAAGGCATGGTGTAATCAATAATTACACTTATGTTCAGTACCTAATAGACGTATTTCGGCTGAATAAGTAGAAAAATTAAATATATGGGTTTATTGTTACCTATTATAAATGTTCGGAGTATTTAGTATAAATGATTACAATTGCCGTGTGGTTTCCGGTAGAGTAGAATAGGACTACTCCAACTCTTCCCGTGGATGTCGTACAAGGCGACTGAGGGAATACATTATAAAACGTCAATCAGGCCTCCCCAACCCGTCTGGCCAGCGCGGGGAGTGCAGGCCAAATCCTCCGTCTGTCTCCGGCAGATGAGAGAGGGTTGTGCTCCTGCAGTGGAGACAAAAATAACCTGATGATGTGACCAATCCAGTTTCGAAGGCGCTCCACTCAACTAGATCGTCGCTCCATCGGCGGCCTACTCCTTAAGCATTTCGGATAAAATCCGCCGAACTACTAAGCTAGGGGGAGGCCTATGTCCAGCAGTGGAAGCTTAGTATTATAGCTACATGTCTATATAACTTAGTACACAGTAACAAAACTACCTTCTAGTGCCCAAGTACTTATAGGGTAGCAGGAAACATACTTCCTATTCGGAATAGTGAATCGCTTTGTTTGAAACTGTGGTATAGCGTTACTGGATAAGATAAAACTAGCAGATATAAGAGCTAAAACTCAAGTTGAGGATGTTACAAAGAAAATTAAAACAAAAGTAGAGATGGACAGGTTTTCTTTTATTGTTCCGCACTTTTTATCCTCCGACATATTCATCATCATCATCAGATTATTTTCGTCTCCACTGCAGGAGCACAAACCTCTCTTATCTGCCGGAGACACACGGAGGATTTGGCCTACACTCCCCGCGCTGGCCAGACGGGTTGCGGAGGCCTGATTGATGTTTTATAATGTATTCTCTTAGTCGCCTTGTACGACATCCACGGGAAGAGTTGGAGTGGTCCTATTCTACTCTACCGGAAACCACTGACATATTGGTCAGAGACATTATTGTGCGGTGTTTGCTCTTTATACTAGATTCCTCGAGCTCGTATAGCATGAGAATACACAGGAACTGGGACTATGGGGAAATTATTATAATTTTTTTTTATTTATTTCTATTATTATAATTTTTGTTGTTGTTGTTGAATCCTTTTGATGGACAGGTTATATGATGTGGAGAGCAAAATTGATGGATGCGCCGCCCGCCGGGTCTAAAGTTACTACGCCAGCACGCTATCGACCGATGCCGAGAGATCGAGTATATAAATTAGAAAGAGAAGCACTTATTTCATTGACGTGTAACTCTCGATCGACTATGTTCGCGCGCTAGGTGCAGTAGCCCTACAATAATTTACGCACACACATAAACGTGCACGGATAGGCTGGTGCGCTTGTGGGGCGCCAGTGTAAGTTGTCACATCTAGAATAACTTTACATCTAGAATATATCACGCCTACCCGGCGTACACCCGACGCTGGATATCCGGTTACTTCAGCTTTCACGCGAATACGGAATGCTGAGCCTAAGCATTCGAGAGAAAGCTCGTAGTAATCTTCTACTGAAGTGTATTTATACGCTGAATTAATCCATTGCTTCCATAAATAAAGAAGTACCGAGTGGTTTCCGGCTTAGAATAGGGCCACCCCCAATTTTCCTTTGAGTGACGGCAATGGTAATAAGAGATTGTACAAGGGACGGAACATAGAAATCCTATCAAGATAGAATGGTGAAGTAGACGCGACACGCGTGCCAACGATTTGCAATATATTGCAAACTAGCTGTTGCCCGCGACTTCGTCCGCGTGAATAACTTAACATCACAAACTATTATGTCCATCGAAATCGGTTCAGTAGTTCTTAGGTGATGCGTGCACAAACAAACAGACTAACAGCCAAAAATTCCAAAAATGATAGAAATGTGTTCTATCCTTAGACGCCCCAATTTTTTTGCAAATATCTTCAATGTGCAGACACGCGAAGTTTACGATTTTATTTATTAGATTAAGTTGTCATCAACTCATTGTTCCAATTACATCCGTGCGTTGATTATTATCGGATTAAAATGGATCAGAGTAACTTGTTGAGAGTACTGTTCAAATACCGGGGGAACAATACCGGTAACAAAATCGTATAACGGTAGTAGAATGTAGGTGCAGTTGTTATATTAAGCGGTATTCATTTTAACTGATAATGCAAGTCCATAGTTTAATTTGATAGTTTCCGAGATAAACGAGAAAATATATTTTGTGGTGTTCGACATAAACGCAAAATAATGAAAGAGAGTTACGTAATTAATTAATGAAAGCCTTAATTAAATTACGATAATGGGACCTGATAGAAAGTCTTTACAACGATAATTATAAAATTTCAGAAATATAAACATACTAGCTGTTGCCCGCCACTTGGTCTGCGTAGACAACTTAACATCACAAACTATTATGTATTTCCCGTAGGAATTATATGATTTTCTCGGGACAAAAACTATCCTATGTCCTATTCCAGGACCTAATCTATATGTGTGCCAAGTTTCATCCCGATCCGTCCAGTGATTGTAGCGTGATTGATTAACAAACATCTAAATATCCAAACTTTCGCATTTATAATATTAGTAGGATATTACGCTTAGTCGTTTCGCGCCGAGTCAAGGCCGGGTAAACATCGAAAAAAAATCTGCAAATGTGCCATATTTCACGATTTCTAACTGTGACCGCGAGGCATAAATGGTGCGCGATATAGGCGCGCTGTGTCTGAAAATCGACACGCGCGAGACTGAAGTAATCAAGTAATACCCCTTCTACCTAACGATCTCTATGTACTACTAGATGGAGCGTTCCAAACAATCGCTCTGTTCCACGCAAGTAGCCACAACTCTTTCACATTCACAATGAAACTTGTGCAGTTACTACGCAGAACATTTAATTATTACTAAATATTGACGCTACGGTTAAATAATGTCAATATTTAGTAAAAAAAAAAAAAAAATATTTTGGTGGCAGCGATCTAGGGGACATTTTTCATTAACTTTTAAATGTCTTTACTACATGATATGTATATATTTGTTTAATTAATTTGTTTGACTAATGTTTACTTACTATAGGAATATATTAAAGAAATGGCTTTGTGAAAATAACAAATGCGCCTCGTAAATAATTAAATGTTCTGAGTAGTAACTGCACAAGTTTCAAAGTGAATGTGAAAGAGTTGTGGCTACTTGCGTGGAACAGAGCGATTGTTTGGAACGCTCCATCTAGTAGTACATAGAGATCGTTGCTTCTACCTATATCCGTTTCTGTGGGACGGAAGCTGCGTTCACCTGTGTATATAAAGATCATTACTGCGATCACCAATCCAAGTCAAGCGTGGTGATTATGGTAAACTCCCCAATGGAAAATCAAAAGTGGCATATAGAGACTTGTGGACGTATTTCGGCTGATGATGATACTTGGCTGGTCACATATGTCAGAGAACCGATTACCGCTGGGGTAAACGAGTTCTCGAGTGGAGACCGCGACTGGGCAAGCTTAGTGTGGGACGCCCCCTGGCTAGATGGAGCGACGATCCGCGTAAGGCGGCTGGCGGTGACTGGATGAAAAGAACCGAACATGCGTTTTGCTTCCTCGTTCATAATGCGAACTGCTAAGGAATGGAACTCCCTGCCAGCTTGGGTATTTCCGGACAAGTACAATTTGGATTGAGGTCAAGCGCAAAGCCATCAACAATAAAAAAAAAGATTTTTCCGTCATTTTGGCAGAGCCACAGCCTCTGATTTGAAATCTGATTATGCAGAAAATTTGTCTTGGAAATGTACTATTTTGTACTCGAAAATTAGAATTTGTACTTCTACCGTTTAAAAGATATAGACGATTGTTATTATTTCATACTAAAGGTACAGTTGACAAAAAAGAACAGGACTGAATTACGATTAATATTTATTACTAGCTGTGCCCGCGGCTCCGCTCGCGTGGACTACAAAACCCCGATCCCAATTCCACTCCCACTCCCGCTCCAACTGTAGTACAAACCAATCGCAATACGAATTTTGCATATAATGGCTTCTAGAAAAATTTACTTTATTAATATCTTAGGTTCTTAAGTGGCGTACCAAGATGAAACATACCTACACCAGATTTTAAGTTAGACCTTCAGCAAGACAAGTAAGTAAGTAAGTAAGTATTTATTGTTTCGTTCTCACAAATATTTTCACATTACAAATCTTATTTATAATCACTTATTTATATCTTATTTATAGTTACAACTATAGTGACAATGTTATTGATTGTTACATCACTTATTTGTGAGAATCTGGTGTCTGTAGTAGGATGAACCTGTGGCACAGATCACCAGGTCCCCACCCCTCGGACTATTTGATACAACATTGATTGCATTATTAAAAACTAAGTTAATAGGACAATAATTATTAGAAATAGTATTGACATACAGTCTTGTGAGCCATTTCAAACATATTTATTACATTGACGAAAAAAAGAACAAAAAAAGAGGAAAGAAAAAGCGTTTAGTGTGTGTGTGTATGAGTGTGTGTGTGTGTGTGCGTGTGTGTGTGTGTGTGTGTGTGTGTGTTATGCGAGTGGGTCCATAAGTGTTTCAGTTTCATTGTAATCCAGTTTTTGAAGCCAATCTGATACCATTTTTTTACAGCATTTAGATGAAGAGGGATACATATTTGATGATAAGGCTTTCCTTCGCCTCTCAAGCACATCTGGATCGAATGACAAAAAGGAGTGTTTTTTAAGAACAGTATATAACACAAATAGTTGTCTAACCGTTAGTACGTCGCATTGTTTGTATAGATCGACAGTAGGAAAACGAAATGGCAAAAATGGTCCAACCTTGAGGACTGCTCTTTGAGCGCGTTCCAGTTTAAGTAGATACGACTTGGGAGCACCACCCCAAGAAGTAATGCAATAACTTAGTATTGACTGACAGAGGGCAAAATACACCAATCTTATTGTCTTTGAATCAGCCACATGCCTTAACTGTCTAAAAATAAAAATCAATTTGCGTGTTCTGGCAGCCAATTGGTCAATGTGGGGTTTAAAGCTAAGATTGCTATCAATTGTAATACCAAGGTATTTAATGGTAGAAGATCTTTTAAGTTTGGGACACGAGCATGTGGATCCATCATATGACGAACAATAGTGGGCTGTAATGGAGAAGGGGGCGAACTCTTGGTTATTTGTGTTATTGTAAGTGAAAGTAAGGTACTTAGTTTTTTCTACATTTAGCGTAAGAATATGAGCTTGTAACCATTTTGTAACCAGATCGAATCCAAGTTGGGCATAGGAATAGACAACTGTGAAAACTGCATCAAATTTCATTTAGTAGTTTTGGCGTGATGATTTTCTGTATGGTCAGATTTCAAATCAGAGACTGAAGGTCTGGCAAAATGACGCAAGCAAAAATAGATCGGGTTTAGTGGCGCACCTTGGGAGAGGTCTATGTCCAGCTGTGGACTCTTTCTGTCTCATGATGATAATGATGAAAGAATTTATTATTTTTATTTAAAAACTTGCCTTATGTATATTTCGCTACAGTATAATTTCAGGGCACTCCTATCGGATACATGGAAACCCTGCCTTCTAAATTTCTCAGTAACCAACTCCTTAAACCCCTTCTAAGACATATTTCGACTGCTAATTACCTCAAGGATAATATCAACTAAAATTTATGTGAAACGTCACAACAGCGTAAGCTTAACAAAATATAATACTTTAATTAGAACTGAGTAATATACGCTGCCTAATTGGATTGAGAGCTAGTGCACCCTGGGTGCTATTTCGAGTGACGATTTTAAAACGTTAATATCGTAAACGGAAAAGGCTTCTCTGTATTTTTGTTTCATTGACTTTAAAAATACAGTAATTGTAAGAAAATATACAATTATTTACAACAGGTGTACGACGTCCAACCCCTCGTGGTGAAGCATAGTCCCCAGGACGCTGGCGCTATTACCTCGCTGGATGGCCAGGCTCACAGACGCCAGCCCTGAGGTCTCCGGAGGCGTGGACCAGCCTGATCGACAGAGCCTTTACGAATGCCTTCGTGTCGGCTGACCACGGGCCCAGCCCACCTAAAGTGGCATTCTATTGGGGAAGCTTATGTTCAGCAGTGGACATAGGCTGATGATGAATATTAAACGTACTTAAAGAACCGACGACGGCCGTTGGAGCAGACAAGTTCTGGAGTGGAGACCGCGGTCGGCACGCATAGTGTGGGACGCCCCGCTGACAGATGGGCCGACGTCTAAGGGATTATTATGATGAAATTTCAACACTAAAGTTAGCTGGCTTCCCCCTAGAGATTCTGAAGAATGTAGGAGTCCGGACCATTGTTTTAACTACTTATTAAACGTGATACTACTATAAATTTGTACTTATTTATACCTCCAATTTATATTTCCCCATTTTTTTCCATTTTTTTCAATTTATATTTCCATTTGACGACCTCCGTGGCGGAACGGGAAGCTCTCGAACTGCCACGCCGGAGGTTGCGGGTTCGAATCCCGCTAGGGGCAAATGTTCGTATGATGAATATGAATGTTTGTACCCAAGTCTTGGATGTTTATATATTTATTTAAGTATGTCTATCCGTTATCTAGTAACCATACCACAGGCTCTGCCTAGTTTGGGACTGGATAATTGGTGTGAATGTCTGAGATATTTATTTATTATTTATTTATTTTTTTATGACATAAAAATGAGCCTTCCGAATAACATCAATATCGAAACAACTTCGTCAATCCGAATTTTCCCCCTACCTAATTGAATGAAGCGAGCTCGCGTCTTGAAGAAAACGCGGAGACGAACACACGGGGGGCACATTTAGCACAAGGCTAATAAAGTAAACATATTGTATGCAATATTTTACACACACCCCGTATATAAAACAAAACAATCCTTTAGGAGTAAATATGCTCGTAATATGAATAAATTTTGCTAAATAACTCTAAGAAATAAAGAAGTTACGTACTTACATCAAATTCATGATGTTTCTTTGCTTACAGATTACTTTGTTTCCACGTAACCGAATTCCTGCAGCTATAGAACACAATATTTTCAACTACTCAATTACAATTGATAAACGACGTAGCCGAAATGATTATCAAGCTGAACTGGCAGTGGGCTGGCCACTACTGTCGCAGAACTAACGGCCGTTGGGGCAGACGTGTTCTGGAGTGGAGACGTGGATCGCCAGGGTGGGGCGCCCCGCCGCCAGATGGACCGACGACCTGAAGAAGGTGGCCGGAATGCGGAAGACCATATGTGGTGGCGTTCATTGGGGAAGGCCTACGTCCGGCAGTGGACATCTGATATGATGATGATGAATTACTCTTGAGCCGAATGTATGATTTCCGGCTTAGGATCCCCCCTCCCCCCTCTCCCCCCCCCCCCCTCCCTTGGGTGTCGTCAATGCGATTAAAGGATAGCACCAGGGAAGGGCTTCCGCTATCCTGTGTATATTAAGATCATATCTAAGATAGAGTTAAGTCCTATGTGTTTTAATATATCTAATGTACAGACAAGTTAACGTTGTTATTTATTAGACTAGCTGTGCCCGCGGCTCCGCTTACGTGAAGTACAGAATTGGCTACCATTCCTACTCCCGCTCCCGCTTCCGCTTGCACTGCCACCGCCATCGCCACCGCTACGATTGCGATGAAATGAAGACTAAATATTAAGTTAAGTCAAGCACTATGTTTCTGTGAAAAGTTCATCGAAATCCGTTCAGTAGTTTTTAAGTGATGCGTGCACAAACTCACAGACAAACAGACAAAAATTCCAAAAATGATTGAAATGTGTTCTATTACTTATACTTAGACCCCTAATTTTTTATTGCAAATATCTTCAATGTACAGACACGCGAAGTTTACGTTTTTATTAGATATTACTATGTGCATAGGTATATGAATCGTTGAGATGTAAGAGACGTAAATGAGTATCAAAAACAAAACATTCGTTTGATCCAAACATACAGACTCTATGTAATATTAATTGAAATTATAAGCTGCTCTCAGATTCAATACACTTCAGTATCATTACAGCAGGTGGAATTTATGATACAAATAAAGGCAAAGGTATCAGAGATCCCCTGGAATACCCCCAAATCCCCTTAAACCCCTGTCTACGTCTGAAATAGGAAACAATATCCACATTAATGTTAGAGACTTATCTTCTGACGTCTTCAGTAGACCCTTTCAAAAATCATCTCGATTTGTGACAAGCAGTTTATTTATCCTTGTGTTGTCTAGATCTGAATATGCGAAGATACCCATACCACATAACCGGTTTACGTCACGAATATCGCCACAGAAGTCCTATCAAGATAGAATGGTGAAAAGTCGCGACACGCGATCCAACAATCTCACTAATATTATAAATGCGAAAGTTTGAATGTTTGTTACTCAATCACGCTTCAACTACTGCACGGATCGGGATGAAACTTGGCACACATATAGGTTAGGTCCTGGAATAGGTCATAGGGTAGTTTTTATCCCGAATAAACGTCTCATTCCTACGGGAAACCAAATTAATCGTTAAACGCAGTGAAGATGTGGAAATATCGAAACCTACGCGGACGAAGTTGCGGGCAACAGCTAGATTGCAATATATTGCAAAAACTTTCAAACGCTTACTCGTTTCGCGCCGAGTCAAGGTTGGGTAAACATCGATAAAAATCAGCAAAATTGCCATACTGCGCAATTTTTAACTGTATCTCCTCACTAGAAACGTGACCGCGAGGCATAAGTGGTGCACGGTATTGGTGCGCTGTGTCCGAAAATCGGCACGCGCGAGACTGAAGTAAACAAGGGGCTATAACCGCTCTATCTTGATAGGATTTCTGTGGTTGTCTAAATCTAAATATGGGAGGTACCCATACTACATAACCGGTTTACGTAACAGATATCTCTGAACGGCGTACTGCCATACATTTTACACGTGCAGTCTGTGGATGAGCCGTACTCGCAAATCCAATACATCATCAGGTTATTTTTGTCTCCACTGCAGGAGCACAACCCTCTCTCATCTGCCGGAGACAGGCGGAGGATTTGGCCTACACTCCCCGCGCTGGTCAGACGGGTTGGGGAGGCCTGATTGATGTTTTATAATGTATTCCCTTAGTCGCCTTGTACGACATCCACGGGAAGAGTTGGAGTGGTCCTATTCTACTCTACCGGAAACCACACAGCATATAGCAATACCATAAATCCAATACAACAATGGGTTAAGGGTGTTGTTGGGGCTGCCCCGCTTTTGCAGCGCATCAGGTATGTTTGCTGAGGCACGCATTAACAGTTTTACGTACCTATATCACAAAAACGGATAGCCTCCCTGGTGCATCACGTGCGGGACGGTCCTAACGGCCTCCAGCTAGCTTGCAGTACAGTGCGTGATATTTGGTGGATTTTATGAAAAATAATGAATGAGAATAGACAATGATTTTATTCATCCAGTCAATGAGGAAGAATTTTATCTTCTTAGGGGGCAGAAAGACCAGGTGACATTCGACCCTTCTGGATCTTTTGTTCTAAACCCCTGACCACCAACGGTGCCCAAAGCCGATTTTGTTGACTTCACATAGGTACGCCTTATCTTTTTGGCATAAGCAGGTTTCCTTATGATATATTTTCCTTCACCGAAAAGTCTGTGATATTATAAATAAACTGTACTTAAGTTTCGAAAAACTCATTGGTAAGGCCAGTGTTTGAACCCTCGACCTCACGAACGTGAGGCGAGTGCACAACTAACTTGGGTACCACGTTTCTAAGGCGAATCTTACAATGAACTCTCCAGTCGTCCAGTTTTTTTGGCACACGGAACCCTGTAAAGATCAGTTAAAAATTCATTTATTCCGCTTTTTTAATCAAGCCTGAAGTACCAGTTCCTATAAGCCGTTGGTGGCAGCGGCTGGCTGCGAGCCAGGATTGCCTTACGTCGAGTATATTCAACTTAAATATGAGCTGACCTGTGGACATAGAGGTTCAGTTACTGGGCAATTATCACTATGTTAGACTAAGGCTTTTGTTACACTGGTGTGGTAAGACGCGTGGCGAACTTGAGCTAAAACGTATGACGCGAACGCAGTATACATTATAAAACATCAATCAGGCCTCCCCAACCCGTCTGGCCAGCGCGGGGAGTGTAGGCCAAATCCTCCGTCTGTCTCCGGCAGATGAGAGAGGGTTGTGCTCCTGCAGTGGAGACATAAATAACCTGATGATGGTGATGATGATGAACGCAGTGTAACTGCACCGCTACCACAGAATCCTACTAATATTATAAATGCGATAGTTTTGATATTTGGATGTTTGTTACTCAATCACGCGTCAACCACTGGACGGATGGTGATGAAACTTGGCACACATATAGCTTAGGTCCTGGAATAGGACATAGGATAGTTTTTACCCGAAAAACATCCCATTCCTACGGGAAATACATAATAATTTGTGATGTTAGTTGCTAGAGTGTTTATATTTCTGAAATTTTACCATTATCGTTGTAAAACACTTTCTATCAGGTTCCATTATCGTAATTTAATTAATGCTTTCATTAATTAATCACGTAACTCTCTTTCATTATTTTGCGTTTATGTCGAACACCACAAAATATATTTTCTCGTTTATCTCGGAAACTATCAAATTAAACTATGGACTTGCATCATCAAAATGAATACCGCACTGCATTAAATTTGAATTCCTATATTCTACTACCGTTATACGATTTTGTTACCGGTATTGTTCCCCCGGTATTTGAACAGTACTCTCAACAGTTTACTCTGATCTATTTTAATCCGATAATAATCAACGCACTGATGTAATTGGAACAATGAGTTGATGACAACTTAATCTAATAAATAAAATCGTAAACTTCGCGTGTCTGTACATTGAAGATATTTGCAAAAAAAAAATTGGGTGTCTAAGGATAAGACAGAACACATTTCGATCATTTTTGGAATTTTTGTCTGTTTGTTTGTGCACGCATCACTTAAGAACTACTGAACCGATTTCGATGGGCTTTTCACAGAAACATAGTTCTTAATTCGATGTAACATATAGGCTTTATTTCATTGCAATCGGCCCAGTTAATCAAAAGTTATGAAGCTGTGCGGTTGACCAGTGACCGCTATGCGTGGAGGCGTGTTTTGTACGGTCGCGATCCTCAGCAGTGAGGGAACGACGGATAAGAACGATAATTTATTACCGATATTAATGTCATAATGAGAGATAACCGAATTTATTATCAGGTAAAAAAGAAGAAAGGATTAACATGCCAGTCTTCAATGGTTAGTTTTTAAGATTCTTTCCTAAAAAAATGCAATTTGAGCTTCACGAGTTTTTAACTTTTAGGCGACGATATAGATCTTTTAGCCGAATGACTGCTTATAAAACACTAAAATACAACATCTAAGCCACAAGAATGTTGTATGAACAGACAAAAAGAGACAATTTCAGTATATTGTAGCTATTTATAATGGTGAATGATTACTGTAGACTCTTGCCAAATACCTTTATATATCAAACTAGGGAGCGTATAGGGATATGTCATGGCCGTGGGAAGAATACATGGATGTGGTAATGGGTACTGACGGCGAGGGCGGTTCGTGTATTGACCACTGCTGGACATAGGCACGCAGTACTAAACTCGATACTAAGCTCCAAGCACTAGCCGTGTGGTTTCCGGTAGAGTAGAATAGGAGCACTCCAACTCTTCCCGTGGATGTCGTACAAGACAACTAAGGGAATACATTATAAAACATCAATCAGGCCTCCCCAACCCGTCTGGCCAACGCGGGGAGTGTAGGCCAAATCCTCCGTCTGTCTCCGGTAGATGCCTGCTATTGGCACTACTATACGAAGTAGCCTTCTGCTACTCCGTCACAGCTCACTGCGTCACAAAGGCGCTAAATACGTCCGTGGTGTTCAAACTAGGTGGCCAGGCTTATCTTGGCCACACCAAACCCCCCAACCCCCTAACCTGACCACTTTGGTCATCGTTTCATTGCTACACTCCCATTTGCTAGAGGGGAAGTGGGAACTCTCTTCCTACTTTGACTCTTTACTTCTATAATTAAATTTGTCTGGGGCCCAAGGTAGCGTAAATTCATGACCTGGGACTTGCCCTACCTTCACTGGTAGGTGTCTTTGCAGTTACCTCCGTTGATCCTCGCTTAGAGGAGTTGCGGGGGGAGAATGGTGAGGAGGCGGGAATGTCTCCGGCAGATGAGAGAGGGTTGTGCTCCTGCAGTGGAGACAAAAATAACCTGATGATGATGAAGCTCGATCTAGCCAGGAGGTGTCTCACACTACGCCTGCCCAGCCGCAGACTCTACTCGAGAACTCGCTTAAACCAACAGT
Organism: Esperia sulphurella; assembly: GCA_947086405.1. NCBI lineage: Eukaryota > Metazoa > Arthropoda > Insecta > Lepidoptera > Oecophoridae > Esperia > Esperia sulphurella. The sequence continues at coordinate 2,130,180 of OX352278.1, read as the reverse complement.
AATCGGTTCTCCTGCTGACCAGTTCCTGTCAGCATTTCAGTCTGATTCGTTGTATGTGTGTTATCTGTGTTTTTTGTTTTAATAGATGATTAGACGGCATACCCTTACGTTTCTTTTCTTTATGGCCATGAAAATGGAGTATTGTCATGGTCATAATTTTTTATTTATTATCAATTCAAATTCACATAATTTCACGCCCTGATCCCAGAAGGGTAGGCAGAAACACTGTATCGCCACTTTGCGCGAACTTGACACGCCTCACTAGCCTCACTCACATTATGAACCTCCTTTTATTCATCTCTCTGCGGACTTTTTTGAGGACGTCACCAATTTTAATCCTTGAACGTCCTGCTAGGTAAATATTTATTTACCTACATATAGTTGTGGAGAGACCGCCAAATGTACCGCAGGCCTACAAATGGGAGTCTGGACAACAAATCTGACGTTGTGGCGCTCTTTACAACAGATCCATGCCCAACAGTGGATGACAAAAAGGGAAGATCCCATATCCCAGAAAGTTGAAAATGGACAGTTTTGAACACAAGTCTACCTGATAGAATGCAACTTTTGGTGGGCTGTCCATTGGGGGATTTGCCATAATCACCACACTCGGCAGGAGATTGGTGATCGCAGTAACATTCTAAATATACACAGGAGAACGCTGCTACCCGTTCCTGGTGAAATCCTTTAGTCGCCTTGACCAATTACTTGGTCTAGGCATATGCTGAGTAGTTTGCCCTTTTGCTGTCACGGCACACGCATACTATTTTAGCTATGTTAAAATTTTTAAGTTGTTTTTTCCTTTTTCTTACTTTGTTGGTTTTTTTCTTTGTGTGTGCCAATTATGGTAGTAAATAAATGTTTTTTTCTTTCTTTCTTTCAATCCCACGGGAAAATTGGGACAGGCCAGGAACCACACATCTAAGTGTATAGTTTTTTGAAAGATCAGTTATTTGGTGTAATGTGGATTAGAAATAACCATGTCCAACAGTCAAAGTCAAAGTCAAAATCATTTATTGCATATGAGTACACTTGGTACATTTATACACGTCATTTTTTTTATCGACTACCGCTTCCTAGGTGTTAGCGCTGTGAAAAAGAAACGGCGCAACAAACTTCACGCAACACATCTTTTAAAAATCAAGTTTGCAAAATCTTTATAAATTGTATAATTTATAAAGATTTTGCGAAGCTGAATTAACATTAGTACCAGGCATCTTTGTCATTCAAATAATCGTTTATTTTATAACAGGCTTTCATACAAAGTTGTTTTTTAATGTGAATCTTAAACTTTCTGTACGTCATATTTAAGATTTCCTCTGGTAGTTTGTTGTAGAAGCGTATACATTGCCGTGGATGACAAAAGGGGAATTTTATTTGCCTCTTGCCACTTGTACACACCTTGTTATATCTTCCCACATCCCTGCCCTAAGGTATGTTCGTTGACAAATGCGGGCTATTATGACTGCCCCGCCTTGTGGCTCTGCCTATTGAGCCGAATGCCCCACATTTGTCAACGCTCGCCACTCCGTCGATCTTACCTCCAGGGTACGCTGCGATAAGTTTCAGATCACAGTAGTTATATTCACTATAAAATAAAGTCGGGCATTTTTTTATATAGAACCACTAGCTGTTGCCGTTGTTTTTTTTATATAGAACAGCTAGTAAAGAATATATATACATATTTTTGCCGTGTGGTCTCCGGTAGAGTAGAATAGGAGCACTCCAACTCTTCCCGTGGATGTCGTACAAGGCGACTAAGGGAATACATTATAAATCATCAATCAGGCCTCCCCGACCCGCGTGGCCAGCGCGGGGAGTGTAGGCCAAATCCTCGGTCTGTCTCCGGCAGATAAGAGAGGGTTGTGCTCCTGCAGTGGAGACAAAAATAACCTGATGATGATACATATTTTTGCTACTACTCACAAATGTAAACGTATATACGAACCGGATGTCATCACGTGACGGATGTGAGACCGTATCTGCACAGCGTGTGGTTTGGGTGAGCAGTCGCTAACTAAAACTAACTATTAATATCGTGCTAACTAAACCATTCACTCGACACAAACCCGAATTAACAATAGGTACTAAACTAAACCTCATTATGAATATCTGTTTTAGGATTAAGGTGTAATCACACTGATGCTACTTTCTGTACGACTTTCTCAAAATGTAATTTTATTATTACCAACTTGGCGAACTGTCACTGATTTAACTCGATACCTAGAGCCGTGGTTGCCGGTTGGTTGTGCACTCGCCTCACGCTCATGGGGTCCTGGTACAAACCCCGCCAGTACCAATGAGTTTTTCGAAATTTAAGTACGGTTTATTTTATAGACACAGACTTTTCGGTGAAGGAAAACATCGTAAGGAAACCTGCATATGCCGAAGAAGAAATTCTGAGGCGTATGTGAAGTCCACCAAATCGGCTCGGGGCACCGTCGATGGACAGGGGTTTGGCACAAAAGATCCTGAAGGGTCGAAGTGTCGCTAGGTATTCCTGGCACCCTAAGAAGATAAGTACAGACGTGACGTGTGACGTAATTTTGGTAATTTGATAAATTTTAACATTCATACTTACTTCATACAGTTATTATTTTTATGACCACCGCTTCGTAGGTATTAGCGCTGTGAAGAAGTAACAGCGCAAGAAACTTCCAGTAACACAACGTTTTAAAATCAAGTTATAAAAGCGAAATTTTTGATGTTGGTGTATTTTGGATGTTTGTTATTCAATCACGCTTCAACCACTGAACGGATCGGGATGTATCTTGGCACACATATAGGTAGGTTAAGTCCTGGAATAGGACACAGAAAAGATTTTGTCCCGAAAAACAAATTAATCGTTAAAAGCCTACGATCTCTATGTAGGTACTACTAGATGGAGCGTCATGGCAAAGAATTCCGTTTATTGTAAACCCTAATTAAACCAACTAAATCATTTTATATAAACAATACACCGTTCAAATAGATTGTGTGGACTACGCCCAACAAATTACCAGTATACAGTCGCTCACAGAAGTGTTAAGAGGAAATTAAACCGCACCACTGATATATGAAAACGGTGCGCAGTGGCTAGAGATGCGCCTCACAGTTCACCTAATGAACACGTTCTTTTCATTGATCTAGTTCTCTCAGTCAGTTTAAGTCCGATGAAAGAACGAGGGTCAACTATAGCTTTTTCAACTGCCTCTTTCATTTTCCATAATTTAAAAATAACTGAAATACTCAATTAGTACGGAGAGTGATCTTCCCGTGGGTATCGTCAAGGCGACTAAGAAACTGCATCACGGACAGGCAGCAGCGTTCTCCTGTGTATATTAAGATCATTATGCGATCACCAATCCGCCTGCCAAAAGTGGTGGTTATGACAAATCCCCCAATGGACATCCCACCAAAAATTGCATTCTATTGTGAAGGCTTATGTTCAGCAGTCGATGTATTTTCGCTGATGATGTACCGATAGTGTTAAGTTGTACTCGAAATAAATTTATTTTGATTGCATTTTAGAATTTCTAGCCTAATTGAAATACCTAAATGTTGTTTAATTGTTGTACTTATTAGTTGTTAAATTCTAGGTAACTTTTAAGGGATCTCGTCATAGGGAGGCATTTATATATTCTAAAATATATTTAAATAGCTGTTGCCCGCGACTTCGTCCGCGTGGACAACTTAACATTACACATTCTTATGTATTACGTGTTACTAAATCCTAAAAGAAATCTATTAATTGGTTATGCATTAAAAATATTAATATACATAAAAAAACATACTATCCAATTGAGAACCTCCTTTTTTGAAGTCGGGTAAAAATTAGCGTTCCGGCGGCGGTTTCGCCCGTTGTACCACAGTTTTTTAGGTTTCCGTAGCCAAATGGCTAGACAGGGAACTCTTATGAATTCGTCATGTCTGTCTGTCTGTCTGTCCGTCCGTATGTCACAGCCACTTTATTCCGAAACTATAAGAACTTACTATTGAAACTTGGTAAGTGGATGTATTCTGTGAACCGCATTAAGATTTTCACACAAAAATAGAAAAAAAAACATTAAATTTTGGGGGTTCCCCATACTTAGAACTGAAACACAAATTTTTTTTTTCATCAAACCCATACGTGTGGATAGGTCTTCAAAAATGATATTGAGGTTTCTAATACCATTTTTTTCGAAACTAAATAGTTTGCGAGAGACACTTCCAAAGTAGTAAAATGTGTGTCCCTGTAACTTCTAAAATAAGAGAATGATAAAATTAAAAAAAATATATGATGTACATTGCTATGCAAACTCCCACCGAAAATTGGTTTGAAAGAGATCTAGTAAGTAGTTTTTTTTAATACGTCATAAATCGTAAACCACAATACTTACATTTATCATAAATTAAAAGATTATCATATAATCAATAAAAAATATATATTTTTTAATATTGTGCAAATTAAGTGATATTTCCTTCCCCCCCCCCCCTCCAATTTGTCCTTTCCATACCCTTTCCTTCTTTCCTTCTCCATCCCCTTCCCACAACGTTGAAAACCCTTTCCCCCACCCCTTCCCTCTCACTACTCCTACCTCTCCCCCTTCCCTTAACCCACCCCTTCCTACACCCTTTATTTACCACTGCCCCCTCACCTTTCCTCTCTTACCCTAATCCCTCTATTCTTTTCCATCCGACTTCCTTCCCCTCCTATTCCCTTCCTATGTTGCATATCCAATTAACTGTACAACAAAATGTCTGTCAAACTGCTGAACATAGGCCTTCCCCAATGAATGCCACAACGCCCTACAGATCCAGCCGCTTCCGGCCACCATCTTCAGATCGTCCATACACCTAGCGGCAGGGCGTCCCACCCTGCGCGTGGGACGTCGCGTCCCACTCTAGAACCCGTCTGCCCCAACGGCCGTTCGGTACTACGACAGATGTGACCTGCCATTTCAGCTTACTCATTCTTTCGGCTATGTCGGTCACCTTCGTTATTCATAGGATCTCCTCATTACGAATCATATCCCTCATGGAGACCCCGAGCATTGCCCTCTCTATAGCTCGCAGAGCCACTTGAATCTTGTGGATCAGGCCCACCATCAGTGTCCACGTCTCCGCGCTGTAATCATGACAGGCAGGACGCACTGATTAAAGATTTTTGTCTTTAAACATTGTGGAATAGGTGACGTAAAGACTTGACGCAGTTTTCCGAATACTGCCCACCCTAACTGGATTCTTCTGTCAGCTTTTGAAATTGATCCTACCCTAACCTAACCTAACCTAACTATATTGTCTGTCCTACGCAGACGTACTCCTGAACAGCTTCGATATTGACATTGTCGACGATCACCGGTCTAATACAGGGCCACTAATTATCGAATAGCGAACTTTTTGTATCCAGACTTGTGGAAATACCTGAAATACATCAGCTAAAATAAATCTATAAAACATTTCTGTCAAATTCTTGACCGACCAGTAATGTTGAACTACACTTTCATACAAATGATATGAAATGAGAGGTCAACTTGTATATCAGCATCCTGACATTTTATTGAGATATGACTTATACCAGTATGAGGCCCGAACTCAAAGCTATTAAACAGTGAAATCGCCGTCAAATTCTGTTCAGCAGTTTCCAAGATTAGCCCGTACATACATACAGACAGATAAGAAATTTTTTAATTATATTTTTGAACTCTACTGGTCTTCAGTAACGTCCGGGCAGTGAATTTTTTTTTAACTTTAATGTACAGATTCGCTTTTCTTTTGTTTTTTCTACTCTTTTATTATATGTATAGATTGTGTTAGTATTAGTAGCGGGAAGCTGAAATAAAAGCGACTTACTCGTCCAGTTTGTTCAAAACTGGACCTTGTTAAATTTTAGCTAAAGATACTATCACTTTGATAAGGATGTCAACTATAGTGTCAATCGCCGACTAGCTCTAGTTGTGTCGTATTTAAATGGAAGCCGTTTTTTTATAACGTGAATATTGAAATTCAGAAGGACCCAAAAATAAAAAACAAGGTCCTCAGCAAATAATTTATTAACTTTTATTAGTCAACGCCTGCTGAACTTGTTCAGTTACGACACAAACACTCGAGCCAATCTTATCTCAACAAGTTCCAATCCTCTCGGTATAGAAAAGTTCTCATCTTGAATTTTCGGACCAAAGATATTGTTGGTTCAATAATTATTATTTCACTAGTTGTGCCCGCGGCTTAGCTCGCGTGGGCTACAAACATTTTTATTTGTGTTAATCTACTTCCCCCTTTCCACCCGCCTTTGCTACCGCTCCCGCCCCCACTCTCGCCCCCTCCTAACTTGTCGCAATCTGAATTTCGCCGAGCATTATACTTCTTTAAGTGAGTTTTTGAAAACTATATATTTGTATAACTTTTTATTGAGTAAATCGATTGCGATGAAATAAAAACTAAACGTTACTTCAAATTAAGCCCTATGTTCTTCTGAAATATATCACAATTAGCTCAATAGTTACGTGATGCGTGCACAAACTAACTGACAAACATACAGACACGCGAAGTTTACGTTTTTATTTATTAGATAAAGTTAAAAATGAGGATTATTAATTAACGGATTGTTTTGGAAATATTATAGCTATGAAATATTTCTTACATCGTCTCTGCCTACCCCTCTGGGAGCATTATGTATGTATGTATGTGAACTATTTCTTTTCTGCCTTTAGGCAGAAGATACAATTTCTATTATTAATAAAAAAAATCCTAAGGGTTATGTAATATATAATATCGACAAACCAGATACACATATCTACGTCGAATGGTCTACGTTCCTATAAATTAAGAGATAGTCTTAAAACTTGTACTTCGTGACATAATCCTTAAAACATAGTGGTGAACGAGAATGTAGTTCAGAATATGAACTAGTTCATCTACGAGCCAGCACTAGAGCTAACACGCTTTATATTTGCGTCACCAAGTCGTGTTGGGTGGGTGCAGCTTGCATGATTATTGTTCTGAATTGTTTAATTTTGCAAATGAAACCATTTGTAACAATAATCAGATGGCGAGCAGAGCACTCTCTCGTCATCTTTCTCTCTCTCTCTCTACCACACCGGTATCCCATTTCAATAAAATCCATCCGGATTTTAAGCCACTGAGCCACAATCAGGGCCGGATTATCCATTAGGCAGTGTAGGCAACTGCCTGGGGGCCACGCATCGGCTAGGGGCCCTGTGCCCAGAGTCTTTATTGAAAATGTTTCTTAGAGTGAAAAGATGAGAAGGCGTCGGTGTTGACGTGGGCTTCGGGGTTGGAGTCGTGTCGGATTGAAAGTGAGCAGTCCACGCGTGCGGAGCATTGCATTGTGGTAGAAAAACTATATTTCAGGAAGTTAGAACACGGTAAAGGGGCCCCGATACGTGCATTGCCTAGGGGCCCCGATATGGTTAATACAATACACACTTCATACAAGCGAAGAGATTTAATTACCTACTACAACTACAGGCACACTTGTCCGTTCACGTTTGTGTGTGTGCGTAAATTACTGTAGGGCTGCTGTGTCGAGAGCATGCGAGTAAGGCGATCGAGAGACGACATAAATGCATAGGTATTTTAAGGAATCATCAGGTTATTTATGTCTCCACTGCAGGAGCACAACCCTCTCCCATCTGCCGGAAACAGACGGAGGATTTGGCCTACACTCCCCGCGCTGGCCAGACGGGTTGGGGAGGCCTGATTGATGTTTTATAATGTATTCCCTCAGTCGCCTTGTACGACATCCACGGGAAGAGTTGGAGTGGTCCTATTCTACTCTACCGGAAACCACACGGCAACACGGTATTTTAAGATTGTAATAGAATTAATGCATGCATTTTATGCCGTGTGGTTCCTGGCTTAGAATAGAGCGACCCCAAATCTTCCCGTGGGTGTCGTCAAGGCGAATAAGGAATGGCGCCAGAGACGGGCAGCAGCGTCCTCTTGTGTATATTAAGATCATTACTGCGATCACCAATCCGTTTGCCAAGCGTGGTGATTATGGCAAATCCCCCAATGGACAGCCCACAAAAAGTGTCATTCTACTGGGGAGGGTTATGTTCAGCAGTGGATATATCCTGATAATTATAAATAATTATATATTATGAATTTTATGGCCTCTGACATTTTGTACTGAAAGATGGATGATATAAAAATCATTAAATTATAATTTAAAACTGATTCTTTTTTGCTTCTGACATTTTTGACATTCTGTATGAGACATTTTAAATCTGTCATTTTTAAATTTACAATGGGCCCGATTCGGAAGGCACAACGTTAAAATTTGACAGCACTAAAACTGTAGCTATGCTTCTCTCACAGTATTATGAAGATAAAGACGAAACCAATTTTAGGGCTGTCAAATTTTAAATGTGTGTCTTCAGAATCGGGCCCAATATTGTATGCCCGTAATGAGTAAACTATTAATTAAAGCAACTTTCTGCCATAACATCTGCTGTATATGTGAACTTAGTAGTAAACAATAAATAATTTCTGATTTTGAGAGTGATTACGTTATACTCAATCACGCTTCAACCACTGGACGGATCGGAATAAAACTTGGCACATATCAAGGATCTCTATGTACTACTAGATGGAGAGTTTCAAACAATCGCTCTGTTCCACGCAAATAGCCACAACAACTCTTTCACATTCACAATGAAACTTTTGCAGTTACTACGCAGAACATTTAATTATTACTAAATATTGACGCTACGGTTAAGTAATGTCAATATTTAGTAAATAATTAAATGTTCTGGGTAGTAACTGCACAAGTTTCAAAGTGAATGTGAAAGAGTTGTGGCTACTTGCGTGGAACAGAGAGATTGTTTGGAACGCTCCATCTAGTAGTACATAGAGATCGATGGCACACATACTTATTATAGGTTAGGTCCTGGAATAGGACATAGGATAGTTTTTATCCCGAGAAAACATCTCATTCCTACGGGAAATACATAATAATTTGTGATGTTAAGTTGTCCACGCGGACGAAGTTAGCTAGTTTTCATATAAATGCCTTCATATAGCCTGAAAACAACACTTAACATATTTTCGATGTGGTTTCAATACGACCTCCATAAAGCGATTATCGCTGCATCTCTTGGCTGTGTTCCAACTGTGCACGATTCATCTAGCTTCACCTAGTCTGTCGGCTTCTTTATCCCTCTCCGATAGTCCATCGCGGGCTCAAGTTCTTGTTGAACAGTTTGTGAACTTGCTGACTGGATTGTCTTGTCTATTGGACTGAGAGCACTTGGATATATGGATTAGAAAAACGGCGGGGAAAACATCTACGAGAACTCTTGACTTTTGTTACTTTATTTGTTTACTAGCTGTGCCCTCGACTCCGCTGGCGTGGACTACACAATTACTGTTTCCCCCTCCCCTCCCCTCTGCTTTTCCCATATATATATATGTCGTAGGGTCCTGGTTCCGCCGAAAGTGTGGGCTCCCAAATTGAGTTTAATGCCGTTACAAAGTTAACACGTTTACTGACTTAAATGACACTACATGAAATTACACTACATCATCAAGTAACGATTTTAGAAGGCAGACGATCCGTCAGCGTAACGCCTGCGCACCGCACGCCTTCCATCGAAGACTGTCTCGGTTCTGCGTCTGCGCCAGTTATACCCGACGTTCCGTCAGCGCGTGCTCGCGAAGATAGCCGAACAAAGCCGAACGGTGCGCCGAACACGCGCTGTGCCTTCAAATTAGCTCCTCTTTTATTATTTCGCCGACATATACTCGTATATATGGGAAAATGAGAAAATCCATGAACCCCCCCCCCCCATCCGCTATCTCCCTCTTACCCACGCTCCAAACGTAGTTCTAACTCATCGCAGCAATCGCATAATGTTTTAGAAAACTAAAAATTCGCATAACTTTTAATTGAGTAAGTCGATTGCGACGAAATAAAGACAAAATGATTTGGCGTCAAATTATCGTGGTTAGATGTCAAATGCTTATCAGAATATGTCACGTGACCCGTCAGACTTTGTAGTTCGACGAATATTATTACTGTATAATTTCGAAGGCTATGCTGTTATGGACCTTTCAGACCTGCATCTCCTCACATATTCAGATGTATTACCTAATAACAAGCCATCTGTAAAATAGCAGGGGAATCATAAAATGAACGTCCAATATATTCAGAGCTGCGCAATGAGGGAGCAGGTGTTACCAACTGTCTGGTCGGCAGCAAAGTTCGATGCCCGAACTTTAGCACCCCTGGCACCGCACGTAGGTACGGTGAGCTACGTAATTGAATAGTATTATTTGCATAATACCCATTCGGTGAGGCTTAGTGGTTTCCGGGCGCAGAAAACTTTTCTGGCATTTTGACCGACTAATTAACTATATTTTATTATTATAGACATAGACATACTTTATTGATAACTTCCGTTACAGGTCAAATAAAAATTATACACAAGTTAAATAAAATCAAATTATAAAGGCAAATTAAACACAATTAAATATAAAAACATCAATAACTAACATAAATATAAAAATGTCAAATAAAATTCTTAAATTAAGTTAATGCGTTCTGAAAGAACTCTTCATAGCAATAAAATGCCTGCTTGACAGGCTAAAGAACGAAGGTGACCGACATAGTCAAAACGATCAGCAAGCTGACGTGGCAGTGGGCAGGCCATACTGTTGCAGAACCGACGGCCGTTGGGGCTGACAAGATCTGGAGTGGAGACTGCGGAAAGGCACGCGCTGGGTTCACTGGTGGACTCCACTGCTGGAAATAGTCTTCCCCAATGAACGCCACCACACCCGGTCCTCCGCCCTTCGCATCCAGCCGCTACCGGCCACCTTCTTTAGGTTGTCGGTCCACCTGGTGGCGGGACGTCCCACCTCACTCGTGCCAATCCGTGGTCTCCACTCCAGAACTCGTCTGCCCTGTCGGTTCTGCGTATAATATCGAGTCTTTAAAAATAAAATAAACATCGAAAAATGAAAGAAAATCAAGTCATAAATAATAATTATTTTAGTCGTAGGTAAATACCATAAAATGACATTGTTTTTCCAAAAACATTTTTGTTATTGGCCTCCGTTTTCCCTTGGGTATCAATTTTAAAGGGTCACATTAATGTGGGGCAGGTGGAGGAAATAAAATTGGGATAGTCCGATATAAGCAAGCATTCCGTCGATCAGGGTTGTCAGCTGTATTTTTTTAATTTTAGATTGATAAGAAATACAATACAATACAAAATTTATTTATTATCTCAACACAAAGATTAAGTACAATTACAATGTATAAAATTAAAATGAGTACAATTTATCTTTTGTGAGAGACTGGTGCCAAAAATAGGATGAACCTGTGAGATCAGGTCACCAGGCTCCCACCCCATGGAATTTTTGCGCATCACCCTGCCATACCAAGCAATTATATTAATAATTAATTACCTGATAAAAACAAAGTACTGCGCAAATTATTAATTTAGAACATAATTATTAATTTAGATGTGAGAGTATAATTTTTATAACATGCATTATGAAAAATTTATGTGTGTGTGTGTGTGAGTGTGTGTGTATGTTTAATACATCACATGTCTTACATAACTCACACATAATAAACCTCTTGGGTTTGTCCTATGTGCGGTCAGGCCGCTCGGTCACAGCGGGCCATGCTAGCGCTTGCTGTACATTATAAAGAAAGTTAAGTTAAATATAACAGTGCAGATTACAAAATCTAAGAAACCTTGAATTGTACTTATATAATAATCTATGTATATTTTTTGTTTGCCTCTACTGAAGGTAATTTTTTTTAATTACATGCTAAACTACGGAAAAGAGCGTCGGTGGATGGCGCAGGGGGAGGACGCGACCTTCAGGCCGGGACGTCCGAGCCTAGACTTGTACCAGTGGGTTATAATTCTTCCGAAACCGTGTGCTTCGTTACCAAGTCACAGACGTTCCACGTCACAAAACGGATACAAAAGATCAATTTGGCAACCCTATTAGGGATACGGTAGGTAATGGGATTTTTTTATGGTTTCCATTTTACGGTCCGAGCCTAGCTTTAGGATTTACAGCGGTACAAACTTATGTGTTACAGAGGTGCTTATTGATATTATATTGATTTTTACAACTCCATTTTGGTTTCTACATCTTGAGAAGTAGCTTCCCTAATAAACCCGGAAGGTTTATTAGGGAAGCGCCCTAATAAACCTTCCGGGTGCAGCACTTCCTTGAGTTGGGGACCTCTCACTTGCACAGAATCGTCGACCCCTTAATTTAAAGTTACATATAGAAAAAATAGTTTCTTGCCTCGAAGCTCAAATCAATCAATCATGACGATCGTTTCGATTTCTTTGCCAGTAGTGTCAATGTTGTAAGAAGTGCACTCATCAAGGACTTCGAATCGTGTGTCTAATTATTAGTTTGATAACAACTTAGTCTCAACATATATACTTTATTATTTATTAACGCGGCAATGGCGCCAGTGTGCTGGGGTCCATGCCGCACGGCCCAACCTTGGACGACGTCTAAATTATGTACATATATTTTTTGATTACGGTTTTATTTCCTTGTTACAAGATTATCTAGTTTAATTCATGTTTATAATTTAATTTTCAATCAATAAATGAATCTTTATTATTTGTAATTATTATATCAATTTTACCTAATACCTAAGTTTTTCCATCCATTTGTGAAAGCTTGTTATTGGCATATTGTTGCACAAGTTTAAGTTATATTTTGTTACTTAGGCTGTAAGCTTTCCAAATATAAATTAAATAAAATAAAAATAATGTAATAAATAATTTTGAGTAATTTAATTAATAATATGTTGTGTTCGTGAATAATAAAAAATATTCCTTTCTGTAAGTGAGTTAATAAAATAATGCGTAATGCTACTCCATTACTTCTTGTTCTGTTTCCATCTTGCAATTGTTTTGCGTTCACCTTCCCAAGTCTATTTATTCGCGATGAGTTTACGCTTGACCTCAGTCTCACCTGCTGCTAAGTGACGATGAGGCCTAAGGTGGAGCGCGCTTACCCAGAAGATGCATATTCACTCTTCCTTTAAAAAGATCCGAATTGTACTTGTCCGGATATGTCGAAGCTGGCTTCAGTTCCATTCCTTAGCAGTTCGCATTATGAACGAGGAAGCAAAACGCTTCATGCGAGAGCGTGGTATGTCTACTACATAAGGATGAAGTTCCTCACCACGCCTGGTAGTCCTGGGATGGAAGGGGGATGGGGGAGTTATGTTCCACCTGTTTACCTATTTCGATTACAAAGTTCCTTTCTATCAAAAAAGTGGATTGATCAGTTTTATATTTTGAAAGTATCTGTACGTAAAAGATAAGTGCAAAGTCTTAGACCGCCAAGTCCTTGTTAGAAGACAGTATCTTTTCACCTTACAAATAAAAACGTAAACGCGTGTCTGTACATTGAATATATATGCAAAAAAATTATTGTAGATCTAAGGATAAGTAACAGTAATATCATTAAGATCATTTATGGAATTTTTGTCTGTTTGTGCACGTAAAAACTACTGAACCAATTCTGATGGAGTCTGGATTGAGAGTAACGTTACGTATTTATTTCATCGCAAATCAGTTTTATATGTAGGTTAGATTAAGTTAGATGTTCATTTAAGTATGTCATTATTTATTATATTTGCAGAACTTTGTACATTTCCAAAGATTTTGTTCAGTGTTGTCTAATAAAAATAGTAGATTGTCATGTCGTGGACTATATATACTCAACAAAAAGTTGTGAGAATTTATAATGTCATGTCGTGGACTATAAACAAAAGTAATGAGAATTTATAATTATCAAAAACTCACATTACGTTAGTATCAACGATCTCTATGAACTACTAGATGGAGCGTTCCAAACAATCGCTCCGTTCCACGCAAATAGCCACAACTCTTTCACATTCAATTTGAAAATTGTGCAGTTACTACGCAGAACATTTAATTATTACTAAATATTGACGCTACGGTTAAATAATGTCAATATTTAGTAAATAATTAAATGTACTGAGTAGTAACTGCACAAGTTTCAAAGTGAATGTGAAAGAGTTGTGGCTACTTACGTGGAACAGAGCGATTGTTTGGAACGCTCCATCTAGTAGTACATAGAGATCGTTGGTTAGTATACACTATACAACAAATAATGTTACGTGAATTCTGATTGCGATGAGTTAGGACTACGTTTGGAGCGAAGGTAGGTGGCGGTGACGTTTGGTGCGCCAGCGGGGAATAATTCTATAGTCCACGTGAGCGGAACCGCGGGCATAGCTAGCTATCCTACTAATATTATAAATGCGAAAGTTTGGATATTTGGATGTTTGTAACTCAATCACGCTTTAACCACTGGACGGATCGTGATAAAACTTGGCACACATATATGTTAGGTCCTGGAATATTACATAGGATAGTTTTATCTCGAAAAAACATCCCATTCCTACGGGAAATACATAATAATTTGTGATGTTAAGTTGTCCACGCGGACGAAGTCGCGGGCAACAGCTAGTAGGTAATAACTAATACTAGTATAGATGGCGTACTCCCTAGGAAAGCTTGTGCAATGTCTCAAAAACTTACCTACAAAAACAATGCAAGCCAAATTGAATCCTATGCCTTTGAAAGAAAGATAATGTTAAACCGCTAAACCACGCACACATTGACATTTGTCCGCAATTCGCTCAGGGCTGGAATTATCCCGAAAAAACGTCCCATTCCTACGGGAAATACATAATAATTTGTGATGTTAAGTTGTCCACGCGGACGAAGTCGCGGGCAACAGCTAGTACTAAATATATAAAAGATACTACTCTCCTACCAAGGGTATGAGGTGTCCACAAAGTTGGTGATAATAATAACTTTGCTCTTATCCAAGTTAAGAGGGCACGCCCAGGTGTGAATTTAATACTAAAGTTTAGTGCGGATCACTAGCTTTTTGCGTTGGAAAGTTGGCCACGACTACCGATTTGTCTACTTCTTGGTGGGAAATCAATAAATATTTTCCCGAGGTAAAATCAACAGTAAAAATTAATCTAATAAATAAAATCGTAAACTTCGCGTGTCTGTACATTGAAGATATTTGCAAAAAAAAAATTGGGGGGTCTAAGGATAAGCAACAGAACACATTTCGATCATTTTTGAAATTTTTGTCTGTTTATCTGTTTGTCGGTTTGTCTGTTTATCTGTTTGTCTGTGAGTTTGTGCACGCATCACTTAAAAACTACTGATCGGACTTCGATGGACTTTTCACAGAAACATAGGGCTTAATTTGGTGTAACATATAGGCTTTATTTCATTGCAATCGGTGCAGTCAATCAAAAGTTATGCGAATTTATAGTTTCCGAAAACTCGCATACACTGCGTAGGGTGTAAATGCTCGACTGAATTCGTGAGCGGTAGCGGGAGCGGGTATGGTACCAGTGTGATTTGAGTGTTTGAAAATTCGCATAACTTTTGACTGAGTTACTCGATTACGATGAATTTGTGGTATACGTATGCAACAAAGTAATGGTGGTCGGAATTTGGATTGCGATGGATTAGTTAAGAGGACTATATTTGGAGAGACGAGGGTAAGAGGTTTGAGGGGAGGGTTGAGGGGAGAGCTGAGGGGAGGGTTGAGAGGAGGGTTGAGGGGTGAGTTGAGGATCTGGACCTGGACCTGGACCTGGGCCGGGACCTGGGCCGGGACCTGGACCTGGGCCTGGACCTGGATCTAGACCTGGACTTGGACCTGGATCTGGACCTGGCCTGGACCTGGACCTGGAACTGGACCTGGACTTAAAGTCTAAGTGGAAGTGGGATAGGGAGCGGAAGTGGGAATGGGAGCGGATCCTGTAGTCCACGCGAGCGGAGCCGCGGGCACAGCTAGTTACTAATAAAGTAACTTTGCCGTGTGGTTTCCGGTAGAGTAGAATAGGACCACTCCAACTCTTCCCGCGGATGTCGTACAAGGCGACTAAGGGAATACATTATAAAACATCAATCAGGCCTCCCCAACCCGGCTGGCCAGCGCGGGGAGTGAAGGCCAAATCCTCCGTCTGTCTCCGGCAGATGAGAGAGGGTTGTGCTCCTACAGTGGAGACAAAAATAACCTGATGATGAATGAATGAAAAGTAACTTAGTTATTGTACCTCATCATCAGCATGTCAGACTTTAGAAGTCCACTACTGGACATAGGCCTTCCCCAATGAACGCCACCTCACCCGGTTATGTACTTACGAGGGTCGAAAAATTCCGCCTCCATAACTAGGTTTTGTAACAGAAATTATCTTTCTTAGTATATTACTCGTAATTTAGCTTGGTTATATACGAGGGGTAAGTGAAATTAGTTATGGATCAAAGATATTTACCACTATAATATAGTAGTGTATGACAACTATGATATCCTACTAATATTATAAACGCGAAAGTTTGTAAGTATGGATGGATGTTTGTTACTCTTTCACGTAAAAACTACCGATTCGATTTTAATGAAACTTTACAATAATAGAGCTTATACATCAGAATAACACATAGGCTACAATTTATAAAGATATTGTGTGAATTGTCCAAAATATCAAGTAAGTAGGAAAAAATCTACCATGTGCGAGCTATTCTGGCGTGCGCCATAAAATTATAATTTTAACGTCATAATGTTAGTTATTTTCTACGACACGCTAATATAAGCTACTCGAAATACTAATCCTGCGCAGACGAAGTCACGGGCACCAGCTAGTTTACAATAGATTCATCCTGATATCACAGATAACTTATTTTGTTGGACAATGCCACTTTACCGTAGCTTAATTTAATAACATATCTGATGCGAAACATCGCTCATTGCCATTATTTCCAAAATACGCTTTAACGCCAGCCATGTGTAAAATATACTTGAAACAAAATGTAAACAAAACAATGGGCCCGATTCTGAAGGCACACATTTAAAATTTTACAGCGCTAAAATTGGTTTCGTCTCTATCTTCATAATACTGTGTGACAGGGATAGCAACAGCTTTAGTGCTGTCAAATTTTAATATTGTGCGTTCAGAATCGAGCCCAATGTCGTCATTTTGGCAGAGCCGAGAGAATTACAAATTCAGATTTTTGGATATGTGGAGCACAAATTCGAGTACAAATTTTGTACTATTACAGAATTTTGATATCTTTTGTAGTTTCCGAGATATAGCGTGGCCTGCTGTAGTGATGTCATTTTGGCAGAGCCACAAACAAACCCGAATATCTCGGAAACGGTAAGGGTTAGAGATCTGAATTTTAGATATGTGGAGGACAATTTCGAGTACAAATTTTGTACTATTACAGAATTTTTATATCTTTTGTAGTTTCCGAGATATAGCGTGGCCATGCTGTAGTGACGTCATTTTGGCAGAGCCACAAACAAACCCGAATATCTCGGAAACGGTAACCCTTGCCTGAATTTTGGATATGTGGAGGACAATTTCGAGTACCAATTTTGTACTATTACAGAATTTTGATATCTGTAGTGACGTCATTTTGGCAGAGCCATCTATATACCCCTATAACTTTTAAACGGCTGAAGTATAAATTCTAATTATCAAATACAAAATAGTACATTTCCAGGACAAATTTTCTGCATGGTCAGATTTCTAATCAGAGACTGTGGCTCTGCCAAAATGACGCAAGCGACTTAGCTTAGAGCTCTCAATGTCGCAAAAGGTTGAAATAAATGAGTATGAGTACCGCCTTAACAACCGATACATCACTAATAAAACGAAAATACTTATGCTTTTAATTAACTACTCCTTCGCACTGTTAGACAATACACGCAAGAAGGTGTCTAAGGCGCTCGACTTAGCGTTGTTATTACTCCGTACAGCGTGCGATGTGCGGGCGGCTTTTGAAGTGACACTCAGCCCGCAAAAATGTGTCTAATTCGATCGACTTAGCGTTGTTATTACTCGGTACAGAGCGCGAAGTGCGGGGGGCTTTTGACGTGGCACTCAGAGCGCAAAATGTGTCTAAGGCGATCGACTTAGCGTTGTTATTACTCCGTACAGCGTGCTATGTGCGGGCAACTTTTGACGTGACACTCAGCGCTCAAAATTGTGTCTAATTTGATCGACTTAGCGTTGTTATTACTCCGTACAGCGTGCGATGTGCGGGGGGCTTTTGACGTGGCACTCAGAGCGCAAAATGTGTCTAAGGCGATCGACTTAGCGTTGTTATTACTCCGTACAGCGTGCTATGTGCGGGCAACTTTTGACGTGACACTCAGGGCTCAAAATTGTGTCTAATTTGATCGACTTAGCGTTGTTATTACTCCGTACAGCGTGCGATGTGCGGGGGACTTTTCACATAACACTCAGCGCGCAAAAATATGTCTAAGGCGCTCGACTTAGCGTTGTTTTTTACTCTGAACAGCGCGGTAGGGACGTTCATGTGACGACGGCATGCCTTAACTATAAATCTCGCTACTGCATTTTTATTGCAGGGCGAATAAAGTCACGGGTAAAGCCAGTATCTATAAATTTGCCAGTATAATGCACCGTGATCTTAAGATTACCTCCACAACACAATGGAGCTGTTAACTGACTGCAAAGAGTAGTATTGTGTATTTAACAGCAGATAAGTGTATTGTAGGTGATATGTATAGTCTCCTTACTGCAGGCGAACTTAACTAGCGTACCCAGTACAATCGCTGACACAACTCTTAAAGAGCGTCCGTGAACCAAGTAGGTCCATTACAACCTTTTTGTTTTGTACGGTCAACCGTTTATTGTGCTATTTATGCTTTGCGGACTGTGCTTTTAATTAGGTTATATTTAGGTTTCTATCTACCAAAAAAAGCATTCTTTTGATATCTTAATTCCCGAAATATTATCTGTGTTTTATTTAACACTATATTAATAATTGGGCAAGTCGGTTGGGTAGAGACGGGTACGCATATTAAGGGTTTTGTACCATGCCACCATGCATTGTAAAGTTTCATTAAACTCAATTTAGTAGTTTTTACGTGAAAGAGTAACAAACATCCATCCATACTTACATTTGTGATAATTTAATACCAAGTGTATTATTAAATTTTTATTTCAATATTATATACCTCAGAAAAACGATTTTAACTCGTTTTTCTGAGTTATATACTGACATAGATAGTATGTTATATACTATGACATTATTTGAATTGCTGACATTGTAATTTATACATTATTTTATTTTATGACGATCCCTTTTACCGTACTAGAATGACATGTAAAATTGAATTTTTAAGATGTAAAAGTGAAATAAATAAATCTAATCTAATCTAATCTACAAACTTTCGCGTTTATAATATTAGTAGGATAGGATGTACATCCCATTAGTAGAAACGAAAATCTCATCGTGATACCTTTCTTTAATGTCCGTGAGAAATACCTACCCGTGACCTATATCGGCGTCAACCCTCGATAATTGTTAAAGCCCTGGCCAAATGGGGGCACCAAATTAGTTTAACCAATTTTGATATTTTATTGGTTCGCGTTTCACATCAGTGTAGAGTGACATACATACATAATGCTCACGCCTTGGTCCCAGAGGAGTAGGCAGAGACGATGTATCGCCACTTTGCGCAATCTAATGTCGCAAAGTGGCTTTCCTTCGCCCGCTTTTCGCGCCGTGATACTCCTTGACGTACGTACGTGACATATAAATAAATTTTACATACATGCACTTGTCTAATACCAAACTAGGATTATTTCCTGCGCTATGGGAATTAAAAAAGGATAGGACAATTTACAAATTCACTTGTGTGACACTGGACAGCGCAAAGTGACGATACATCGTCTTTGTCATTGTTGCAATCATATAATTATAAGGATGACTGTAAAAATCTATGAATCTGGTAATTTAATCTGGTAATAAACTATTTTAATTTGAATTTGCATAACTCTCCAATCCCCTCTCCAAAGATGATGCTTCATCTTTGCCCTTATGCATCTTTTGACGTGGCTGTGGAGGTACCTTGTACAAAGTTTGATCAAAATCGATGAGTTCGAGTAAGTCACTTTGTCTGTAATAACATGAATACTTAACTTAAAGTTAAGCACCCAAAGTCAAGTGGGTAACTCAAAAGAATCGATCGGCGAGTCCAAGCTTAACCCAGTTTATATCATCTTTGGCTTAACTAAGTTACGTTAGGGAGCTCTAGTGGGTGCAGTCGCCGAGAAAACTTTTAATTAGTTTGATAAATAAACATTTTTGTAGGATCGCTTTCACCTTTTTGTTACCTTGTTGAGTTTTTACTTAGACTTGAAGTAAGTTTTAAGAATAGGTTCCGAGTTTATTTTTTGTGTTTTATGTAATGTTCCAGAGATACCTTGATTTGGGATAACAATGGCCTAATTATTGAAATTCGGTTCAAATATACAACCAGTCGCTTAATTCCAGATTTTCCTTTTTTATTTAAAAAAAATTATATTTAAAATTAAGTTTTCTTAGTCTGCGCAGGTTATATTAGCGTGGCGTAAAAGAACTACTAACTTGATATTTTGGACAATTCACACAATATCTTTATAAATTGTAGCCTATGTGTTATTCTGATGTATTAGCTATATCATTGTAACGTTTCATTAAAATCCATTCAGTAGTTTTTACGTGAAAGAGTAACAAACATCCATCCATACTTACAAACTTTCGCGTTTATAATATTAGTAGGATAGGATAGGATATATAAGTAGGACAGTAGGATTCTGTGAGATTGGCAACGAAAAGATTAAATACTTTTGAAGCTGCCTTAGGAGAGTCGACACTTGATAATAATTAACAACTATGCCGTTCTTGCGGTAAGTTGTAGTACAGAGAAAGTTTCGATTTTCAGCAACCACAATGGCAATCCAAAACGATCGATTTGCGCAAGGCCGCTCTAAAAGTAGGGTGCTGTATTTACGAGCGCCGTTATCCAAAGTGTTTTGAGGACGCCCCTTAAAGATGGCACGGAAACCTAAGTCCATAGCACGTAACTTCAAATATGTACGTAACGCGAAAAAAAAGATTTATTGATACAAAACCATAAACTTATTATGTTGCTAGCTGTTGCCCGCGACTTCGTCCGCGTGGGCAACTTAACATCACAAATTATTATGTATTTCCCGTAGGAATGGGATGTCTTTTCGGGATGAAAACTATCCTATGTCCTATTCCAGGACCTAACCTGTATGTGTGCCAAGTTTCATTACGATCCGTCCTGTGGTTGAAGCGTGATTGATTAACAAACATCCAAATATCCAAACTTTCGCATTTATAATATAAGTAGGATTAGACTTTCGACAGTTTGGAGCGTTGAGGTGAAAGTTTGAGCACCAATAGAAAATTATAAATTGGTGATGTCTATTCTGTAAATTACACTTTCAATAAACAATTTGATATAATAATATATATACAGGTGGAACAAAAAAGTGTCACGATTCGATTCTTTCTTAACCAATATATCCAAATATTCAAACTTTCGCATTTATAATATAAGTAGGAAGTTCACATCGTAATTTACACTTTTGTCTCTAATGACATATATTTGTGTGTCACACTGCACAACACTGCAATATTTAATTCCTTCGTCTCCTTTGTTAGTGTAACTTCTAATTCATCATCATCATCATCATGTCAGCCTTTAGACGTCCACTGCTGGACATAGGCCTTCCCCAATGAACGCCACCACACCCAGTCCTCCGCCCTCCGCATCCAGCCGCTTCCGGCCAACTTCTAATTATTGAAAGTTTAATATCAGATATTCTATGGTTTGACTTTCCCCCTTCCTTACCGCATCATTCACCGAAGCCATTTAACTCTGTAGGTAAAAACCTTACAGTAGCTTAGGAAAATCAAATCAGTGATCCATCGTACCCTTTTTTAGCATTTATACCACTTGATTACGTTATACACAGACAGAACATTACACGTTTGTGTGTATGATGCTATTGTGTGTGTGTGTGTTAATGTCGCAGGCCAATCATAAAATCAGGCAGATCATGATGCGCCTAGCCACATCGTGATCTGGCGCCATTTCATGATGAGCCTGACCAACGCAACGCTTAGCCATATCGTGAAAAGGCTGATTTACACCAGGCATATATCGATCTGCCTTGCTAGCCGTTTAGATATATTATGATATATGATTAGACTGATCGAAAAATAGTTATAAAATACACCACCAGGCTGCGCTTTGTTTACGTTTGCGCGTCATTGCGTCTAACGATATACATTATTGAGGTTCAGGAAAAAATTGTGTACATATTTAACTAAAACATTCAATAAACTTATTACATACGATATGACTAAAGGTGGTTAAACAAATCGACAAACGACGAGTGGCGAACGATGGGCCCTGGGGGCCAATTCTACTAACGCATTTTCGCACAAAACGCAACTGAACTGCAGCTGAAACGCAGGTTTTAACACTATTCGTACTCCGCTGCGCACAACGTTCGTGCTTCAGCTGCGTTTTAGCCGCAGCTAACGTTTAAACAAACGTCAGACGTAGATGGAACGAACGTTTTTCTACATTTTGACAGTCGTCTCAGGTAAAAACGAAACGCATTGCTGTCAAAATAGCGTCTGTTAAAAACTGAAACTTAAACGTAACTTTTGTTTAAACGAACGATAAATGTTGAAAATAGTAGAATTGGCCCCCTGATATACGAGTAAGTCAGGCACATTATGAAATGTCGCCAGATCACGATGTGGCTAGGCGCATCATTATCTGCCTGACTTTATGATCGGCCTGCGACATTAGCACCATTAATATTAGTGCAGTTTAGAAGATTTTAGTGCATCTGACACTGAATGATACATTAGTTAACGGTAGGACAGGTTGCGATATCGTTTCTTAATCTATTATCATTTTAAATTAAAACCATAAATGGGCTCGATTCTGAAGGCACAACGTTAAAATTTGACAGCACTAAAACTGTTGCCATCTTTGTCACACAGTATTATGAAGATAAAGACGAAACCAATTCTAGAGCTGTCAAATTTTAAATGTGTGCCTTCAGAATCAGGCCCAAATATCGTTCTATACGTTATCGTTCTGCCTAAAATAAGATTCCCAACGTAACATTTTCCTAATACAGTACCACTGTGAATAGAGATATTCTGTTAACAGGTTTTGATTATATTTTTTGGCCTCAGTTTAGCTTTAGACCTAAATAGAAAGACATCCAATGGAACTAAAAACTCAACCATAAAAACCGTAACGCGCCCGGTTATGTCCTACCGCCGCTGTAACGCAGCGATATCTCGCTTCCAACTTATCGGAAGCTATTTATTCCGCTAAATGCGTCGGCGTTTGTCAATAGGGACAAACGGTTCATTTTCATTACAATTCCATCAGCTTGGCCTTGACTTGAACTGCAAATAGGGATCGGGGGAACAGGAGCATTATCAACATTAGCCTGTTTCATTCAAGCTGTAGACTAGCTCTTGGTCGTTTATGCATGCCTGGTACATTAATATCAGCCCATATAAGAGACGATTACGTCTTAGAACTGAGGGGCTAGACAAGATGACTTTTCTATTAGCGTTAACGCTAATGGAATAGAAAGATTTGTATGGGATTGACATAAGCTAACGAAATGTCACGTGACCTAGCGTTAAGCATTCTAAATTGGTAGCCAACGTTATTATCTTTCTATTCGATCAAACGAAACGCTCATGTCGAACGACAACCACCATACAAATGGTAGCCAAGTCGCACTTTTGACAAGCGTTTACGCTCACTGAGCTATTCGTTTGTACGCTACGAAGCGTTCGCTAAAACCCTGTAGAAAACGACACAAAATGGCGACTGTTTAATCAGCTGTGAAGTGTTGTGTTGTGTTTGTGCAAATCTCTTCAATTATTTTAGTAAAATGCATTCACTTAGACTGTTATGGGCTGCACGTAATGAAAATATGTGGCTCAGGCGCCAAACAAGAAATGTTTTTAGGCGGTGCTTGGAACAAATAGAAGCAATGCCGGACTTGTTATTTAGGGAGCGATTTCGGTTAAATAAGCGAACGTTTAAAGAGCTTTGCCTCGATTTACGTATTCACACCTCATTGAGAGGAACTAAAGAAATTCCTCTGGAAGTAAAGGTAAATATATTTATATCTGTACTGTACTACACGCTACTACAATCTGTATATGAGTGAAACAAATACCATGCATGGTTAACTTATTTATTTATCATTTTTCTAGGTTCTTTGTGGCCTTAGTTTCTTGGCCACAGGGTCTTACCAGAGGATTGTGGGTGTCACGCAACATTTGCCGCAGCGAACAACGAGTCGTTGCATTAGGCAATTTGTGGAGGCGCTCACTAATGATAGGATATTATGTAAATGGATAGTGTTCCCTCAAGATCAAGCAGAAAGATCAAGAATAAGACAAGAGTAAGTGATCCATCAAATTATTATTAAATATTATATTTTATCAATCGCATTTTCACAAAAAAAAATTGATTTACAGGTTCCAAAGAAGATTTCATTTGCCGGGTGTAATAGGGTGCATTGATTGTACCCATATAGCGCTCGTGAAACCAGTTGAAGATGAACATCTTTTTTATAATAGGAAAGGATACCACTCACTTAATGTACAAATGGTAAGTTATAGCCTGTTATATAGGTATTTCATGAGTTAATAAAAAATGATATGTCTCCCAATACAGAATAGCATTTGAAACCTTAATTATTTGTTTATATCTTTTAGGAATTGTATTATTTAATTAATTAGACACACTGGCAAACAAAGGTTAAATTAATACTGTTACCTGAATGGTGTGCTAATTGGTTAACTTAATATTGTCTTTTTGATAAAAATTTAAATGGCTTATGTAACAATATAACATAATAACTCTAACAATATAATATAATAACTCTATTTTTATGTGAATTTACAGATTTGTGATCACACTTTGAAAATTTTGAATGTTAATTCAAAATATGGTGGAGCCACACATGATTCTTTTATATGGTCATCTAGCCAAGTTGAACCGTACATGCGTGAACTTCATCATAATGGTGAACAAACTTGGCTATTAGGTAAGCAACACTATTGATATTCATCATCAATAATCATCATCCATCACTTGTATATTTTACACTTTCACTCATAAGTATTATACAAAACTTTATTCTTAATTGCATAGTTACAATTGTTAGAAGTTAAAATAGTGCAATTTAGGCGGTCTTGTCGCTTTAAGCGATTTCTTTCAGACAATCTATTATATTTTCTAAAATGTAATAACCATTTTTTTTATTGTTTTAGGTGATTCTGGATACCCACAGAGGCCTTGGCTAATGACGCCTATTTTAAATGCTGTAAGTTCTCGAGAAGAGGTATATACCAGGCGTCACATTCAGGCCAGAAATTGTATTGAGCGTTGCTTTGGCTTGCTAAAGGCTCGTTGGAGGTGTTTGCTTAAGCACAGAACCCTTCATTATCATCCTCATGTTGCCAGCAAAATAGTACTTGCGTGTTGTGTACTGCATAACATTGCATTAAATGATCGCTTACCACCACCAAGTGATATGGCTGAGCAACACGATGATGGTGATGATAATATTGGTATACATGCTGGCCCCTCTACTCCTAGTAGCCAAGACGAGCTGATGCGTGGCAGAGCAATGCTCAGTTGCTTAATAAATAGGATGTAAGATACTGATTTTAATTTATAATGGTTCTATTGTAATTTTAGAGGTTCTCTTGTAAATAAAATAAATGAAAGATGTTGATAATTTCTATATGGAAAAAATATATCTATAATTTTTGTATATAAAGTGTTTGTCTTATTATAAAGTAAACAAAAAAATAAATATTAACCTGTTTAAACTTAACAATACTTAGAAACTACACATGAACTTTGGAAAGGGATTTGGCTAACTATTCTATCTGCTTTTATTCAGTTTCTGGGAGAATTTCTGTTGATGGTAACCTAGTCCATCTCTGTTCTGTCAATGTGTCCAGAAATCTCTGAGCAATTACACCTAACCGATGCAGCAGCTGGTTGTGCTCGCGAGCCACCTCAATGCTTTGAGACTCCAGTCGGAGCCTCTCAACTTCCTGCTCATGCAGGTGTCTTTCTCGCGTCTCCTCCAGTTGAAGGCGGCGCTGCTCGACGGCTACAAACTCACTGGTCGCTCGCTCAAACGGGTTTTGTCCGCGAGTCCTGCGCATCCTCAGTAATCGGCGCGGTGTGGTGGCCGTGGAGCGCGGGGAGTCTGCTGCCTGTCCACGTCGAGTGCTTCGTGCAGGAGGAGTTCGTGGAGGAGGCGGTGGCGTGTCTGGAGCTAGTGGCGGGGGTATTGATGTTGGTGGTGAATGTATAGGTGGATCTACTGTAAAACAATCAAAGTCATGTTTAGTATACTTATATAGACATAGATTCTAATAAGGATTAACCGGGCCGCATCTGTCGCGGAATTGACGGGCGTTGGGAGGACGAGTTTTGCAGTGGAGACCGCGGATCAGAACGTGCAGGGGACGCCCCGCCACCAGATGGACCAACAACCTGAAGAAGAAGGGAAGAGGCTGGACGTGGAGGACCAGGTGTGGTGGCTTTTATTGGGGAAGGCCTATGTCCAGTAGTGGACGTCTAGAGAAGATATAATTCAGCTATAATAATACAGTTACATATTAAGTATATACATATCCTACATACACTTGTCTAATCCCAAATTAGGATTTTCTCCTTTGCGATGGAAATTAAACAAGGATTGAACAATTCACAAATATAACATCCAGACCGCGATTAGCTTGTACAAAGCTGTCATCCCCAGTGGGAATCGGACCCACGACTTCTGGCGTTCGAGTCCAATGACCAAACAACGAGGTTAAATATTTTTTTTATTTAATAAATTTATTTTAATGTACTGTTACCTTGAGGGACCTCCAAAGCAAGTTGGACTTCATTTTCTGCACTTTGGGCTGGTTCTTCGGTTGGTTGTGATCTCTGCAATAACATTTTTACTGTTATGAATATTGAAAGAGGGGCTATGAAGAGAATTATGTGTATTATATTTATAAATAACTGACAATGAGTATGTAGCTTAACAGTGAAAAGTCTTCAGCGTCTAAATGGGTTCATTTGCAATGATAGTCTGTGTAGAAGTGAAATACGTATTTTGTAATATGTAAATAGTTATGAAAGAATGGATATTGCTTTTTCTATCACTATAAACTAATTCAATTATGATTGATACCTAAGTTCGAAAAAGATGTATGACAAGTTAGTTTTATGTTATAATGTATAAACACCCTGACCAACTGATGTAATCATAAAGACTGAAGGATAAGATGCATAGCTTATCTATACTAACATTAAATCCTTGCTCTTGGATGCCAGCTTGGCCAACCACAGCACGCAGTCCTATGATTGCCACCACTCTCTCTTCCAAAGCAGTTAGAGTTACTCGGTTGCTCGGGCCACCACCAGTACCACTCGCGTGTCTTTGAATAACCAATGATTTTTTTTTGGTTTTGGTTTTCCAGTCCGCCCAAACCTAAATTGATGCAGTTGGTTAAAAGCAGTGTCAAAAAGTGATGATTCTAAAATATGAATTAGTGTGGGTGAAAGCTTTACAATCATTCATGCTTGGTAAATAGTTAATCTTACTTTTTTCCATTTATCATGTGACTTTTCAACACCACCACCTATTGAATTTAATAAGCTTGTCAACTCTTGCCACAACCGATCTCCTCTCAACCGACCTTGAGCACCTGGCTGGGGTCTAGAGAGGTCACCATGCCTGTATATAAACAAATTTCTCTCTTGCTTATGTTGAACACGTCATTGTTTATTTTATGCCGGAGTCAAGTACCAGTACATTTGAATCAAATATTATAATTTCTATATAGAATACCTTTCCATGAACTCTACAAGAGCTGAGAATTGTTCTGGACTGGCTCTCAACCTCGGTTCCATTGCTGAAAAGATGCAGAAAAGACTTTGAAATTAAAATTATAACATTGATAAAGCTTATAAACTTTTGTATGAAATACACATTTGTGTGACTAAAATATAACTTAAAAAGGCTGATTCAAATTAATAAATTATATTTCGGATACTTACCACTCTAAAATCGAAGATAAATCCACAGTAAATAAAACTTTTTCAAATCTGGCACCACTTTGCACTTTCGTACTTTCAGAGTTCGCGCGACAAATGCACTGAACGTCAAACTCAACTGACGTTTACAAACGAAACCATAGACAAAATTCTGATTTTTATCGAACGATCGAATAGAATGAGCGTTCGCTAAGTTCTTGTCACGTTGGCTACCAATTAATTAACGCTAACGCCAAAGCGTTAGCGTTTGTAGAAAAGGAATCGCTTCGGAACGTTTGGCACTTGGCTAGGCCCTCTGGACTGGCTAGGAAATCTCTTGTTTCTTTTTTTAATTCCTTACGAGCTCTTAGTAGTTTATGCATGCCTGGTATTAGTCCTTAGAAAAGGCGACGGCGTCTTAGAACTGGAGTGCTAGAAAAAAGCTCTTGTAATAGTTTATGCATGCCTGGTATTGCCTGGTACTCTAGTATCAGATAAGAGGCAACGGCGTCATAAAACTGGACGGCTAGGAAAAAAAGCTCTAGAATCCTTTTTAATTCCTTACGAGCTCTTAGGTGTTTATGCATGCCTAGTACTCCAGTATCAACCCGTATAGGCGACAGTGTCTTAAAACCTGACGAGAGCCTCTTAATTCCTTCCAAATTCCTGCGGTTCTTAAAATAAACTCCACAGGTTCACCCATATAACAAAACAACGTGTTATCAGGCAACGGTTATAGAATTATTAGCTAAGAGACAGACAGTACAACAGACGAATAACCTGTTTATACTAAGACAGGTAACGTGGCGAGGTCTTCCTCACCAATTTTAATGAAACTTGGTAACATAATATATGTTGCTGTGACAAATTTATTAATTTTAGAATTCATACTAATCAATTTGGTATTAAATCTACTTAGATCAACATCATAACTACATCAATTTACCATTCAAAGCTAAAATAAATAACTAAAAATAGCTTTTTTCTGATTTTTATGAAATTACATTACAATTACTATAACATTAATGTATTTCATTATTTACATTAGGTATTTAATTTGTGTCTTTATGATGTCGTTTCCATTAGATTGTTATTATATTGTACTAGCTGTGCCCACGGCTCCGCTGGCGTGGACTACAGAATTCGCTCTCCTTCGCACTTCCACTCCCGCTCCCCCTACCACTCCAGCTCCAAACTCTGAATAGTACCGAACATTAAAATCCGAGCTTACTCGTTAAGCCCTATTTTTCTGTGAAAAGTCCATCACGATCGGTTCAGTAGTTTTTAAGTGATGCGCGCACAAACAAAGAGATAATCAGACAAACAGACAAAAATTCCAAAAATGATCGAAATGTGTTCTATTACCTATCCTTAGACCCTCTAATTTTGCAAATATCTTCAATGTACAGACATGCCAAGTTTACGATTTTATTTATTAGATTGCGCCACCGTAATTTGTTTATGGGGCGAAGACGTGGAATAATCTGTCACATAAAGAACAAATTAATATACATTTCTTGAAACATTCAGTGAATTCAAAACGTGTTTATGTTGTTGTTTTTATTCATAAACAAATAGGTTTAAATATAAGACATCAATGACACTTCGCCAGGTTCCATTATCAGAATGTTATTTTAGTACAAATCTCCAGACAAATGTTTTCTCCTACCCATGAATAACATCTACCTAACCCTCCTGTTTTTCTCCGCGAAGGTTTTCCACAAAAATTAAGGCTAAAAGCTTTCCTAGCTTAAAAGGAAAGTGAATTTGTTTCGGCCTCAGACTGACGGCTTAGGCAAGGTTCTTTAGCGAATAACTTGAATTAATGGTGAGGTAACTAGCCATACCTAAACTTTGATGCTTGTATCATCTTATAAAAAAAAAACTCCACACCCATCGACAAGAAATTTGTGTGGTCTGGTTTTAGTAAATTACTTGAAGATATGTTTTAATTCAGACGGTGGAGCTTTCCAAACTTTAGATCTGCTGGTACCTCAGAAGTGAACATATCTATAATAATAATAATAATTTATTTCGTTTTTCATAACAACTCTTACAAGTCATAATACCTACAATTAGTACATAAAGTATTTCAGAAACTAACAGATACATCTAGACCTCACACTAGGGTGCCCTGTGTTGTGCGGCTAGATTGGTGTGTATGTTTGGTTATGTGTGGGGGGGGGGGGGGGTGTATTTATATATATGTATATGTAATATTATATAATACAGTATTATGTACTACATATCATATTTATATCATGTTCATGGTGCAAGTATTTGTTTAGACATCCGTTACCAATCTAGGAACATTTATTCTCTCATTAGCTTTAGAATTTTGCTTTTTAATATCTTTGCTTTTACTTAAATTAATATTCCCTTTGATACAGTATTTGATAATATTCCAAAATAGTCGAACACAAAAATAATACATATCACTATAAGTTATACATATCACGTTAAGTTATTTCATGGTTGAGGTAATTCAGTAATTACGAATCACCAGTAATCAATTTAGTATAGCCTTACACGACGTTTGTTTCTTTCTTTTATAGATTTTTACAACAATGTTTTACAACAACATTTTAAAATGTATTCCTCTATTATTCCATGTAGTTTATTCAGTCTCCGGAATAAGATTCCATAATCCACCAACGTTGACACCTGATGTCTTTAAAATAAGTGAGAAAGACAGCAGGTTAGTTTTTGAAAAACTAAAAGGAAACGAAGAAAGGGATTTTATAGAAGATATTGAGAGGAGTGGTTTTGAAAACCAAGTTGCTGTTTTAAAAGGCATAAGAGAACAGAAGATTGATTATAAGTTTAAAGAATTTCGTGACGATATGGCTTACAGGACTCCTATCAAAAAAATATTGGACAAATATAACAATAATAATAAACAGCAAGGTCTAAAAAGGATATTGTTAAAAAGAGTTGTACCTCATGGATTTAAATCACCACATTACGAATATGATTACCATTTTAAAACACTGTACAGACCTATAGCAAGAGTACATAAAAAGCGTATAATAAAAGACGATTATGATACCAGGCATGGTACTAAAAATTATAATAACAATGAATTACATACTAATTTCAATGATAATCATCAATCTCGACAAAACACGAAACTGAGTACTGAAGCAGCACATCAGTTTGTTGATAGTTTTGAAAACATTGACGAGAACAGAGTATTCGTTAAAAAGATTGGTAATAGCTTTCAGCTTGATAAAAATTTCAACGATAACCATTTGCTTGACCTTTTCCAACTCGAATCAGGTGAACAAGGTACACCAGTTGTAAATGAAAGGCTGGCAAATCAAATTGCATCTCGAGATGAGACCAGATCTGGTAAGAATAAGGAGCAAAAAGTATTTCTTATAACGTCAGGGAACAAAGATGTCGATACTGAATACAGTGATCATTTGCTAGACCCATTTAACCCGGAAACAGCAAAAGACAAGAACATACGAGGAAACATACCACATCAGCATACTGATGATGTTAAAGCTGAAATATTGGATATTGTAAAAAGGATTATACATCTCTCCGAAACTGTGAAATCACCTCAATTAAAGCAGAAAGTTTACGATACAGTTCTGGGGATATTGCAGGATAATGAAGGTATGTTTTTTACGAAGTATCAGACGGATTGCAAGTGGTTACGGTCGTCCATAAACCTGCAGTTCAAAGGTCACTAGTGCGCTGAGAACCTGCGGACTATGTTAGATGCCCCGTAATGTGCCTGTCACTGCACTGGCATCCTACACATCAAACTGGAACACACCAATGCTAGCATTGCTGAATAGGTAGGATTGGTATGAGCCGCATTGGCCTACGATTTAAAATAAACAATGAATTCTGAATAATTATTCACGCAGATTTATGTTGTCTTATCTGTTTAACTTTTAATTTCTTGGGTCATGTTAATTTGGCATTTTGAAAGCGTAGAACAGCCAGCAGGTCTCCTGACTGCAGGTCTACTCCATAAGCTTACGCAATAGGCTCCCAGATCGCAAAAGGGCTCCCCTCTATTATTGCGAAAAAGTGATGGAAGAAGTAATTAAATATTTATATACTAGGTGTTAATGATTGTAAATATTTTTTCAGTAACTCAGTATCACATTTAGAAACCATTGGTGAAAAGAAAATTATTTTTGGTTTTTTCATTCAAAAAATTTGGGGCAAAATGCGATATTTTTCAAACGTATGTTCACTAGGGGAACGGAAGATAGCGGGAGGTGTGGCAGAGAGCGCGGCGCGGCCGGTCATCGAACTCCGCGCGCGCGGTCTTATTGTCCATAAAGTCTCATGTTTTACGGAAAACTTGGAAGCGTCATAACTTTATTTTTTGACTTAACTGAAAAAAGACCGAAATCATTTTTTTTTAATTACAGAGCATTTATTTTTATTTTCAAAATATTTACAGACATTTTCTTATCATCTTATATCATATATCGTTTCATTTATTTATTTATATAATAAACAGATAGCCATCATTCGACATGGGGAAATATCGTTTCGATGTCGATCTGAGATATTATATTTATCTGCCCAGCGACCCAGAAATCACAAGTATCTGTTTCAAACAGCTCTATCCTATATCTATGTTAAAAGGGTTGAGGATCGGTAACTATGAAAATGAAGACAACTTCGGTGGCTGGGGCGGCGAGGGCGAAGGAGGTGGCGGTGGCGACGCCGTCGATGGCAACGTGATAGAGGTTGAAGAGAAACCCATCATAAAGGGACCATTTCACCAACATTTTAATTATTGGACGGTGAGTCTTTATATTATAGGCACTAGTGGTTCGCGTGTGCGCCGCGGGCCGCAAGCGGCCCGCAGAGGGCTGTGTGTGCACCTTTTGTTTGTAGGGCAGCTCCACTTTAAAATTTAAACTTGTAAAACGGTGTCTTTGTAGGGGTTTGATGTTGAAATTATTCCACGCCCGGGTGGGAGCACTGGAGAGCCGGGGGTACAAACTTTTTGGTGAGGCTGTATGGGTTCGGTGGCTGTGCCTCGATTTCAGGAAAAAATACTACTTTCAAAAAATAGTTCACTTCGGTCATGTTGAAAGAACTCCCAAAACCAGGGTTGCATGGATCAGGTTTTATAGGCACAGATTACTTAATAGTTACTACGTAACAGATACATCACTTCCTAGTAAAACGAGAATACCTATGCTTTTAATCACCAACTTATAAATAAAATAAAAATAGCCTTTATTACTTGCATAGTAGATTTTAAGATTTATCGCTAAATCGGTTGGTTGTTAGCATCAACAACCTCGTGGTCCCGGTCAGGCTGTCCCAGGACATAGGCCTCCTCCAGATGTCGCCGTTGGCAACGCTGCTTGGACGCTCTGCGCCATCCACCAGGCAGGTCGTCTTCCCATCTTTTTGTTGGTCTTCCTTTTCGCCTTTTTCCATCTCTGAGGTACCACTCAGTAATGTCCTTGGTCCATTTATCTTTAGTCGTCCTCATCACCAACTTACTGTTAGTCCATACAGGCGAAAAGGTGTCTAAGGCGCTCGACTTAGCATTGTTATTACTCCGCACGGGCGTGGGGAGGGCGACAACCACGCCAGCCGGGTTGGTCCGAAAGTGTAGATACTTATCGCGGTCGAGTGTCGAGTAGGTACAAACTGCATTTGATGCAACGATCTCTATGTACCTACTACTAGATGGAGCGTTCCAAACGATCTCTCTGTACCACGCAACTCTGTTAATATCACAATGAAACTTGTACAGTTACTACGCAGGGCATTTAATTATTACTAAATATTAACGCTACGGGTAAATAGCGTCAATATTTAGTAAATAATCTAGCATTTGCATGCATTAGCACAAGTTTCAAAGTAAATGTGAACGAGTTGCGGCTCCCGGAGCCGCAGTTACGTGGAACAGCGATTGATTGGAACGCTCCATCTAGTAAGTAGTACATAGAGATCGTTGGTTTGATGCAATTTCTACCCCATGTTAATGTTCTGTGGTTAATACATACCACCACTCACCCCATATCACCATACTCCCAAATGGCACAGCCAATCTTATGTTCTTGTGAATTCAATTTCAGTATCTCAAAGGGATTCATGAGAGTGAATGCCCTGGGCAGCAGGTAAAGATCGGCAACGTGTGCAGCTGGACTCCTCCACACTGACCTGGATGGTTCCACATCTCTTAAGGATTGGAAGGTGGAAAACAGGGAATTAGGACACACAAACTTTAGCAGTAACGTCTACAATTTCACAATAAAAAATTTTTTGCTGCTTTCGAGAAACTTGTTAAATATGAAGTCTGAATTACCTCCCAACTAGCACACCAGCGAAATATGCAGATATAAGCTGTATAATAAAATAGCTCCACAGTGGGGGTATATCGGTGTTAGGTGCACTAACACCAATATACCGCCGCTATGGAGCTATTAAGCTGTAAAAAGGCTGTATATTTCTCCAGTGTGCTAGTAGGGCTGTACATTAAAACACTACTTGTACCTAAACTTCACTGTCTGGAGTAGCTCAAAGTTAAAATGTCAGCGGTTGAACTCCTGGACCTGGTCCTGGGCCTGGACCTGGATTTAAAGTCTGAGTGGAAGTGGGATAGGGAGCAGAAGTGGGAATGGGAGCGGATCCTGTAGAGCGGAGCCGCGGGCACAGATAGTTATTACTAAATATTGAAGCTACGGGTAAATAGCGTCAATATTTAGTAAATGATCTAGCATTTGCATGCATTAGCAGAAGTTCTGGAGTAGCTCAAAGTTAAAACGTCAACGGTTTAACTGAATAATATGGTAACAGATGTCAGTGGTGGTGGCAGCCATAACGGAAACAGTGCTAAGTTATTTAGTTTTGGGTTTATTCCGTAGCGGTGCCCGCGGCTCTGCTTGCGTGAACTACAGGATCCGCTACCCTTTCCACTTCTGCTACCCTTTCCACTTCCGCTCCCTATCCCACTTTCACTCTCAATCCCACTCCCGCTCCCGCTCATGCTCAGCTCCAAACGTACCCAAACTACGTGACCCATTTTTTACCCCCCTTCAGTGACCACCCGTAATGTATGCCAACTAATTCCGTTTTTGGTACTACTAAGAAATATAAATTAGAATAATACTGTTTTAACAGCTGTTGATTTAAATAAATAAGTGTCCTTTGCACTTCTGCGGCTGTCGGGCTTCTCTACGGGAAGCCACGTGGGCAGGTCAAAGGTTATGGTGATGTCCTGTGACCTGAGCGACTCTCCCTCGGTGCTCTAGCGGCACAACCCACAGCCTTACTCCGTTAAAGCGTGCTCTCCGTTTGTATTCGTCCTACACACTTGACGTTGACAGAATAACGACCTCTGTGGCGCTGGTAGTAAGACCGGTAGTAACACGGGTAACGAAGGGGCGGAACGGGTAGCTCTCGGACTGCCACGCCGGAGGTTGCTGGTTCGAATCCCGCTAGGGGCCAATGTTCGTATGATAAATATGAATGTTTGTACCCAAGTCTTGGATGTTTATATATTTATTTAAGTATGTGTATCCGTTATCTAGTAACCATATCACAGGCTCTGCCTAGTTTGGGACTGGATAATTGGTGTGAATGTCTGAGATATGTATTATTTACTAGCTGTGCCCGCGGCTCCGCTCGCGTGAACTACAGAATCGCTCCCATTCCCACTCCCGCTTCCGCTTCCGCTCCAGTCCCGCTCCCGCTTTCGCTTCTGCTTCCGCTCCCACACCCACTCCCCTTTTCCCACGCCCACGCCCACTCCCACTCTAATTCCCACTCGCAGCTCCAAATGTAATCCAAACTCATCGCAATCTGAATAGTACGGAAATACTATTATTTGCAATATATTGCATACTAACGTTACCTACTAATGTATTTGAAAACTAAAAATGTCTATAACTTTTGATTGAGTTAGCTGATTGCCATGAAATAAAGACTAAATGTTAAGTTAAGCCCCATGTTTTTGTGAAAAGTCCATTAAAATCCGTTCAGTAGTTTTTAAGTGATGCGTGCACAAACTCACAGACATACAGACAATAATTTCAAAAATGATCAAATATGTTCTGTTGCTTATCCTTAGACCCCCCAATTTTTTTTTTGCAAATATCAACAATGTACAGACACGCGATGTTTACGATTTTATTTATTAGATTATTATTAACTAGCTGTTGCCCGCGACTTCGTCAGCGTGGACAACTTAACATTACACATTCTTATGTATTACGTGTTACTAAATCCTAAAAGAAATCTATTAATCTGGTTATGCATTAAAAATATTAATATACATAAAAAAAACATACTATCCAATTGAGAACCTCCTTTTTTGAAGTCGGGTAAAAATTAGCGTTCCGGCGGCGGTTTCGCCCGTTGGACCACAGTTTTTTAGGTTTCCGTAGCCAAATGGCAAAAAACGGAACCCTTATGGATTCGTCATGTCTGTCTGTCTGTCTGTCTGTCTGTCCGTCCGTATGTCACAGCCACTTTATTCCGAAACTATAAGAACTTACTATTGAAACTTGGTAAGTGGATGTATTCTGTGAACCGCATTAAGATTTTCACACAAAAATAGAAAAAAAAACATTAAATTTTGGGGGTTCCCCATACTTAGAACTGAAACTCAAATTTTTTTTTCATTACACCCATACGTGCGGATAGGTCTTAAAAAATGATATTGAGGTTTCTAATATCATTTTTTTC
Source organism: Esperia sulphurella (assembly GCA_947086405.1). NCBI lineage: Eukaryota > Metazoa > Arthropoda > Insecta > Lepidoptera > Oecophoridae > Esperia > Esperia sulphurella. Next base: position 2,093,517 of record OX352278.1, on the reverse strand, counting down.
TAAACTGAATAGTTTGCGCGAGAGACACTTCCAAAGTGGTAAAATGTGTCCATCCTTTCTGTGTTCATTCTTTTCCATCCGACTTCCTTCCCCTCCTATTCCCTTCCTATGTTGCATATCCAATTAACTGTACAACAAAATGTCTGTCAAACTGCTGGACATGCCTTCCCCAATGAATGCCACAACGCCCTACAGATCCAGCCGCTTCCGGCCACCATCTTCAGGTCGTCCATACACCTGGCGGCAGGGCGTCCCACCCTGCGCATGGGACGTCGCGTCCCACTCTAGAAGCCGTCTGCCCCAACGGCCGTTCGGTACTACGACAGATGTGACCTGCCATTTCAGCTTACTAATTCTTTCGGCTATGTCGGTCACCTTCGTTATTCATAGGATCTCCTCATTACGAATCATATCCCTCATAGAGACCCCGAGCATTGCCCTCTCTATAGCTCGCAGAGCCACTTGAATCTTGTGGATCAGGGGGCCAATTCTACTATTTCCAACATTTATCGTTCGTTTAAACAACAGTTACGTTTAAGTTACAGTCAAACTCCTTTCTAAACTCAAATTGACATTCTACTCATTGTTTTACTTGAAACGATAACCGACGCAAGACGAAGCGCAGACGGAACGCACACGTTACTCAGCTATTAGGGACGAACCTAGTATTTTTGTAAGTATTCGTTACTCGATTCTCGATTGTGCGAATTTACCATAGATACGACATTATTTTTCTCGAAAGCGCGCGAAATGTTCGCGTTTAAAGTACATGTTGTATTATTGTTATTGATTATAAATTTTCGCATATGTTTCTTTTTGTTCATTGTATATCCATAAAAATGTAAGTTTATATTGTTTTAATTCTTATTGTATCATTTATTAGTTAAATTAAATTAAAATTAAAAATTGTCTATTGTTATCCTTATAAATAAAAACCTAAACAATAATACACAGAAATTTTAAATTATGTACTAAAGTAACGTCTGAACTGCGTGTGTGAAAAAGTACCTTCCTACCAACTTTTTAAAAAACGGTATTTTGACAGCGTAGCGTTCCGTTTTTACCTGAGACAACTGTCAAAATGTACAAAAAACATTAGCAGAATACGAAGTCACGGAACGTTCGTTTCATCAACGTCTGGAGTTTGTTTAAACGTTAGCTACGGCTGAAACGCAGCTGAAGTACAAACGTTGTGCGCAGCGGAATATGTAAAGTGTTAAAACCTGCGTTTCAGCTGCAGTTCAGTTGCGTTTTATGCGAAAATGCGTTAGTAGAATTGGCCCCCTGGCCCACCATCAGTGTCCACGTCTCCGCGCTGTAATCATGACAGGCAGGACGCACTGATTAAAGATTTTTGTCTTTAAACATTGTGGAATAGGTGACGTAAAGACTTGACGCAGTTTTCCGAATACTGCCCACCCTAACTGGATTCTTCTGTCAGCTTTTGAAATTGATCCTACCCAACTATATTGTCTGTCCTAGGCAGAAGTACTCCTGAACAGCTTCGATATTGACATTGTCGACGATCACCGGTCTAACACAGGGCCACTAATGATCGAATAGCGAACTTTTTGTATCCAGACTTGTGGAAATACCTGAAATACATCAGCTAAAATAAATCTATAAATGAGCTTTAAAACATCTCTGTCACTTTCTGTCAAGTTCTTGCAATGACCAGTAATGTTGAACTACACTTTCATACAAATGATATAAAATGAGAGGTCAACTTGTATATCAGCATCCTGACATTTTATTGAGATATGAATTATACCAGTATGAGGCCCGAACTCAAAGCTATTAAACAGTGAAAACGCCGTCAAGTTCTGTTCAGCAGTTTCCAAGATTAGCCCGTACATACATACATACATACAGACAGATAAGAAATTTTTTAATTATATTTTTGGACTCTACTGGTCTTCAGTAACGTCCGGGCAGTGAAATTTTTTTTTTAACTTCAATGTACAGATTCGCTTTTCTTTTGTTTTTTCTACTATTTTATTATATGTATAGATACTAAGGGCGTTATAGGATCACCATGGTAATAACAAATAACCCGCACTGTGGCAGTGATGTACATTATAAAACATCAATCAGGCCTCCCCAACCCGTCTGGCCAGCGCGGGGAGTGTAGGCCAAATCCTCCGTCTGTCTCCGGCAGATGGGAGAGGGTTGTGCTCCTGCAGTGGAGACAAAAATAACCTGATGATGATGGCAGTGAGGCCAATTATCTCATAAGGAAAGAAAGCCTCTACAAAGAGGCTCCCGCCACGGCGCCAGTGAAGGTGTAAAGATAAATTATATTAGTTTCCTGGCTTAGAACAGGGCCACCCCCATTCCACCCGTGGGTGTCGTCAAGGCGACCAAGGGATTTCATCAGGAACAGGTAGATGTGTTCTCTTGTGTATATAAAGATCATTACTGCGATCACCAATCCGCCTGCCAAGCGTGGTGACACATGATATTGGGGAGACTTGTGTTCAACAGTGGACGTATTTCGGCTGATGATAATGATTGGTATAAAAAAAATACAATTAAATAGATATAAATTTAATATTAAATATTACAAAAAAGAGAGCAAAGGAATGCAACTTGCACAGCCTGTATTTTTAATAATAAAAAAAAAACTTAAAATGAGATTTTATCCCAACATACAGTAGAGCTGTACCTGAGTTGAATTCGATCAAAACCGCCACGTCCAACAGTGGACAACAAACAGGCTGATGAACATGATTCCAGACATCTCTGCGTATATTTCTATATTACATTCCAAATCAATAATCCTATGAAAACCAACGCAGTTAAGTCTCGAAAACAAAATAAATAATAGTTGGTGTTCCGCAGTGAACCGCAAAGTTGACATTGTAATACAAACATATTTTTACTGCTCGTGACCCTTTCATGTATATGTTACCGAGACGCAAATAGCGTTCGTTTCCGTGTGACTATTGGTTTGGAATGAAATATAGAGAGCAAATTTTTCTTACGGCCAGTATGGAATATAAAAGATGAGAAAAATACAAAAACTGGCCGTAAATAAAAACCTGCAACTATATTTGCATATTAACTAATCATAGCCAAACGTGTAAAAAACATAAAAACCTACAATAAAAATGACTTTCCCATGGTGTGTGGGAATCCATCTTAAGTAGTGTTGTAAGTTTGAGCCTTGTAGCTTAAGGCTCTAGCCTCGGCTACTTAGCCTTAAAGGCTCAAGACTTCAAGAGCTTTGAAGGCTTTGCCTTAAAGACTTTAAGGCTCGTATATTAAACTTGCAAGTGTTTCGCTTGAGGCTCTGATCTCAAAGCTCGAGCTTTCAAGGCTGGATATCTTTTAAGGCTTGAGCTTACAAATCTAGAGCCTTTAAGCTCAATAGCCTTCAAAGCTAAAGATCTCAAAGCTAGAGCGTTGAAGGCTATCGAGCCTTGAAAGCTTGACCTCTCAAAGCTTAGAGCCTTCAAGGCTCGAGCTTTCAAAGCTAGAACCTTCAAGGCTGGATAGCCTTCACGGCCTGAGCTCTAAAAGCTAGAGCCTTCAAGACTTCCCACAACACTAAATCTTAAGTATCACTTTTATCTTTATTAATAACTACGTACTTTTAAACCTATAGTTAGTTGGGTTCCCCATCAAGGTTATAAAAATTGTAAAAATGATAATTATGTACAAAAAATTCACGTTCTCATATTATGTTCCGGTGCTCTAAAAAGGTTTTAGAGCACCTATTTTACTAGCACTGTACTGCGATGGCCAACACGTCTGCCCAGCGTGGCCATTATGGGCTAAACTCCCCCCTGATCAGTGTGGCGTTCATTGGGGAAGGCTCTGTCGCAGAACCGACGGCCGTTGGCCGGAAGCGGCTAGATGCGGAGGGCGCAGGACCGAGTGTGGTGGCGCTCATTGGAGAAGGCCTATATCCAGCAGTGGACGTCTAAGGCTGATATGATGCAGCCGGTGCCTACCGCAATTAAAGACTACAGTCTAATTTCTAAAATGAAGGAACCCTTGTGTCCTTACTCTAAATTAAAACATATGTAGGTGCGGACTCGACGCCGCAGTTGTTGTTCTTGGACCCCATCAGCACGTAGCCGTCGTTCCCCCACAGGTTGGACCACGAGTTCTTGACCAGCCAGTAGTGCTGGCCATTCAGCACTCCATAGCCGACGGCCAGGACTGCGTGGTCGAGTTCTTCCACTTTGTTCTTACTGTAAAAGAAAGTAATTTCACTCAGCGAGATAGGTTTTTTAATGTCGTCGTGAGTAGTGGGTTCGATTCCCACTGGGGACAGATAACTTTGTACAGATTCTTTATTGTGTCCATACACCTCATACCATGAAGCAAAATAAATTTTCGTAGCTCGTAGTTTCATCTCTAGAGTGTTTTCCTTCATGATTGACACTAATTGGTTATTGTGATGTGACGTCCCATCGTCCATTGGCGCTTACCGAGTAGGCGAAAACAGTTTTCGGAAGTGGCCGAATTGATTTATTTATAAAAAATTCAGTTTCCAAGATATCGTCATGATTTTTCGCAGTTGTTATTATAATCACTTAAAGATTTTTTTAAGATTAAGAAATCGCGATTACCTTTCATGTACATCTACCTTATTTGTTCATGTTGCAGTGTCTCCGAGTGCGGGTTATTAAATCCTGTATTTTTTGAAAAGGCTACAAATTGTGGTATAGCACGTGAGATTAATAGATAATTAAATAAATATAATAATGACAAATAATGTCACGTAGTGTTATAGTAGTTAACAGCACATAGTGTTGTATAAGTTAGTATATAAGAATATGTAAGTAGATAATAAGGTCTATTCTATTGCAGTCTGCATTTGCATCTATAGCAGTCCAATAAACCTCAGTTTAAAATGTAGTGAGTTATATTATTCATTGCTCCAACATTACAAACCCAAATAATTTACAGGCATGGCAACGTCAACAACTCAAAGCCTGAAAAATGGCCGGCGTGACTCAATTTGCTTTAGACCAAAATATAGTTCTAATTGCACGGGCATTGGTCCCGGTCTGGATGTTATATTTGAAATTCTCAAATTGTTTGAGATTAGCTATAATTTTCATAGCACAGGAGAAAATCCTAGTTTGGGACTAGACAAATGTATGTAAGTTTATTTATTGTTTATTTATACCATCATCATCAGGTTATTTTTGTCTCCACTGCAGGAGCACAACCCTCTCTCATCTGCCGGAGACAGGCGGAGGATTTGGCCTACACTCCCCGCGCTGGCCAGACGGGTTGGAGAGGCCTGATTGATGTTTTATAATGTAATGTATTCCCTCTGTCGCCTTGTACGACACCCACGGGCAGAGTTGGAGTGCTCCTATTTTACTCTACCGGAAACCACACGGCAAATTTTTATACCAATAAAGCCTCAATCATAATAATTACAATAATATTGGTAATCAGTAATTTATTGTATTCCATGGTGTTAGCAGATGGTAAAATTAAACAGAGTTCTTCATGGACCCATTTGAGTACAGCAAGTAGGAAAGAGGAGGACAGGAAATATAGTCGACGTTATCACGATGTTTAATATTATACAGATGTTAATAAAAAAGTGTTATTATATATGTCTTAGATGCCTCTTCTGAGGGCGTGGGGTTCGAATCTCACTTCTGATGTCGTAGGTTCCTGGTTCCGCCGAAAGTGTGGGCTCCCAAATTGAGTTTAACGTCGTTACAAAGTTAACACGATTACTGGCTTAAATAACACTACATGAAATTACACTACATCATAAAGTTACGATTTTAGAAGGCAGACGATCCGTCAGCGTAGCGCCTGCGCACCGCACGCCTTTCCATCGAAGCCTCTCTCGGTTCTGCGGCTGCGCCAGTTATATCCGACGTTCCGTCAGCGCGTGCTCGCGACGCTCGCCGAACAAAGCAGAACGGCGCGTCGAGCACACCCTGTGCCTCCAAATCAGCTCCTCTTTTATTATTTCGCCGATATATATTATTTTTACACGTCTATCATTTTTGATTTTTTAAATATCTGTTTGTAATTAATAATTGTATCATAATTTATCGTTAAAGTATTCATTTAATGTGTAGTAGCTTTTCTTATTAAATATCTTATGGTAGATAGTACTTACCATTTAGGCTCATAATACACTCCATTCGAGTAGAAGCTGAAGCTCTTGTGCGAAGCGTCGATGGCCACAGATATGGGGCCGTGTTTGAATATGGCCAACTGAAAATAAAAATATTATATTAAAAATCGACGATGAGTTCGTCGTGAGATGAGATTGTGTACGACGAACCGACAAACTAAGTTAGTTTTCATATAATAATGGGCCTGATTAAGATCTGACATCACTAAAATTAATTCTATGACTGTAATATGAAGGTAAAGACGAAACAAATTTTAGTGCTGGCAAATTTTAAATCATCATGATCATATGAGCCCTGAGACGTCCACTGTTGGACAAAGGCAGTGAACCCAACAAGCCACCACACCGGTATTCCGCTTCCAGATACCTTCCTCTCCCCCCCCCCCCCCCCCCCCCCGTCTGCCGCAACCTACTGCCACTTCAGGTTGCTAATCCTTTCGGCTATGTCGGTCATGTTCGTTCTTCGTCGGATTCTCCTCATTACGAATCATATCCTTCAAACAAACCCCGAGTACAGCCCTCAACATAGCTCGCTGAGCGACTTAAAGCTTGTGGATCAGGCCCACAAAAACCAATATCCTCTTGAAATTTAAACAATTCGGTGTGTAGACAATTTGGACAGTAAAATAATGAGTTACCATGAGCGCCTTCTCGTCGTTGGTGGTGACGTTCACCCAGCCCTTCATCGACGTCACCAGCGTCACGTTGTCGATGTGGCAGTACCCGTCCTGGACAAACAAATATATTTCATATTAGCTGTTGCCCGCGACTTCGTCCGCGTGGACAACTTAACATCAATTATTATTATTTATTTCCTGTAGGAATGGGAGATTATTTCGGTATAAAAACTATACTATGTAATATTCCAGGACCTAACATATATGTGTGCCAAGTTTCATCACGATCCGTCCAGTGGTTGAAGCGTGATTGAGTAACAAACATCCAAATATCCAAACTTTCGCATTTATAATATACGAGTAAGTAGGATTAGACTTTCGGCAGTTTGGAGCGTTGAGGTGAAAGTTTGAGTACCAATAGAAAATTATAAATCTTTGATGTTTATTCTGTAAATTACACTTTCAATAAACAATTTGATATAATAATATAGGTATATACAGGATGGAACAAAAAAGTGTCACGAGCAGATTCTTACTTAAATAATATATCATCATATCAGCCCTCAAACGTCCACTGCTGGACATAGGCCTTCCTCAATGAACGCCATTACACAAGGTCCTCCGACCTCCGCATCCAACCGCTTCCGGCCGCCGTCTTCAGGTCGTCGGTCCACCCTGCGCGCGTCAATCCGCGGTCTCCACTCCAGAACCCGTCTGCCCCAACGGTCGTCGGTTCTGCGACATACGTGAGCCGCCCACTGCCACATCAGTTTACTAATTCTTTCGGCTATGTCGGTCACCCTCGTTCTTCGTCGGATTTCTTCATTACGAATCATATCCTTCAAAGAACCACATACCACAGTATACCACATTCATCATCATCATCAGGTTATTTTTGTCTCCACTGCAGGAGCACAACCCTCTCTCATCTGCCGGAGACAACCGGAGGATTTGGCCTACACTCCCCGCGCCGGCCAGACGGGTTGGGGAGGCCTGATTGATGTTTTATAATGTATTCCCTTAGTCGCCTTGTACGACATCCACGGGAAGAGTTGGAGTCCTATTCTACTCTACCGGAAACTACACAACACCACATTAGGTGTAATTACAAGCTACGTACCTGCCCCAAGTAACCACCATAGTCCTCCTCAGTGGGCAGGCCATGCTTCATGATCCACTGGTACGCTCTGTAATCTTCGCCGCCGTCGCACCCGTTGTTTCCAAAGCTGTTTAATAAAATAGGTAATTAATTTACAACTTAACTGACAACAATTTAATTCGCCAATTTTATTATATTTTTTGACTCGTAAATATTTATAACAACAAATATGGTTATGATTATTAGATATTAATATATATATGCCCATCTTAAAACTAAATACAGTAATAAATGGTGTGTACAAAGGTAAGCTTATCTCAAAAGAGATCTCTTCCAGCCAACCTTACAGGGTGTGAGACAAGGCAGTAAGAGCGAGGGGGGCAAAATAAGTGCATAATAGAATACATAATAACTAAATACCTGAACTATATATATATATTTAAAATCTTATTTGGTTACGGTGGGTGTATGTGGGTGGTAAAAATGTGTGATGGGATACTTCTATCCTTTTCTAACACATTGTACGGCATATAAACTCGAGATTGTGCTGAATGGCGTTAATTGCGTTTGTGAGGGACACTATTGAGAACTTTTCTAGTATATTCCAGATTTTCCAGAATATTCTAGAATATTTATAACTTTTTAAATGAACTATGAACATGTGTGAATATAATTGGTCCAGAATGTTCTAGATTGTTCTCAAAAATACTAGAAGGCTCTGGGAAGTTCTGTTTATAATATCAGAAAAGCGACGATTTGTGAGAGCTGTCAATTGTCATGTCGGCTATCTGCGGGTCCTTAAAGTTCGCACCATACGTAACTTATCCACGCGAACGAAGTCGCGGGCCACAGCTAGTAACCTGTAATTCTTCTTACGCCTCCCGCTTACCAGAAAATAAAATATAAACAATATGAAATTATAGTTTTTTAATTAGATATTGGAATAATCACTAGAAAGAGTCCCATGATTTTCATTAAAACACTTAACAAAATCCCGTGTACCCGAATGTCCATATAAATGCTGCGTGCCATATTATCGTCGCAAATAAATAACTTACACTACCTAATTACGACCCCTGGTTAGCCCACCCCCATAATAAAATCGGAGCCTAATGTTACCACCCACTGACACTTCAGCCTGCTAATCCTTTCGACTATGTCGGTCACCTTCGTTCTTCATCGGAGCTTTCATTGTAGAAGTGGTTTTTCTTAATTAAATCTAATTATTTATAAGTTAACTCACCCCCAGGAACAGTCGACGAGCGCCTGCTGGCTCAGTCTGACGAGATGTCCGCCGTTGTGCAGGAACAGGGCACCTTCTACTGCTCCCACGGTGCCGAAAGACCAACACGAGCCGCACACTGACTGATCTATGGGCGAATGACAAAATAATAATAAATAAATAATAATTTTCTTTAAGCAAGAGTAACATAGAAAAAATGTGGAAGAACACCTATCTTATCTTCTTAGGGGGCCAGGAAGACCTGGCGACACTTCGACCCTTCAGGATCTTTTGTGCCAAACCCCTGACCACCAACGGTGCCCCAAGCCGATTTGGTAGCCTTCGAAATTCTTCTTCGGCATATGCAGGTTTCCTTACGATGTTTTCCTTCATCGAAAAGCCTGTGGTATTACAAATAAACCGTACTTAAATTTCAAAAAATTCATTGGTACGGGCGGGGTTTGTACCAGGACCTCATGAACGTGAGGCAAGTGTACCACTAACCAGGCTACCACGGCTCTGGAGGAACACCTAACAATATATATAAAATACGTACACATGTCTAATCCCAGACTAGGATTTTCTCCGGTGCTATGGGAATCGAACAAGGATTGGACAATCATAAATATAATATCCAAATCGTGACCAATTTCTACAAAGTTGTCTGTCCTCACGACCTCTGGCACTCGAGTGTATAAATGTACCAAGTGTACTCATATGCAATAAATGATTTTGACTTTGACTTGACTTTGACGAGTCCAATGACCAAACCACTGGGTCAACGAGGCGATCAGGCCACACTCCACATATTCTTTCCAGCCCGTTCTCGACTTTTCCAGATTCGCAATTTTGCCATAGATGTGACGTCATGTTAGTCACCGCCATGTCAATCTGACATTACCTTTGACAGGCGTGACAGCTCCGAACAGCCTCCAGTCGAACTCAGGAGGCAGTTTCACACTCATCTCGTCCACATCGCTTGGGCTGTAGGGGAACGGAAGACCTGCAACATAAAAAAAAGTATGTTTTGTTTACCACTAACATTAAACGTATCTGACGAATAAATGAAGCTGACGAACTAGCGAAAGTGACAAACTAGGACATCGTTTATCATAAAGAAATAATATTACATATACACACATACACTTGTCTAATCCCAAACTGGGATCTTCTACTGTGCTATGCGAATTAAACAAGGATTGGACAATTTACAAATATAACATCCACACCGGGACCAACTTGTACATAAAATGTACAAAGGTGTCTGTCCCCAGTCTGAATCCAACCCACCTACCTACCAAGCCAACGAAATAAAAGTCAAGTAATAAAGATTGCCGTGTGGTTTCCGGTAGAGTAGAATAGGACCACTCCAACTCTTCCCGTGGATGTCGTACAAGGCGACTGAGGGAATACATTATAAAACATCAATCAGGCCTCCCCAACGCGTCTGGCCAGCGCGGGGAGTGTAGGCCAAATCCTCCGTCTGTCTCCGGCAGATGAGAGAGGGTTGTGCTCCTGCAGTGGAGAAAGAAATAACCTGATGATGATGATGAATAAAGATAGAGTACATCACAGTAAGACTTGCTGTGTGAATGCAATGCAGTATCCTGGGCACAGCTTACCCTGAACCCAAGAACTACAGGCTTCAACCCCTTAGCTGCATAAGTATTTATGCAGCAGACTATGGGGGATGGTAGCACCGTGTAGACAGAGGGTCTAACACAGAAGATCCCACAAATCGACGTGTCGCCAAGTATAATGAGGAAGATGAGGCTAACTATTTTATGATTGAGAAAAAAAAATATTGATGAAAGAATGTTCGCGATATCTTAAAAACTGTATTTTTACAAGTCAATGGCCGATGTGACGTCACTTCGCCCATTGGCGCTTACCGAGCAGGCGTAAGCAGTTTTCAGAAGTGGCCAAATTCATTTATTTAAAAAAAAAAAAACAGTTTTCAAGATATCGTCATGATTTTTTCGCAATTGTTATTATAATTACTTTAAAAAAATTCAAGATTAAGAAATCGCGATTATTTTTCATTTACATCTTCCTCATTGCCCCCCATCCCCCCCCCCCCTAATATAAGCTACCACGTACCCATGGCGTTGGGCCCGCTGTACCTGCGCCCGCGCAGCGCCGCCAACTCGTCGTCGGTGCGGTCCGCGAGGTGGTTCACGGCCAGAGTGAACGAGCGCCGCGCGCGGTTGTTGGAGTGGATGTACCTAGCACACAAACCACGTATACATTACAAGAGATAGAAGATCAGCCTTCCTCCCACCTCCCCCCCTTCCTCAGAAAAGTAAGTCAAATAGAAGATCAGCCTTCCTCCACCCTTACCTTCCTTAGAAGAGTAAGCCAAATAGAAGATCAGCCTTCCTAATTTCCTTAGAAGAGTAAGCCAAATAGACAGGTTTCCTCCCACCTCCCCTCCCCCTTCTTCCTCCTACACAAAATAAATGACACGCGACGCGACGCAACGCGTATGTTGATATTCCAAGTACATTCACTCGTTCCTTTTCATTCACTCTATTCATTCAGCTTGCATTACGGCTCGAATCAGGCGTATCACATGTGGTCCTTCGAGCTTATAATGTAATTCGGTCATAGGATTTCATAGTTTTTTTATTTTATTTTATAATTCATTTATTGCCATAAATTACATGTGCAGATGTTATTAAAATATACAATATTTAGTAATTGATCAGTGCAATTTTACCCACAGGGGTGTAGCAATTATAATAGTAACAATACACATACAACATGCAACAAAAAGATACAACACAAATACATAACATTTAAATGAAGTCAAAGCAGAATTTCAATAAGTATTATCAATCATTAATTTCAAAATATTTCTAAAATGTCATGTTCTTATTCTTATACTAATCTACAGCCTTTATATTAATTATCATTGCAAGAATTCGTTTACGCTGTATGGACATTTTTTGGTCAGGTATATTTTTAATTGTTTTAAAAATTGAATGTCAGTCAAGGCTTTTATGTCAGTTGGCAATCTATTATACACCCTAATTGCATTATATGCAAGAGTTCTCTCGTACGAAGCAGTCCGTTTTGATTTAACTCTTCATGGGTTGCGTTGCGATGCAATGATCGACAGTAATGGAACACCTCCCCCCCCCCCCCCCCCATTATAATAATAATGAAAGTCTGCAAACAAAAACGGAGTGAAGACTTGACATTTGTATTATTTTTGTTCTGTATCATTAGTATTTATTTATTCCTGATGGGTTTACGCTTGACCGGATGCTAAGTGAAGATGAGGCCTAAGGTGGAGCGAGCTTACCCAAAAAAGCCTATTCACCTTCCTTTAAAAAGATCCATGTTAAACTTGTTCGGAAATACCGAAAAAAATATATTATAAAATCCTGACCTTAAGTTTTCTTATGAAAAGCAGACTACGTTGTAATAATGCTTACCTGATATTCTGTCTGAAGATGTTCAACCTCTTGGCGTGTTCCACGTCGCTGGCGTACTGCTTGTCGTGCTTCAATTTGAATCTGAAACGCGAAAGACAAAGCGAATTACAATAATTATTTGAAGACTGTAGTCGGCAATTAAAAGAATTTTCACTTTTAATTTCATCATCATGTCAGCCCTTACGACGTCCACTGCTGGACATAGGCCTTCCCCAATGAACGCCACCAGACCCGGTCCTCCGCCCTATGCATCCAGCCGCTATCGGCCATCTTCTTCAGGTCGTAGGTAGGATAGCCTTTGCTACATTTGAAATATGACACATTAGATAGATAGATAGATAAACTCTTTATTGCACACAAATTAAGGATAACAATAAAATAGGTACAGATTTTTGGAAAGTGTACAAAGGCGGCCTTATCGCTTAAAGCGATCTCTTCCAGGCAACCTTTCTGAAGGAAAATAAGAAAGACATAGCGACAGAGTATTGCAGGTGAAAGAAGAGAGATTTATAATTTTAGAACATGGTAAATACTTAGTAACAATATTACACAATTGAATTTTGCACACATTATTCCTTAACCTAACTAAAAAAGACTGACTCAGGACTGAGGCGGCACTGATATGTCCGAATAAAGCTTATAGAAATAATTATGAATTATTACTTAGTAGCCTTAACGACCCACCCATTGTTTTTAAATGTAATTTTTTAAACTTTCCAATAGTAGTTTGTTGTAAAAGCGAATACAGTGGTACCCTTCAAACGGGAACACAACAATAAATAATGGCGGCAGAAATAGGTAAGAAGGGGGTGACCGTCCTGACCTACGGTGCAGAAACGTGGACACTGACAGTGGGCCTGATCGACAAGTTCCAAGTCGCTCAGCGAGCTATGGAGAGGGCTATGCTCGGCGTATCTTTGAAGGATATGATTCGTGATGTGGAGATCCGACGAAGAACGAAGGTGACCGACATAGAAGGATTAGCAGGCTGAAGTGACAGTGGGCGGGCCAAATCTGTCGCAGAACCGGCGACCGTTGGGGCAGAGGAGTTCTGGAGTGGAGACCGCGGATTGGCACGCGCAGGGTGGGACGTCCCGCCGCCAGATGGACCGACGACCTAAAGAAGGTGGCCGGAAGCGGCTGGATGCGGAGGGCGGATGACCGTGTGTGGTGGCGTTCATTGGGGAAGGCCATGTCCAGCAGTGGACGTCTAAAGGCTGACATGATGACCGTCCTCCAATATAATCTTCCCATCGAAATAGTTGTCTTAAGGCTATTGGTTTATGGTATACCTTTCAAACTCGTCGTCAACGTGAGCGTTGTTTACGGGATGTACGAACTCCTTCATGGGGTTGAACGTGGCGTAGTGGCGAGATCCGGGGCCGGGGAACGAAGCGCATTGCAGGGCTATAGACAAATAAGTTCACTTTTTACTTGCAACACCAGGGGAAGACTTTTGAAAAAGCTGACGATCAAAAACCTCATCATTAGCCGAAATACGTCCACTGCTGAACATAAGCGTCCCCAATATATTCCTTCTGAAAGGTTTCCTGGAAGAGATCGCTTTAACCGATAAGGCCGCCTTTGTGCCAAACTGTACCTACTTTTTATTGTTATTCTGAATTAGTGTACAATAAAGAGTTTATCTATCTACCTATCTAAGAAGTAGTCCAAAGACAAGACACACATAAAGAAGAGTTATACTCACATGTGTCGACTTTGAACACGTCTGGGTCGATGTCATCCACGTTGTATTCCCCGTAGTCGATGTAGTAATGGTCGAAGTGGGAGCCGAGGAGGGAGTTGAAGCCTTTCATTTCGTATCTGCAAACATTTGAAACAATCATGGCGTGGTATCATCATCATCATTTATTTTTGTCTCCACTGCAGGAGCACACCCCTATCTCATCTGCCGGAGACAGACGGAGGATTTGGCCTACACTCCCCGCGCTGGCCAGACGGGTTGGGGGGCCTGATTGAGTTTTTGATAATGTATTCCCTCAGTCGCCTTGTACGACATCCACGGGAAGAGTTGGAGTGGTCCTATTCTACTCTACCGGAGACCACATTTAATATACTTACAAACATATCCTTACCTGACCGGTATCGGTATCTCGCCCGCGTCAAACGTCTTCCCGTACTTCACCCACATGGTGTATTTGTTCACCTTGTCCCCCACCGTCTGCACCATGCGCCATTTCCACGCGTCCGAGTCGCGGATCGCTTCTTTACCTATGTACAAATATTGGCATTTTATTTATTAGGTCACAAATTGTTGCACAACGGAATGGAAAGGTACAGGTACAAGGTAAAGGTACTATTTATGAATGAATGAATGAATGAATATATTTATTTCAGACTAAAAGTCCATATTTTGGTTAGTAGTTATAATTAAAGCTTAATGATTAGGTTAGTAACAATTGGTGGTTACTATATCTAATAAAGGTTTGATGGGTGACATTGGGAGATGTCACATGCTACTCGTGCTTGACGAAGTAACATGTGACCTCACCCAGTGCCTCATTATTGGGCTATCCACCCTATCCCCAATAACTCTCAGGAGTATGTTGGTACTGCCCCGCACCGTAGACA
Source organism: Esperia sulphurella (assembly GCA_947086405.1). Classification (NCBI taxonomy): domain Eukaryota; kingdom Metazoa; phylum Arthropoda; class Insecta; order Lepidoptera; family Oecophoridae; genus Esperia; species Esperia sulphurella. The sequence continues at coordinate 2,078,423 of OX352278.1, read as the reverse complement.
ACAGGGATGCTACTCGCTTGCGCAAGATGGCGTGAAATCCGTCTGTTTGTGATTCCGCGAACATCCCTGATGCGCTACAGTAGCGCGGCAGCCCCAACATAACCCTGAATGCATTATTGTACTGGATACGCAGGGCATTAAACGATTTTTGAGTGTATTTGGTCCACAGGTTGCACGTGTAAAATGTCTGGCAGTATGCCTTAAATAAAGTTATTTTAACCTCTTTCGTACACCGTGCAAACCTGCGGGCCAACATGTTGCATCTGATCGCCAATGCCCTGCGTTCCCTTTCTATGCCCAAAACATCAGATAGGTCCTCAGTGACCCAGTGACCCAGGTATTTGAATTGTGATACTCTCCTGAGAGGAGAGCCATTGAGTATCACTGGCGGAACCGCAGAATAGGTCTTTTTGCCTGCCTTAAACACTAGCAACTCACTCTTTTTAACATTATACCTGAGTCCGTGGGCCACGGCATACGATTCACAGATAGTTAGCAAGGTTCTAAGCGCACTGATCGAAGGACTCAGCAGCACCATATCGTCCGCGTAGCTAATATTGTTAACTGCGCAGCCGTCAATAGAGCATCCGACGCCTGAGCCGCTGAGCCTCCCGATCAGCCGGTTCATGTACAGGTTGAAGAGTTTCGGTGAGGTTAACCCTCCCTGCCTCACCCCACACTCCAGCCTGTACATGTCCGACAGCGAGCCTGCCCATATTACAAAATTGGTCTGATTTTTATACCAAAATTTGAACGTGCTTATGATCTCTACAGGTAATTCAGTTTCATCATACATCTTGCTCCATAACACGTCATAATCAACTAAGTCAAATGCCCTCGACAGGTCCAGAAAACATGCATACACTGGTGTTCTTCTATCTGCGTAATACTGGACAGTATGCTTTAGAGATAGCACAGCCGATTCAGTAGAAAGCCCAGGTCGGAATCCAAACTGGGCATCGTGGAGCTTCAAATTCTTACTCAGATAATAGTCAAACACACTGTCCAGTACCTTCGCTATTATTGTGGCTAATGAAATAGGCCTGTAATTACACTTATCAGTCGCATCTCCAGTTCTATTTTTTATAATTGGTACCACAATAGTTTTCATTAGATCTTCTGGAAGATACGAATGTCTGATGCAGAAGGTGAATAACATCGCCAGGACCCTGGGCAAGTGAACACCAGCGTATTGCAGATGCTCGATGCTGAGCCCGTCATGACCAGGAGATTTGCCTCGAGACATATGTTTCACAGTTCTACCTACATCTGAGACTGTTATTCTTACTGAAGTGTCACCCGTGGACCGGGCTTTAGCAGTAGGTATTTGTTGCGCAGTCGCCCGACCCATTGGAGACTCTACTTTGAAGACATTCTTAAAGCAGTTAGCTATATCGTGAGGATCACTCGTTTATGGTCTTCGTAGTCGTGATTCTCTAAGAGAATTATTTAAGGAAATAAATATAATGACGGTGCCATGTCAATACATATTCGCTAACATTATGTTCGTTAGACAGAACCATTCTTTACTCAACGTAAATAATGAGAGGCATAATTTAAATCTTAGAAATAATAATAAAATTCAAATACATCATTCTAGATTGTCTAAGATCAATAATTCTTTTGTGGGGCTGTGCGTGCGTTACTACAATAAGGTTCCGAATGAAATTATTAACTTGTCTGAACAAAAATTCAAATCTTCTATAAAAGTTAATCTGTGCAAGAAAGCCTACTATAAGTTAGATGACTACTTAAATGATAAAAGTCCATGGAGTGCTTGATGGCTCAGCATAGGTAGACTTAATGATTGTAATGAATAAGATAAATCAAAGGTAGGGCCCTGTGCCGTTGGGTTTATTGCCACTTCTTCCCCTCGGTTATACAGGTGGAAGTGGAGTAGTTTTAGGCAGAATTTGAAGTCAAAAAGAGAATAATGTATTCCAATTTTGAAAATAAATATTTTGATTTTGATTTGAAAGGCAAAAATTGTTTATCATTAGCCGATGCAGTGGATGTACTGTCACATAATCCCAGTAAAATGCCACTTTTAGTGGGCGTGTCTATTGAGGGATTTGCCGTAATCACCAGGCTTGGCAGGCAGATCGGTGATCGCAGTACACAGGAGCACGTTGCCACCCGTCCCTGGAGCAATCTCTAAAAATACACGATTTCCCTAAGGCGAGGACCACTTGGCTCGAAATTGGGCCCGATTCTGAAGGCACACATTTAAAATTTGACAGCGCTAAAATTGGTTTCGTCTTTATCTTCATAATACTGAGTGACAAGGATAGCAACAGTTTTAGTGCTGTCAAATTTTAACATTGTGCCTTCAGAATCGAGTCCATTGTTTAGTTATAAATTGTGACGGACTCACCGATATATTTGAAGTCCGTCATGTCCGGCAGCACGGACTGCACGCTGATGCTCTCATCCTGGGTGCCGTTCACTTGGAGACACGTCTGCTTGTTCAGCTCCTTCTCTGTCGTCACTGGCGCCACCTGGAGAATAGACGAGGAGTTATTCTCTTTTTTATATTGACCCAGTCTGTACTACATAACCGAGTTTTCTGTTATAGGCTACTTTCCCATGAGTTATGGGCTACTTTCTCATGAGTTATAGGCTACCTTCGCATAAGTTAGGTGTTTAGTACACCAATGCTGCGATCTGCGGTAACATGCGGCAGGCATATTGCCTATACTGTGTCTCGTTCTAGCTTGACTGTCCTATATTTGTTACGCAACTATACCACAGATCACAACGCCGGTGTACTAAAAGCCTTATAGACAACTTTCTCATGCGTTATATGACCTTTCTCATGCGTTACAGGCTACTTTCTCTCGCGTTATATTTATATCTCAACCATTATAGGCTAGTTTGTTCTTAATATTATTAGAATATTTAACTTTGGCCAACAAATATTGGCGGTATAACCATGCAAACTACATAACTAGGCCATAAACGCCACATACATGAGCTACTGCGGTCAGAGGCGGTTCTAGCAAGTTTTAGGTTGGTGCAAAATCTCATTGTGGCGCACCATTTCCCCCCTCCCTCCCCATTTCTCCACAATAAGCAAATGGTTATTCGTGATTATTGGTTTTCTGACGGGAGTGGAATGTGAGAATGTGTCCTAAATCAAAAATCTCTCCACTAAGAAGTTCAATTTTGAATTTGTTAAACATTATAAAAAACAAAGCGCCCCTGATGATTACCTTGATAGATGTGCCATACTTGGGGTACACGCCAGCAGAGAGCTGGTAAGTCTTCACCATGCCGCCGTAGTAGTCGATGCGCGACTTGCCATTCTTGCTGTCATATCTGTTGACCATTTCATTTCAAATTACGTTAGGTTAGGCTGTACCACAAAAATCTATCAAGATAGAAGGGTTATAGCTATTTATTTACTCAAGTTCTGCGCGTGCCAATTTTTGAATTCAGCGCGCCCCTTTTGCGCACCTTATGCCTCGCGGCGTGGGTGTGGTGGTGGAAGTGGTAGTGGGAGTGGGGTGGAAGTAAAGGTGAACGGGGAAGGGGAGGCGGAAGGGAATTAACACTTAATAATTTTCAACTTTATTTATGTGGTCCACGCGAGCGGAGCCGCGGGCATAGCTAGTCTAATAAATAAACACGTAAACTACGCGTGTCTGTACATTGAAGACAATAGCAAAAAAAAGGTGGGGGTCTAAGAATAAGTAATAGAATACATTTCGATCATTTTTGCCTTTGTTGTCTGTTATCTGTTTGTTTGTGCATGCATAACGTAAAAACTACTGAACCAATTGTGATGGAGTTTTCAGGAAAACATATGGCTTGATTCGGAGTAACATATAGGCTTTATTTCATCGCAATTGGCTAACTCTTTCAAAAGTTATGCGAATTTATAGTTTTCAAAAAGTTACATACTTTGGTATGCAACAAAATATTATAAGCAGAATTTGGATTGCGAAGGATGAGGCATTTGAAGCGACGAGGGTAAGAGAGAAAGAAGTTTGAGGGGAGCGTTGAGGGCAGTGTTAAGGGGAGTAGATGCGGGAGCGGGAGGGGGAAGGGGCGGCGGAAGGGGAGAGGGAAGGGGATTAACATTAAGTAATTTTCAACATTATTTGTGTAGTCCACGCGAGCGGTCTCGCGGGCACAGCTAGTATACAATAATTATCTATAATGTGTATGTTTTTAGTTCACTAGATAATAAATTATTGTACAGCCAATAGAACAGACAACTTTATCACATGACACGACCTCCAGATAAAGTTTAATATGATTAATAAACACAGCTGCTCTTTATAGCAAATGTTTTGGTATTTATGAAGAGCGAAGAGGTTAACTACCTTAATCCAGTTCTTATGCCTGTGTAGAATATAGCTGTTGCCCGCGACTTCGCCCGCGTGGACCACTTAACATCGCAAATTATTATGTAGGTATTTCCCGTAGGAATTAGATGTTTTTTTGGATAAAAACTATCCTATGTCCTGTTACAGGACCTAACCTATATGTGTGCCAAGTTTCAACCGATCCGTTGAAGCGTGATTGAGTAACAAACATCCAAACTTTCGCATTTATAATATTAGTGGGATTTTTCGGGATAAAAACAATCCTTATTGGGATAAAAACTATCCTATGTCCTGTTCCAGGACCTAACCTATGTGTGCCAAGTTTCACCCCGATCCGTCCAGTGGTTGAACCGTGATTGAGTAACAAATATCCAAACTTTCGCATTTATAATATTATTAGTGATATTGAAACTAGTAATTCAAAACAAAGATAATTTAAAATGGAATAGTTAGTAGTCAGCTACAACCGCATATAAGTATGTGAACACCCTCTTCCCTTCCTCACCCACCCCTCCCTCCAATTGTAGTCGTCGCTCATAGTAATGAGGATCGTTCACAATATAAGATTTTTGATTTTTAATTAGTATGGCGCATTTTATTTTTTAAAATTATTAAAATCCATCAAGAAATGACAAAGTTATTAAAGTTTATTTAACGCAACTTTTCAAAACGCGCGCGCTTTTTATGTCGACGCCACTTGTTACAACCCGCGTGTGTTGTTCTCGTCCTCTCGCTCGGATTTCATTTACCAAAGCGGTGTCGCGCGTATTTTGTTTACGGCACACTGCGCTTGTGTGCTACGCAACAACGGATGACACTTCCGTTTTTGGAGATATTGCACTGAAATTGCTGAATCTTCGTTATTTTTGATCTAATATAAATAATTTTTTTATAGTATTTATTGAGTTTTTAGCGCTAAATCTGCATACTTGGATCTTTTTAAAGGCAAAAGCATCTTCTGGGCATCTTTTAATCATCTGTTATTTTATTTAATAACCACGTATGAGGTGTATGTAGGCAATTAAAATTTTGAGGTGAAACTATGAGCTACGAAAATTTATTTTGCTTCATGGTATGAGGTGTAGTTTTATGTGATACGAGCTGTGCCCGCGGCTCCGCTCGCGTGAACTACAGAATCCGCTCCCATTCCCACTCCCGCTCCTGCTTCCGCTTCCCTCCCGCTTCCGCTCCCGTTCCCGCTCCGGTCCCGCTCCCGCTCCCGAACCCTCTCCCTCTCCCGCTTCCGCTTCCGCTTCCGCTCTCGTTCTCGCTCTCGCTCTCGCTCTCGCCCCCGCTCCCGCTCACCTCCTGCTTCCGCTTCCGCTCCCACACCCGCTTCCGCTCCCACACCCACTCCCCTTTTCCCACGCCCACTCCCACTCCCACGCCCACGCCCATTCCCACTCGCAGCTCCAAATGTAATCCAATTTCATCGCAATCTGAATAGTACGGAAATACTATTATTTGCAATATATTGCACACTAACCTTACGTAACTAATGTATTTGAAAACTAAAAATTTCTATAAATTTTGATTGAGTTAGCCGATTGCGATGAAATAAGAACTAAATGTTAAGTTAATCCCCGTGTTTTTTGTGAAAATTCCATCGAAATCCGTTTAGTAGTTTTTATGTGATGCGTGCACAAACTCACAGGCAAACAGACAAAAATTCCAAAAATGATTGAAATTAGTTCTATTACTTATCCTTAGACTCCTCAATTTTTTTTTTGCAATTATCTTCAATGTACAGACACGCGATGTTTACGATTTTATTTATTAGATGTGGTCAAACAAACAAACTCTTTTCCATCCCCCTACATAATTCTATTGTTAATATTTTCAATGTACAGACTCACCAAGTTTTTTATTAGTCATGAAAACAAAGCACCCGTGGCTCTTAAAAATAGTAAGACCTGTGCTCGCTATAATGTTTTCGCTAATAGTTTATTTTTTCATCATGATTTTAAATCACAGAAATCCTATTAAGATGGAACGGCCACAGCCATTTGTTTACTTCAGTCTAACGCGTGCCGATCTTCGGACACAGAGCACCCGTCCCACGCACCCTTCATGCCTTGTGGTCACGTTTCTAGTAATAGATACAGTTATGGAGTTAGGAACCGGGCAATATGGCACTTTTGCAGATATTTATCGGACCTTGACTCGGCGCGAAACGAGTAACCGTTTGATACTTTTTGCAATATATTGCATATCGTTGGCACGCGGGTCGCGCCTTCTTCACCATTCTATCTTGATAGGACTTCTATGATTTAAATTAATCTCACTCTGATAATGTGATCTGCTCTGTATAAATTCTACTAATATTATAAACGCGAAAGTTTGTATGTATGGATGGATGTTTGTTACTCTTTCACGTAAAAACTACCGAATGGATTTTAATGAAACTTTACAATAATATAGCTAATACATCAAAATAACACATAGGCTACAATTTATAAAGATATTGTGTAAATTGTCCAAAATATCAAGTAAGTAGGAAAAAATCTACCATCTGCGAGCTATTCTGGCGTGCGCTGCCAAAACCGCTAGAGTTACACATATATAATGTATGATGGAAATGTTTATCTAAAATAGTCCTACAAAAAAGCCCGCCACGGTATATATCTATATCTTATGTTTAAGCCATTATAGACAAAATAGTGAACCATCGTGATGAAACTTGGCACACATATAGGTTAGGTCCTGGAACAGGACATAGAATAGTTTTTATCCCTAAAAAACATCGCATTCCTACGGGAAATATATAATAATTTGTGATGTTAAGTTCTCCACGCGGACGAAGTCGCGGGCAACAGCTAGTAACAAATAATTACCGTGCATAGAACGGCTCGTGTAACTCGGCGTAAGGGATGGTCAGAAGACCGGTCACAGTGTAAACTGAATTCCATTGCGGTGGGGAATCTGAAATAACAATTAAGTAGTTAGTAAATAAATAAATTTTGTGGCCTGCATTGTATTATATTCATCATCATCAGCCTAAATACGTCCACTGCTGGACATAGGCCTCCCCAATAGAATGCCACTTTTGGTAGGCTGTCCATTGGGGGATTTGCCATAATCACCATGCTTGGCAGGAGAATGTAGAAAGTCATCTGCTCTCCCTCTCTTTCAGAAGATATCTAAACGACTGGTGGAGACATCAAATGAACAAAGGGCTGGGCATTATCTCGCAAAGATGATCAGTTTCACCATACAGCATAATGCTGCCAGCTTTTTAGGCATGCTTCCAGCTGTCTAGGAGTAATTTTTTACCATTGGTTTTTTTTTAAATTAGTATTCTTGTTTTAGTTTACAATGTTAATCATATAATATATAAAATTGATTATTTAATTCTAAAAGTGGAAACTTGTAATTAGTTTTCTTTTATTATATATGTAACATCTCCCTTTCCCATCCGCCAATCCAAGACAACATAAATTACCTAGGGGGGCAGGCAGAGACGATGTATCGCGAATTTTGCGAGTTCCAACGTCGCGAAGCGACTTTCCTTCGCCCATCTTTCGCACTGTGATACCACTTGGCCAATCCAAGGTCTTCAAGTGCCGATGTATGCGTGTCCAAGGCTTAGCTTGGTCGTAAGCGTGCCGACATCTCGGAGCAGGGCGAACTCCGGGCCCTATTACCCTTACCGAATCATGCAGGGTTCTGACGAGGTGGACATGGTATTTCCCTAGCTAATCGTGGTACCACAATGTGTCTCAACACAGAAGAGGCGAAGTTGTTCGCCACACATCACGCCCAGTGGTATCACGGAGCAAAAAGTGGACGAAGGAAAGTCGCTTTGCCACGTTAGATCGCGCAAAGGGGCGGTACATCGTCTCTGCCTACCCTCTGGGACCAAGGCGTGAGCATTAAGTATGTATGTAACATATGTTTTCGATATTTGCTACGTTTCTGTGCTTTTATGCTTGCATTCTCAGTAAATATCTTATTTACGCCTTGATAAACATTTAACAAAGGTTTATTTTTATAACTTTTCCTTATTTTAATGTCTGTGTAATACTATTCACCACATGGATAATAACAGCAAGCTGTGAGAGATTAACAATAATATATTAATCACTGTTTTGCCCGTTGAACAATACTTCAACAATATAGCACAGCTAAATAAATATTTGCAAGCATGGCGAATGGAAAGAAATAATACTGAGTCACACAAAACCATGTTGTGTTTCAGTTGAGCTATATTTAGTCTACCCTCAAACAGGGATGAATATTACAGAATCAATTCAGTTATCTTACATATTACATACATAATGCTCACGCCTGGTCCCAGAGGAGTAGGCAAAAACACAGTTCACTAGCCTCACTCACATCCATCAACCTTCTCATGCACCTCCTTTTATTCATCTCACTGGACAGCCAAGTATCTTACACATTTTATTTATAAATTATTTTTTTAGACAGCTAGTTGTCCTACACTAGCTGACCCCGCAATACAATGCAAAAAGAAAAAGAGGTAGACCACGTAAAGATGTGGTCAGACGATCTGAGAGGAGTAGCTGGCCCACTGTGGATGAGGTTGACTCGCGAGAAACACAACTGGAAGAAACTGAAGGAGGCCTACGTGTCTACAAGACATGGTGAACACGGTGATTGATGTGCATAAATAATTTCATTTTCAAAAATGTCTATATAAGTTTTAAATCTCTGTATATCAGCTAATTAGGCTAATCATCATCAGGTTATTTTTGTCTCCACTGCAGGAGCACAACCCTCTCTCATCTGCCGGAGACAGACGGAGGATTAGGCTAATAAATAATACTAGAGGATTGGTCATTGGACTCAAACGCCAGAGGTCATGTGTTCGATTCCCACTCTGGAGACAGACATTTATCTCGGTCCAGACTTTTTTGAAGAATTGTCCTATGCTTGTTTAATTTCCATAGCATAGGAGAAAATTCTACTCTGGGATTAGACAAGTGTATGTAATTTCTTACAATGTTTTTTTTTTTCAATTTGACATGCTGTATAGTTTGCATAAAATAAAAATAAAATAGAGTATAAAAATATGTAGCAGTTTTTAATTTAGAGAAGTTACATATAGATAAGGCTTCTTTAACAAAAACAACACATTAAGTTTATAAATAAGTTCATAAAAGATGAACTGCACAGAGTATAAACAAAGATAAGACAGGGTTAAGCAATTTAAAAACATGTCTAGGAATATAATAGTAACTTAACATTTTAATTAATGATACAATTAGCAATATTATTGATAAATGATATTATATTGTAAATTGTATGGGTCCATAAATTGTTTTTTCATGTCAGAATATAAACTTATTAATACTTAATTATGTTCCAAATTTCAGCTCAATACGTTCAGTACCTAGTTTTTGTTACAAATAGAAAAACAAACAAATTTAAACAAAGCTTTTAATATAAGGGTATTAAGAAAGCACTATGAAAAAAAATGGGGAAAATTCGTCAGGGCATAAACTAATATTAAAAATAAAATAAAACTTACGTTTATCTCGTAAACCCACCGCAGAGCCTACAAATAGGCATAACAGAATGTACAATAACATTTTGTGCGACCACCGTCGAAAGCAGTCCTGCAAAGAATGACAAAATTACTTTTGCTTTACATCATTTACAAATTTAAAAAATAATACATTTCTCAGATAGCATGAACAAAGGCATTCAAAGAACCGAACCGTTTAATGACTTTCTTGTTAAAATGGGGACACAAATATTTGAACAATGATGATTCGTACAATTTTGTGGAAGTCGGTCGGTTTTAATTGCCGGCAAAGCAAAAAATATTTGGATTTATTGTATCATTAGTAAGTGGGTATGTTTTTGTAGTTAACAATAAGTGTATAGCCTAATTTAAAGCTTACCTTAGGGTTTCGCCGAATTTAATTATTGTTCTACTTTCATTTATTTGGATGCGAAACGACAATTGAATGAAATCAGCACTCAGTAAACCAGCAGCACAGAAAACATAATAGACTACTAAGCGAAAGAGTAGAGATAGAAAAATAAGTCCGTCCGTCTGTCCTTGTCCTGTCTGTCACCTACACCCACAGCTTTAGGCCCCAGTACACATTGGCCAATGCAAAGAGGATATAAATGGCCCATGGACGGCCACTATACTACCTATTCTCTTTTTGACCCACAGTAGAGCGTGAATGAACACTTTTGTAAATAGTGTATTTTCCGGCTTTGGAAGCTGAATATTTTGGAGCCAATATTGGACACACTAGGCAAGTCAAACAAGTAGCAACTGACATTGACGTTTTGTTCAACTAGGGGTGTTTTGATTGCGAATTTTAATTAATTTCATGTAATTTGGACTATTTCCAAGGATTAAAATACAAACATTTTATTCTATAACTATTTATAATGTTTTCTGTCCATAAGATGCAGTGATACAGCGATTCACTTGCCGGTTGCGCGGTATTTAGCAAACGTCTCTATTTTTCTAGAAAATAGAGCAAAACAATTAAAAACCATGAGTAAAAAGCCTATATCTTTCGGGAAGATCAGTTTCAAGCTTGGAAGGGGCTCTGAAACGGCGAACAATGCCGAAGAACCATCTACCACGGGCTTCGGTACTTTCGGCCGAATCCCCATTCAAGAGCAGAAGGAAATCGAAGAAATAGCCGAAGACCTGGAAAGTCAGCACGTACACCAAGTAATGGGAATAAAAAACTTCGGCAAGAAAGCTAAGAGCTTCAACATCGAAGAGATGGTGGAACAGGCTAGAAAAGTAGCAGAGGCTAACAAAAGAAAAGTCGAAACTGTTACAGCTGATTCTAGTTCGAAAGTCGAAACTGCCGCGGTCGACAATGAAGACAGTGACCTAATTGGCCCACCATTACCACCAGGAATATCACAAAATGATGATGAAAACATAATAGGACCACCAATTCCACAAAAGTTGCTTACTGATGATAAAAGTGAAGGTGATGACGACAAAAGTGAGGATAGTTATGATGAGCTGAGCGGATCAGATGAAGAGGATTTGAGTGTCGAGAAACGGATACCAAATACTCATGAGGTGAGATTTATTTTATTTACTTTATTTTCAAGGAAAGGCAGCTTATAGCTGGTGCTTCCATATCTATAGTTGACCTGTTTTTTTTTATTTAAGAAATTGTCTAGTCTGTTCTTAAACATGTTTATTGATGTGTGAAGTGACCTAAAAAGTGCTGATAGTGGCTGGATATGGAAGTGGGAGGACTGGGTGTTGTGGTGTTTGTTGAAGAAGGCATAACATCATGTTACCTTTGCATTCTTGTATCTAAAAATCATTACATTACATAAGAATGAGTGTAGGAAACATTATATATATTTTTTTTTTATCAGACAGGGGAGGACAAAAGGAGATTTTAACAATAAAGAATATATGGCATCTCATAATATCTGGCATTGTTAGGACAGCATACAATAACAAAAGGAAAATCAAAATTACAAGATTTCTAATACTAAATGATCTAGCACAGGCACTAAAGTCTAGTCTTTATTTACAACATGAACCTAATGTTTCTATTCTTTGTTTTAGGTGGAAATGCTTCATGGTAACAAAGCTGTGGTCGCTCTGGCTGTGGACCCATCTGGGGCTCGGCTAGCTACAGGGTCCATAGACTATGATGTTTCGTTTTGGGACTTTGCTGGTGAGAAACAATTGGTATTTATAAAAAATTATGATAGAGACTATGTTATTCTTGATTGGCAAATTTTTTAACAATATAAAGACAGACAGTCACAGTCCTGGGCACAGCTTACCCTGAACGCAAGGACTACAGACTTCTACTCCTTAGCTGCATAGTAATTCATATGCAGCAGACTATGGGAGACAAAATATCCCACAGGGTCGACGGGTCGCCGCATATACCTGGCCCCTTATTATTAGACGATAAGGTTTTAAGTACTATTTAAGTAGAAACAATTTCTGTGTCAATTTTATTGAAGTTGAAATTACTGCCAAATTTTTTCTCAGGTATGGACTCGTCAATGCGCTCATTTCGCACCCTCCAACCTTGTGAGAACCACCCCATCAAGGCACTGCAGTATTCCGCCACTGGCGACTCCATCCTTGTCGTGAGTGGCGCCGCGCAGGCCAAGGTACTGGATAGGGATGGCTTTGAAGTCCTCGAGTGTGTGAAGGGAGACCAGTACATCACAGATATGGCTAAGTGAGTAACCTTTTATGATTTTAGAATAAACACAAACGATAGGCCTTATTAAAGTTTAAAATTGCTCGGCAAGCTATGGAGAAAGCTAGTCTTTGCTATGGAGTTTTTGAAGGATATACAGTGTGTATCAAGACTGATCAGCATGGGGAATTCAGAAACAATAAGAGGTACAGTAATTGGTTCTAAGGAATCACAACATATGTATAACTTATACTTTGATTTGGGAGCCGAAGTAAAGGTGGGCAGGCCATGTCTGTTGAAGATCTAATGGCTGTTACATATGAGTCTATAGAGGAAGTTGTCATACTGAGAACCCACAAGCTGGTTAAGATCATCTTAGATAATCAAAAGACCAACATCAAACTAATAAAATAATCCTTTTTATTACAGAACAAAAGGCCACACGGCCGCACTAAACAGCGGATGCTGGCATCCACACATCCGCGAGGAATTCCTCACGTGCTCCCAAGACGGAACCCTCCGGATATGGCTAACAGAGAACCCTAAACAGCACAAATGTGTTATCAAACCGCGACAGCAAGGGGGGTTAAAAACCAACCCTACTTCATGCTGCTTCTCAAAAGATGGCAACACTGTTGCATGTGGATGTTTTGACGGGTCCATCCAAATGTGGGACCATAGGAAAAGCTATGTCAATACCACAGCATTATTAAGAGATGCTCACCAGAAGCAGTCAGAAATTTCCAGTATATCGTATTCTTATTTAGGATCCTACTTAGCAAGTAGAGGCAACGATGATACAATGAAACTTTGGGATTTGAGAAGCTTTAAGAAGCCGTTGCATGTCTTTGAGAATCTGTTTTCAAGGTACGAACAGACTGACTGTTCGTTCAGTCCGGACGATAGCATGATATTTACAGGGGAATCATTGGAGAGAGGTAAAGATGTGGGTAGATTAATATTCTACAATACAAAAACGTTTGATGAGGTCACCCATATAGATGTAACCAAATCTCATATAATAAAAGCGGTATGGCATGCAAAGTTAAACCAGATATTTGTTGGCTGCGGCAATGGGGTTGTAAAATGCTACTACGATCAGAAACGCAGCTTGCGCGGCGCTAAGTTGTGTATAATCAAAACTCATCGCAAGAAACATTCAGTAGAAGTGATGAGCTCACAGCAAATCATAACACCTCATGCGTTACCACTATTCCGACAGGAAAAACTAAGAACGAGCAAAAAGAAGATGGAAAAGGACCGTCTTGATCCAGTCAAGTCAAAGCGACCAGATTTGCCCATAACCTCTGGTCAGGGTGGTCGTGTAGCTGCTTCAGGTAGCACTTTGAGCTCCTTTGTGATCAGGAATCTTGGTCTGAGCAAGAGGGTGGATGATGAGCAGGATCCAAGGGAAGCTATATTGAAGTATGCTAAGGATGCTGAGGAAAATCCCTTCTGGGTGGCTCCAGCTTATAAAAAAACTCAGCCGCAACCGATTTTTCAGAACGATGGTGAAGATGGACCTTCTGATGCGAAAAAACAGAAGTCTTCGTAGTTCGCACCTGTTAGCAAACTTGGTATCGTATCAAGTCTGCCTTACGTTCAAGCTTTGGTCTCAGGCTTAGTCGGAGTTTCGTAACCAGTTTCGATGGAGGAATTATTCACCCCTTCGGCCAGATACGAGTATATTCAGGGCAAAAAGTAGTTACGCCAACTACACCACATTTACCGACGCAGAATTGAAAACATGTATACATGGACGACCTCCGTGGCGGAACGGGTAGCTCTCGGACTGCCACGCCGGCGGCAGCCGGTCGAATCCCGCTAGGGGCAAATGTTCGTATGATGAATATGAATGTTTGTACCCAAGTCTTGGATGTTTATATATTTATTTAAGTATGTCTATCCTTTATCTAGTAACCATACCACAGGCTCTACCTAGTTTGGGACTGGATAATAGGTGTGAATGTCTGACATATTTATTTTATATACATCGACATACGATTTATAAAAATTAAAAAATTCACGTATACATATAGTCTATTTGTGACTAGGAGTTAAGGTTAGGATAATTCACACATGACTATACACCAGGACCAACATTTAAAGTGGTCTGTCCCTAATCAAACCTACGACCTCTGTCGCTCAGAGTCTAAAGACCAAGCAATTATGTCGACGAAGCGGTGGAATATAACCCGAATACACGTGGCAACCCCCGGATAGTGATGTAAGGCAACTTTACCGACCGTGATGTCCGGAAACAAAGTTAAGATTCGTAACTGTATTTCCGGACATAAATGCCGTGCGATTTATAAAATAGTCTTTAAGATGCTAGGCATGTGTCCAACGGCAGAATATATATTTATTTATATACTTGATTTCATTCGTCAAGTATCCGTGGTCAGATCGGCTTTGTTAATCTGACCACAGACACGTATCGTGTCCTTGGTTAGATTGCTACGAAAAGTAATCCTACTGATATTATAAATGCGAAAATTTGGATGTTTTTTACTCAATCACGCTTCAACCACTGTACGGATCGGGATGAAACTTGGCACATAGGTTAGGTCCTGGAATAGGACGTAGGATAGTTTCGTCAGGTATCCGTGGTCAGATCGCCGTTGAATTGTTGGTAAGGTCATGTGTCCACAGGTTGGTGTCTGTGGTCAGATTAATTTGATAGATCTATCTGACCATGTCCACCAGTTATGATCAGAATGCCTAACTTGCAGAGAATGCCCTTAGTATACAATACAATACAACATTTATTTATTATCTCAACACAAAGATTAAGTACTATTAGTATTAGTAGTATTATAATGTATTAAATTAAAATGAGTACAATTTTCTTTTGTGAGAGACTGGTGCCTAAAATAGGATGAACCTGTGAGATCAGGTCACCAGGCTCCCACCCCATGGAATTTTTGCGCATCACCCTGCCATACCAAGCAATTAGATTAATAATTAATTACCCGATAAAATCAAAGTACTGCGCAAATTATTAATTTAGAACATAATACATGTATGTGTTTTGTTGCAGCCAATAAATGAATATTCTATCTAGATGTGAGAGTATAATTTTTATAACATGCATTATGAAAAATTAATGTGTCTGATTGTGAGTGGGTGTGTGGGTGGTGTGTCTAGAGGCTTCTTTCAATGTATGCAAATAAATGGATTTAAATAAATCACAAAAGTATTTTGACCATAATCTGTCGGTTGAACTTTTTGTATTTTTTATTTTCTTTTAGGCCTTTGGATCACGAAAAATTAAATACGTAATGTTACATGCCGTTTGTTTTGGCCTCCAGTCCAGTCATCAGAAACAATCGCGCAATAATCATTGAAGGCCTTGCATAAATTGCAATCTAACCAGAGATATTATTAGTAAATACAGCAATGAAGATGGACTTCGTCCGCGTGGGCAGCTAAACATTACAAATTATTATGTATTTCCCGTAGGAATGAGATGTTTTTTCGGGATAATAACTATCCTATGTCCTATTCCAGGACCTAACCTATATGTGTGCCAAGTTTCATCCCGATCCGTCCAGTGGTTGAAGCGTGATTGAATAACATTACTAAACTTTCGCATTTATAACATTAGTAGGATTACATTTCATAGCAATCTAAGCCAGGACACGATAAGTGTGCCGATCTGACCATGGATACCCGACGGTTTTATTTGTGATTGTACAATGGATATATAAAATAAATGAAATTATAACTAATAAATATAAAGTAAAAAGCCTTTTTATTGTTCCTTCATAATTTACGATAGGTACCATGCATTATGAATATGTAAGTACTTAATGCTAATAATTTTTTTATTAAGTTAAGGGATCCCTCCGCATCCAGCCGCTACCGGCCACCTTCTTTAGGTCGTCGGTCCACCTGGCGGAGGACCGGGTGTGGTGGCGCTCATTGGAGAAGGCCTATGTCCAGCAGTGGACTTCTAGGGGCTGACATGACGAAGCTAAGGGTCGTATTATAGGTCGTATAAGGAGACATCGAAGGATATGACCCGCAATAAGATCAGATGTCCACCTATTAGCGGAAGTGGGTAGCCCGCTCAGGTGCAGATAATATCCTTCGTGCTAAAATACATTTCGTACTCTAACGGGTCGTGTGTCATATTCGGATTGGCGTCTGACTATAGTAGTTGGACGCCAACATCAAATGTCACAACGTCCCTCGCATGACTGTCGTAACTGTAATTTTTTGTCTAAATGAGTTACAAACTCTGACCTATTTAAATGTGTATGGTGATCAAACTCCGCTGACCGACGTATCCGTGTCTGTTGCTGTAATGGATTTATTGACAATGAACAAGTATCGTATCTTCCAAGACAATAGAATGTGAAGTGTAAAACCGAAAATGCCTTGCCCTGCAACATTTGCTTGAAGCTACTTACGACACTTAGTCACAGAGGAGTAATAATATTATATTATCTAGGTACATACGTATTGCAAATTCACATAATAACACTAAGAATCATACCAAATATATAAATATGATGAATAAATATGACTATATTTCATTCCAGATTAATAGTCCTATGAAAACCAACGCTATTTACGTCTCGGTAACATATACATGAAAGGGTCACCAGCAGCAAAAATAGGTTTGTATTACCAAGTAAACTTTGCGGTCCACTTAGGAACACCATCTATTGTGTATTTTGTTTTCGAGACGCAAATGCGTTTGTTTTCATAGGACTATTAATCTGGAATGAAATATAGGAAAATACCACTAGGCCAACGACGCGGTTTTACTCTTAAAAAAACAACTCAAACATTCTAAGATACTTTATTAATTAACCTTAAAAAACTATACTAAACCAAAAGTTACACTTCGGCGGCTAAGCGCCTTTCTTTCAACTCCGGTGTTTTCGCTCCAAATATATTTATTGGCGACCGCACTAGATTCTGAAACAAAAACATTGTTGGCTTTAAAACAGGCGCGTGCGCAGATTTCAAAACAAGGCCTCCGTTTTATTTTTTAAATATTAATAAATATTATACAATACACTTGTCTAATCCCAAACTAGGACTCTCCCTTGTACTATGGGAATTAAACAAGGATTGGACAATTCACAAATATAACATCCACACCGGGAGCAACTTGTATAATTTGAATAAAGTTGTCTGTCCCCAGTGGGAATCGAACCCACGACCTCTAGCGGTCGAGTTCAATGACCAAGCCACTGGGCCAACGAGGCAGTCCAAATAGTTGTATTCAAAATTAATCAAAATTAATGTCTTCTGAATTTCCTGAAAATGGATAGATGAGAGACATCATTCAGTAAAATTAAAGCTATTTTCATAAAAATAATAAATATGTCAGACATTCACACCAATTATCCAGTCCCAAACTAGGCAGAGTTTGTGGTATGGTTACTGGATAACGGATACATACTCGTACTTAAATAAATATATAAACATCCAAGACTTGGGTACAAACATTCATATTCATCATACGAACATTTGCCCCTAGCGGGATTCGAACCCGCAACCTCCGGCGTGGCAGTCCGAGAGCTACCCGTTCCGCCACGGAGGTCGTCATCATATAATCATCAACCTATATACGTCCACTGCTGAACATAATAGAATTCCACTTTTAGTGGGTTATCCATTGGGGGATCTGCCATAATCACGACGCTTGGCACGCGGATTGGTGATCATAGTAATAATCTTAATGTACACAGGAGAACGCTGCTGTCCATCCCTGGTGCAATACATTAGTCGCTTTGACGACACCAACGGAAAGATAAACTTACCAATTTCTTAGCTCTATCAGTGAGGAGTGACCACGCGAAGTGGTTTAGAATCACTCCGCTGGGCAGAGCGACTCCTTGAAACCTGTATAGCTGCTTTACACCGCTGTCTGGACCACCTGGCAAAAAACATTTGACTAGAGCAATCTGATTACTAATCGCGCGCAGGCTTGGATGGACCGACGACCTGAGGAAGGTGGCCGGAAGCGGCTGGTCAAAGTCAAAGTCAAAATCATTTATTGGCTTGCAGCATGGCTTGAGGTATAACAACAAGAAAAGCGAGTTCATGGTCTTCAAAGGCAACAATAAAGGACCTAATTTTGTTCCACCTGTAATTCTTGATGGAATACCATTGAGCCGTGTTTCAAGTTTCAAATACCTTGGACACATCGTAACAGAGGATCTGAAAGATGATCAGGATATTGAAAGAGAGCGCAGGGCACTGTCAGTTCGAGGTAACATGGTGGCTCATAGGTTTGCTCGTTGTTCAGTGGAGGTCAAACTAACTCTGTTTAGGGCATACTGTCAAACTTTTTACACAAGCTCCCTATGGGCCAACTTCACACAAAAAGCCTACAGTGCTCTTCGAATTCAATACAATAACATCTTCAGGGCTCTGTTGAGGCTCCCACGTTACTGTAGCGCGTCAGGCATGTTTGCTGATGCGAAGATAAATGACTTTTACGCAATTATGCGTAAAAAGTCTGCCTCAATTCTAAGGAGAGTGCGGGGGAGCTCCAACAGAATCCTGAAGATGTTTTCAGAGAGACTGGACTCCATCCTGCTTGGCAGGTTCACTGATTTACACGTTAGTAGTGTAAAGCGGTGAGCCTGTCAGGTGGGGGACTCAGTCCGTATTTTTTATTTTCAATTATAATTGTTGTACTAACATAGTTTCTAAGTAGGATTTACTAACAAAATATGGACTTTGTGTCTGAATTAAATGAATTTTATTATTTATTGCATATGAGTACATTTATACACGTCATTTTTTTATCGACTACCGCTTCCTAGGTGTTAGCGCTGTGAAGAAGAAACGGCGCAACAAACTTCACGCAACACATCTTTTAAAAATCAAGTTTGCATACAATTAATAAAGATTTTGCGAAGCTGGATTAACATTAGTACCAGGCATCTTTGTCATTCAAATAATCGTTTACTTTATAATAGGCTTTCTTACAAAGTTGTTTTTTAATGTGAATCTTAAACTTTCTGTCCGTCATATTTAAGATTTCCTCTGGTAGTTTGTTGTAGAAGCGTATACATTGCCCCGTGAACGATTTGCTGACCTTACTTAGTCTTAACCCTGGTAAAACAAGTTTATTTTTATTTCTTGTATTATAACTATTATTGTCACAGTGCCTCAAAAAGAGAGATACATTTTTTCTGACATATAAAATATTATCTAAAATGAATTGACCAGCTACTGTTAATATGCTTATTTCTTGGATGCGGAGGACCGGGTGTGGTGGCGTTCATTGGGCTACCACGACTCTGTAGTACCACGGTAGCTAATACCACTCTGAATCAGATTCATATCGTGTCAGCCAACGCCCACTGTTGAACATACGCCGCTGCGATGCGCCATTGCGAGCTGTACGAGTCGGAGCGGTCGGAGATACTTAATAATAATAATAATAAAATCATTTATTCATCTTTTAAAAAATATACATACAATAACTCCGCCAAACTGTATAATACAGTTTGTTGGCAGGAATAGCTCTCTTACTTTATACACATCTATAGCAGAGAATACTAAATATCACTACGCAATGGTGAATAGCAAAGCAAAGTTACAAAGTTTTTAATTATGATATTAGCACAAAAAGATTGAGGTTACGTTAATAAGTTTACTAGATATTTCTTATATTTAATTCTGAAAGTGTTTTTGTTGATTACATTGCTTCTGATGCCTAGTGGGATAGTGTTAACAATTTTGGGTACCAAAATACTGCCTTGTTCTTTCACTATAGTAGCTGCAGACTCTAGGCACACAAAACAGTTGTTGGTCAACACTCCTGGTGAAGCGTGAGTGGTCACTTGGTGTCAGATATTGACAGCACTGAAAATTTTCTACAGCTAAGAGGAGCTTCACCTTCTCATGGACTGGATGGTCTCGAGCGATCGGAGGCGGGCCCGGTTTATCACCAGGACCTCGTGAAGACGGAGACGAACTTTGCTCGTCTGAGGCGGTTTGCCAAGGCCTGGCACAAGCGCAGACGACTGTTAGAGCTGCCCGAGAGAGCGCAATGATAGGAAGCTGAGAGTGTAGAAAGGAAGGAGCCGCCCGACGGCGAAGAGATGTGGTATGAAGTAAAATCCCCAGAAAGGGGCTGGCTGCCGGAATGTGCACCAGTGCAATGGAAGGGACACTGAAGAAAACTTGTAGGGGATCAAGCAGGGCGTACCGGGAAAGAGCTCTAACGCAAGTACCGGGCCCCCCCCCCGTGATTCGGTCCGTATAACCGTAAGGTTGAAAGGACCATGGGAGGTGGCGGGCCTTTGCTGAACATACGCCTCCCCAATAGAATGGCACTTTTGGTGGGCCGTCCGTTGGGGGATTCTCCACCACCACTCTTGGCAGGAGAATTTAATAAAGTCCGTCCGCTTTCCCCTCTCTTTCAGAACATATCTAAGCGAGTAGTGGAGACGTCAAATGAACAAGCGTTGGCTGCAAGGCTGGGCATTATCTAGCACAGACGATCAGTATCACCATGATCAACCACGCTTGGCCATCGGACTGGAATCCCTTAGTCGCCTTGACGACACCCACGGGAAGATGGCGCTAGTAGGCCCTGTTAGGTCTCAGCAGAAAATCGTCCTCTGCCCTCACAGGCAAAGCAGTATGCTGAGCTGGGGCCTGTTTGCTGCTGCAGCACACACACTGTGTCTACTACAGTGTCGCCACACTGTACTGTTGCCCCCTCCCCTACAGGTCGGTCGCACGCCTTGGTTCTACTCCCGGTTTGTCGGATAAGTTCCCCGCGTTGTTTCCGCTCACTCGTGCAAGCTAAGTCATAATCATATTCATTTATTGTTTCATGTAGTTTATAAGTGTCAGGGGACTTGGTTGAGGTTGGTTGAGGCCTGTCCGTCCCTAAACCTCTAGTGGAGCCAGGTGGGTGAGGGACCCACACTGTGGTACGGCTCCACACCGTCTGGGGGAGGGGTCGCTGGCGTGGCGATCCCTCCCTCCTTTGGCGCGGGTGCCCCGGCAGAGTAATGTCCGGGGCTGCCGGGGGGCACAGTAGCCTTGAATTCCTCGGAGAACGCACTGTGCCCCCCACTACGGCAGGGCGGGAAATACGCCGGAGTGGTTTTAGTGGGTATGCCCTCCACACAGTACGACAGCGTACTGTGCCTGGAGGGAGAGTCCCACATACCCCCTGGTAACCCTAACCGGGGGGATGAGGCAACTCATTTCCACTCCGTAAAAAAAAAAAAAAAAAAAAAGGCCTGTCCGGTGCTATCCAGACGAGCCACGGGTATGCGGTCCCGGCTTCCCGAGTTATCGCTACTACAATCCCACTATACTTCTGTAATAGCGGTATCCCATACATACCCTATACTCCTTACTAATACCCCCATCTCCTGTCTCTCGCCCCGATCCCTGTCCCCTCCGCCAACCCAAGGTCTGCCGTGCCGATGGATGCGTGTCCAGGAGCACAGAATCATGCAGGGCTCTGATGAGGTGGACAATTATTTCCCTAGCTAATCGTGGTACCTCAACAAGGCGGCGATGTTGTTCGCAACACATCACGTCAAGGGGTATCGCGGGGCGAAAAGCGGACGAAGGAAAGCCGCTTTGCAATATTACATTGCGCAAAGTGGCGAACCATCGTCTCTGCCTACACCTCTGGGACCAAGGCGTGAGCATTATGTATGTATATTACAGCCAATAAATGATTATTCTATTATATTCTAAGCCGGGAACCGCACGGCTAATTATTATTTTTAACTTACCAATCAACTTGTGCACAGATGCGACGCACACCCGACCGACCTGCGCGGTCGAGCTGATCATGGGCCCCTTCGATATGTCCACGTGCGTGCCCACCCTGTATAGTGTTATTTTGCCTGTAATCATTATTCAAGTTTTAGAAACGCCAGTTTCACTATTTTATAGTTAATGATATGGGCTGTATGATTAAAATCATTGCCCTTACAACAGAGTAAAAAAGTTACTCCCCACTACTACTTCCAACCGCCATCGCAACAGCTCTGCCTGTGTTATTTCTTTTATTTTATATTAATTATATTCCCGCAAACATACACTCACGGTACACACTTATACTCATCCCTACAACATTACACTACAATAATTGGTGTATTAAGTGCTCCACCAGATCCAGCCGGATATTGGTAAGTGCTTAACTATTTTCTTACTTTATCTTCTCTAAATTATTCTCCCGCCTAAACTGGCATAACGGCCATGGAATGATGTCCATGCCCGGCCCGTTTAAGTTTCATCATCAGGTTATTTTTGTCTCCACTGCAGGAGCACAACCCTCTCTCATCTGCCGGAGACAGACGGAGGATTTGGCCTACACTCCCCGCGCTGGCCAGACGGGTTGGGGAGGCCTGGTTGATGTTTTATAATGTATTCAAGTCTATTATAGATAATACAGAGAGTATTGCACACTAGTGCAATACTCTCTGTATTATCTATAATAGACGAACAGAAGTGGAGGTGGACTGGACATATGATTCGCTGTAGTCTGGACAAGTGGAGCAAGCTGGTGACTCTCTGGCACCCAAGAGATGGTACCAGAAACAGAGGACGACCAATAAGACGATATAAAACAGACCCTAGGACCGTACTGGACAAGAGTGGCACAAAACAGGACATACTGGAAAGAATTGGAGGAGGCCTATGCCAGAAGGCACACCGAAATAAGAGATTTAATATAATTCTTAATACTAAATGTAAATAATTTCGGAAATAAAGGCTATTATTATTATTATTATTATTGCACACACATTAAAAAATAACAAGTTAGGTACAGATTTATGGAAAGTGTACAAAGGACATATTCGTTAAACCGATCTCTTCCAGACAACCTTTCCCGAGAAAAAAATAATAGCACAGCGACAGAGTATTGCAGATAAACGAAAACAAATTTATAATTTTAGAACATAAATAAATACTAAAATTACAATATAAATTGTATTTTATATATTCAGGAAACTTCAGTCTCCATAGAATATCTAATCTAATAAATAAAATCGTAAACATCGCGTGTCTGTACATTGAAGATATTTGCAAAAAAAAATTGGGTGGTCTGAGGATAAGTAATAGTAATTTCGATCTTTTTTGGAATTTCTGTCTATTTGTCGGTTTGTTCACGCATCACGCAAAAACAACCGATTTTGATGGAGTTTTTACAGAAGTACAGGACTTAACTCGGAGTAACATTTAGTCTATTTCATCACAATCGGCTTACTCAATCAAAAATTATGGGAATTTTTAGTTTTCAAATATATTACTAGGTGTGCAATATGACAAAGAAGTATAATTATAATGTTCGGTGCAATTCAGATTGCGATGTGTTTGGACTTAAGGACTACATTTGAGAGTGAGAGTGGGATTGGAACTGGATGTGGGAGTGAGCGTGGGTGTGGGCGTTGGAGCGGGATCGGCATCGAAGTCGGTAAACAATTATGTAGTCACAGATAGTCATAAATAAACGTGACTAAGCTGATCTTTTTAAAGCAGAGAACTTCCTAACCTCAAACCTTACTAAAGCTTACTATCAACTTTAGTAAGGTAAAATAAATAAACCAAAATTTCATGTGTTTATATATTAAATAGATCTTGAGTAATTAAGAGGTCATGGCTCCAAATGGTAATAAGCAGACGGCTGCTGCGTAACCAGTTCTTTTTTCTTTGATAGTATCTAGATACTGAATTAAACTAAGATTGGCTCAAAAGGACTGAGCTTCTAGAGCCGTAAAACATATTTAAAAAAGCGACGATAATAGAGTTAATAAAATGTACTTCATCCTTTTACCAACATCGTGTACAATCGACTTCCCACTAAGGTCACCAGCTCTCCGAGCCTACCTATTTTTAAAAAGAGACTGTGCGCCTAGCTTTTCGAGCAGGCATTTTATTGCTATGAAGAGTTCTTGCAGAACGCATTAACTTAATTTATTTAGTTTTAAGAATTTTATTTGACATTTTTATATTTATGTTATGTTTTTATATTTAATTGTGTTTAATTTGCTTTATAATTTGATTTCATTTAACTTGTTTATAATTTTTATTTGACCTGTAACGGAAGTTATCAATAAAGTATGTCTATGTCTATGTCCATTTACCGTTATCCCTGGCTATGCTGGGTATCTGCCCGACCTTGTGTTCATTCTCCACAAACATCTCCTTGGCCAGCTCCTCTCCTACCTCCAGCCTTTCCACCGGGTAGTTTTGTCGGACCAGCTTCACGTACTCCGCGGACAGGGTGATCAGCTCCTGCGGGGTGGGCTGCCAGGATTGTAGGGTCGGGAGGTCGATGTCGTAGACGAAGGAGCCGCGACGGACTGTGGAGAAAATTACATTTGAACAGTAATCTAATAATCAAACAAATAAAATCGCGTCTGTAAATTAAAGATATTAAATAGTTTGTGCAAGCATCACTTAAAAACTACTGAACCTAATTTGATGGACTTTTCACAGAAACATAGGGCTTAACTTGGAGTAACATATAGGCTTTATTTCATCGCAATCGGTTTACTCAGTCAAAAGTTACAGACATTTTTAATTTTCAAATACATTAGTAGGTAAGGTTAGTATGCAACATAACAAGGAACTATAATTTTAATATTCGGTATTATTCAGATTGCGATGAGTTTGGACTACATTTGGAGCTGTAGTGGAAGCGGAAGTGGGAAGGCGAGCGGAGCCGCGGGCACAGCTAGTTACATACATATCTGGCTGGCTGGCTGCAACAAGGTACATCTTTATGGGTGACAGTGCCCTCATACCATCGGGTGGGCAGTCTATCGGTTTGCCTTTTCAGACCCGTAATAAGGGTTTTTCAATCATAGTATGTTTAAGATAAGGTAAATAGTCGAACAACTCACTGTCTGGTCCCGGAAAGCTGTGTAATTTGACAGTGACGGTATCTTTGAAGGCAACAGTTGCGCACGCGCCGAGCAGTAGCGAGCAGGTGCGCCAAAACGCCTTGTTCACGTGATGGGGCTCCGGAACAGAGTAATTTTGCAGCTGGAACATTATTTTCCAACATTATACCATTCGGACCACTCCAACTCTTCCCGTGGACGTCGTACAAGGCGACTAAGGGAATACGTTATAAAACATCAATCAGGCCTCCCCAACCCGTCTGGCCAGCGCTGGGAGTGTAGGCCAAATCCTCTATCTGTCTCCGGCAGATGAGAGAGGGTTGTGCTCCTGCAGTGGAGACAAAAATAACCTGATGATGAACATTATTTTACTACTATTTCAATACATGACATCAGAACACACAGGCATCTCAAATCAATCAATCATTTATTGGTTAAAGTATTTTTAAAAGTCAAAATACAACGCAATGAAAACTTGAATATACTAATATGTCGTAGGTTTCTGGTTCCGCCGAAAATGTGGGCTACCAAATAGAGTTTAACGCCGTTACAAAGTTAACATGTTTACTGGCTTAAATGACACTACATGAAATTACACTACATCATCCATTTTTTGAAGGCAGACGATCCGTCCGTGTATTGCCTGCAGACTGCACGCGTATCGAGCGAACACTGTCTCGAGTCTGCGGCTGCGCCCGTCCTATCCGACTTTCCGTCAGCGCGTGCTCGCGACGATCGCCGAACTAAGCCAAAACCGAACGACGCGCCGAACACACACTGTGCCTCCAAATTAGCTCCTCTATTATTATTTCGCCGATAAATATTATATATTTTTAGCTAAGCACCATAAGTGTTAAATTAATTATGTACATTAATTTATTGTAATAATTGTTGAGATTCCGACATTGGACTTTTAGAACAGTTCCACCAATAAATGGATTGATATATTTGATAACAATAACTAATGTGGATAACGGTAAAGCAGCATTATTGATAACTAGCTGTGCCCGCAGCTCAGCTAACTGGGACTTCAGTTTTTTTTTCAATAAAGTTGAAATGTGTGCTAATCACTTCCTTCCCTCCCACTCCCACACCCACTCCCCAATCCTCAGCCCCACTCCCAACTGCCACTGTCACCATAGTCCTAACTCATCGAAATCTAAATTCTGTCGAGCATCAACTATAAATTTGTATAACTTTTAATTAAATAAACCGATTGCGATGAAATGAGTCTTAAATGTTACTCCAAATTAACCACTATGTTTTTCTAAAAACTCCATCAGAATTGATTCGGAAGTTTTTACGTGATACATGCACAAACAACTAGACAAACATTCCATAATGATCTTAATACGTGAAACTTATATTTTATTATATATTTGTTTTTCGTCCTGTTTTAGTTTCGAGAACACTGAACCGGAATAACATTACCACCGGCCAAATTATCTTTGTGTCACTCCCATGACTGACTTGACGTTGGCAGAATTCTTAAAAAATAAGACACCATTAGGTAATTTTTTTATTGAACTGATATTGAGTGAACAAGGTACTATCAAATATTGTTGACAAATATCGATTATAAATATATATCGATTTTAATTCTGCTTTCACTAATCTAGTTTGAAAAGATGCCGGCAGAAATCAATCAACGTTTTTATTATATGTTATTTTTAAACTCCCTATTCCATTGGCTTTAAAAATAACTTGAAGGAATTTATAATTCAGACCAATATTTTTGGTACATGAATGGTGAAGACGCATCTTAGGCCCACTTTTGGGCATTCTCCTTTGGCCACAATAAAACTTGGCCCCACTATACACAAAAATATTATTTTCAATTGGGTGATTAGGCCTATAGGCTTATTAATTAATGACTCACTTCTAATGTGCAGTTTTCAGTAAGAGGTCTGTGCATGTCCCAGTATACTGCGCCATCCAGACGGGCCAGGGCACTGCTGTCCACGTGCCACTCACTCAGATCTAGAATTACAGATAATTAAATATAATGCAAATACTTTAGGACAGAATTGACCACTGCTTCGGAAGAATCAGTATCCTGTATATACACTGCAACTAGACATGATCGACCGGTTTATGGAACCGCGTGGACATGGCTGGCGACCCACAGCTGCCCATTGTGCCGCACGGCATGTTTATGCGAAATATTGTGAGCCCATTTTTAGATGTACCCGCAATACTGTACGAGTGTCTGTGCCCGTGTGCATCGTGTGAGCGATGGACAGCACGAGGTCTGGTACTATGACAAACCAAATAATGGTTTACCGGTACCAGTAAGAATGTTAGAATAATGTGTTTTAAATTGTATAATAAATACATAAATAAAAAAAAAAACTGTTGGGAAAAGGATCAGAAACCCCAAGCTTATAATATGGCTGTCAGACATGGTCAGTTACCAAAGCAAATAACCAAAAGCTCAAAGTGTGCCAGAATACAATGAAAAGAAGCATGCCAAGCATAAAATTAAAAGATAAATGGAAACTCAGAGAATTTACTAAAGTGAGAAATGTAACAAAAATTGTAAGACAGCTAAATGGTGTTGGATGGGACATATGATGTGATTAGCAACAGGTAAATGGACACATCAAATTACATATGAGATGGGCAATGGAAAAGAGGATGGCAAGTAAAGAGATGGAAGGATGACTTACTCTAAGGCTGGTGGAGATCCTATAGGAACAGAGCAGAATCGCACAGATGTGTTTTTATTTATTTATTTATAAGGTCAGTGAATAAATGAAAATATTTATAAGCAGTGGGGTTTTGAAATTGCTTCAAGCATATTTTTGCCGACAAAAGTCCGGCCTGTGCAGAGAAAAATACTAGTTTAGGATTGATAATATATGAAATATTTATTTATCATGCCCTCATATATGTATAAGGTATATCTATATCATAGGTGTGTTTGGCACTCTGAACCTAAGCCATACATGCTCCGGAGATGCTAGCTGCATTAGATATCACCCAGATCGATCCTCAGCAAAGATTCAAGGGCTCAAAATGCCCTTGAATGTATGAAAAAGGCCCTGTTTCCATACTTTTTCGAGTGAACTTACTCACTATGTTTAATTCATAAAAAAATATCAGTACTAACGTTTAGCACAGTCGTAGGGTGTAGAAATATCCTTGTTCATAACCATTGTGCAGTCTTGTGGTAAACCCTTGTAATTTACTTCTATCTTGTCAATTCTACCAACTTTCTCTAGCTGTCTCTTCTTCTCAAGCGTAAAAAGGTGAGACCGACGTTCTACTGCCTCCTGGGTGCTCAGATATCCTTAAAACGCATTAAAATTTAGTGTTTACATTATGATTGAATATTTGCTAATGATTGCAGACTTTTAGCTTACTTATGAATGGTGAAGTCTTCGTATGGTTATTTTGAAGGACTGTTTTAGATAAACACGATAAATGGCGCTTCATTTTGATTCTATTTTTAAAGATATTTATACGAAAATAAGAAATTCCCCAATATTTTGCAGGTTAGTTAGGTTATCTTGGCCACAGATCTTAGCTGGCCGTGACCCAGCCAACTACTATAGTATAGTCAGCCTCCTACGGACGGGGGCATAAAAGAATGTTGCTAAAAAAAATATTGTAAGTACTTAGGTAGGCCCAAAATAGTCTATGTCTATTTGTTATTGTTGTTGTTAATTTTAGTACAATAAAGCTTTAAAGATTACATTACATGGTCGCCCAAAAAAAAAAACAATCTCGTCAATGTCAAACTTCAGTCTTATCAAATAACTGTTGGTGTAAGAAGTTACTAAATAATACTATCATGTATACTGCGATATATAAGATTGATATTATTTATATTCTTATACATCATACATAAACGACTGAAGACCGACGACGCAGGCGAGGCCAGACGCGGCGCGGCTGCGGGGGCCGCCCTGTCTGTCTGTAATATGATATTATATTTTTTATGTAAGCGTGCTGCTACAACTTTCATTTCAGTTGTTTATTATATCGGAATGTGTTGGATAAATATTTTCATTTTGCATGAATACAGTTACATTTACAAGAGAGGAAATAACCATATTGTTTTAGTAAAAATATCATAACAAAAGTAAACGGGCATTATGAAACTTTTGTTTAATTTCCGTAGCACAGTAGAATATCTTAGTTCACAAATATAACATGCAGATCAGGACTATCTTATACAAAGTTGTCTGTACCCAGTGGGAATCGAACCCACGACCTCTCACGCTCGGATCGAATGATCAAGCCACTAAGACAACGAGGCGGGCAATATGTACAATGTCATATGGCAACACCACAAAAATGACAGCATTTAATTATTACTTTCAGCTTCGGTGAAGTAGGTATATGCGTTTCTTGGTTATTATTTAATCAGTTAATTATGTTCTTTCTATTTTGCATTATGTCGATTAGATCGCCGGGGTAACAAATAATAATACGTAGTCATTTGTGAGAGAAATAGATGTATTTTCAATAGACTAAGATCATCGGAGCACTGATGTAGAAATCCAATAATAATTATAGTGTGGAAAACATTGTTTTCATAATAGTTTCTATTTCCACATTAAATAATAGAATGTGCACTTGATAATAGAAATGACACGATTCTATTTTTTAAAAGTGTATAGTATCATTTAATGTTTCAATAAGGAAGATTTATGGGGGCACTCAACAGATGGCCCAATTCCAGTTGTGTTTTATATGTAATAAATAAGCCTGAAATGAATTTGACCCCAGAGGGTTTGACAGCATTTGACAGTGACGTTTCTATGTAGCGTTCCGAAACCTATAAAATTCGCTCGATAGAATGTGAAATACACTTGACAGATGGCGAATTTCGCTTGATCCCGGTTCCAGAACCTAGGTGGACATTCTATCGAGCAATTTTATAGGTTTCGGAACGCTACACTAGTATTAAAGCTTCGCTGGTTTTATAACCCATCTAAGTACTTATTTGTATTTTGTATCCACAAGAACATTGATTTAAACCATCAAATTCGCTTAACATACAAAGTAAACTGTTGTATAAACAAAAAATTTCATCCTTTTAGATTTACAACCGGCCATTTTGTTGAAAAAATATTTACAAAAGCCATAAAAACAAAAAAATATTTTTCTTCTATTGCTTTCTGGCATTCACAATATTTTACTTTTCAGGCCTTTCACATATACCAAAGAGATGTAATATTTAAGCTTAAAATAAAATAAATTTTAGAAAACAATACATTTTATTCTTAATTCTAGCCCACCATAGTTCTCTTCCGTCCTCTCGCTCTGACCTCCTCAAACTTGCTCAGTATTTCTTTTACATTATTTCTACTGTAGTTTTTATATGCTTCCAAGATTTTATCAAATAAACCTGGATAATCATTGTGCGTGCTAATTAATGCCCTTTCTAGCACATACAAATCTACACCCTTATCCTCTGTGCTTGTGTCAATAAAAGATAGACCAAAATCTATCATTACCAACTCCAAATTTTCGGTTCGAAGCCATTTTGAGTCATCCTCAACATTATTTTCTTTTTTCTGAATAAGTAACATGTTAGAAGTAGTTAAATCTCCATGAATTATGTTATTTTCATGTAACTTTCGGACTGTTTCACCAATCATTTTAGCTACAAAATCTAGGCTGTTTCGATTATCTGTGGCGTCATTCTGTTCAAATTTTTTAAAAATATTTATAATAAAATCCTTTACAGTAACACTTTCTTCAAAATGCTGCATATAAATTCTACGGCGTTCGAAATCCACTAAATACAAGGCAGGTGTTTTAACATCAGCGTTTTTGCATCGTACTATGGACCGGGCTTCATTTTTGATTCTTTCTTTGGTTATGGAAGTGTCTAGGTCAGGATGTCTGTAGTTTTTCTTGAACCTCTCCTTGATTAGCGTCGGTTTTCCCAGATAGTTGCATATGAAGAGTTTCGCCTCGGCGCCCTGTTTTAATATTTTCAGTTCATCACACATTTCCTGAAGAAATATAACCTGAAAATAACCTATAACATAAGTAACTAATACATTGCAGCTTATAGATTTCATAAATTAAAAAGAAAGTAAGAATATAACATTCATAGCACCTTCGTTATTTCAGTTTTTATACGAATTATTTCCTATTTACTAATAAAATGCGAGGAACTCCAAATAAATCGCAATATTGACAATGACAATAAACGTTTCGACGCACGCAGAACGATTCGTTTCGTATCGTCAATCCATCCATTGATTGTAGAACAAACATCCTGTCGAAACGTGCAAAACGGAACGTAGAAAAGCGAGCGAAAGTTCAAAACCGTCGTTCACAGCCCGCACTTTTCATTTAGCTCTGTAGGTACCTATTTCTTTACCTACCATCTATACAATACATATATGAAATCACTCGCTGGAGAGCAAGGGAAGCTGAGTGGGCGTGTATACTCGTATAGTGTTGGTAGCTGCACCGTGCCGGCCGGCGGCATTAATTTCATTCAACACACATAATTCCCATCGAACTCTTTAATGGAGATTGTGATTTATCTCAAACTGTTAACCTTTTAGTGCAGCGTCAACGTTCGAACGCTCCGGTGCTCCATTTCCAATCGAAAAATAACAAATTCGACTGTGTTACGTTTGTAAAATAACAAAAAGAAATATATTTAGTATTTTTTGAAGTGTGTTTTAAGTTTTTAGTGTGAATTTTACTTGAATTGTGAAAATGTCCGAAGGTTTGGAATACGAGACCATCGTCCAGAATGGGCCAAAAAAAGTAAGTGAGCTTTTTATTTTTTAATAATTGTAATTTTTTAATTTACTTTTCGTTGGATAAGGAAAAATCAACATTGTGCCTTGTCATTGACTCATGCCGTTCATGCCTGCCACGCATGTGTCGGCGCGTCTATGTATAGGTTGATATTACTTGCTGTAGCAAGCCGCATGCAGTTGTTAAATCGAAAAGGGGGGGGTGGAGGATGTCCTATAGAAATGTCTGGGTGCATTTTCGTAGATATGGAATGCAGACGCGTCTCGAAACGCCGGGTGGGGCGATCCGATAATCCCGATACTAATTTTGTAGCGACAACTTATTCGATATACTTACTTACTACTAACTTAATCCAATAGGAATCTTATTGGAATGCCCGATGTCAGAAATAAATAACATATCAGGATGAACTGCTTATCTAATAATTAAGTTATTTTCATTAGTTCTCGTTATCCACAGAAATGTTATTTGAAGTTAACTATTATGTTTGTAAAAATTATCGACTTGTTCATCCATTCATATAAAAAGTTTATTTAGATTCATTTATTTACCATATTACAATGCTTTCAATGTATTACCTGCTACGTAATTTTATGTTATATGTTTCATTTCAAAATTTAAATCACTAGCTATTTGCCGCGACTTTACGTGTCTTGTGAGCCAAGTCCGCCGCACCGATCATTCTTATACATTTACTAGCTGTGCCCGCGGCTCCGCACGCGTGGACTACAGGATCCGCTCCCTATCCCACTTCCACTCAGACTCTCAATCTCACTCTCAATCCCGCTCCCATTCCAGGTCCAGGTCCAGGTCCAGGTCCGGGTCCGGGTCCGGGTCCGGGTCCGGGTCCGGGTCCGGGTCCGGGTCCGGGTCCGGGTCCGGGTCCGGGTCCGGGTCCGGGTCCGGGTCCGGGTCCGGGTCCGGGTCCAGGTCCAGGTCCAGGCCCAGGTCCAGGTCCATTTCCAGGTCCATTTCCAGGTCCAGGTCCAGGTCCAGGTCCAGGTCCAGGTCCAGGTCCAGGTCCAGGTCCAGGTCCAGGTCCAGGTCCAGGTCCAGGTCCAGGTCCAGGCCCAGGTCCAGGTCCAGGTCCAGGTCCAGGTCCCGGTCCCGGGTCCGGATCCAGGTCCAGGTCCAGGTCCAGGTCCAGGTCCAGTTTCAGCTCCAGATCCAGATCCAGGTCTAGCTAAAGGTCCGGCTCCAGATCCAGCTCCAGATCTAGATCCAGATCCAGCTCCAGATCAAGCTCCAGATTTTTCATCGTAATTGACTAACTCAATCAAAAGTTATATATAGTTTTCAAAATCTCACATTACACTGGTACCATACCCGCTCCCGCTACCGCTCACGAATTCAGTCGAGCATTTACACCCTACATACACTCCTTGCAGCGTATGCGAGTTTTCGGAAACTATAAATTGGCATAACTTTTGATTGACTGCACCGATTGCAATGAAATAAAGCCTATATGTTACACCAAATCAAGCCCCATGTTTCTGTGAAAAGTCCATCAAAGTCCGATCAGTAGTTTTTAAGTGATGCGTGCACAAACTCACAGACAAACAGACAAACAGACAAACAGATAAACAGACAAACAGACAAACAGACAAAAATTTCAAAAATGATCGAAATGTGTTCTGTTGCTTATCCTAAGACCCCCCAATTTTATTTTTTGCAAATATCTTCAATGTACAGACACGCCAAGTTTACGATTTTATTTATAAGATTTATCATGCACGGACGAAAAATGTATAATCCGTGCGGCGGTTTACGACTTGTTTTTTATCGTAGCCTGATGGTTTTCTCGCGAGACTGCATTAGCATTTCTACATACATAGATAAAGCCTTGGTTCCAGAGTGGTAGGCAGAGACGATGGATCGCCACTTGCGCGATCCTGACACACCATACTAGCCGCACACATTCATCAACCTTTTCATGCACCTCCTTTTATTCTTCTCACTACGGACCCCAGGATTTTTGAGGACGTTACTAAATTGATCCTTGAACATCCTCCTAGGACGACCTCTAGCTTCCACTTTCACAATGTAAATTTCTATGGTCACTCTTCTTTCACTCATACGCTTTATATGTCCAAACCAACGCAACACAGTAGAGCCTTCGTTACTATATCTTTTTTTAAACCACACTTCTCACATCATTCCTCACTCTGTCCAGTGTTGCCAGATAAAGATCATAAGAATACAGTGTTTTGGACCCCTAAATTACAGTGTTTACGACAAATATACAGTAAACTGTTCATAAAGTACAGTGCGCTTTACAGTGCAATTAAAAGACATTTGCATTATTAAATTTGTGTTTATATATAATCAAATCACCTAAGTAATTTCATATCGCATTACAAAACTTATAAAATACATAGTATGGGTCTTCACGCTGTAGCCAAGTTTTAAAGCTGTTGTCCCTTACCCATTCATATCATATTTTTTTGTTTATAATGTTTTTTTTGTTTTATTAGAGTTTTTTTTTATTAGAGATGGTTCACTTTTATTTTCTCCAGAACTATCGCCAGACGAACAAGACGTATTTTATCGATAAAAACATACGCAAATTTAATCACTCGCGGAATAACATACATAGTTTCTTTTTTAATCTTTATTTGGTGAGGGTTTTTTCTGTCTAGAAAATGCCACCCTCATAGTATTTACAATTAACTAATACAAAATAAATAATCATAACTTATAATCTACGCCTAATACCCTTCTGTACAAATTAATACAGTTAATAACATAGTTGTGAACTAAGCTCTACTTACAGAGAATAAACTATTGAATTCGTCATAAGTGTAACCAATTTAAATAACACATTATACAATAGAACTATGGTATCACGTGTTGCACTACAATTTGGCCGATTAATACCTACCCAGTCATCGTAATGCATGGCGAATGCCATAGAAATCTCCTATGTTGGTTAGTCACATTTATAATTTTCAAAACCATTCTTATGTAGCGTTCACTTTTATCAGAATATCATGAATTTTTGGCTCAATAAAAATTACAGTGTTCTCCATATACTGTAATTGTAGTAATATAGTGTACAGTAGATGACGCAAAAATACAGTCAATCTACTGTAATTACAGTGCATCTGGCAACACTGACTGTCACATACAACATTTCTCAGTCTTAAGATATACGTGGACTAACAGCTTCCCATTATCGATGACAAACAGGCAAAAAAATCACTTACTGCGATGAAATAAAAGATTCTTGATAAATTATTTTGCTACTTAGATTAAGTTAGGTTGATCATTTAAATTATAAACAATACGTTGTAAATTGTAAGAATTGTGGTATCACCGACCCATGACGGCAACGGGTGAAGGCGCCGCATAATTTGCTATCAACTTCAAGCAAGGTGTTAATTAATTCAACCTTACAATACATCACAATTAATTAAATTCTTGACAATAAGGATTCCTTGAATCGAGATAAAGAAGAGAGAATTAACGAAATAAAAATCAAAAGCTGGTATTATATCGGTTTGGGCCGAAAAAGAAAAAAAAACTCCAATTACAGTCTAGACAAACCTGCGATTGTTTTAATAGACCGTTTAATTTACAATATAAGGGGGACGACGACGCGGGACGTTGATGATTAGATGCACATTGATGATTAGTGCTTAATGATAGAACTAGCTCAGTAACAATATAACACATACAGTGAAATGTATAAGTGATTTTGAGAAAGAGTGAGTTTAGAGAAGTCGTAAACTGAGCGATCTATAAAGTCGTACATGAAGTTCTACATTGTACTGGGTTTGTTTGCATGTTGGACTGTGTTAGACCATGACGACAGACGCCGAAAAGATATTCGCGGCGATCTACGCACACATACACAGTTTTACGCTGTGTCGTTACAAAATACACATCGATATCGTGCATGACCAGGTGGTCATTTAGGTAGGTAATGGGCCCGATTCTGAGGGACACATTTAAAATTTGACAGCGCTAAAATTGGTTTCGTCTTTATCTTCATAATACTGTGTAACAAGGATAGCAACAGCTTTAGTGCTGTCAAATATTAACGTTGTGCCTTCAGAATCGAGCCCAATAAGTAGTTACAAAATATAAAAAAAACGAATCAAATAAGTTATTCGACACTTTTAACTTATTAAATGAGTTTACAGAACGAAATTACAATATATATTAAAAATATCCGATTTTATCGGATATTTAAAAATATAGGATTCATACAAACCCTGAGAAGTTGTAAAATCCGAGGCAAAGGCAATGACATTGATGTTCTGATTTCATTCCCAATATAAACTTCGTCAAATCACTGCCAACCTACATAGATTTACAGTTACATAAACAAGAGTTTCTAAAGACATTTGCCAGGAAACTAGAATATGCTAACAAATTCACCTAATTGCACAATGACTCAAACTTTTACAACACAAAATAAAAAAAAGTCGCACTGTCCAATCAGAAGCCTCCAAAATCCATCAATGAGAATCCGTGACTGAAATCGAGAAGTTCAAATGGAGAATTCATTTCACAATTTCGATTCGTGACAGTGATTTTTTAAAAAGCTTTGTTTTCTTTTTAATATTTATTATGGTATTGACCGAATTTTAGTGCCAGTGTTAATCTAAAGTCCGTTTTCACACACTTTGTGTTCCGTTACCTTTTATATTTTGTCTGGGAGGAACTCTTGGGTCCGCTTGCAAGAGTTTATAGCTGTCAAAGAACGATTATATTGAGTTTCGTCTTTGTTAAGTAAAATTTACTGACACACTGTGTCTACTACAGTGTCGCCATAGTATACTGTTGCCCCCTCCCCTACAGGTCGTTTGCACGCGTCGGTGCTACTCCCGGTTTGTCGGATAAGTTCGTCACATGGTTTCCGCTCACTCGTGCATGCGAGTGTAATATAAAATTATCGTCCGACAAGTCGTGTGACGCGATCCCGACTATGGGAATATAAGATGTTTTCTCGAGATAAAAAGATAAAAACTATCCTATTCCATTACCTAACCTATATCAAAAGTCAAAATCATTTATTGCATATGAGTACACTTGGTACATTTATACACGTCATTTTTTTTATCGACTACCGCTTCCTAGGTGTTAGCGCTGTGAAGAAGAAACGGCGCAACAAACTTCACGCAACACGTGTATATGTATGCCAATATGTATGCCAAGTTTCACCCCGATCCGTCCAGTGGTTGAAGCGTGATTGAGTAACAAACAAATATCCAAACTTTCACATTTATAATATTAGTAGGATAGGATAGTCATTATCCTGGCTATCTAGCATATATTTTTTTAACTGCTTTCTGTATTTAGGTAGTGTTAAATAACTGTTTGGTACATGCATGCACGTAGTAATACTAAGTATGCTTTAACATAGGCTTCACATTTTTTTTTAGTTTATTTCTTATATATACAATACAGCCAGAAACTAAATAAGTGCAGCATTTACATTACTTAAAGTGAGTAAATTGCTTACATTAAACCATATATATACCAAGTGGTGCCAGAACATAGTGCGTTGGTATCCATGCTGGGCGAGCCTGTGTTACAGACAGCAGCGCCCTCCTCCGGAGGCTAGGTTGTTGCATTTACGTACATGATAACTAAATAATAATATAATTGTTCTAATACTAATATAGATGTATGTGTATATGTAGTGTGGGGGGGGGGGGGGAGGGAGGGTTGTGTATAGGTGTGATGTTGTGATTTCTTACAACATTTAATTAATTCCAGTTTATCAATAAGTTAAAGCTGAAATTTACCGCTACTTATTAAATTACCAGCAGTTAAGTTTAACCATAACATGTAACGGTGGCGTTTGTTGTGAACATTCCTAGCCATTGTTTGGTTTGACGTAAGCGTGTTACTGTAATAATGTTCAACTGTATATTTGTGATAGTTCCCATCGCAGCACGGTTCTATTAATTTGAGGTGTTTTAATTTTCTCCTAAACAACGTGTC
Source organism: Esperia sulphurella (assembly GCA_947086405.1). NCBI lineage: Eukaryota > Metazoa > Arthropoda > Insecta > Lepidoptera > Oecophoridae > Esperia > Esperia sulphurella. Next base: position 2,040,410 of record OX352278.1, on the reverse strand, counting down.
AATGGACGATGCTGCGAGGGATAATGATCATCAAACTCTTATAACGTACTAGCTGTTGCCCGCGACTTCGTCCACGTGGATAACTTAACATCACAAATTATTATATATTTCCCGTAGGAATGAAATGTTTTTTCGGGATAAAACTATCCTATATCCTATTCCACGACCTAACCTATATGTGTGTTAAGTTTCATCCCGATCCGTTCAGTGGTTGAAGCGTGATTTAATAACAAACATCCAAACTTTCGCATTTATAATATTAGTGGGAAGTGGGAGGGGATAATTTTTAAATAGAAATCAAGCGACTGGTCTTCCCGTGGATGTCGTACAAGGCGACTGAGGGAATACATTATAAAACATCAATATACAACAGATGATTGTAAAATGTCATCTGTTATCTAATAACCAATTAGTGTTAATCCTGAAGGAAACACTGAGTTGAAACTATGAGCTACGAAAAATTATTTTGCTTCATGGTATGAGGTGTAGGTATTAAAATTCATATCATTCGACGTTTTTTTACACGATATGACACAAGAGTAATAAAGAGTTGCCCCTGTAGTAATAAAAAAGAAAATCACAACTTTTCAAACCTAAACCCCAAGTTTGTACAAACAACTAACTCTCATACTTCTCTTGAACTGCATTAAAATAATAAAAATTACGAGATTCGTTTCAATTTTCATCACAAAAAGAATATAAAGAGAGATTTCTCATTAAAAATGAAACAGACGGTGTTAGAGACAATGCGATGCTGTGGAATGAGGCTTTCCAATTTTGCGAATAACTTTATGCGGACTGTCAGTCAGTCGAGCAATTACTGTTTGTGTGTGATTTACGTAGACCACATGGTAACCCAGGCCAACCAAGTCGATACCTCCAAGGTTATACCACGGCAACAAAAATGTTGGTCAGTTTTGTTTTTATCAAAATCGATCATCATACCTACTTATAAGCTCGATTTTGAGGAGACCGAGGAGACTGCCCCATATTGTGGCACTGGATTCTGTTACACAAATAATTAGTATCCAATTTTCAATTTTTATTTTATATAGTTTTTAAATAATTATAATTTTATAATCAACATTTATAAGGTTCTACTAACAACAATATGGACAATGTCTGAAATAAATTTTTGAATTTGAATATACTAATTAGTATGCTCCCTGAATTTTAAGAAAAAAAATATTTGTTTCTTGCGTATTCAGATTTGATGACACAAAATTGACCAAAATTTTAGTTGGTGTTATAACCTTGGAGGCATCCAAGTGATCGTCACTGTCAAAATCGACGTTTTAGCAGTCGATCTTCGATTTTTAAATCAAACTTTTGGAGGACAAGATCGATCGCCACAAAATGAAGAGATCGGAGATTAAGTAATATTACGTACAGAAGAACGACACTCATAACCCCCCCCCCCCCCCCCCCCCACAATTAAACGTCGCCCACAAAGTAAAGCACGCAGCGTCGTACGAAAGAGAAGCACTTACTTATGTGTTGAAGTATAACGTTGTCTCTCTCTATAGTAGGTGATTAAATCTTTTCGGTTAGTATAGTGTCGGGGGTGTGAATAGGTATGCCTTAAGCATGTAATAAATGCTAACTCTGTCTATGGACTTTCAGTTTCGTTAAGTTCCAAGTCAACCGTGAATTTATGTTTACACAATATTGCAAAAGGTTATTGCCACATTTTCTAACTAGACAACTAATAATGGATTAGTAATTGAATTGATTTAGAAATAACGCCGCTACTGGCTTTGTACACAAGAAGTGGTCGCGACATGTTCTAAAGCCTGAATCACCCAATTTCTTTCGGCTGTCGAAAAATAAAACCCGGACGTTCGTTTTCATGCACAGATCGGACGGAACACATGTTCCGTAAACAATACTGTTCTTTGTTTGTTGTCCGCCCAACACAATGCAACACTGTCTCTCGGCCTGTATGTGTCGTTCAGAAAAAGCAGTTCGATGACCCGCGGCCATAGCGCCCGGTTTCAACGTTTTAAAACTGAAAGTTTTGCTTTAAACTCTTTTCAGTAATATGATAATCATGAAGTGCCGTACCACTGAAATTGTAACGCGCTCAAAATCTAATAAATAAAAACGTGTCTTTTTTTTATTTTTTTTATTTATGGCCTTTGTTATTATGCTTAAAAGGCACAATAATTCCGCCAATGTCAAAGTAGTGGAAAATACACGAAGGAGGTCACTCTGGTTTCCAATCAGGAGGTCGGTAAAAAAAAACGTGTGTGTACTTACATTGAAGATTTTTGCAAAAAAAAAAAATTGAGGGTATAAGGATAAGTAATAGACATTAAGATCATTTCTGTTTGTCTGTTTGTGCATGCATCACATAAAAACGACTGAACCAATTCTGATGTAGTTTTCAGGAAAAACATTGCTTCACTTAGATTGCTTAATGTTACATATTGGTTTCATGTTTAGGGTTCCGTTTCTCGAAATAAAGACAGACACATTAAAATGGTCGAATGTAAGTCATCCGTTAAGAATACTGACCCCGCTTACGCGTCCTTTTACGAGCGCCCGACGGGCTAATTCTAGACTTGGCCAGCTGCCAGATGCACTGGACCGGGTTCGAGGTCATGACCAGTTCTAATTCTGAGTTTAAGGAACCTGCTGAAGATACAACCATCGGTCATCTTATCTTATCTTATTAGGGGCCAGGAAGACCTGGCGACACTTCGACCCTTCAGGATCTTTTGTGCCGGCCCGAATGTGTAGGTACTTATAGCGGTAGGTTCGTTCCGAGTGACGGAGGCCTGCCTTACTACTACCGTTATGTCATACATACATACATAATGCTCACGATTTGGTCCCAGAGAGGTAGGCAAAGACGATGCATCGCCATTTTGGGCGATCCAATATGGCAAAGCCTTGGACCTATTAAGGTTAATAGGTCCAAGGGCAAAGCGACTTTCCTTTATCTCCCCGTGTTACCATTGTTATGTAGTGATCAACATCACCGCCTCCTCGTTGAGGTACCACGATTATCTAGGGAAATACTTTCCCACCTCGTCAGACTCGAGACTCGGTAAGGCTAATAGTGTCCGGAGTTCGCCCAGCTCCGAGATCTCGGCACGCTTACGACCAGGCTAGCCCCTGGACACGCATCCATCGGCTCGGCAGACCTTGGATTGGCGGACGGGATAGGAGACAGGAGATGGGGGTAATCCCGAATAGCTTTGTATCTTGATTGGTAAAAAGGAATACATAAAAAATTCACCTGTAAAGTCGTAGAGCCTGTCGCTGATGTAAAAACAATATTAATGTTAACGCAAAGGATAATTGACATTTTGAAATGCGTTACACATTTCCGTGTTTATATTTTTGTAACATTCGACCCTTAGATGACCCACAAAACTCAATGCTGACCTAATTCCGTGTGGAATTACGGAAACACGACAGCCGAATGATGTTACAACGGAGTCGAAGCGAGTGAGACGCTTGCGTGTAATTAAATAAGTAACGCTTTAATAACACATAGCAAACATAGTTAATGAATTGTTGAAGTTGTTGACCACCTCCGTGGCGGAACGGGGTAGCTCTCGGACTGCCACGCCGGAGGTTGCGGGTTCGAATCCCGCTAGGGGCAAATGTTCGTATGATGAATATGAATGTTTGTACCCAAGTCTTGGCTGTTTATATATTTATTTAAGTATGTGTATCCGTTATCTAGTGACCATAGCACAGGCTCTCTCTGCCTAGTTTGGGACTGGATAATTGGTGTGAATGTCTGAGATATTTATTTATTTATATTTATTTAAGTGATTTCAGTTAAATCGGGCTAAATCTAATAAATAAAAACGTATACTTCGCGTGTCTGTACATTGAAAGTATTTGTAAAAAAATATATTGGGGGTCTAAGGATAAGTAATGGAAGATTTCGATCAGTTTTGGAATTTTTGTCTGTTTGTCTGTTAGTTTGTGTAAAAACTACTGAACCGATTTTGATGAACTTTCCACAAAAACCAGGGGCTTACCACGGTGTAACATTTAGTCTTTATTTCATCGCCATCGGCTTACTCAATCAAAAGTTATGGTATTTTTTAGTTTTGATAATGTTGATACGTAAAATACTTCCGACGTTCGAGCAAGCCAACTAAAACATTTCTTTGTGGTTAATATTGATTCTCGTAAAGTCGGTTTGAGTCACCCACCACGTCGGCGCGTGACTAAATATGGTAGTAACCACGCGCGGGGTGGTTAAAAATAACCAAACGCTTAGCGTTTACTGTTAATCTTCTTAATGCTTAAGTACTTAATGCCAAGTGTGGAAACGTTCGATGAATATTCTAACTAACGATACAGTGACAGTGAATATTAAATATTACTACGCGAAAAAGCGAGATTCCCGCCTCCTCACTATTTTCCCTCCGCAGCTCCTCTAACTAGATGGAGCGTTCCAAACAATCGCTCTGTTCCACGCAAGTAGCCACAACTCTTTCACATTCACAATGAAACTTGTGCAGTTACTACGCAGAACATTTAATTATTACTAAATATTGACGCTACGGTTAAATAATGTCATCGACCCGTCCTCGTTGAAAGACCCTTTATAAGCCCGTAGTATTGAGAGGTGGTGAACTTATAGCCCGTACGCCCTCGTTGAGAGGCCCAACAGTGGGAACATATGAATAGGCTGTTTTTTACTCTGCCTGTAATCCTTGACCGAGTCTGGGCCACTCAGTAGGGTGACCAAATTCGGAACCGACCAGATACGCTTGACCAAAATATAGTCGACACCTTTACTAGCAATAAACTGCATTCTTTTGCAATCGATTGCTGCAATCGTCAGTAATCGAGCAATTCGTTTTGCTGATTATTGTTTTTTTTTTACAAAAATCGATTCCTTCCAAAAATAATGTGATTTTCTATTTTATTTCAAACTAACTGTGCCCGCGGCTTCGCTCGCGTGGACTACAGAATTAAAGTTGAAACTTATTAAGCGTTAATTCCCTTCCCCCTTACCTAACCTTCACGCGGAGGTTCTATCATCAATAGTTTACTTAGGGATAATGTAGCATTCTTGGGGAAAGAATTTTTGAAATCGGTCCAGTAGTTTTTGAGTTTATTCGTTACGAACATACAAATCTTTCCTCTTTATAATATTACTAGCAAACGCCCGCGGGTTCGCCCTCGTGGAGCAAATTGTTATTTCCCGAGGGAACCATTTTTCCAAAGGTAAATATGTACCTATGGTCATGTACATGATGTTATGTGTACTAATCAAAAATTATGGTAATCAGTTGAATAGCCAAGCCGAGAAAGCCTAAAAAACAGACAAATAAACACACAAACACTCTTTAGACTTAATTATATTAAAGCTGTTGCCCGCGAATTGATAGGAACATCTAATAGTTTTTCTCCATACAAGCTTTGAACCCCTATTTTACCACCTTAGGGGTTGAATTTTGAAAAAGCCTTCGATAGTGCATACCGGAGATACATTAGAAACCTTTGTGCTAAATTTCAAGTTTCTAGAGCAATCGGTTTGGAGACTACTACTTTCGAACTCCATTTCAGCCCTAAGGGGATGGTTTTTCAAAAACTGTAAAACACGTGTTGAATCATAAAGTTTTAAGAGGACTCTTCCATATAGTTTCGAATTGATAGGATCATTTTATAGTTTTTCACCAAACAAAATTTGAACCCCTATTTTACCACCTTAGGGGTTGAGTTTTGATAAACCTTTCAATAGTGCATACGGGAAATACATAAGGAACCTTTGTGCTAAATTTAAAGTTTCTAGATCAATCGGTTTGGAGACTACTACTTTCGAACTCAATTGCAGCCTCTTAGGGGATGGTTTTTCAAAAAGTGTAAACACGTGTTGAATCATTAGGGTTTTAGAGTATTCCTACAAAGTTTCAAATTGATGGGAATATCTAATAGACGTTCTCTATACAAACTTTGAACCCCCATTTGATCCCCTTAGGGAATGAATTTTGAAAAACCCTTCCTTAGTGTTTGACTATGCTATATAAGGAAACCTTTGTGCAAAATTTCAAGCCTCTAGACTCAGCGGTTTGGGCTGTGATATGTCAGTCAGTCAGCCAGTTTCTTCTTTTATAGATCTAGATTAGTGTAGATTAGAGAAATAGAAGGACATCACAATAACAATAAAACACCCAAACCTTGATCAATCCGTACAAAGTTAGCTGTCCACAGCGGGGAAACGAACCTAAGACCTCCTACTTCAGACGCCTGAACCACTAGGTCAAGGAAACGGGCAACTGGATCTTATTTAAAACAAACAAAAATAATTTTCCTCCTAAAATAAGAATTAAAAAAAACTATTTCTTGAAATGTTGACACACGAGTATATTATGGTCAAAGTCTATATTTAAATATATACATATTAAATATTAAACCAAGGGTTTTCCTGTTGAATTACGATAATGGGTTAATAACCTATCATCTTATAGTTATTATTCTATATACTACTTCATACAATTTTATTTGCTTTCAATTACTTACTCAAATACAATTTGCCGTGTGGTTCCCGGCTTAGAATAGGGCCACCCTTAAACTTTCCGTGGGTGTCGTCAAGGCGACTATGGATTGCACCAGGGACGGGCAGCAGCGTTCGTATGTCAAGATCATTACTGCTATCACCAATCCGCCTGCCAAGCGTGGTGATTATGGCAAATCCCCCAATGGACATCTAACCAAAAGTGGTATTCTATTGGGAAGGCCTATGTCCAGCAGTGGACGTATTTGGGCTGAAGATGTTGATGAAATACCATAGCTTAAAACTACAACTGGGTGGTCATTCATATGCAAAATTTGAAGGCATTATATATTAGGGTTGTCACCTGTCCGGGTTTACCCGGTTTTGTCCTAGTTTACGGGGCGTCCTGGGAGCGTCCCGGGCGGGGTTTCTTTTTAACCGACTTCATGTAGTCCGGGTGTTAAAGTTCACTCACAACTCATGATAATTAAAAAAATTTGATGGTAACAAAAACGACACTTGTTGGTTGTGTGACTGCAATAGAGTCAAAGTCAAAATCATTTATTGCATATGATACATTTATACACGTCATTTTTTATCGACTACCGCTTCCTAGGTGTTAGCGCTGTGAAGAAGAAACGGCGCAACAAACTTCACGCAACACATCATCATAGAGACAGCTTGATTTTATGTGTGGGAATTAAATTGGCCAATTGTACCTAACAGACAAAGTTTGTGTAGTTAATTTTGAATAACCTATATAGACTTATATATAGAGACAGAGTGAGAGTATATCTCTCTCTCTGTCTAGTGTCTCAAAGTGTGTATGTTAGAGATATGTATATATATATATATATATATATATATATATATAGAGAGAGAGAGATCGCTCTCTATCTCACTCACTCTCTCTCTCTCTCTCTAACATACCCACTTTGAGACACTAGACAGGCCCCTGCAGAAAACCTTCTGATGGCAGCCCTATACTCAGTTTCGGGCCTGGGAAATGTCATAATTTAAAAAGAATGTAAAATGTTGCGAACAAAATAATTACCTTAAAACCAACTAGTAGGGTTACAACAACACCAAGTGATCCAAATACCAACCTTACTCACACACGGTGCTCCCAAACAGTTAATAGACAGAAAATATAGCGGTATAAGTAAGCTCTGAGTCATAAATGTCATGACCGGTGGTGGACAGCAATGCCACCCGGTGTGAGGCCTAATATGCTAATATAATTTTACCTAATATATAAAAAAAATATTTGGCATAAACAACTCTCCCATCCCACGCTAGCACTAAGTTATAAAAATAAATAATTTGAAAACACACGTTTTCATTCATTGTTCTATAGGTAGGGTTCCGTAGTTGTTTTTATTATTATTTTATTAGTTACGGCAGCTACATAAACAATATACAATTTCAGATAACAACTAAAAGCCAAAATTAACAGGTAATATATATGTTTAAAAAGTTGACAGTTTTTCAAGACAATTTTTCGGTTTTCGAATAAGGGGCGCTTGAAATTTATATATTCATATTACTTTAAATTCAATTCAAATATTATTTATTGTGCACCAGTAAAATTCAATTACATAGAATGATGAATTTAGTGTACAACGGCGCCCTTAGCGATTTCTTCCAGGCAACCTTTGGGTGGTGGCGAATTTTTTGAGGAGTGAAAATACTGGATGCAATGAGTATACAATTTTATATGACATAAACTTGCATGAATACTTAAATAATAATATACCTATATACCGGCCGATAACTAGTATTACGAAATACATACTTAAATAAATAACAGGTTGGTATGAATAAACCAGATTAAAAAATGATTTTTTAATAAAAGTCAATGATATAATCAAGTGTTTTTAATTTACGTCTTAGAATTAAACTTAAAAATTAAGGGTCTTAGAATAAGTAAATCACATGTACCTAACTCTTTAAATCTGCAACTACTAAATAAATATTGTTATAATATTTCAACGATCTCTATGTACTACAAGATGGAGCGTTCCAAACAATCGCTCTGTTCCACGCAAGTAGCCTCTTTGACATACATTTAATTATTTACTAAATTTTGACATAGCGTCAATATTTAGTAATAATTACGAGTAAATGTTCTGTGTTGTAACTGCACAAGTTTCATTGTGAATGTGAAAGAGTTGTGGCTACTTGCGTGGAACAGAGCGATTGTTTGGAACGCTCCATCTAGTAGTAAGTATATATATATTCTTTATTGCACACATAAATATTGTCAATACATTACATAAAGAAAAAAAAGATGTACAAAGGTGGACTTATCTCTAAAAGAGATCTCTTCCAGCCAACCTCTACTGTGGGAGAATCTAAAAAATAAACGGGAGACCAATGGATAATGTGCATAAACATACTATAAAATTATATAAAATACAGATAATATTACATATTACTACATACATAGAATACAATAGATAACCAAACATAACAGTTACATATATAAGATACATAGATAGATACATACATACATAGGTACATACATACATACAATATATATCACGACAAGTTTGACAGGTAGTGCTCTTTCAATCTCAGTTTAAAAGCTCTTACAGTAGAACTGTTTCGTATGTGCGCAGGGAGACTATTCCATAACTGTGCAGCACGGGCTGTGTAGGAGTTATAGAAGAAGTTGGTGTTAGAGGTGGGATAGATTAGGGTTTTAGTGACGCAGGCTCGCTTTGGTCGGTCAGTTGGAGGAAGAAGTTGGAAACGGAAGCGAAGATAGTGGGGTGATGAAGGGTATTTCAAAATGTTGTATAGAAGAGAAAGGATATGCAGGTTTCGACGATGGCGAATTGGGAGCCACTTTAATTTAGACCTGTATTCAGAAACGTGGTCATATTTCCTCAAACTGAAAATATACCGAATGGCCAGGTTTTGAAGGCGTTCTAGCTTATTAAGCAGCTCCTCATTCGCGTCTAGGTAGCATACGTCTGCATAGTCAAGGATAGGAAGTAAAAGGGTTTGTGAAAGCATAACTTTGGTTTTGAAGGGTAAGAAGTTTTGGAGTTTTTTAAGACAGTGAAAAGAGTAGTGCATTAGCTTGCTCACCTCATTAATATGGGCCGTCCAGGATAGGTTGCAGTCGATTATTAAACCGAGATTTTTTGCTTTTGTTGGAGTAAACAATATCAACACCATTATAGCACACATGAGGGATGGTATCGAAATCCAGTCTCCCTCTCAGTCGGCTACTACCCACAATCATCGCCTGCGACTTAGTAGGATTGACAAGAAGACCGAATGATTTAGCCCAATTATCAATGGCAGCAAGATCCGAGTTGACTGCATTAACAGCAACTGCAACATCACTGACATCAAAGTGTTTGTAAATTTGTAAGTCATCTGCATACAGGTGGTAGGGAGAAGAAATTATTTTGGTTATCTCATTAATGAAGACAGAAAAAAGTAGTGGAGAAAGTACGCCGCCTTGCGGTACACCAGCAGTTAAATCCGACCAATCAGATACAGAGTCATCCGTTTTAGTGCACTGCTGGCGACCACGAAGATATGAACTAAACCAATCAATCACGGAGGAAGATACATTAATAGAGCGAAGGATTCCTAATAGAATATCATAGTCTACAGAATTGAATGCGTTACTAAAATCAAGCAGAGCAATAATGGTAAGCTGCTTATGGTCCATGGCATATCTAATATCATCAGTGACATTTAGTAAAGCACTGACTGTGCTATGCGCCGGGCGAAATCCAGATTGATAGGTACTGAGAAGATTATTAACAGAAAGGAAGGAGTATAGTTGCTTGTGAACAGCTGTTTCAAGAACCTTAGAAAGAATGGGAAGAATAGAAATGGGACGATATTGGGAGAGAGTGGTTGGGTTTGAAGTCTTAGGCAGTGGTATGACCTGAGCCTTCTTCCACGCTGACGGAAAAACGTTCGTTGTTAGAGAAAAGTTAATGATGTGTGTGATAACTGGAGTAACTAGATTAAGAATGGGAAGCAACATGTCACGGCTCAGATTGTCACTACCAACTGCCTTGGTGGAGATTGATAAAATGCTCTTTTTAACATCCTCCTCCGCGATCTCACGAAGTACGAGAGGATCACAGTTAGGTGGGGCCGTGTTAGCGAGTTTGAAAAGAGAGGAAGATTTGGTGAGGTTGTCAAGAATAACCGGAGGGGTTGAGAAGTGACTATTTAAAGTATTTAAGTCTAATGTATTATTAACAGCTTCAGGAACCTTACCCACACCCAGTGACCTTAAAAATCTCCAGACTTGAGCCGGAGGCAAGTTATCTATGGAAGAGTGAATGTAACGACGTTTTGCGTCCCTACACATCCTGTTGCAGATGTTGCGCAGGTTTCTGTATGCAGTGATATTTTCTGCAGTTGGATATTTTTTATATTTACACTTGGCCCGATCTCTTTTAGACATAGCTTTTTTAATGGTATCTGAAAGCCAGGGGGCCGGATAATGCTTCACTCTAACTGGTCTGATAGGGGCATGTAGGTCGTAAATCTGCGTAAGAGTTGTAGTGAAAAGCGCTACTTTCTCATCTATTGTGGATGCTGTGTAAATATCAGACCAATCAGTAGATTCCACATATTCCCTTAAGTGATCAATGTTTAGATCTTTGAAGTTTCGCTGGAGGATTACTTTACTCTTGCGTTTTGGTGGACGCACCTTGTACGACAAGAATATTAAATCGTGGTGAGAGAAGGGCGCTGTCATTTGGCCGTGCGAATTAATACTGTCAGGTTTCGAAACTATCATCAAGTCAATTAAAGATGGTGCGCTGTTGGGGAAGTAATGTGTGGGAGAAGTTAGTGGCATAATATGCATATTAACAGAGGAGACCAGGGATTCCAGTTTTCGAGACCTATAGAGTATATAGAGATCGTTGTAATATTTAAAACTAATACTCCAGCTTTTTCTGTTCCTAATCTATTATAATTTAGTGTGAACAATGCCAAATGTAGAAAAATCTATTTCAACTGAAGCTAAAGAGGCTGGCGCTCCAAATAGCTGCCTCACTATAAAGTGAAAAAAATCACACAATATCATAAAATTAATACAAAAAAACGTGATCAATTACGATTTTTTGAAAAAATACATGATTTATTGGATTATTTTGAAAAAAATCATGAATATACGTAATACAGATTTTTGAGTTTGAGTAGAATTGCGACGGAACCCTAAACCACGTTACCACTTTAGTTCAATGCCTATATTACAAATAGACAGACAGTAACACAGTCGGTTTGACCGTGTAGGTGCCGGTCGTTGACCCGACGTCTTTAGTTACTGTGATCCGTAACGACGTCTATAGTTACTGTTAACAGTAACCAGATTATTGGAGATGATTTGGGCAATGTCTACACGATGTATACAGTAATTTAAAATCACACGGAAATTTTGCAAGTCTGACGTCTAGGTAACGCTGAATACTTTTCCCTATGAGGCTGGCATGGACATGAATAGTCCAAAGCCTCGATAAAATAACAAAAAAAAAAAATTGTAAACAAAGTGACGTCAATGTCAAAGTGACATTTCAGTGGTACTTGACGTTTCTCCTTGTTGAATTTAATTGTATTTCTTAGTTAACATGCTCACGTCTTGGTCCCAGAATGGTAGGCAGAGACGATGTATTATTTTGCGCGATCTTGACAACGTTGCAAAGCGACTTTCCTTCGCCCACTTTTCGCCCCGTGATCCCCTCCCCCTCCCGCTCCAGTTTCAGGTCCATCCAGGTCCGGGTCTAGCTACAGTTCCAGCTCCCGCATCTAACCCCTTAACCCAGCCATCAACTCTACTCTCAACCCTTCCCTCAACCCTCCCCTCAAACCTCTTTCTTACCCTCGTCGCGTTTCAGACAAACAGACAAAAAATCCAAAAATGATCGAAATGTGTTCTATTACTATCCTTAGACTGTTTTTTTTTTACAAATATCTTCAATGTACAGACACGCGAAGTTTACGTTATTGTTTATTAGACTAGCTGTTGCCCGCGACTTCGTCCGCGTGGACAACTTAACATGACACATTATTATGTATTAGGATTTTCTCCTGAGCTGTGGGAAGTGCAAGGACGACCTCCGTGGCGGAGCGAGTAGCTCTCGGACTACCACGCCGCAGGTTGCGGGTTCCAATCCCGCTAGGGGCAAATGTTCTTGTGATGAATATGAATGTTTGTACCCAAGTCTTGGATGTTTATATCCGTTATCTAGTAACCATATCACAGGCTCTGCCTATAGTTTCATCATCATCATCAGGTTATTTTTGTCTCCACTGCAAGAGCACAACCCTCTCTCATCTGCCGGAGACAGACGGAGGATTTAGCCTACACTCCCCGCGCTGGCCAGACGGGTTGGGGAGGCCTGATTGATGTTTTATAACGTATTCCCTTAGTCGCCTTGTACGACATCCACGGGGAGAGTTGGAGTGGTCCTATTCTACTCTACCGGAAACCACTCTGCTTCGCCTGTAGTTTGGGACTGGATAATTGATGTGAATGTCTGACGTATTTATTTATTATTATCGGACAGTTCACAAATATAACATCCAGAACAGGACCGACGTGTACAAATTGCACAAAGTCTGTCCCCGGAGGGAATCTAACCCTCGACCTCTGGGGCTCGAGGCCAATAACCAAGCCAATAAACCAACAACGCGCTCAAATGACTGAAGTATGGTTTACTAAAGTTATCTTGTTGCCAGCCTCGATCAATATGATGCAGATAGATATAGCACTCGAAAACGTTTATCTGTAAACATCTGGTAACTTACTGTATCACTTTACTAGCGAACGATCGCGACTTCGCTTGCGATGAAATTATCTCTCCACACTATAGTCGGAGAATCTAATAAATAAAAACGTAAACGTGTCTACATTGCAGATATACCCCCTCCCCCTAAACTGGTCACGTTATACCTTTATATATAAAAAAACCTTTTTAAGGTCGTCGGTCCATCTGGCCGTTCGACCAATAATAAAGTCCGCGCGTTGTACTCTTCACTCCAACTCTTCCCGTGGATGTCGTACAAGGCGACTAAGGGAATACATTATAAAACATCAATCAGGCCTCCCCAACCCGTCTGGCCAGCGCGGGGAGTGTAGGCCAAATCCTCCGTCTGTCTCCGGCAGATGAGAGAAGGTTGTGCTCCTGCAGTGGAGACAAAAATAACCTGATGATGATGATGTTGTACTCTTGAATATATCTACTAGTAAATTAATCATCGCAAAGGAAACAAACATTATTATCGACGCTTATCGCTCCTCGCCCTGCCTGTAAAGTGACGTCATTTATATAAACCTTATACTGATGCATTGATTGCATTCTTTGATGTTCTGTCTTTGAGCTTACGTTATCTAGGTGTCAATGATGATAGCCGTGGTATCTGAGTTGAATAATTTACATTTGCCATAATTTTAATGTAAACTACGTAATTAAGTCCTTTCAGTTAAGGTTAAGAGCCGTGGTAGCCGGTTGGTTGTGCACTCGCCTCACGTTCATGAGGTCCTGGTACAAACCCCGCCCGTACCAATGCGTTTTACGAAACTTAAGTACGGTTTATTTATAATACCACAGGCTTTTCGCTGAAGGAAAACATCGTAAGGAAACCTGCATATGCCGAGGAAGAAATTCTGAGGCGTATGTGAAGTCCACCAAATCGGCTTGGGGCACCGTTGGTGGTCAGTGGTTTAGCACAAAAGATCCTGAAGGGTCGAAGTGCCGCCAGGTCTTCCTGGCCCCCTAAGAAGATAAGATAAGATACTCTAAGGTTGACTGTAAGAGATCCCTAAGTGGGATAAGTACGCGTTTGTACACAACTTTATTCTTTTGTTTGTTTTTGTTAATTTTGGTAGAATAAAGCGTTTACATCCATCAAGACTAAACATACACTAGATTAGGTAATTTTCACCCATAAATACGTTAAAAAGTATAAAGTCAAAAATTCCAAGACGCTACGCCATGTTTGTGTGAGCGACGAAACATACGCGCTGCGGCTGTCTTACTCGCACGATTGTTCCAGCCCTTCGCGCTGTCTCTGTCTATAGGTAACTGGAATACAATTTTAGTGTCAGCTGTGTAAGTTTATCTGCACTTAATCTTGTTTTCGTTTAAGAGAGACAAGTCCAATATCTCCCCTCTTTGCTTTATTAAACACTAGCTTTTGCCCGCGACTTCGTCCGCGTGGACAACTTTTTATCACAAATTATTATGTATTTCCCGTAAGAATGCGATGTTTTTCGGGATAAGAACTATCCTATGTCCGAGGACCTAATTTATATGCTTGCCAAGTTTCATCCCGATCCGTCCAGTGGTTGAAGCGTGATTGAGTAACAAACATCCAAACTTTCGCATTTATAATATTAGTGGGATTCCAATATTTTTATCTCTGTCACACAAATATTCTACTTTATAAGTAGAATATATATGTACCTATATTTATGTCGAACGGCAACCGCATGATGCATAGAAAATCACTGATTCACTTACTTCTTGATAAAAATATCATTTTTTAACCCTCCCACTCCCACCCTCCCTCCCCTTTCCCTTCCACATCCTTACCCTGTCCCCTGCTCCTTCTCTTCCACTTCCCTTTCCCGCTACCTGTTTATTCCCCCATTCCCTCTCCCCTTCCTCCCCTCAGAGTGCTAAATTTTTTGCATATCCAAATAACTGGATAACAGTGGTAAGTTAGTGATCGGTTAATCATCATGTATGTATGTATGATGCATGCAATATAGATTATATAATGAATGAAACGTTCAAGTGTAATTGGAAAACAATAAAAAATATGTAAAGGCTTTTCCACACGATCTACTTCGAATCACTGTTTACCGACTTTACGCATATTTATAAAATGTACTTAATATTTTTATATCTGTCTCATTATACCGTTGTCGTCGGGACCACCACACCAGTCCAGCCGGCTACGATCTTCAGGTCGCCGGTCCATATGTCCCAAATCGCTATATGGCGCGTCATATTGGTTAACAAACAGAAAAATAATTTTTTTTAAAATAAATATTACATAATATACATCTCATCTTATCTTCTTATGGGGCCAGGAAGACCTGGCGACACTTCGACCCTTCAGGATCTTTTGTGCCAAACCCCTGACCACCGACGGTGCCCCAAGTCGATTTGGTGGACTTCACATACGCCTTAGAATTTCTTCTTCGGCATATGCAGGTCTCCACAAAAGTAGAGGTTTTCACCATTCTTTCGAGGAAAGTTTAGTGTATTACGTCCCGATTACTAATAATAGCAAAGTAAATGAATGTTTTATTAATGCTGGCGGGACACGGATAAAAGAGAGTTTTTTTTAAATTTATTTATTAACTAATAAGAACATAATTTACATGTTTCCGGTGCAACAAAAACCAGACTTGGTTTGTCTGTGCACCGCGACGACTTACAAACAAAATTTAATAGTCTGTGCTAAGCTATCTATCTATCCATCTGTATACATTGTATAATTAGTGACAACGGTTGAGTGGTAACATTCACTAAAAAAAAAAGAGGATATTTACACTACTTAGGCGAAGTCACGAACTGGCGACAAGTTATATTTGCAATCGGCGAAGTAAATCATACTGACAAAGTACCTTGCAACTAAGTCTATTAGTCAAATCGGGTCCGTTTTTAATTTTATAATGACGACCTCCGTGGCGGAACGGGGTAGCTCGCCACGCCGGAGGTTGCGGGTTCGAATCCCGCTAGGGGCAAATGTTCGTTTGATGAATATGAATGTTTGTACCTAAGTCTTGGGTGTTTATATATTTAAATATGTGTATCTAGTAACCATAGCACAGGCTCTGCCTAGTTTGGGACTGGATAATTTGTGTGAATGTCTGAGATATTTATTATTAAAAATAATAGATTTTCGCATCCTGATCGTGATTCTGTACGGACACAATCCTCTGAGATTAATACTTTTTGAAATAATTAAGTTTATTAAATTAGATAAAACTTCATTTTATACTTAGTCCATATTTTTTTACTGTGTTAGTAGTAATAATGCCTAGGTATGTAAGTTAGTTTTGTTATTTTTATTGGTATACTAGCTGTGCCCGCGGCTCCGCTCGCGTGGACTACAGGATCCGCTCCCATTCCCACTTCCGCTCCCTATCCCACTTCCACTCAGACTATAAATCCAGGTCCAGGTCCAGGTCCAGGTCCAGGTCCAGGTCCAGGTCCAGGTCCAGGTCCAGGTCCAGGTCCAGGTCCAGGTCCAGGTCCAGGTCCAGGTCCAGGTCCGGGTCCGGGTCCGGGTCCAGGTCTAGCTAAAGTTCCGGCTCCAGATCCAGCTCCAGATACAGCTCTAGATCTAGATCCAGCTCCAGCTCCAGATTTTTCATCGTAATCAACTAACTCAGTCAAAAGTTATGCGAATTTATAGTTTTCAAAATCTCACATTACATTGATACGATACCCGCTCCCGCTACCGCTCACGAATTCAATCGAGCATTTACACCCTACACTCAGTTTTCGGAAACTATAAATTCGCATAACTTTTGAATGACTGCACCGATTGCAATGAAATAAAGCCTATATGTTACACCAAATTAAGCCCCATGTTTCTGTGAAAAGTCCATCAAAGTCCGATCAGTAGTTTTTAAGTGATGCGTGCACAAACTCACAGACAAACAGACAAACAGACAAACAGACAAAAATTTCAAAAATGATCGAAATGTGTTCTGTTGCTTATCCTTAGACCCCCCAATTTTTTTTTTGCAAATATCTTCAATGTACAGACACGCGATGTTTACGATTTTATTTATAAGATAAGTATGTTTTTTTTTCTCAATAATCCTGAAAAGCGGCCGATCGGCCGTGTGACCGAGCGGCCTCACCGCACATAGGACAAACCCAAGATGTTTATTATGTGTGAGTTATGTAAGACATGTGATGTATTTTCTTATTAATGTTCAATAAAAAAAAAGCGTTTATTACCGTCAAAATCAGTAGAGACGTGAATGTTGGGTTCCACTTCTTCCAAACTTCTACTGCTTCTTCAAGCATGAAAGCAGAATTAATCAATTGAGATGCGCTGAGTGATGTTTTGTGATAGAGTGAGGAATACAGTGATACGCGAGAGGTGTGGTTTGAAAGAAGATGTAGAAACGAAGGTAGAGAAGGGTATGTTGCGTTGGTTTGGACATTTAGAGCGTATGAGTGAAAGAAGAGTGACAAAAGTAATATGCAGTGCGAATGTGGAAGGAACTACAGCTAGAGATCGTCCTAGGAGGACGTTCAAGGATCAAATTGGTGACGTCGTAAAAAAGGCTGGGGTCCGCAGTGAGGTGAATAAAAACAGGTGCATAATAGGTTGATGGATGTGCACTAGGCAAGAGTTTCATCGCGATACATCGTCTCTGCCTACGCCTCTGGGACCAAGCCGCGAGTATTGTGTATGTATGTAAAATCGGTAGGAAATAAATACAAAACATTTCTGTTTGAAGAACAGAATCTGAGGTCGCATTTAGAACGTGTGGAGGGAGCTTTAAAATCATTGCACGCATGGCATTA
Source organism: Esperia sulphurella (assembly GCA_947086405.1). Taxonomy (NCBI): domain Eukaryota; kingdom Metazoa; phylum Arthropoda; class Insecta; order Lepidoptera; family Oecophoridae; genus Esperia; species Esperia sulphurella. The sequence continues at coordinate 2,022,389 of OX352278.1, read as the reverse complement.
TCGCGTAAATCTAGACAATTCCCCTATAAAATGCTTAACGCCCGATAACGATGTGATGATTCAGTCACTCATTTTAGTTTTAGATTATATTTGACAGTGACAACACATAGCCGTTGATATATAAATAAATTACTAAAAGTGATCCTGATAGCTTGGTAAGATAATTATAATAAGGAATGTAAAGTTCAAGGATCAAATTAGTAACGTCCTCGAAAAGGCTGGGGTCCGCAGTGAGAAGAATAAAAGGAGGTGCATGCGAAGGTTGATGAATGTGAGTGAGGCTAGTGAGGTGTGGCAGGATCGCGCAAGTGTCGATTCATCGTCTCTGCCTACTCTGGGACCAAGGCGTGAGCATTATGTATGTAATGTAAAATTCGTATTTAGCATTGTAGTGTGTCCTGGAATTAGGGTTTCCCCTGATATGTCCTAGTTTACGGGGCATCCGGGCGGGGTTTCATTTGTAGTCTGGGTTTCAAAGTTTTCAATAAAACGTTGATTTATAACAATTAAAACTATCTTTGATTTTACGAGTAACTTAGCAAAAAACTCTGTTGACATGTTTTTTTTATTGTTGATGTGTTTGCGCTTGACCTCAATCTCACCTGATGGTAAGTGAGAGCGCTTACCCAAAAGATGCCTATTCAATCTTCCTTTAAAAATATCCAAATTGTACTTGTCCGGAAATACCCAAGCTGGTAGGGAGTTCCATTCCTTAGCAGTTCGCATTATGAAAGAGGAAGCAAAACGCTTCGTGCGAGAGCGTAGTATATCTACTACATAAGGATGAAGTCCCTCACCACGCCTGGTAGTTCGGTGATGGGGGAATCAAATCGTGTAATTCCTGGGCGCACTCCCCAAAATGTAACCTGTAGAAAACTGAAAGACAGGCCACACTGCGACGATGTTTGAGGCTCTGTGTCCGGGTTGTAAGGGGTTACAGGAGTCGTGGTTAGATTTTAGAGATGGCAACCCTACCTGGAACGATTCTCCGAGCCACAGGTTCAAATCCGTAATTATTTCGGATAATATCCGTCTAACAAAACACCATTTAGTACTGTCATGTGACATATTCTGTCCGTTAGAGACTACAAAATTGTTTTATTTATTATTTTTATTAAATGAAATGAAGGAGTAGCCCTTGTATTTCAGCGTCTGTGTCAATTTCTCTGTTTGTCGACCGAACAACTCGCAAACTACTCGATTGAGATTGGAATTCTATTCTCCCACAAAATGGGGACAGTAAGTCCAGAATGATTCCTTTCGCGATCCTGTTCCAAAATATCTGGTCGTTCACCTCGTGTTGATGCGTCATGTCATGTGAACTCATGTGGCTTTATTTTAATCTGTAGACTGTTGACCTTGCCAATATGGCGGATGTCTTTATTCCAAATGTGGCTGAAGTTCGTTGGTTTTTTTTTACAAAAACCAAACGCACTTTAGTGTTCTGGAGAGTTTTGTGAACGGTGTAAAATGAAAACAGGTCGTAAAAAAACAGGACATGTTCTAAAACACTTTTTTTTTATAAAAATCAATGATTTAATCAAATGTAAATTAATGAATTTACGTCTTAGATAGAATTAAACTTAAAAATTAAGGGTCTTATAATAAGTAAATTACATCTACCTACTCGCTAAATCTGCATCTGCTAAATCAATATCATTATATAATATTTGAACAAAAAAACAACTAATTTTCCACCTTTTTCTATTCCGTAATTTAGTGTGAACAATGCCAAATGTAGAAAAGAACTCTTTCAACTGAAACTGAAGAGGCCATCGTCCCAAATGGTTGCTTAACTGTGGGGTAAAGAAATTATTTTATATCATAATATTAAAAATCAGAAAATCGTGATTATTTACGATTTTGTCAAAAATACACGATTTATTTGATTTTTATGAAAATTCGTCGTTGTTATGCTAAGCTAACCATTTGAGAAACCTTTTTCAGGGTTCCGTTACATATTATGGATACCCTTATTATAAGCTTTTAACCCTTGGAAGCTTGTTTGTCGGTATGTCAGTCGGATAACTAATTAAATAAAGGTAAAAAGGTGGAAATTTATTGACAATTTGTACAAGCTGGTCGCGGTCTGGATGTTATTGTGAATTGTCCAATCCTTGTTCATTTCATTTCACAGGAGAAAATCTAGTTTGGGATAAGACAAGTGTATGTATATGTGTGTATATTTCAGAATTTACACTTTTTGTATGTCCACCACACATTAAACCAATAATAAATCATGATATAAATTAGTGACTTAGAAGTAGACTTTAGAAAAATGGTCCATTACATATATTTAAATAAACTTTAAAACAACTCGTAGACTCTAGTTGACGGTACGCGAACCACTACATTATTATAAACAGGATACAAGTATATTAACTAAATTAGTCACAGACAGACGGACAAACAAATTTGTTAAGCATTATTTCCTTAGGTTTATTTATAAGCCAATGAATCTCCTACTAACATTTGTAATATTTATAACATTTTCGCCTCGCTTACGGTTTATAGACTGGCTGCTGACAGTAAGCAATGGCGTATCATGGAGGAGACCTTTACCCATAAATGGGTGCCCCAATAATAAAGAAAAAATTATTTGCTTAGGTTTATTTATATGCCAATGAATCTCCTACTAACATTTAGTAATATTTATAACATTTTCGCCTCGCTTACGGTTTATAGACACATTTAATCTATATTGGGGAACGTACCCATATTACGTGACCCTTTTATTTTTTAATTACCCCTCTCTCCCCCTCGGTGACCACCCGTAGTATATACTTACTAGTATAAACTAGAGGGGGGGGGGGGTCTTAGCATAAGACCCCCCCCCCCTCTTCTAGTTTTCACGTAGTAATTCATAAATATGGTTTGATTTATTGCAAACAGAAAGTAGAATAATATAATTAATTCGGCTCATGTTTGTCTGTATTAATACGGCGCTTGTCGCGTGACGCCAAGAGTGCGTGCATACCTATAATTACAAGTGAAAAAAATATGATCAAGAAAAAAACAGTCAGTTTACAATAAGCTGACGTCAGCTGGCATTTTTTTTTAAATAATGTATTTTACGGCTCTGGTCAGCTGCCATATGCCCATCAGTGTTGCCACCTGTGAATTTAAAAATCGCTAAGCGCTGCGCGCCATTTCCCTAGAAGATATTCATTACATGACGAAAACCTAAGCCCCCCCCCCCTATTTTTAAGACCCCCTCCCCCCTAAACGGGTCACGTAGTATGGGTACGTTCCCTTGCATGTAATGTCTGTTTCGAATGTTTTCTGGGCATAATAGAAAAGTCTTAAGCGTTTTTCCACTTACTAATTTTTGGGGAAATCTCAGCTGTTATTCCGACTTTGCTACACACAGCCTGACGTTATACGTAATTGTTATAATTAACGGCACGTACCCACATGTAACTGAGAATGTAAACCTTTTTCGTGCCATAATTACAAAAGCATAAAGTAATTAATTACTAAGTCTGAGCTCACCGCAGTAACTTCTATTGGATAAGGTTTAAAGTACAGGCAGATAGCGGGTTAGGTTTTCGATGTCCAGTTAAATAAACCGTTAGCCGTTGTAATCTAATTATTGAACGTCGTACTAAAGTGTAGCTAACTTCGGAGCGTATAGCTAAATACGCAAATTGTAAATAAAATATTTAGTCCTCTTAGGGTTTCGTAACTTGAAATAACAAAAGGAACCCTTATAGCAAGGGTGGCCAAGCTCCTTGATAGTCCGTGCCATTTTTCAAAATTTGAAATTTTTCGTGAGCCGCAGTTAAATACGTATTTAAAAGGTATGCCGAAGAAGGTATTTAAATATTTTTTTTACCGAAATTATATTTATTGAATACAAATAAAAGTACAGAATATGTGTATTGAATTTAAATATTTGAAATTAAACACATTTATTTTACTTCTCCTTAATAATTCTTCAAAAAGTATCCGTATCTTATCTGTGTTAGAATTCAAAGTGCAATATCTTGCAGCTATACCTACTAAAATTGCTCAGTATGACACATTCTCATCACAGTGGACTTCGTCTGTTGTGCAACAGTGTGAAGTAAAAATTAAATAAATATATAAACGGGCAGCAGCGTGATCCTGTGTATATTAAGATCATTACTGCGATCAGCAATCCACCTGCCAAGCGTGCTGATGATGGCATATCCCCCATTGGACGGCCCGCCAAAAGTGACATTCTATTGGGGAAGCTTATGTTCAGCAGTGGACGTATATAGGCTAATAATAATGAAATGAAATGAAATTATTTATTTCAGAAAGATATTTCCATATATAATTAGTAGGTCTTAATCTAGGTTAGTAGGGAGTCATATTTTTTTTTTCGTCAATTGTACAATAGAAAATCAGTGAATTATAAAATGTCAGTTAAAAATACAGAATTAATTAAAAATTGTAAAAATAAATTCAATTCAAAATGTTAAAATTCAATGATTGTTGAAATAAATAAAAAATCGCACAATGAATCATCATCGCCGAGGACCGGCCGTCACATCCAGTCGCCCCCGGCCACCATTTTAAGGTCTTCCGTCCATCTGACAAGGGGACGTTCCACAGAATAAATATCAAACAATAAAACGCTGCAGCCTATACCGTAAACCATCCGCCACCTGCTCTAATTTGTGCCGCAAGAACGTTTTCACTGAAGAAAGTGATTTGAAGCGAGATTCAGAACGGTTCACGCTCTGGGGGACGCGTGCGCACGCGCAGACGGCAGTTTTTGCGAGGCATTCATAAAATTTACGAGGAAATTGACAGATTTCACTAAGAGGATTTGGTAATTGATTTATAGAAAAACTAGCTTATGCCTGTGGTCTGTATTAAATAGAATATATCATCTAATAAATAAAAACGTAAACTTCGCGTGTCTGTATATTGAAGATATTTACAATAAAAAAATTGGGAGGGTCTAAGGAGAAGTAATAGTTCGATTGTTTTTGGAATTTTTGTCTGTTTATCTGTTTGTTTGTGCGCGCATCACTTAAAAACCACTGAACCGATCTTGATGGACTTTTCACAGAAACATAGTGCTTAATTCGGTGTAACATATAGGCTTTATTTCATTGCAATCGGTGCAGTCAATCAAAAGTTATGCGAATTTATAGTTTTCGAAAACTCGCATCCACTGAATTCGTATACAACGACGGAATTCGTGAGCGCTAGCAGGAGCGGGTATGGTACCAGTGTAATGTGAGTTTTTGAAAACTATAAATTCGCATAACTTTTGTGTTAGTTAGCCTGGAGTTGGACCTAGGATTGGGAAAATTTGAAAAAATTCTGGAAATGTTTGAAGGGTCTAGAATGTTCTGTTAGGTCATGGACGGTGATTAAAGAATCTAGAAGGTGTTCTAGAAAAAAATATATTTAAAAACAATAGTACGAGTATGTACTTAATTAGAAATTTCATTAAATTTATAAAAAGAATTAGTTGGCATTTATTTTGAAGATTCCATGTTTATGTACTATCTTGCTACTATGTACTATGTGTAGACGCAGTTAAAAATAACAGCTTTCTGGCACAAGGGCATAGTCACATTCTGAGGTCTGAACTTCTAAGAAGTCAATTTTGTCACCGGATTTATCTTAATAAAATGTAAATGGGACGCAATAATTTTAGTTTTCCATAAATCATAAACTATTTACTATATAAATCCATCAAAATAATACTTAAATAATAATATTTAAAAATCTAAATGCATTTCGCGGTGGTGTGTTTTTTTAATGAAAATGCTCATACAAAGACACATTTCAAAACAAGTCGCCTGATGTCAGTGAATTCAAGTTCTAGAAAAAAGTTTTTAAGTGCATTACCTTCACTGGCAACTGGCCAGGATAGGCCATAAAAAAATAACGCACCAAACGTCAGCCTTGACAATTTAAAACCATGAAAAACCCTACACAGACTGCAACTAATTCCAAGATTTATTCCTATATCATGAACAATTTATTATTATAGTTATTCGTAACGCGTATCGCAGTAAAAGTAAACAACTTTTGCCAAAAAAATGAACGAAGACAGCCCAATGGAAGGTAGCTACCAAAATCTACAGGAGCACATCAATAAAATTAACGAATCCCAAAACAGTATTTTGACTAAATTCGATGCCCTATCTAAAAACGTGGACGAGTTGCAGAAAACTCTGGTGCAGTTCTCTGAGAAGATTGTCGCGTTAGAAGAAGTGTCAACTGATAGAAGGAAGCTGAAAACTGAGATAAAGGTCTTGAAGACAAGGATAGACGAACTATATGCTATAGTGAAGGAAGGGAAGGAAGACAACTCATGTCCAAGCGATGTTCAGGAAGTTGAATCTTGTCATTCTAGTGTCTCCTGTTCTTCTAAGGTACTGTACCTTACAATGTCAATACAACATCAAATGCTACAAATGCCAGCCTCATATGTGCATGGTTCTAGTTTTGTATCATCATATCAGCCTTTAGACGTCCACTGCTGGACATAGTCCTTCCCCAATGAACGCCACCTCACCCGATCCTTAGCCCTCCGCATCCAGCTTCTTCCGGTCACTTTCTTCTCCGCTCCAGAACTCGTCTGCCCCAATGGCCGTCTGTTCTGGGACAGATGTGGGCCGTCAAATGCCACTCCAGCTTGCTAATCATTTCGACTATGTCGGTCACCTTCGATCTTCGTCGGATCTCTTCATTACAAATCATATCCTTCAAAGAAACCCCGAGCATGGCCCTGTCCATAGCTAGCTGAGCAACTTGAACCTTGTGGATCAGGCCCACCGTCAGTGTCCACGTTTCTGCGCCGTAGGTCATGACAGTTAGGGCGCGATGACTAAAGACGTTTGTCTTTAAATATTGCAGAATGGGCCACGTGAAGATTTGACCCAGTTTTTCAAATGCTGCCCAGCCCAACTGGATTCTTCTGTCAGCTTCCCTATCGAAATTGATCCTACCCAATTGTATTGTCTCTCCTAGGTAGACGTACTCCTGAACAACTTCGATTCCTCTTATGTATGATCGTATCGTCTAAAAAGCAATTTGCTTAAGTATTAAAACAAAGTTGTTTAATTTTCGAAATGTCTTAAAAAGACTTTTAAAAATTGTTCTAACATGTTCAGTTACTTAGCGCTTCATACAAATATACAATTTGCTATATACTAATTACAAAAATGATGGATATGAAGGGCCCTACAGATAAAATATCTCCTCCAGATCTGCAGAGTTTTTAATGGTGCCGAGGATTCTCGCTGCGTTACCCCTTCGAATTTCCAGGCTGATGCGGCTGATAAAAAAGGATCTGGCTCGACAGCCGGACTTTCTTTCAATAGTTTGCCAATATTCGATGCAAACTTCTTAGCTTCCGGAGCCCAAGCGCCAAGTGTCTCTACCGCAAAAGGAAGGAACTCAAAGTGATCACGCAGGGCGAAATATTTTTTGAATTTTGAGATGGGCCGCTCGAGACGCGGCCGCTCCGGCAGATCTGGAGGAGATGGATATATAGTTCAGCGCCAGCGTGTCGACTGAAAAAAGACTTAAATTTTCAAGACAAAAGTTAGCTATCCAACTTCTGGTTGGCTAATCTCCATGCTCTAGAACCAGTTTTCTGTCTCACAGGGTTCTCGACGGATATTAAACGAAGGGGTCATTAGGTCCGAAAAAAGTAACTTTTCCTTCATACGGTCAGCAATGTAATCTAATAAATTAAAAAAGTTACCTACCCGTGTCTGTAAATTGAAAAATTTGTAAAAAAAAGTTTTTGCGGTATAGGGTATTACGATCATTTTTGGAACTTTTGTCTGTTAGTTTGTGCACGCATTACGTAAAAACTACTGAACTAATTCAGTTGGGAGGGATGGAAGAGGGAAAGCAAGGAGGAAGGGGATTTAACTAAGTATATTTCAATTTTATTAAAAACAAAACATAATTATGTAGTCCACGCGAGGGGAGTCGCGCGCAATACAATATCAAGCCTATACAGTAGGTAACGTAACTAACACGCAGTTGTGACCGGTTACTGTGCATTTTGTGTGCAGTTTCTAGTGGAAAACTATACAATTACTAGTGGACAACTTTTGGAAATTCGAAATAAAAATTGACTTTTCATACAAACAAGCTTCGAATTCAATTTTTTCCCCAATTTCCAAAAGTTTTCACTACAAGTTGTTCAATATTCGATACTATGTGCCGCTGTAAATCCACTACAGGTTTTCAGTTAAAAGCTAGTGTTTTAAGAGCTATATTGGAACTTTTTATTTATACCAATTATAATTAATATTACAATACAATACACTTTATTGCACAAACAAATACAGTTACACGTTATAAAAGTTACAAATAGTACAATTTAGGCGGTCTTATCGCTTTAAGCGATTTCTTCCAGACAATTATTAATTATTAAAAATCTTAATGTTCGAAACTTCCAAGATAAGGACTCTCATCTCAAAGGTCGAATCTTCAGGCTTGAGCTCTCTAATCTAGAGCCTTCAATGACAATCTACCATTACGCGTTATACCAGTCGTTTTAGTTACTCTAAGGTTGACTGGTATAGATCTCTAAGTGGGATACGTCCGCCTATGTACATAAATTTATACAAATTCAAATAACTTTATTGCGATACACAGGTGTTAGAGATGTTAGTATATTTGTATAATGGGCTCTGTGATCTGCCTTCTTTCTTTCTTTTGTTTGTTGTTCATTTTGGTACAATAAAGCGTTTACAATGTAATGACACTTTTGCCGACAGTACCCTGATTAATGCTACCAGTTAATCAAATGCGCGACTTTTTAAAATGGGCGGCAGCGTTTTTTTTTTTACAAATGCCGCCAAAGATGGAAGCCTAAATGTACTTGCGTATACAGAGTATGCAAATATACCAGCTATATTGAGGGGTGATGTGACCAACTATGTTTAATTAAAATCAAAATTCCACTCCTGAATGTATATATGCAATAAATTATATGATAAATACCAAAATCAATACGCGAAATATAATTTGATAAATGAATGACTTATATTATCATTGGCCTTTCTCATTGGCATTCATCATCAGGTTATTTTTGTCTCCACTGCAGGAGTACAACCCCTCTCTCATCTGCCGGAGACAGGCGGAGGATTTGGCCTACACTCCCCGCGCTGGCCAGACGGGTTGGGGAGGCCTGATTGATGTTTTATAATGTATTCCCTCAGTCGCCTTGTACGACATCCACGGGAAGAGTTGGAGTGGTCCTATTCTACTCTACCGGAACCCACACGGCAAACACCACTAACGTGTAAATCAGTGAACCTGCCAAGCAGGATGACTCCAGTCTCTCTGCAAACATCTTCAGGATTCCGTTGGAGCTCCCCGCACTCGCCGCAGAACTGAGGCAGACTTTTCATGTCTCGTGCAAAGTTTTTACCTACGCGGGTTGAGGTATTGTACGACTTTTTCTTTTTTCCAGGTAACCATGACAACCGGTTTGGATCGGGACACGATACGCGCCGCGTACGAAGACGTGCGGTCCGATGCCTCACCCACAGAATGGTAAGCCATTTTGAGGAAAATTATGTTTATTAATCTTCGCGTAAGAGCGACTAAGGGATTGCATCGTTCAGCAGCAGAGCAGCGTTCTCCTGTGTATAATAAGATCATTACAGCGATCACCAATCCGCCTGCCAAGCGTGGTGGTTATGGCAAATCCTCCAATGGACAGCCCACCAAAAGTGACATTCTATTGGAGAGGCTTAAGTTCAGCAGTGGACGTATTTAGGCTGATGATTATATTCGATGCCACCAAAGAGCCTGCAAATGAATCTATAAAACAAGTATGGAGATGTTTCAACGTTTTGCAAGAAGTATCAAACTAATTTTCGTTAAATGTATGATAGGAATTGCATGAAACGATCTTAAACTATAGTCCAGGAGCCGACCGTATGTTAACCCTTTTAAGGAGACGTGAGGTCTCGGTGAGTGCGAGCTTTCAACAAACTATTCAATTGCAGGGGCTTCCTATTGCAATATTTTTACACATGAATTCTGTTATCCTAACTTCCGTATCAAAAATATATGTATTTAAAAACTAAACAGTTTTTTTTAAATCTAATTTAAGGAGTTTTGTCACAAGGTGACAATTTCACTCTATTGTACAACGTACATTTGTCTTAGCCTAATAAGATATTCTAACACACTTTACTTGGGTTGTACACGCGGACATGCACAGACACTTATCTTCTGCGAATGGCCGCCTGCGAAACCCTGTACAGTATCCTAGCCGTTTCGGCGAGGGGAAAGGCCAGGACACTGTTACATCCACCTACTTGGGTTATAATATTACTGGAGCAAATTAGCAAATGTCTTCTTTAGATTTTAAACACTATGGCTACTATATACGCTCGATTTTTTTGTTTGTATTGGAACTTCAGGTGAAAAACATTTAAAAATATTCCTGTTTTCAGTATTTAAAGGGACTAACTAGTCGGTAAAAGCTCTTTTAATTCAAATATACTTTATTGTACAATAAAAGAAGAATATCAGGTTAGAGTACGCTGTACGAAAGGCGGTATTATTGCGTTCAGAAACTTGAGGGTAGAGAATTCTTTGAATAATTATCGGAAAAAACCAACGATCTCTATGTACTACTAGATGTAGCGTTCCAAACAATCGCTCTGTTCCACGCAAGTAGCCACAACTCTTTCACATTCACAATGAAACTTGTGCATACTACCCAGAACATTTAATTATTTACTAAATATTGACATTATTTAACCGTAGCGTCAATATTTAGTTTAATTAAATGTTCTGCGTAGTAACTGCACAAGTTTCATTGTGAATGTGAAAGAGTTGTGGCTACTTGCGTGGAACAGAGCGATTGTTTGGAACGCTCCATCTAGTAGTACATAGAGATCGTTGGAAAAAACGGCTGAATTTGTGGTCACATTTGTAGGTGCTCAAAGACGCAGGGTTACCATCGTTCGACTCCCGGACTACGCGTAAATCGAAAGTGCAGACGAATCATGCGTACTGCACTTCCTTATTACACGCATTAGATTGCAGTCCGTTTCAATTTCTCTTACTTCATGCCCACACCATCCGGCCGAAGAGATGGGCGAATTCCATTGGGATTGACGTTCTTAGCTCATTGGTTCCCGCAGCCGTTTGATACTTTTATTTTATGACTAGCTGTGCCCGCGGCTCCGCTCGCGTGGACTACAGGATCCGCTCCCATCCCCACTTCCGCTCCCTATCCCACTTCCACTCAGACTTCAAATCCAGGTCCAGGTCCAGGTCCAGGTCCAGGTCCAGGTCCAGGTCCAGGTGCAGGTGCAGGTGCAGGTGCAGGTCCAGGTCCAGGTCCAGGTCCAGGTCCAGGTCCAGGTCCAGGTCCAGGTGCAGGTCCAGGTCCAGGTCCAGGTCCAGGTCCAGGTCCAGGTCCAGGTCTAGGTTCAGGCCCAGGTCCAGGTCTAGGTCCAGATCCAGATCCTCAAAACTCCCCTCAACCCTCTCCTCAGCTCTCCCCTCAACCCTCCCCTCAAACCTCTTTCCCTCGTTTCTCAAAATGTAGTCCTCGTAACTAATCCATCGCAGTCCAAATTCCGACCAACATTACTTTGTTGCATACCTATTCCACAAATTCATCGTAATCGGGTAACTCAATCAAAAGTTATGCGAATTTTCAAACACTCAAATTACAATGGTACCATACCCGCTCCCGCTCCCGCTCCCGCTCCCGCTCCGGTCCAGCTCCGGTTCCGCTCCCGCTCCCCTCCCACTTCCGCTACCGCTTCCGCTTCCGCTCTCAATCCCACCCCCCACGCCCACTCCCACTCCCACTCCAATTCCTACTCGCAGCTCCAAATGTAATCCAAACTCATCGGAATCTGAATAGTACGGAAATACTGCTTTAAGCAATATATTGCATAATAACCTTACCTAACTAATGTATTTGAAAACTAAAAATGTCTATAACTTTTGATTGAGTTAGCCGATTGCGATGAAATAAAGACTAAATGTTAAGTTAAGTTAAGCACCATGTTTTTGTGAAAAGTCCATCAAAATCCGTTCAGTAGTTTTTAAGTGATGCGTGCACAAACTCACAGACAAACAGACAAACAGACAAACAGATAAACAGACAAACAGACAAAAATTTCAAAAATGATCGAAATGTGTTCTGTTGCTTATCCTTAGACCCCCCAATTTTTTTTTTGCAAATATCTTCAATGTACAGACACGCGAAGTTTACGATTTTATTTATTAGATGATCGCGGGATCAAATTCGCACATTTGACATAACTGCATCAACGCTGTGCATGAAAAAAATTTTTTTATTTAGCCGCAGCCTTATAATAATAATATATTTATTTCTGAAACATTGGTCCCATAAAATACAAAAAATTAATTATAAAAATAAAATTACAAAAACTAAAATTAATAAAATGATGCAATAGCAATAATACTCCTAGTTAAGAATAAAGTATTCTACGTCTACTTTTTGTTGGCGCTCTGATGCGTGTAAAGCCAGTGCAAACAAAACTTATTTTTGTATATATTTACATTGAGAACTTTCACCAATTCGTTTTTAGAGTCGCGTATCTTTCCCCTTATAATTACGCACCTCCCTTATAATTACGCACACACAAATGTGTACGGATAGGCTGGTGTGCCTGTTTATATATTATATTACATATTATAAATACATTTGTCTAATCCCAAACTAGGATGTTCTCCTGTGCTATGGGAATTAAACAAGGAGTGGACAATTCACAAATATAACATCCAGACGGGGATCAACGTGTACGAATTGTACAAAGTTGTCTGTCCCCAGTGGGAATGGAACCCCAGTGCGGCTGGCCAACGACCGCTCAGCAGTGAGGGAACGACAGAGAAGAACTTCACTTATAATTATTCACCAGGGCGGTGTTCAAATTCGAGGCTGCGCGAATCGTGTGCTCGGCGCGAGGCAGCGACTTCACAGAGTTCCGCACGCAGTTCTCAGACGACGACCGGGCGTTTGGATACATCAGGTACAGTACAGAGTATAGAGCCGTGGTAGCCGGTTGGTTGTGCACTCGCCTCACGTTCATGAATGAGGTCGTGGGTTCAAACCCCGCCCGTACCAATGCGTTTTACGAAACTTAAGTACGGTTTATTTATAATACCACAGGCTTTTCGGTTAAGGAAAACATCGTATGGAAACCTGCATATGCCAAAGAAGAAATTCTTGCTTGGGGCACCGTTGGTGGTCAGGGGTTTGGCACAAAAGATCTTGAAGGGTCGAAGTGTCGCCAGGTCTTCCTGGCCCCCTAAGAAGATAAGATATTGGCGTATTTCATTGCACAGCACAGTTCATTGTGACAAAAGTCGTCAACCAGTGCGTCCTACCCGTAATTATCTACGCCAAAACGTGGACACTGATGACAATGGCTCAAAGACGCTCAGCGGGCTATGGAAAGAACTATAAGTTAAGAGGTCGGAAGTTTCTGTAAGGGACAGGATTCGAAATGAATCAGACATAGCTCAAAAAGTTACTAGTATGGCAGTGGGCTGGTCACATCAATCAGTTACCGCTGTGGTAAACGAGTTCTCGAGTGGAGATCGCGACTGGGCAAGCGTAGTGTGGGACACCCCCTGGCTAAATGGAGCGACGACCTGCGTAAGGCGGATGGCAGTGACTGGATGAGAAGAACCGAGGATTGGGTTCAGGGGCGCACCTTGAGAGAGGCCTATGTCCTGCAGTGGACTCTGGACTCTGATGATGATATTTTGGCTTATTTCCATGTTCATACACAGTCCAATTCTGGATGCTAAGATCCGAAGGCCTGCCACTGAACTCGATCTTCATTACTTCGCGTATCTACCAGCCGCCTTATGCAGATCGTCGCTCGCCATCTGGCCGAGGGTCGTAATCTCAACTTACAGATTCCTCGGCAGAAATGTGCCGGAGGGAGCGTTCATTGAAGGTTCATATGTCCAGCAGTGGACGTCGAAAGGCTGATAAGTAGATGATTTTCAATACATAGTTTCTGATCGATGCGTTTTTTTATCACAAAAATGTATTTTCAAATAAACAGTTATTACCAATGAGTAGACCTGTGCGCTCTAAAACTGCATGCACGTAATTAACGCGCCTTCTCACTCGGCAAGAACAAACATTATGATAATAATATGTAAGGACATCTCACAGTGTTACTGATCGCAAACTAGGCAGAGCCTATACTATGGGTATCATTATCAGCCTGAAAGAGTCCACTGCTGGACATAGGCTTCGCCCAAGGCTTTATTATTACCTGTAACAAAAGTCATGTCTATGCATATTTTTTGTCCAGGATGCAGATGGGTGACGAGATGTCCAAACGCAAGAAGTTCATGTTCATGACGTGGGTTGGGCCCAACGTGTCGGTCATCAACCGCGCCAAAATGTCCACCGACAAAGCCATCATTAAAGACATCATCTCGGTAAGTAACTGCTGTTGAAGTCCACTACTGGACATAGCTGTAGGTACGCTTTTGTAAGACGTGTGTGGGTGGAGGCAAACGCGTCCTATCTAGTAATATCTATAACAATTTGCCAGAATCTGTTGTATCTGCCACATCAGTAAACATGTTTAATAACAGACTAGACAATTTGACCTCATTGGCTTGGTCATTGGACCGAGCACCAAAGGTTGTGTGGTCGATTCCCACTGGGGACAGACAGTATTGTACAAGTTGGTCCCAGTTTGGATGTTACATTTGTAAATTGTCCAATTCTTGTTTAATTTCGATAGCACAGGAGAAAATCCAAATTTAGGATTAAAACAAGTGTCTGTGTGTAATGTCTTAAAAGAAAATAACCAAGTCTACTACTGATATGGAAGCACAAGCTATAAGCTGCCTTTCCATTTAAAATAAAATATGTTGTAGTCAAAGCAAAGGCCGAAATCAAATCGTTTGATAGGTTACACCAAAACAAAAACAAACAACAACTGACCCTTTTGAATCGGTGGGCAAGGTTAGACTTGAATCGAAGTTAAGTTGAAGTCTGTCGTTGTGTCCAGTCTGAAATCAGGTTGACTTTTAGAGGTCTTGTATATTTTTTGTTACACTCCACTAAGTTGATGTAATTAGTACAAAAATGGACGACTTTTATCACTAATGTTAGTAAAAGAGTGCAATATGTTATCACGTTTAATATTATCATTCTTCAACTGTCTCAGTTGGTACTTTAAACATTTGTTTGTGTTTTTTTTTAGCTCCGGTTTTTTTACGATCTGTCACCCTTTGAGGACATTCAGTACAATGTTTGGTATTAAGTTGAGTCTTGCTCGACGCATCCCACTAGCTAACTAGAGTTCTACGTTAAATCTCTAGTAGCGTTGTCTTGTGGTATCTTTTATTTTAGCCGGCGAGGTTCCTTCTTTTCAGCCATTAGATTAAGTGCTAGGGCATTGGGGTGATCCATTAGTCTCTTCTTGTATCTGTCAGTACTTTGGACAATTTCATCCTTTACAGTGATAATGTTGAGGTCATTATGAAGTATCTCATTTGTGATGTACCAAGGGGCACCAGTGATTGTCCTCAGGATTTTAGACTGGAACCTCTGGATGATCTCGATATTAGAGTGGGAAGCAGTGCCCCATAGTTGTATTCCGTATGTCCAGATGGGTTTTAGGATAGCCTTATAAAGAAGAACTTTGTTATGGAGTGTTTGTGTTTTGATTAGGAAAATTATAAACACCTGTGTGGATGTTTGAACTGTTTATGATGTAATGTTATTTAAGAACAAAAACAACTTTAATGTGAAAAGTTTAATCAATGTGTAGAAACATCAATAAATTACTCTAGTTCGTCATATCAAATGTCACACTTAAAAAATCATATCTTCTGTGGCAAAAAAAAATCTCCATTAATATTGATCTTGCTGCATTAGTTTCCTTTATAGACAAGAATGGGGTATGAAGCAAAATTTTATACGAAAAAAAAAACAGATTTAGAAAACCTAAGCCCTATTTTGTGTTGAACATCATTATCTGAAAGCGATAAGGCCGCCGTTGTACACTAAATTCATATAGAGCCTAGCTCCATCGGGTCCTCCGCTCTCCAAATCCAGCCACTTTTTTAAGCCATGGCTGGCCTGCTGCCTCAGCTCCATATAAAAATAATACCGCCCGCATGCTGCACTTTGCATGCATCAGTGTGGAGTCCATGGGATCTCCTATATAACAATTAGATGCAACTGCCCCCGCCCTGGTGTGGGTAAAGCTTAAATGATCTGTGATGTTGATATAACTAAATAAAATCATATAAATACTTTCTGACACTAAAACCTACAGTATGAGCTACAGCGGAAATAAAATCGTAGCCAACAATGCATTTGTACTTTGCAACATCCAAATCAATCTCCTTAGTGCCCGCAATCAACTTCAACTCCACTAATGTTGCTATTTGTGATAATAAATTACTGGTCAGACCAATCTTCTCATCTAAAATGGCATAGAATATTGCCAGTAGACGGTCTAAAGTAAATACTTTAGGACCAAGTTGCGTATTTAATTTCTCACTAATTTTTGCTTTAGCTCTGACTTGCTGCATTCTCTTACGTTGCTTGCCATGATTCTTCATAAATAACCTCTTGTCTTCTTTAGGTGGGTTGTAACTGGCCAAATAAGCAGCTATGAGTAGATACTTAGCATAGAATGGTAATTCAAAGCTTTGAACAAAGGTTTTTGTTGATGTCAACTCTTCTTTCAGAGTATTTTCAAAATCATAGCATGATTGTTTACCGAAATCGCTATTTTCTTTCCCTGGAGATGGATTGCTCGATTTAGAGTTACTTATACGTAAATATAACAACTCTAGGCTGGTTTTCAAGATTGGGGAAATATGTCTCCACAGTTTAGGCAAGTCTTGAGCTTGGATTTCATTTTTGATTATCGGTTCACAGTATTTAACGAAATTCACACGCGCCATGTGCCGCAGCTCGATCAGATCTCGACATGGTCTGTAGAAAACGCTAAGAAATGCATTGAGAAAGTTTGCAAATAACTCTGGTTTTTCAAGTTCAACTCTTATATTTGTTTCTACGTCAAAGTTGCACAGCAAATGCTTTATAAAAGACTTTTGGTACAAAAATATGATTTTGAACAGCTCTTCTTTGTTGTAGTTAGGGAAGTACAGCATTATAGGCTCTCGTACACCCATTTTGAAGTTGAAATTGTCATAAACTAAGTGGGTGACAAATATAGTGCATATATTAAGATTACACAATTCACGTAGTCTAAAAAATGCGCATAACATGTTCTGATCCATTGTGCGTAGCCTCTCAGCCCTATCCAATACAAGTACGATGGGTTCATAGCTAGTTTGAGTGCTAGCAATACGATTTAGGCCATTCACAAAGTCCAGCATAGAATCGCATTTTGTATGTACCTCATCGTTTCCAAGGCTTGATAAGATGGTCTCGTACGTGATCCTCGGAGAATAACTCTCGATACAGTCGACAGTAACATTTTTGTAGCCTAAATGTCGTAAAACAGCGTCCAGACACGAACTTTTGCCGGTCGCCATACTTCCACTTAGAAATAATGAACACGGCAGTGGTTCGTCGCGATCACCAAAAAGATTGAATAATTCGATCAGTTGCTCGTGCCTGCAAGGCACTTTGCTATATATTTCTTCCATTTTCTATTGATTTTTGACGAAAATTTACGTTCAAACAAAATAACCTCTTGCAAGGCCGTTGACATTGACACTTTGACTTGACGTTTCATTTCCCGCGAAAATTGAATTTACGGAGCGGTGTTGCTACGCCGAATTCATTCATGTTAGCGCTATTTGGAATGGGCAAAAGAGATACCAACTGAAACTGTACCGATAAATTTTTTTTGGCATAAGAACAAATTTTGTATATTTCATTCCAGATTAATAGTCCTATGAAAACAAACGCATTTGCGTCTCGAAAACAAAATACACAATAGATGGTGTTCCTAAGTGGACTGCAAAGTTTACATGGTAATACAAACCTGTTTTTGCTGCTGGTGACCCTTTCATGTATATGTTACCGAGACGTAAATAGCGTTGGTTTTCATAGGACTATGAATCTGGAATGAAATTTACATGTAGACATTTTCACACTTTTTATTTATTCATTTTCAGAATTTTGCAGTGGAACTACAGTTGGAAAGTCAGTCGGAAATAGACATCGATCAATTCAAAGACGCTCTGAACAGGGCGGGAGGGGCTAACTACGGTACAGGAGTCAGGGATTTATGAATTGCACAATGAAATTGCCTGAAACTACTTACCACAATGCAATATCATAACGCCCAAACAGTGCACTGTCCCATTTACGCATGTTCTGAGTTTTGAGCGAGAGAACAGGACAGTATATTGCTTAGTCGTGTGTGGTAGGGATTTTCTTTAGTTTGAGATTAATTCTGGGGCCAATTTCACAAAATTACTTCACAATTCTGCACTATTTATAAACACAAGATCCCAACGATCTGGGTATTTTATGATCGAACATTGAAGAGCTTAATTTGTGAAATTGATCTCGGACCAAATTATGCCCAAATTTGATTTTATCTGTATTTAAACTTTATTTTAGTCATTTTGCAATCAAATTAGTCTTTATTATTGTCATGATGGAGATCTATTTATTTTTTGATGAAATTAATGTTGGAAAGTCATTTTATTGATTTATTTTGTTTTTTTTTTAAATATTAGTAAGTAATTAATGTTTACAGTAACTTATTTCAGCCTGGCCGAAAAATGTGTGAAAAAAAAACTGCCGCCATAAATAGCAACACCGAAATGGCGCCCAAATTAAATTTTTGTCGGGCTATTTTAACGTATTAATTGTGCAATTATAAGTAACTTCAATGTAATAAACTAGGTTTTTTGCCAAAAAATTTAGGGGATACTGCCATGTAGACGGAGCGAGTGCATTTATTATTTTGTCTACTTGTATTATACTAACCATGACGAAATTTTACAATTGTATACAAAAATTCGGATTTATGTATGGGCTTTTATACATTGAATAGTGTTATTTACCCAACATTATTATTGGTAAACTGGTGAATACAATTTAACCAAACAATGCTGTCTTTTATTTTCCGTTGCTTTATTTATGCAGAGGTAAAGACAACACATTTGGCCGATTGGTCAGGTGAATCAGTAGTTCGCTATGTACTGTGATGTTAGGTGGCCATGCATGCACCTCAGTCTGCCACCAACAAACCTCTAAAACTTTTGAACGTAATTTTCGTCCTAAATGTATACATAAGAACAGGCTGTATGGCGTAGTTACATTGCCTATCCTATTATAGTGAACTATATTAAATGAAAAGACCACCAACAACAAAATCCCCCATGGACTTGAAAAAAAAATGGTATTGATTACTTAAATATTTAAAACATGATACATCACAATAACATAGGTTGGTTTAAACTACTGCATCATCCCAAAAGTAATTTACTTATCCATCATTTTACAATGTGTCATATTCAGAAAGCACACATCTAATTTAAAATATAACAGTACTAAAATTAGTTTCGTCTTTAATATTGTTTTAGTATCTCTGCTTTGACAAACAAAGTATTTTTTTTGGTCTAGAGTATCATGAAGTATCCAGGACCCCCAGGAACTTCATTACATTTTGGTCTCGTGTTCGGGGCCAAATTGATGAACTGGATATAGATTTTTAAACACTCGTGAAACTAGGGATAAGCGGAAATAAAAGATTTCTTATCTAAATACAATTTTTATTTCAGCAAGTTTATTAAACAAAAATACATCACTCTGTTGTGTATGATTTCCTATGACATACAAATTACTGAAGAATGATTTTATTCCTTTGAATATAATGTCGCCACTATCTTTGCAAATGCATCAGTTAAGCAGTCCTTAAAAAAGGTCATAAAATAGAAAAAAAACCTTACTCCATAGACAACACAGGTCGTTACGAAGAATAAAAATTCTTTAAAACCTGGTTGTCATAGGGCGTTTTCGCACTTATCCGTATCCGATTCTTATTCGTTTCTGATCCGGTTTGGCCACCTTAGTAATTGTATGGACGTTTGTGCACTCATACCTAAATTTACGTATTCGATACGTAAATTCTTAGTTCGGATCGTTTACGGATCAAAACTGAGCCGAAGTGGCCGCCATATAAATTGTACGTACGCTTGCCCACTGCACTCGATTAAAAACGGATCAGTGCGCAGACGCCATACGTGAATCTTCCCGGCCGTATTTTTATGGCGGCTCCACATTAGTGCCGTGAATTCACGAACGAATTCACGCCATAAATTCACGGCACAAGTCGTGCCCTCCACATTCATGGGATGCTCACAATCGTTCGTGAAACCTGCCGCGAAATGGACGTAGAAGCTGCTGCTGCAATAACTTTGACAGTACATTTTCATAATAGTAATGTTTTGAACAGGCGTGAACACGCGTGAACCCCGTGAAAACCGTCCACATTCTCGTTCACGCCTGTTTACGGAGCTTCACGGCACTAATGTGGAGCCGCCATTACGTATCGAACAAGAATCGAACATGATACGGATAAGTGCGAAAACGCCCTAGGGTTGCTGTTCTAACCACAAAATACCCAGTTTCCAATATGGAATGAAAATTTCCCATTAGGCAACTAGTTTTATATCTCAGTTGTCTATGTGAAATAAGGCAAAATTACGGCTTAAAACGATTTGGCTAGATTGACTAATTTTATTGCTGAATTCTCTTTTAGACAAGACTATTTATTGTAAATGACTGTGGAATACTAATATTATCCTGGCGTAAACAATACAACAAATCAGTATGGCGACGCAAAGAACACGAGCGCGCCTCTAGCGACATTTGTAAGCAAGAGACGCCTAATAAACTAATAATTGACAAAAATGCGGTAATTTCACTTTCTTGAATTAAGAACTATTAAATTAGTACTAAAAAGATTCGATTTTTCGCCGCTAGGGGCGCCGCCGGTGAGAATGTTTGCGTCGCCAATTCAAACATTAACATATTAATTTCAGTAGAAAATAAACTCTAACAAATTATAAGCTATTTTCTACTAAAGTTTAGTTGCTAATGTCCGCAGTAGATGGCATTGCTTGATCTTAACTGTCATTGTTGATCCTAACTCGAAAACTTCAGACTATTTTTTTTGGGTTACTGATGCAAAAGTACTTGATGCAAAAGTAGTAAGACCATACAGTCTAGAGTCGAATAACAAAAGTTGTTTTTAAGAGGCTATAAAATTATATTGCTATCTAGTATTAATATAATATTCCAACATATATTATGCTTTCTTATGTAATGTTATTAATAATTAAACCTTTAAAAACGGTAACAAAGATTCTATTGCTTAGGATGTGTATCAAATTGCTAAAATCTTACTAAATATGTGTAAACACATGAACATCAATACATATTTGATATCTATTTCATCCAAATCAAGTTATATGAAAACAAACGCATTTGCGTATCGAAAACAAAATATATAATAATAGGTGTTCCTAAGTGGACCGCAAAGTGCACATGGTAATACAAACCTGTGTTTGCTGCTGGTGACCCTTCCATATACAATTTACCGAGACGCAAATAGCTTTGGTTTTCGTATGACTATTAGTTTGGAATGAAAATACATATTTCATTTACCATTATTGCTTTACATATTAATTCTATTGCTTTATTATAAGGCATTTTTATATAAAAAAAATACTTATAAACCACATACAATATTAAAAAAAAATTACAAAACTTTATAGTTATAAACCTTTTAAATAAAAAAAAAAAATATTATGCTTACAAATATACTCGTACAGTACCAGAAGAAATGAAACTAGCATAAACCTTAAAAGGACTTGATTCATTAAAGAATCTAAGCTCTCTATAGACTGTTCAGTTCACGACGGCACGCCCCATACTCTTAACCGCTTACATGTCCATTGTACGCATTATATATGAATTGTATTGTATGATGAATATGAATGTTTGTACCCAAGTCTTGGATGTTTATATATTTATTTAAGTATGTCTATCCGTTATCTAGTAACCATACCACAGGCTCTGCCTAGTTTGGGACTGGTTAATCGGTGTGAATGTCTGACATATTTATTATTTTATTTATATTGTTACTGTGTTAGTTCTATCGTTACGCACTAATCGTCAGTGTGTGCAAACACTAAGATACTGACGTTAGGACTAGCTCGCCGTGTCCGGGCGAAAAATATCGGGGCCTGCCATCGTGAATTGTACGTCATTTTGGCAGAGCCACCAATAGACCCCTATAACTTGTAAACGGTGCAGAAATTCTTATTTTTGAGTACAAAATTGTATTTTTTTTTCTACAGTCAGATTTTATATCAGCGAACGTGGCTCTGGCAAAATGACGCAATGATGTTTTTTTAGTAATGAATTCGCAGAGGTTAAATGAAGGTTGAGATTTTGGTACCGCTTTTAGTTCCCAGTTTGGAGCGACAGGGGCGCCTGTGTCACTTGTTACTACAGATATCCTATCACGATAGAATGGTGAAGCAGACGCGACCCGCGTGCCAACAATGTGCACTATACTGCATAAACTATCAAACGCTTACTCGTTCCACACGAAGTCACGGTCGGGTAAATATGGAAGAAAAACTGCAAAAATGCCATATTGCACGGTTTCTAACTGCAGTACTGCTTACTCGAAACGTGACCTGGAGGCAGGGTTCGAAAATCGGCACGCGCCAGACTGCAGCTCCAACCGTTCTATCTCGATAGGAGTGTTTCTGCGATCGTAATGGTGGTACTCGGTGCGTACCGTTAGTGCGCGGCGGGCCCGGGGCTGAGCGCGCGCAGCAGCGCGCTGTGCGTGTGCGCGCCGAACAGCACCGTCAGCAGCGCCACGCCGTACCCGGTGGCGCGCTCGCCCTGCGCGCCGGACACACGTATCGTTGGTTAGTACTTGAAGCAGTGTGGGATAAACAGGCTAATGAACAACCACCACACCCAGTCCTCCCCATCTGTCGTTGGTGCCTCCCCCCCACCCCTCCGTTGCTTCTGCAGCATTATGTGGCCCGTCCACTGACACATCAACTTGCTAATCCTTTCGGCCGGTCCTGCGCCCTCCGCATCTGTCGTTGCCCCCCCCCCCCCCCCCCCCCGCCTCCGTTGCTTCTGCAGCATTATGTGGCCCGTCCACTGACACATCAACTTGCTAATCCTTTTAGCTATGTCACAGACAATAAACTCAAAATGAATAACCTAGTTTTGATTTGTTCCTGTTAGTCGGCTGTGCACTCGCCTCACGCTCATGAGGTCCTAGTACAAACCCCGCCCGTACCAATGAGTTTTACGAAACTTAAGTACGGGTTATTTATAATAACCACAGGCTTTTCGGTGAAGGAAAACATCGTAAGGAAACAGGGGGGGTGGTGGTAATCTTCTTCTTTCCCGGTGCGTCCTGCTTGATCCCCCTACAAGTTCTGTCCCTTTGTTTGTAATGGAGACCTCACAGAGTGTCCATTCTATTGGGGAGGCTTGTGTTCAGCAGTGGATGTATGTAGGCTGTAATAAACTCACGCTGGTGGCGGGCGCGGCCATGTCGACGTGGAGCCAGGAGCCGGGGAAGTCGAACCCGAGGTGCGACAGGATGAACAGCCCCGCGCAGGATGGCTGCGCGTTATTGCGGTCCTGATGAGCAGCAAGAGAAAATTTATTTATTATGCATTCACTTTTACTACTGAGACTCAACAGGTATCAATAGAGAGTAGGGCAACACCGCCGTAATACTACAAGTTTTTTTATTTATTTATGGCCTTTGTTATCATGCTTATAAGGCACAGTAATTCCGCCAATTCAAAGTAGTAGAAAATACACGAATGAGGTTACTCTGGTTTCCAATCAGGTCGATAACAACCGCCATCTAAAACAATATACTACAAGTTACGTTCTATCTGTGGGACGTGACAGTGACAGTTCAAGCTTTTGACAGATGTCATTGATACTCGATGAGCTAGCGCGGCGTACGCACTGTAACGGATTGTAATTATCATCAGGTTATTTTTGTCTCCACTGCAGGAGCACAGCCCTCTCTCATCTGCCGGAGACACGACGGAGGATTTGGCCTACACTCCCCGCGCTGGCCAGACGGGCTGGGGAGGCCTGATTGATGTTTTATAATGTATACCGTATGTATGTTTTATAACTTATGCAACGGATTGTAATAAAACTTGATAATTATTGTTTTCTATTTAAAAAATAAAGATAAATAACACATAGAAAGAGCCGAAGGTGGAGGTGGGCCGTACCGCGACGCTGTTCTTCATGTCTGCGACGGCGCTGGAGAACTCCGTGAAGTGCAGCTCGGGCGCGAAGGGCAGCGCGTGCGCCAGGTCCCCGGAGCGCAGGCCGGCCGCCACGCCCAGCCGCTCCAGCCGGGCAGAGTTGGACACCACGGCCGCGTGGTACTTGCCCGTGGCCGTGCCCTGCCAACTTACTGTTTATAGAAGACTTCCACCTCACATCCCGCCCTTGGGTTTGTTGGATGTTGGAGCAATAAACAAAAATCGTAAACTTCGCGTCTGTACATTAAAAATATTTGCAAAAAAAATTGGGGTGTCTAAGGATAAGTAACAGAACACATTTCGATCATTTTTTGGATTTTTGTCTATCTGTTTGTTTGTGCATGCATCACTTAAAAACTACTGAACCGATTTTGATGGACTTTTCACAGAAACATAGTGCTTAATTCGGTGTAATATATAGGCTTTATTTCATTGCAATCGGCCCAGTCAATCAAAAGTTATGCGCATACACCCCATTAGTATACAACAAAGGAGTGTAGGGTGTAAATACTCGACGGAATTCGTATTGCAATGTGTGAGAACTACATTTTGGAGATAAGTGGTGGTCATGGAAGTGTAGGGGAAGGTAGTGAGTAAAGTGGAGGGTGAGTGGTGGGGCAGGGGGAAGGTGTAAATTAGTAGGTATACATACACAAACCAACAAATTATAATATGCTTGGCATTCGGATTACGATGTCATTAAGGCTAATGGGATTGGGGTTGGGGTTAGGATCGGGGTCGGGGTCGGAGCAGGAGTGTTAACAGGAGCGGGAGTGCGAACGGGAGCGGATTCTGTAGTCTACGCGAGCGAAGCCGCGGGCACAGCTAGTACTAAATAAAGTAGAGCTCCCACCTGCGCCCCGGTGAGCGTGGCGACGTCCACGATGGTGTCGGCCTTCAGGTCCCTCGACGCGTACACCACGCCGTCACTCAGCACCAGCCGGCCTGACCACAATATCACACTTATATAATGCTCATGCCTTGGTCCCAGAAGGGTAGGGAGAGACGATGTATCGCCACTTTGCGTAATTTAATGTCGCAAAGTGGCTCTCCTTCGCCCGCTTTTCGCCCCGTGATACCCCTTGACGTGATGTGTTGCGAACAGCATCGCCGCCTTGTTGAGGTACCACAGGACACGTATACTAGATATACAATGAAATAGACCATCACATCTTATCTTCTTAGTGGGCCAGGAAGACTTGGACCCTTCGACCCCTCAGGATCTTTAGTGCCCCTGTCCACCAACAGTGCCCTAAGCCGATCTGGTGGACCTCACATACACCTTAGAATATCTTCTTTGGCATATGCAGGTTTTCTTCACCGAAAAGCCTGTGATATTACAAATTATTGTTTACATATAATTGGATGATAATTTACGCACTGTCTTGTCTCTAACACAGCACATACGAGTGTATGGGCCGAGCATGTGTTATGGGACGACAGACAGTGTATGTCAAGAGAATCCCCAATAGGACATACAGCCCGTACGTACCAGGGCCATATCTCCATATGAATCCTATCAAGATAGAATGGTGAAGTAGACGCGACCCGCGTGCCAACGATGTGCAATATATTGCAAAAACTATCAAACGATTACTCGTTTCGCCCTGAGTCAAGGGCGGGTAAACATTGACAAAAAATCTGCATATTGCGCGGTTTCTAACTGCATAACTGTGTCTCCTCACTAGAAACGTGACCGCGAGGCATAAATGGTGCGCGGGAGTGGCGCGCTGTGTCCGAAAATCGACACGCGCGAGACTGATGTTTCGACCTTGTTTGACTATGTTATGACTACTACTATGTTAAGACCTTGTATGTAAAATCACATAAAATGTAAGATTGACATTATGGTTAAATTAAGTATTTAAATATTATTATTATTTTTTGACATTTCTTTGATTTGTATTTTATTTTAATTATTTTTTTTATGCTTACAATTGGTAAGAAATATTATTTTTAAGTTAATGACATGTAATGAATATTACTAATAAATTATGTCTATGTCTGAAGTAAACAAGTCGTTATAACCGCTCTATTTTGATAGGATTTCTGTGCATCTCTCATTGTTTTACACTAAAAATTTCAAAAAAATCATTGGTACCGGCGGGATTTGAACCGACGACCTCATGAACGTGATGCGAGTGTACCACTACCAAACTGTTTAAATTACAGACAGAACTAAGTAATCGCCCGAGAAAATATTCTTTCACATTTCTTCAAGGTGCCTATGTCCAACAGTGGGCATGATATATAGAAACTCATCAAACGACTCACCCTCAGCGTCCGTGTTGTTGATCTCAACAGTGCGTCCAGAGTACAGCTGATGGATGTCGTCTGGTCTGCGATACAACAAACCAATTATTATAATGGGTCCTAACAACTCCGGTGATTCTAAGTGTTATATTATATTATCTAGGTATATATGTATTGCAATTACACATATCATATTTATTACTTCTTTGTTTGGCACTGTAGACAAACTTGTCTGCATCGGGTGCGACTGAAAATCAGCGCCTAGCACCTTACTTGGTCTAGGCATATGCTGAGTCGTTTTCCCTTTTGCTGCCACGGCACACGCATACTATTTTAACTATGTTAAAATTTTTTTATTGTTTTCTCTAGTTCTTATAAGTTTTATTTTTCCTTTTTCTTGCTTTGTTGGTTTTTTCTTTGTGTGTGCCAATTGTGGTAGTGAATAAATGTTTTTCTTTCTTTCTTTCTTTTTCTAACAATCCGATCGTTAGAAATATTATTATTATAGGTTTAATAGGCGAGCAGCAATTTGCTGGTATGCCTATATCTGAACTGGTGTATTAAATTAAGTCTTTGAATTGTCACTTGTAACACTGGTTTTTGAAGAACTTGTCTAGTCGGTTATAAATAAAATAGGAAATAACGATTTCGGGAAAAAGCTGTAACAAATCGGTATTGTTGACGACGAACGGGCCTTCTATTACTGGCTGTTTTTATATTTTACTAGCTGTTGCCTGCGACTCCGTCCGCGTAGACCACTTAACATCACAAATTATTATGTTTTCCCGTGGGAAGGGGATGTTTAAACGGGATAAAAACTATCCTATGTCCTATCCAGAACCTAAACTATATGTGTGATACGTTTCATCATGATCCGTCCAGTGGTTGAAGCGTGATTGAGTAACAAACATCCAAATATCCAAACTTTCACATAATATTAGTAGGATTGTCATTTGTAATAGTTTTTATTAGTATTTTGTTCTTATTATACTGACAGAAAAAGTGGTGATATTTTTATTTCCGAATTTCTACATTTTTGCACTGCAGCCCTCATCATCCTCTAGTTTTTACCTTCATGATTGACATTGATTGCTTAATAAATCAGATAAGAGATAACAAGTCTGTTATCTCATTTAATAGCCAATTGAGAGCCGTGGTAGCCGGTTGATTGTGCACTCGCCTCACGTTCATGAGGTCCTGGTACAAACCCCGCCCGTACCAATGAGTTTTACCAAACTTAAGTACGGTTTATTTATAATACCACAGGTTTTTCGGTGAAGGAAAACATCGTAAGGAAACCTGCATATGCCGAAGAAGAAATTCTGAGGCGTATGTGAAGTCCACCAAATCGGCTCGGGGCACCGTTGGTGCACAGGGGTTTGGCACAAAAGATCCTGAAGGGTCGAAGTGTCGCCAGGTCTTCCTGGCCCTCTAAGAAGATAAGATAATAGCCAATTTATGTCAATCATGAAGGTAAAAACTTTGAGGTGACTTATGAGGTGCGAAAAATTATTTTGCTCAATGGTATGAGGTGGAGGCTAGCCCGGCTCACCTGGTGGCCAGGGGGCCGACGGCGTTCTCGGCGAGGCACAGCACGGCGTGCAGGTTGACGGTGGGCCGCGCCTTGACCATCACGGCGAACGCGCCCAGCACGGCCGCGGCGCCCGCGCAGTCGCCCTTCATGCCCACCATGGAGGTCTGCGGTATATAACACATAGTTAATAAGCAGTGGGTCTCCCCGGGGGTGTCGTCGAGGCGACTAAGGGATGGGCGGCAGCGTTCTCCTGTATACTTGTCCGGAAATACAGAAGCTGGCAGGGACTTCCATTCCTTAGCAGTTGGCATTATTAAAGAGGAACGAAACACATCTAATAAATAAAATCGTAAACTTTGCGTCTCGGTACATTGATGAAAAAAAAATGGGGAGGTCTAAGGAAAAGCAACAGAACACATTTCGATCATTTTTAAAATTTTTGTCTGTTTGTCTGTGAGTTTGTGCATGCATCACAAACGGAACAGGTAGCCTGCCACGCCGGAGGTTGCGGGTTCGAATCCCGCTAGGGGTAAATGTTCGTATGATGAATATGAATGTTTGTACCCAAGTCTTGTATGTTCATATATTTATTTAAGTATTTTTATCCGTTATCTAGTAACCATAACACAGGCTCCGCCTAATTTGGGACTGGATAATTGGTGTGAATGTCTGAGATATTATTTATATTATTTATTTATTTATTTATAATAACTTAAAAACTACTGAACGGATTTTGATGGACTTTTCACAGAAACATAACTTTCAGACGGACAGAGTAGAATGGGACAACCTGGCCGTCTACAAACGGATGCTGATGCCAGTATCATTTAATATAATTAGTGGTCAGCGAATATATGCTATTTTTATTTATTTATTTATATATAATCATATAAGCGAATTAGGAGCGGGGCGTCCCGTCGTGAACTGTACAATAAAAGCTGATAAATAATAGCTCTAAGACTTCGTTCCGGACATATTCCATTAAACAAATTTGCATTTCTGATGGGCAAAACACCTTCTCCCAATTGTACAGAATGCGATGTACCAGAGGATGTTTATCACAATTTGATGGAGTGTGTCCGGAATGAGTCTTCTAGAATACATATAAACAATAAGTCTAATTTATTAAATGTGGGTCAATTTATGTTAACTGTGTTGTCACCAATAGAGCGACATAGTCGCTGAAGCGACTAAGCTCTTTAAAAAAAAGATTTAAAAAAAAGAAAAAAGCTGAGTGTAGCGACTCACCCTTGCCTTGATGCTGAGCCCGCCGGTGTCGTAGACGATGCCCTTGCCCACCCAGGCGACGGTGTCGGCGGCGCCGGGCGCGCGGTACGCCAGCGCGACCAGCGCGGGCGGGCGGGCGGCCGCGCGCCCCACGCCGTACAGCCCGCCCATGCCCTTCGCCTTCAGCTCCTCCCCACGTATTATGGTCGGTTCCGGGATATCCAGCTCGCGCGCCACTTTTATAGCAGTCTGTAAACAGTTATTGATTTAGTTTTACTCGAGTTTACGTTGACGAGATCGTAGTCCACTTCGACGAACTTGTCAATCTGTCACTCGACTCGACGAACTCATCTGACTGACTTAGGGAAGAGATCCCTAAGTGGGACAAGTCCGCCTTGTACACAGTTTAATTCCTATTTTATTATTGTTGTTGTTGTTATTTTTGGTACGATAAAGCGTTTACATACATACATACATACATACATACAGCCGCTCACCTCGACGAACTTATCTAACTGCCACTACCTCGACGAAGTTCTACCACTCACCTCGACAAACTTGTCTATCTAACTGCCACTACCTCGACGAAGTTCTACCACTCACCTCGACAAACTTGTCTATCTAACTGCCACTACCTCGACGAAGTTCTACCACTCACCTTCACAAACTTGTCTATCTAACTGCCACTACCTCGACGAAGTTCTACCACTCACCTCGACAAACTTGTCTATCTAACTGCCACTACCTCGACGAAGTTCTACCACTCGACAAACTTGTCTATCTGACTGCCACTACCTCGACGAAGTTCTACCACTCACCTCGACAAACTTGTCTATCTAACTGCCACTACCTCGACGAAGTTCTACCACTCACCTCGACAAACTTGTCTATCTAACTGCCACTACCTCGACGAAGTTCTACCACTCACCTCGACAAACTTGTCTATCTGACTGCCACTCACCTCGACGAACTTATCTATCTAACTGCCACTCACCTCGATGAACTTGTCGACATCCATGATGTTGGCGGGGGTGTCCGCGATGCTGGCAGCGAGCCGCGTTGCGTCGGCAGCATTCTGCAGCGTGCTCAGCTCGTCCGCTGACAACGCATTGTCCGTCAGCTGCGGGTCTAGTGTGCCGATGCCCTCATCCTCAGATTCACCATCTGTTGCGAGTTGAAAATTAATATTGACATCCTATAATCACAACCAATCAATCATTTATTGGTAAATTGAATTTAAAAGTCAGCTTACATACAATAATATTGAGACTTAAATATAAATACAATTATTGAATTCCATTACATATTCATCATACATATTCATCATCAGGTTATTTTTGTCTCCACTGCAGGAGCACAACCCTCTCTCATCTGCCGGAGCAGACGGAGGATTTGGCCTACACTCCCCGCGCTGCCTAGGTTGGGGAGGCCTGATTGATGTTTTATAATGTAGACTATTAATTTAAATATATTTTAAAATGTATGTTATCTATCACAATTACAATTTAAATTAATTCATTTAAGTATTCATCTACATTATAATATGCTTTCTCTAATAGATAGCCCTTCATTCTTTCTACAAATGTGTCATATGACGGACTGTCTTATATACCTTTCGGTATCTTGTATTCACCACACCCCCGACTCTTCATACATTCGAACATACGTATTTACTACTATGACAGGAGCACTGCACACACTATGTCTGCCTCTCTTATTTCAATTATCTCTCTCGCGGGTCTGCTGGAAGAAATCTCTCTCAGAGATAAGTTCGCCCTTTGTACTTGTGTTTCTTTTTAATGTATTATTTTTGTGTGCGCAATAAAGAGTTAAATAAATAACCTGTCGGTACACGTTTGTGTGTAACAGTCGAGAGAGAGAGACAACGTTATATGTCAATACATAAGTGCTTCTCTTTCTAACCGGCTGGTACTACGCAGCGTGCGGGCGACGTTGAATTGTCGGGGGGATGTGAGTGTCGCTTCTTTACGAGTAAAATTTAATATTTTCTGCTTGCGCGGTCCGTGTTTCATATAAAAAATACCATAAGTATAGTTAGAGGAGGCAGTTCCTTCAAAGTGTGAATCAGGAATATAAGTGTGACCTTTATTGTTGAATCCTCTCATTGCGGATCATATCCTTCAGAGATTACCCGAGCATAGCCCTCTCCATAGCTTGCTGAGCGACTTGAAACTTGTGGCTCAGGCCCACCGTCTGTGTCCATTAAGTGTTTATTATTATTTATTTATTTAATTTATTAATCGTATATAATAAAACATTTGGGCTCGACTCTGAAGGCACAACGTTAAAATTTGACAGCACTAAAACTGTTGCTATCCTTGTCACACAATATTATGAAGATAAAGACGAAACCAATTTTAGCGCGGTAAAATTTTAAATATGCCTTCAGAATCGGGCCCATTTTCTTACTAAAATTGTCTCCCAAAACCGTCTAGACGGTTTGACTGGAGGATCAGTCTCCTTATGTTTAAAGACTTTTGTCTTCAAACATTGTGGAATGGGCGACTTGAAGACTGGAGGCAGTTTTCCGAATGTTGCTAAGCCCAACTGGATTCTTTTTTGAATAGGTACCTATAATATTCGATGGAACTTCATTTTGACAGTTTTCTACACTCAAAGTATCCTATCATTTGCGAGGGAGTAGCAGAAGTATTTTAAAGGACCACTTATGTACCACTCATGAAAGTATAAAGTGGTGATAATTTTTTCCAGTCCTCTCCATAGCTCGCTGAGCGATTTTGAACTATATATATTGAGTTTAAAGACTGACCCTGCTTGGTCTCCTTGACGAGATGTATTTCGACGACGACGGTGCGTTTGGCGGGCGCGGCGGCGGGTGTCGCGGGGGCGGAGGCCCCCAGCAGGCTGCCGGCCGAGCGCGCCGCGTACAGCGGGAACGAGCGCGCGATGGCCACCGCGCTGGCGTACACGTCGCGCTTGCGGCACACCAGCTGGGGAATTTATTTTGTGCTATAATTAGAGATCTTCCGTTATCAATATTTAAATAAAATTAAATCAAATTATAGACAGGCAAATTAAACATCAATAACTAACATAAATATAAAAATGTCAAATAAAATTCTTAAAATTAAATAAATTAGGTTAATGCGTTCTGAAAGAACTCTTTAAAGCAATAAAATGCCTGCTTGACAAGCCAGGCGAACAGTCTCTTTTTGAAAATAGCTAGGCTTGGAGAGCTGGTGACCTTAACCACTACAGTTCTCAAAAACGCACTGAAGGCGCACTTAAGTTTCTCGACTCATGCGCCCACAACCATACTAACCTTGTTGATTAGGCGTACTTAAGTTTAATAGAGTTTTTAGATTATTAAGAACTAGCTGTGCCCGCGGCTCCGCTCGCGTGGACTACAGGATCCGCTCCCATTCCCACTCCCACTCCCACTCCAATTCCTACTCGCAGCTCCAAATGTAATCCAAACTCATCGCAATCTGAATAGTAGGTACGGAAATACTACTTTAAGCAATATATTGCATAATAACCTTACCTAACTAATGTATTTGAAAACTAAAAATGTCTATAACTTTTGATTGAGTTAGCCGATTGCGATGAAATAAAGACTAAATGTTAAGTTAAGTTAAGCACCATGTTTTTGTGAAAAGTCCATCAAAATCCGTTCAGTAGTTTTTAAGTGATGCGTGCACAAACTCACAGACAATCAGATAAACAGACAAACAGACAAAAATTTCAAAAATGATCGAAGTGTGTTCTGTTGCTTATCCTTAGACCCCCCAATTTTTTTTTTGCAAATATCTTCAATGTACAGACACGCGAAGTTTACGATTTTATTTATAAGATAATAGCCTTTATTTTCGAAATTATTTCTCTTAATATTATATCTCTCGTTTCGGTGTGCCATCTGGCATAGGCCTCCTCCAATTCCCTCCAGTATGTCCTGTTTTGCGCCACTCACGTCCAGTATGGTCTCGTAATCGTTAGATTTCGTCTTCCCATAATCTTGTTGGTCGTTTCTGGTACCGTCTCTTGGGTTCCAGAGAGTTACTAGTCCAGTCAGCTAGATCCACTTGAAAAGTTTAGAGTTTATAGATGGCGAAGATTCGTATATTATATTATAATATATATATAATACGAATCACACTAATATTATAAATGTGAAAGTTTGGGTGTTTATTACTCAATCATGCCTCAACTACTGGACGGATCGGGGTGGAACTTGGCATACATACAGATTAGGTCCTGGAATAGGACATAGGATAATTTTTATCCCGAAAAAAACATATCATTCCTACGGGAAACCTAGCTAATCGTTAAAAGCATAAAGATGTGTAAATATCGAAACCTACGCGGATGAAGTCGCGGGCAAAAGCTAGTTAGGAATAATCATGGTGACATTTTTCACTGCAACATGTTGACACCCTGCGCCCTAGCTACTGACCACAATGAACTCGTCCCCCTGCCGCTGCGTGGCGCGCACTATCTTGGCCAGCGCGTGGCTGCGCGAGGGCGCCGCGTGCCGCGACCGCCGCGCCGGCAGCGACGCCAGCGACGCCGCGCGCGCCCACAGCTCGCACGTGTCCCCAGGCACTGACGTCACACACGACAGCCCTCGCCGCCATGCCTGAGGAAGGGCCACAATTGAAGAACTGGGCATCGTCCAGCATCAAGGCGAGAGAGAGGGTGAGACACTCCACTCAGCATTTTAGATAAATTCAGTTATAGATTGTACACTTCACGACGGCACGCATTATACTTGTCCTTACTCTAAGGTTGACTGGAAGAGATCCCTAAGTGGGATAAGTCCGCCTTTGTACACAGTTTAATTCCTATTTTATTATTGTTGTTGTTGTTATTTTTGGTACAATAAAGCGTTTACATACATACATACACGCCCTACTCCTCTAAATCGCTCACATTTCGTTGTATGCGTTATTATTAGTTCTATTTTTACACTCTAATCATCATTGTGTGCATATGTACACTGCTGAAGTTCGGATTAACTCCGTACCACTAGTGAAAAGTAGCTGGGTGTGCCATCGTGAACGGCAAGATCTATAGCTCATTTTTATATTATTTGTTGATGATTAAATGAAAAATTAATTCTACAGAAGAAGAAAAATCGCACATAGTTTTTTTAATACTACACTGTTGGTATGTATATTTATTTCAATCATCATCAGCCGAAATACGTCCACTACTGAACATAAGCCTCGTTTTGGTGCGCTGTCGGTGTGCAGGAGGATTGGTGATCACAGTAATGATCTTAATATATACAGGATAACGCTGGTGCAATCTCTTAGTCACCTTGACGACACCCGCTGGAAGATTGGGGGTCGCCTATTCTAAACCGAGAACCACTTGTTACGGGAGACTGCCTTGTGTGCCTGTAATTACACTGATTCTCCTACCCTTCAAACTGGAACGAAAAGAGGGTGGTGACCCAATGAATCCTGTCTAGAGTTATCTCACCAGAGAATTCCAGTATATTATAGGCTGTTGTTTATACCTCCTCTGTGACTCTCGGCTCAAGCTTGCAGCGCACATCAGCCCACGCCAGGCCATTGAGGTGCGTCGCCTGACCCACCACCAGCACTGGCTGCTGCTCCGGGTCCGAGGTCGACAGCCCCGACCGGAACTTGATGCTCACTTCAGCATTCGACATCTTGCGAACTGAGAAATTAAATGTTTATCTCTTTTCTATGGAACTGAACTCTTCCAAGTTAGCAAAGCATCATTCATAAAGCCATGTCTCCTATATTTTTTTTTTCATACACAAGCTATCATCTTTAAAACTAAACATGTTGTGTAGACATCTAAATGAGTTGTGATTAGGAAAAAATGCTAACTGTTTTAGCATTGTGGATGATTTATTACAGATAAAAGTTTTGAGTTAGACCTGGAAATTTTAAAATTTATTAAGAGGAACTGAGAATAGAAGTCCGATTGGAATTGGAAATTTTTTCCTGTGATTCTGAACCGATTTTGAAGAACCAGATTAATTATATCCTTGTTCTCTCTGTACCTCCTTCACCTCAGAGGAATGTTATCCATCAGCCACAAAAAACATTGTGCAAGCATAAACAAATTTGTATAGCCACACCCCAATGTTTAGATGCTTTAGTGTCATGTTTAAAAAAAATAAGTGCAGGAGACCCATCTTATGGTGATTTAGCAACCTTAATAAAAAATAACCTCTCACTCAACGAGAGCGTATGTTTATAACCTCATTAGAGTTGGCTCTTATAAATCAGAGGTCAATTTACATGCCTCCAACAGATAAATTAATCTAAACACACAAACAGGTATAGCAAAAGAATATTATTTGAGTCACCTGCTACATAAGCCGCTGGCTTTTTTATAACACTTATATACGCACTGCAAGTCCTTAATATTAACATGCTGACTTATATAACACTAAAACATGTCAACATTCAAAACAAATAAGATAAAAATACTAAATACAAAAGCCGCTCCCTTAGCGCTAACTTTGAAATCGCTTACCGTTTAAATCCACAAGTTCCCAGAGTTTGGTTTTGTGTTTTCTGAAATTCTACATGCGTGTACTAGAAGGAAATACACAAATAAACAGTAAAAATAGGTTAAAACAATAGATATTATGATAAATAACACAAGAAAGTACCTAGAAGACTTTCTTTCTGCCAAATCATACGAGTTCGTTCAGAAACAGAAACTATCATTTAATTTTTAACTAAATTGAATGAAATTCAAACAGACTTTTGTACGTACTTATTTTTAAGGAAGGTTAATAAAAATAATCACAATAAATTTGTTTTATTCTACATATATAAGTTACTATGATAGTGAACAACACACAACAACAAAAACACCCTTAGTTTGTTAAAAAATCGATTTCAGAACGTAATTCTATTACGTTCCGTTCTTTCCTCGCCGAATTCGACGATCTACAAGTTCTACAACAGCATTAAAAGCTTGTACTAATTTTGTAACCTTGTACTAATTGCCGTGTGGTTTCCGGTAGAGTAGAATAGGACCACTCCAACTCTTCCCGTGGATGTCGTACAAGGCGACTGAGGGAATACATTATAAATAAATAATAAATATTTCAGACATTCACACCAATTATCCAGTCCCAAACTAGGCAGAGCCTGTGCTATGGTTACTAGATAACGGATAGACATACTTAAATAAATATATAAACATCCAAGACTTGGGTACAAACATTCATATTCATCATACGAACATTTGCCCTTAGCGGGATTCGAACCCGCAACCTCCGGCGTGGCAGGCCGAGAGCTACCCGTTCCGCCACGGAGGTCGTCAATAAGAGGTTATAAAACATCAATTAGGCCTCCCCAACCCGTCTGGCCAGCGCGGGGAGTGTAGGCCAAATCCTCCGTCTGTCTCCGGCAGATGAGAGAGGGTTGTGCTCCTACGGTGGAGATAAAAATAACCTGATGATGATGATGACTAATTTATTATTCTGTGCCTAAGTCGAGCAAAACTTCTAGTAGGAATAAAAGCTTGCGTCATTTTGGCAGAGCCACGGTCTCTGATTTGAAATCTGACTATGCAGAAAATTTGTCTTGGAAATGTACTATTTTGTACTCGAAAATTAGAATTTGTACTTCAGCCGTTTAAAAGTTATAGGGGTATATTGGTAGCTCTGCCAAAATGACGTCACTACAGCAGGCCACGCTATATCTCGGAAAGTACAAAAGATATCAAAATTCTGTAATAGTACAAAATTCTAATTTTCGAGTACAAAATAGTACATTTCCAGCACAAATTTTCTGTATTGTCAGATTTCAAATCAGAGACTGTGGTCTGTCAAAATAACGCAAGCGTCATGGACGTTTGGGCGGGATTCTGTTCGATTTTTTAATTTTTTTTACATGTGAGAATATCAATGTAGGTACTTATTTTTAAATAAAATTACAACATCCCCCATAACTTTGATCGTGGAATAAAAACACAATATAATCGATTTTTTTAATATCATTTCGTATTTAGCTATAGAACATAATCACGTAACAAAATCTTAAACCATAGCGCGGTAACTGCTATTGCGGTAGCTTAGATTTACTTACAAGCTCTATACAACAATATTATTTACGTTTATACATCTACAATGAGCAGTTTAAAAAATGGTTAGTATTTTAAACAGCTAATAGATGGCACTGAATAATTTGAAATAGCGTCCACAGTCCAAAACAGAATGAAGTCAACTCAAGATTGTGAAAATTTTACAGATAATTTCCTGACCTGGACGTACTGCCATGGAAGTATAGACTTATTTTTCAGACTTCGCTTATGGGTTAACACTAGATGGCGCCAGTAGTAGAATCGTTACCATCTGTTCTACTATTTGTTCTACCAATAGAACATCTAGGAAAAATATTTCACTACACAATAAACAATTTTTTCGGCTACCGGTGCCATCTAGTGTTACCTTGATACAAAACGGTAGTGAGTACACATTCCTACTCATGAAAGTATTATCTGCTCAAACAGCAATGCGTACTGCTCCGGGATACGCATGTTTGATAGGTTAGAAAGAGACACAGTTTGTTTTGGACCTCTGTCTGCATTCAACATAGGCCTTACATTTCCATAGAGTATATTTTTGCCTGTGGAGTTCGCATTCCTGTTATGATATGACATCCATGAAACCCCTTCACGTAGATCACCGAGTTAGACAACTGGTTGACAAATTCTTGTTTTTTACATAGGTTTGTTAACTTGCAGTCTCCTCTAACAATTTCATGGCTTAATCTATATTGGCCTTAGTCTAAGTACGCAGCGCCACCTGTTAATGTTTTGCGTTTTTGTCTATTATCAATAATGTGACGCAAAATTAGTCTGCATCTAGGCAAACTATACCTGTAAGTTTGCCACACTGAAATACTTTAAAATGACTGTACATTAAAAAAAAAACAAATCTAGCAAAGGCACTTATAATCATACATTTTGTTTCACAAAAATAAACTGAGTACCTACTGAGAAAAAAAACAAATAAAACATAACAAAAGATCAATCACCTCAAAACATACGATTTTTATATAATAATGTAAAATTATATTTTAAAAATAAACCTTAATAAAAACAATACAAATATGTATACTATAACACCATTAGAAAAACTTCTAATAAAAATATTTAAGTACATTCATTACTAGATAATCCCAAAGCAAAATTGTTATTAAAAAAAGTGTTAGTTTTTAAACCATTGTACTATTAAAATTCTAGAATAAATCTAGCCACCCTATATTATTTAACTGTCACTAGCCACAATTTTATGTTAAAAATTACATTTTAACTAGTTAATAATTAATACTTAATTTATTCACAATTGTTAATATTGGGAAGCCTTAATATAAACAAAAATATTATATATTTTTTTGTGTGTTTATAAATTAAAAAAAACATTCTATTTAACAAATCAATTATTTTCAAACGGAATGTTACACATTTCAAACACTAATGTAAATTCTAAAAATTAAAATTTAATTTTGGGACAAAATTATTGGAAAATATTGAAGCATTTTGAACATTTCTTCAATACATTTTATAATTCTTTCGTTACGTAAATAATTGAATTTGACATTACAGTTATAATTTAACAAATAATTCAACAGTTAAACATTTATAACAATAATTTCATTCGCGAAAAACACATTTATTGTCGTTTTTAAGTGACTTAGCATTTTTATTTCTTAAAAATAAAGTGCGACCGGTCAAAAATCAACTAATAAAAGTTAGGAACCCTAAAACAACCAAAAACCCGTATTAGAAAACTCAAGAGCAATTATTGGCCATAAAAGAATTTATTTTGTGTGACTATATTATTTTCACTATTTTCATATATTGTGGAAGATACAATGCAACTAATTCTAGAACCGATTAAACACCATAGTATCCACAGATAGTATCACAAATTATATGCATATTGGTTTATATTCCGCGGTGCTATTCGTCATAGTATATATTTCCTGAGGTATATGTTATTTTTCTAAATAAAACAAATATTTAATATACAAACTACAAATGGGTTCAAGAACTATATTCCATAACGCAAAAAATAGATTCCCCCTTTTTAAAAATACTTAAGATATATCTACGATTTAGCTAGCAATAACATCAATAATTGTCTATACACAGAGGACTATGCAGTTTACACTTGGCGACGCAAAGATACACCCCAGCGCTCCAAGCGGCAAAAAGTTGAAACTATTTCAGTACTAATTTGACAGTTCGCAAGAACTTCACATCAATTTTCAAGCATCATCTCTGCGCTCTCACTTTCCAAATTTTGCCGCTTGGAGCGCGCGTAATCCTTGCAACGTCTCAATTAGAATTTTTAAACTCGAATTTAGTGAAGCAATGAGTTTTTCTTGTGGTCTGTATTTTTGTTTTAACAAAGTTTAAGTAAATTACCATTAACTTTTTAATAGGTAATTTTTTTTCAGGATAATTAGATGAAAGATATAAATAATAATTAATTGCATGGGGTAAACGATGCCCAGCAGTGGACTATCAAAGGCTGTTGATGGGGGTATATAACAAATTAGTGTATTGGTGTTTACTTTTCCTGTATTTGACTCATTCTGCTTCTTAAATTTAAATAATACATTACCACCGTATACGCCGATTAAAAATCCCTAATAACAATTCTATTTTAAACCTATTTCATATATCATGGTGCAATTAGCTAGTTTTTTTAGTCGGAATCACAAATACAATGCAAATGACCCCGTTGGCTTAGTGGCTTTGTAGTGGGTTCGATTCCTAGTGGGGATGGACAACTTTGTACAAGTTGGCGCTGGTCTGGATTTTTAAAAATTTTGAATTGTCCAATCTTTGTTTTAATTCCCATAGCACAGGAAAAATGTATATATAAATGTATACATGCATGTTAGCTGATTCGGCATAACAGAATGCGTTTCCAATTTATAATTTTACTTTTTTATATTATTTATTTTATAATATTTTCACTTTTGACCGCCTTGTTGGCCTAGTGACTTGGTCATTTGACTCGAGCGCCGGAGGTCGTGGGTTCGATTCAAGCTGCAAGCTGGTCCCAGTCTGGATGTTATAATGTATATAGCAAATTAAGCCGCAAAATGTACCCGTTTTCCATGCAATAAAGATATTCTATTCTACTCTGTATTTGTTAATTGTCCCATCCTTGTTTAATTCCCATAGCACAGGAGATAATTTGGGATTAGACAAGTGTATGTATGTATATATGAAATATTTATTTATTACTATTATTCTAATAAAAACGATGAACTAGTGCTGTCTCTTTAACTTTTGAAGGTGAGGATAATATGATGGCGGTTGAAACGCTTGAATATTTGCCGTTGAGTTCAAAATCTCGAACAATCAAAAGTATTTTATGCAAATAATAAATATTTAGAAAAAATATTAGAAAATTGTGTATTTTTTACTCCATCTTATTTAGGGGATCAAAATACGCGCAGGAAGGTAAAAATAGCAATTGTTTGAATAACTTATTTGCTTCGACTTTGGAACTTTCAATTATTTCTTATTTATTACCATTACTATCTGTATGTCCTCTTTAGTTTGTTTTTTAAATTTAAATTGTAACATATTGAACTTTTTTATTGGCTGTATAATTTTATATAGTAAGTATTCATTAGTAATTTAATTGCTAAGCTGTGAAGTTTACATGATTAAATAAATTAAAAATAAATAAAATACATTCTAAACACGAAAGTTGTTCAATATAGAATCACAAACTATGTCGTCGATGGAAAGGCAAAATTGCTGAAGCAAAAGTAGGACTTATTATCACGAAATAAAGTTTATTTTGTGGGACAGCTTAATTAATAATTTTTAAATAATTTTTCGTTGCTCATAGTATCACCTCAAAGTTTTTCCTTCATTATTGACACTAATTAGTTGTTAAATTAGATAACAGATGATTTTAAAATGTCATCTGCTATCTAATTTAATAACCAATTAATGTCAATCATGAAGGCAAAAACTTACGAGGTGAAACTAAGAGCTACAAAGAATTATTCTGCTTCATGGTATGAGGTGTAAGTTTGATTGTAAAGGGTTTTAACTGATTTCTAAAAAAATGTGCTAGTTGGAGACGTAAAAACATCTTGCTATCTAAAGTCTAAACAATTCGTGTTATCAAAATTTGATTTTTAGATGAGAAATTACATATTTTTTAAATTCTCTAGTCCTATTTTGGCGCTTAATCCATTTTGCCTTTCTAGCTCTGGTATATTATGATAACATACATCATGGGCTCGATGAAACGCATTATATTAAAATTTGACAGCACCATAATTAGTTTCGTCTTTATCTTCATAATACCGAGTGACAGGGATAGCAATAATTTTAGTGCTGTCTAATTTTAACATTGTATCTTCAGAATCGGGCCCAATATCTCTGTAACGGGTCAACTACAGCCATATTGTTACATATATATCACTCATTAATTGACGAGAATATTTCGTGGAACATGCTCTCTCGCTCGCACTAAAGTTGGATTTACAATCCAACACCTTGACGGTTTTATCGCAGTGTGTAAATGTGCACCGCGACATACGATTTATCGACCAGATAACCAGAAGTAACCTTTACGATATCCGATTGGCTTCCGAGTGACAAAAACATATGTCTTATTGTGAATCTTTTTTAAAGCACGCTACACACCGTTTGTATCGTATCGTAAGAAATCGGGAAATGTGATGGACAATGGAGAACCGTTTCATAAAAAATCCGGTAGTAATTTTTCCATAGCGAAAAGTGAAACCGTTAAACGTTGTCTGCAAGAAATCGCTTAAAGCGATAAGACAGCCTAGATTGCACAATTTTTAACGTTTAAACTAGTAACTGTTTGTGCAATAAAGTTCATTGTATTATAAAGCGCTTTTTTTTAGTTTTACAAATCTGATTTACTTTTTTTTATTGTTTACAAGGTGTGTTTTCATGTAAACCGGTTTGGAATATGCCATCTAATCGTAAATCAAAAGTATCAGCCAGTCTATTTCGCGAGATAGGTCACAATCCTACTAATATTATAAATGCGAAAAAAACTATATCACTTCTTCTTAAAGTGGACCGATAGGTAAAGTGGACCGATGGGTAAAGTGGACCGATGGGGAAGTGGACCGATAAGGAAAGTGGACCGAAGAGGAAAGTTGACCATTTGGACAAGTAGACCGATCGCTCCGGAGGGGATATTTGGATGTTTGTTACTCAATCACGCTTCAACCACTGGACGGATCGTGATGAAATTTGACACACATACAGGTTAGGTCCTGGAATAGGACATAGGATAATTTTTATCCCGAAAAAACATCTCATTTCTACGGGAAAACATAATAATTTGTAATTTTAAGTTGTCCACGCGGACGAAGTCGCGGGCAACAGCTAGTTTACGATAAAAGTGGCGCTATTGTGTGTTGAGGAGCTCCAAAGTTGAAGAAGAGTTATGAGAAGTGGAGCTAAATCGAAATGTTTCACCTTTCCACTTATTAATATCGATTTTTTTATCAAACGATTGTCCATCACAGATTTCTTATGATAGTCGAAAATGAAAATGAAAATTTTATTGATAACAATTGTTACAAGTCAAGATCAGAAAGGATTTTTATCGGACAGTGAGTTCTATATTGTTCCACCAGACTAAACTAACTTATTGGAATTGACAAATGGTAACCTATACGTGTGGTTCCCGGCTTAGAATAGAGCCACCCCTATCTTTCCCGTGGGTGTCGTCAAGGCGACTAAGGGATTGCACCAGGGACGGGCAATAGCGTTCTCCTGTGTGTGTATGTTAAGATCATTACTGCGATCACCAATCCGCCTGCCAAGCGTGGTGATAAGGCAAATCTAATGGAAAGCCCACGAAAAGATGCATTCTATTGGGGAGGCTTATGTTCAACAGTGGACGTATATAGGCTGATGATGATATTTGGCGTCTATTATAATTATTCGAGTTGGGGCTACTTCAAGGTCTCAGTCTAGACCTTGTATCACTGCGACCATTTCTGGTCTATTGTGATCGCAACCATGCTATAGTTCCGTGTTAAGCCTTGCAGCAGTTAGAAACTACACAATGCTTTTAGCACTGAGTTGTTTTACTTCGTCAGGGTGAAGCAAGCAGTTACCTAGGTGTGTATTTCTTTTACGCATCAGTGGGCCACACTCGCACAGGAGGTGCATGGGGGTTTCCTCTGCTTCCTCACAGAGCCTACACGCTCCTGGGGTTCGGAGCTTGAGGGTGAACATGTGTTTGTTCAGCCCACAATGTGCTGTGACAGCTCTCACTACTATGCGTAAGTTGTTCCTGCTAAGCGCTAAAGCTTCTTGAGCAGACTTATGATTGTAAGCCTTGATTAGTGCTTTGGAGTGGTTCAACCTTGGCGTGCGATTCCAGTGATTGATGGATGCCATAATCGTCTAATCTAGCTATAATAGCTAGATGGCATACGCTTATCTTATCTTCTTAGGGGGCCAGGAAGACCTGGCGACACTTCGACCCTTCAGGATCTTTTGTGCCAAACCCCTGACCACCAACGGTGCCCCAAGCCATTTTGGTGGACTTCACATACGCCTCAGAATTTCTTCTTCGGCATATGCAGGTTTCCTCACGATGTTTTCCTTCACCGAAAAGCCTGTGAAAATAAACCGTACGTAAGTTTCGGTAAACTCATTGGTACGGGCGGGGTTTGTA
Organism: Esperia sulphurella; assembly: GCA_947086405.1. Taxonomy (NCBI): domain Eukaryota; kingdom Metazoa; phylum Arthropoda; class Insecta; order Lepidoptera; family Oecophoridae; genus Esperia; species Esperia sulphurella. Next base: position 1,978,404 of record OX352278.1, on the reverse strand, counting down.
CCAGGACCTCATGAACGTGAGGCGAGTGCACAACCAACCGGCTACCACGGCTCTTTTGGCATACGCTTAACAGAATGTAGAATGCATTTGTAGTTCTACGGATAATTCGATATGCTTAAGCCCCTGGTATACTATACTGATATACTGGTATGGTATACTGATTCATGACGAGTAATAATATTAGATCAAATAAGCCATCAAAACCATACCTATTCAAAACCGATCATCTTCTCGCAAACCTACGATTTACGTCTTAAATATGGTGAACCATTTCCTTCGGGCTGTCTCACCAATGTATTCCGAGAAAAGCAACACTTATCAAATGTCAGATTTCAAAATCAGAAAAAATATTTACACTTCATTTTATATAAAAAAAAAATTGGAAACCTTTTTCACAGCCACAGTAATCTAATGATTCTATACAATTTACAATCAATTTGTATGGGAAAAGGGACCATAAATCATATATATTGGAAAGTAGAACCTAATTTTTTCGGCAAGTAGAAGAGTAACAAAATTATTGAATAAACTGAGTTCAATTTAATGAACAGTTAAAAAATCTAAACTTGTCACAAGTTTAGATGGAAGATATCACTTAGAGCGGTTTTGCGACTTGCAGTACTTTGTTGTCATTTCACATGTAACAAACGTGATGACCATTTTGCTACAGTGGATATTTTGATATGATGGACGTTTTGCTACAGTGGTAATCTTGCTACAGTGAAAGTTTGGATACAAAGGAGATTATACGACTTTAAGGGTCTAACAGACCTACTGGCCTACTGTAGCAAAACGTCCATCATGTCAAAATGACCACGGTAGCAAAACGTCCACTGTAGCAAAACGTCCATCATATCAAAATGTCAACTGTATCAAAATGACACTTATATACAACTAACAACGGATTGACTGGGAACTGGCCAGTTAAGATTTCAATAAAAAATATCCAAGATTGATACTTCTATTAGTGTAGAGTTGCATCACAGATACTTGCATGACGTTTGTATGACATTTGTATGTACGAGTTTTACGGAGGACCGGGGGTGATGGCGTACATTGGGGAAGCAGTGTGTCCAGCAGTGGACGTCTAAAGGTTGATATGAAGATGACGAGTTTTTGAGTTGTACGATAGTTGTATGCCTTTAGGGTTGGAAGGTAAAACGAAAGTTGTATGTGCGTTTGTATGCACTGTATGAGAGGTCATTTTGATACAGTCTACATGCTGATACAGTGAAGTTAGTGTGTCAGAGTCGCGCAAAGTAGCGATACATCGTCTCTGCCTACCCCATTGGGACCACGGCGTGAGCATTACGTATGTATGTACATTCTGAGACAGAGGACATTACATGACTAAAGAGGTACTCCCAATTGAAACAGGCTACGTCCCAATTAAAAAAGGTTAAATGTTGGAAACAACAGAAATATTACATTAATTATAAATGGCAAGGATAACTAGCTCAAAATGAGGGGCTGGGAATGCCATCGTGAATTCAAAAATATATACCTTAATGCGCGCCGTCATGAAACCAACCTAAATTCTCTCACATCCGACAGTATATAGATAATAGAATATAATATAGAGAATAGGCTAGACGTAAGCTGTATTGAAGCGGGAAGCGTATTAGACGTCTAGCAGAGAACCTCGCACGCGGGTATACGCTGAAACATAAAAAAAAAAGATTTTTATTTCATTTATTTGACGAAACACATTATTTAATGGCATATAATGTTATTACGTATGTACTTCATCATCGTCAGGTTCTTTTTGTCCACTGCAGGAGCACAACCCTCTCTCATCTGCCGGAGACAGACGGAGGATTTGGCTTACACTCCCCGCGCTGGCCAGACGGGTTGGGGAGGCCTGACTGATGTATTATAATGTAATGGAATGCAAATGAGATATTTTTAGAAGTACATAAACACTATTTTATGTTATCCATACGATCGCGTAATCGTAATATATTTCAATTATTTTTTATTGTAGTATTGGCAATTTTCACTTCAATAGACGACATATTTGACGACCTCCGTGGCGGAACGGGTAGCTCTCGTAATGCCACGCCGGAGGTTGCGGGTTCGAATCCCGCTAGGGGCAAATGTTCGTATGATGAATATGAATGTTTGTACTCAAGTCTTGGGTGTTTATATATTTATTTAAGTATGTGTATCCGTTATCTAGTAACCATACCACAGGCTCTGCCTAGTTTGGGACTGGATAATTGGTGTGAATGTCTGACATATTTATTTATTATTATTATATTTATTATTTAATAGCACGCAGTCTTCGCCTTTAAAACACTTTATTAAACTTAAGTAACTAACTAATCGAGCAGATTAAATTTATTCAAATAAGTGAAAATCTGCAGTTCCTGGGACGTTTCAGTGGCCTAAAGACACTAGTGGGTTATTTGTCCAGCAGTGGAGTAAAGATATACTAACGTGTATGAGCAGACGCGGTCACCATATTCTGGGGGCGGCGTCCCCGAAGCCCGCCTCGCGCGCCTTCCAGTATTCTCCAGAGAACACCCACGTCTCCTCGCCGTTTTCCACCGTTTTTCTGTAAAAAAAAACACAAGAACTTTTAGAAAGAAAGAAAATGAAAAATTATTTATTCGTTTACACAACTATTATAAATTACATTAACTATGTTGTACAAGTGAGAGGTCCTTAACTCAGCAAAGTGCTGGTTTTCTGCTGGGGCCTAGGGTTGGGTGTCTCAGAGTGTGAGTGGGTGTGTAGGGTGTGTGTATTGAAAACTGTTTTATAATCTGAACTAGAAGAATTATACGTTAACGGCTGAGCATGGCAAAATGTCAGCGTGAAGTGCGTGTGTCTGTGTGTGTGGAGGATGTGGGGGGGGACGACGACGACGACTATGTGTACCTGTTAGTGTACATATCAGCGCACATATCAATATGTGCGTTTATTCAATTGGCAGATGATTATCTATTTATACCGGCAATATGGCTATCCATATGTATAGCATTTAAAACATATTTTTACCACAACAAACAATATATGTTTATATAAGTAAATGTCAAATTTTGATAAAATAAATTATTGTTTTATAAAAATCGGGTGTTCCGACAAAGAAATAATTTTAGGTAAAAATAATTTTTTTTTTAAATTCTCTATCGCTGGCGTTACAGCAACATTTCCTGAACAGCGACGACATATATATATATACTACTATAAGAATTAGACAAGGATTGGATAATTCACAAATATAAGATCTAGACCGCGACCAACTTATCCTCTACCCAAAGGTTGTCTGGAAGAAATCGCTTTAAGCGATAAGACCGCCTAGATTTACACGTGTAAGTTTTTTTTATTATTGTATCTTTGTTTTTATCCTGCAACAAAGAGTAACTGAATTGAACTTGTACAAACTGTACAAAGTTGCCTGTCCCTTGTGGGAATCAAACCCACGAGCAAGCTGCTGGCTAGACCGACGAAGCTGTCTGTCCACGTACCGGAACCAGGCGGGCGTGTGGTCCGGCCCGTCGCGCCTCCTGCCCCGCTGCGCCTGCTCCAGCTCATGCTTGTATTGCTCCGCCGACTCCACGTCGCCCTCCTCCAGCGCTCGCTGATCCGGCCTGGGGAGAAAACAGTTCCACTGAAGGTTGTGATCGGTGATGAGGATATTCAAAGCTAACGGAGAGGCCTAAATCGAAATGTCTAAACTATTTCGAGAAAGCGCGACGAGAAGTCGGAGTGGGAGAAAATGGGGGCTAAGGGGAGACAGAAGTACAATTACATAAATAAAATAATAATTATACTTCATCGTCAGGTTATTTTTGTCTCCACTGCAGGAGCACAACCCTCTCTCATCTGCCGGAGACAGACGGAGGATTTGGCCTACACTCCCCGCGCTGGCCAGACGGGTTGGGGAGGCCTGATTGATGTTTTATAATTATACTTATTAACAGAAAATAAATTTAATGAATATATATATATATATATATATAAATGTAAAACGTTCCAGACACTATCAAATAAAGGCAATTTTATTTTTATTTTTATTAAACGTTTCCATAAAAAAAAACCGAGCACTGCTCATCACTTCGCATAACAGCGCCATTTGTCTTCCCTCTCACTCTTTCATGCACCTTATGTTAGCTGGTTTAACCGAGAAATCGCTTTGGAAAGCTCTCTCGGTCAGGGCGTGACCGGCGACCGACCTGAGCCTGGTGTCCGTGGGGGGCAGCCGCTCCTTCATGCCGGGCTCCAGTTCGTTCAGCTCCATCGCGAACCGCGTGAAGCCGTAGTAAAGCTCGTGCTCCGGCGGCATGGTACCTGTGCATTCATTCCCCATATCAATTAATTTTTTCCCTACTGGCGTCTTTTCTTTTAAGAATTCTGCCAACGTCAAGTCAGTCGTGGAATGACACAAAGATAATGTATGTATGTATGTATGTATGTATGTATGTATGTATGTATGTATGTATGTATGTATGTATGTATGTATGTATGTATGTATGTATGTATGTATGTATGTATGTATGTATGTATGTATGTATGTATGTATGTATGTATGTATGTATGTATGTATGTATGTATGTATGTATGTATGTATGTATGTATGTATGTATGTATGTATGTATGTATGTATGTATGTATGTATGTAAACGCTTTATTGTACCAAAAATAATAACGACAACAATAATAGAATAGGAATTAAACTGTGTACAAAGGCGGACATATCACACTTAGGGATCTCTTCCAGTCAACCTTAGAGTAACCGAAAGGACAAGTATAATGCGTTCAGTACCAAATTTGACAAAGAAATGTAGTTTTAATAATTTGGCCGGTGGTAATCTTATTCCGGTTGAGTGTTCTCAAAACTACAACAGGACTCTTCCACGTTAGTTTAATAGGTACTATCTTCTTAGGGGGCCAGGAAGACCTGGCGACACTTCCCACCCTTCAGGATCTTTTGTGCCGAACCCCTGTCCACCAACGGTGCCCCAAGCAGATTTGGTGGACTTCACATACGCCTCAGAATTTCTTCTTCGGCATATGCAGGTTTCCTTACGATGTTTTCCTTCACCGAAAAGCCTGTGGTATTATAATTAAACCGTACTTAAGTTTCGTAAAACTCATTGGTACGGGCGGGGTTTGTACCAGGACCTCATGAATGTGAGGCGAGTGCACAGCCAACCGGTTACCACGGCTCTTAATAGGTACTAGCTGTGACCTACCAACGTTATGTTTATATGCTATTCTAAGTACACTATGGGCCCGATTCCGAAGGCACAAAGTTAAAATTAGACAGAACTAAAATTGTTGCTATCCCTGTCACACAGTATTATGAAGATAAAGACAAAACTAATTTTAATGCTGTCACATTTTAAATGTGTGTTTTCAGAATCAGGCCTAAATTTATTTTGTAAAATAAAAAAAATAAGGACGAAACATATATAATACTAGCTGTTTCCCGCAACATCGTCCGCGTGTACAACTTAACATCACAAATTATTATGTATTTCCCGTAGGAATGGGATGTTGTTTCGGGATGAAAACTAACCTATGTCCTATTCCAGGACCTAACCAATATGTGTGCCAAGTCCCATCACGATCCGTCCGGTGGTTGAAGCGTGATTGAATAACAAACATCCAAATATCCCAACTTTCGCATTTATAATATTAGTAGGAAGTAGGATACTTCGTGTTTTCTGTGATTAATATGCAATAAAATATATTCATTAATTATGCGGCTGGATGCGGAGGGCGGAGGACCGGGTGTGGTGGCGTTCATTGGGGAAGGCCTATGTCCAGCAGTGGACGTCTAAAGGCTGACATGATGATGATGATTAATCAATAAAACGTTGCCCTCACCAGGTCTCCACAAACACCTGGCGGCTGGAGGCTCTCCAGCATACAAGGCCTCGGACCACCTGCCCTGCAGCCGTAACCTGGTTCCGCTGCTGCTTTCCGTCACCGACCCTCGAACTTCGTGGCGACTGCTAGACCAGGAGCTTGCCTGAGGAGATATTGATGTTTGAGAAACTTGGAACACGATAAAAACGTTTTCATCCCATCTATTTGAAAAGGACGACTTGGTGCGCCTTTAAGTGCACCCAAAGGTGGTATTTTCTATAACAAACGTTTAGCGGGCAGTAATGAGTTTTTAATTCTCTTTATAAGTGCGCCGCAATTATCAATAATCAATTTGGAACATCTTAGTGTTCAGCACCAAAGAAATCGAACGCAAATATTGTTTAGGTGTTACTCTATGTTTTATTAAATAATAATATTACAATAAAATATGAGGCGCCTTTTATTTTCTCATAGAGGGTTATGAAAAGTAGAGTATCACTCGGGCGCAAAACATATTTTTGGCTCGGGCGACGTACTTTGAATCCCTCGCTACGTTCGGGATTCTACTCTAGAATCCCTCACTTCGCTATGGATTCAAAAAAGCGCCCTCGACGTAAAAATATTATTTTGCTCCCTTATGATAAAATCTACTATTAAAGTATGTGCCAGTGCCATAAATATATACATACAATATATATTAATTATATATCATAGGTATAAAAAGGATTACACGACATAGAGCTCAGCTATGTTCCACCACATAGGCATACATTGGGAGAGGCCAATGTCCAACAGTGGACTCTTTCGGGCTGATGATGATGATGATGATGAAGTGACGATCCATTTTCTCGGCATTAAAGATCATATATTCATCTCTCCACAAAAATATATAATAACTCCGCCAAACTGTATAATACAGTTTGTTGGCAGAAATTGCTCTCTTACATAATACATGTTACCACTATTGGGCGAAAGTTAAAGATGTTTAAACAAAAAAATGGTTACCTTGATAAAGTTGAGTTTGCACGATATATCTGTCCCGTGACACGTTATGTGCATGTCGCCGTACTGGTCCACCCATCGCTGTCCACCGAACAGATTGTGGACACACGTCGTCACCTAAAGATACATATTAGAATAAGCACCTACATAAAGCCATAGCTGTGCCCGCGGCTCCGCTCGCGTGGACTACTCCCACTCTCACTCCCACTCCCACTCAGACTCTCAATCCCGATTCCGATCTCATCCCAACACATTCCCGCTACCAACATAATAATTATACTTCTTTGTTGTATTGCATATAATGGGTTCTAGAAGAAATTAGTTTATTAATATCTCTGGTTCTAAGTGGCGTATCAAGATGAAACATGCACCAGGTTTTAAGTTAGACCTCCAGCAAGACAACTGTGAAACATACTCGTACATATATATACATACATAGATACATACATAATGCTCACGCCTTAGTCCCAGAGGGGTAGGGCTTAGGTTTTCGTCATGTAGTCAATATCCTCTAGGAAAATCTCGTGATTTCTCGAGCTATATTCAAATATCGAAATATCGCCGAGTGGTTTCCGGTAGAGTAAATAAGTAAGGGAATACATTATAGAACATCAATCAGGCCTCCCCAACCCGTCTGGCCAGCGCGGGGAGTGTAGGCCAAATCCTCCGTCCGTCTTCGGCAGATGAGAGAGGGTTGTGCTCATGCAGTGGAGACAAAAATAACCTGATGATGATTCAAATATGACGCGCAGCGTTTAGCGCTTTGGGAGGGGGGGGGGGGGGGAGTAAGCATATATAGTACGGGTGGTCACTGAAGGGGGTCAACAATTGTAAAAAATTAGTCACGTAATTTGGGTACGGTTCCCGTAGCTGTATTTTCGGCGTTACGGGCCTCTTAGTCCGCCCACTCATAGCAACCAATAACAGCAAGTGATATGCCAATGAAAAGCTCTTATTAACAGTTACTGACGTCAGTGACGACCTCCGTGGCCGAACGGGGTAGCACTCAGACGCCGGAGGTTGCGGGTTCGAATCCCGCTAGGGGCAAAGCTGGCCCCGCCGCCAGGTGGACCGGCGCCTGAAGAAGTTGGCCGGTAGCGGCTGGATGCGGAGGGCGGAGGACCGGGTGTGGTGGCGGTCATTGGGGAAGCCCTATGTCCAGTAGTGGACTTCTAGGGGCTGACATGAATAGCAATCAATTATAATAAGTGATATGCCAATGAAAAGGTATTAGTAAGTAGTCCTTACTTACTTACTAAGTACAAGAACAGTAACTATGGCGGCTGATCTCAGCTGGATTTTCGCTAATATGAGCGTTTTAGTAATTATTCTAATTAATGCCATATCCTTTTTATCATCAGGCCACCTAGTAGCTATGTCAGTTCTAATGTTTCAGATATCTTTATTATAATAATCTGTTGGTGAGACTTTTTTGTTCCACTCTGTATATCTCAACTTCATTATATCAGCCCTCAGACGTCCACTGCTGGATATAGGCCTTCCCCAATGACCACCAACACATCCGGTCCTCCGCCTCCTGCATCCAGCCGCTTCCGGCCAACTCCTGCAGGTCGTCGGTCCATCTCGAGGCGTCTGACCCTGGGCGTGTGTCCACTCACCTTGTTCCAACTGTACTGGTCTCCGGTGGAGGCCAGCCTCACGTGCACGCGCCCGGTGGGCTGGAACTCCATGGACTTGCCCCAGAACTTGGTCTTGATGCGCGCCTCCTGCCAGAACCACCAGCGGGGAGACTCCGCGTGGCACGCGGATATCGGAGGGTGGTGAGACACCTGGGGACAAAAAAACAATGGCGGATAGGGATGAAGCTATTTTCTTTGCTAAAGGATGATAGCAGGAGGGCAGGCGTGCCAGAGGACGAGCTCCGAGGAGGTGGTCAGACCCGGTGAGGAGGGTGGCTGGCGGATCCTTATATGAAGCGGTGCGGCTGGCCAATGACCGCTATGCGTGGATGTGCATTTTATACGGTCGCGATCCTCAGCAGTGAGAGAACGACGGAGAAGAGCGAAGAAAGGATGATAGACGTTTTTGTACCCACCCAATAATAACAGTAAGTGATACGACAATGAAAAGGTCTTATTAAGTAGAACATAAGTTACTATTTCGGCTAATCTCAGTTAGCTGTATTTATGGTCCTGGAATAGGATATAGGATAGGATTTATCCCGAAAAAACATCTCAATCCTACGGGAAATATTTAATAATTTCTAATGTTAAGTTGTCCACGCGGACGAGGTCGCGGGCAGTAGCTAGTTATAAATAAACCGTACTCGAGTTACGAAAAACCCATTGGTACGGGCGGAGTTTGAACCCACGACCTCATGAACGCGAGGCGAGTGCACAACCAACCAGGCTCTCCCGGCCCTCGATCGAGCCCCAGTCTCACCTGCTCGGCGAGGAATCTGAACCCGCGGTCGTCCCGGACGCACTCGTAGGTCTCCGCCAGCAGCGGGTTGAAGGGCTTGCTGGCGGCGCGGTGCGCGGACGACGCGTACGCGCTCACCGCGAACGCCGCGACCAGCGCCATGCGCTCCACGCCGCTGCGGCACTCGCACGCCGCGTCCAGCAGCTCCGAGTACTCGAGTTCCTCGCACAGCCGCTGCAAACAGTTGTAGAGCGCACTCTTAGTAAAAACTCGAATGGATTCGTATTTTGGAGATAGATAAAAGCGGAGGTGGTCCTGAAAGTGTAAGGGGAAGGTGGGAGGAAGGGGAGTGGATAACTGAGGGAAATGGAGGGTGAAGGTTGGGGAAGGGGTGAGGACAGGGGGAAGATGGGGGAGGAGGGTTTAGGGGGGGGGGGGAGAGGGAGGTGGGGCACCTGTGCCGACCCACCTGCAGCATGTTGAGGGGCTCGTATCAACAGGTGACTGGCATGGAGAACTGGCTGAGGTGTTGAAGATTGGGGAAGGGGGCGAAGACAGGGGGAAGATGTGGGGAGGAGGGTTTAGAGGGGGAAGGAGAGAGGGAGGTGGGGCACCTGTGCCAACCCACCTGCAGCATGTTGAGGGGCTCGTTGATGGTGACGGGCATGGAGACCTGGCTGAGGTCCTTGCCGATGTTCTTGTAGAGCAGGTTCCACAGGCTGGGCCCGCCCGGCGTGGGCCGCGGGCACGGCAGCCGCGTGCGCCGCCGCCAGTACGACTCGCCGCCGTTCTGCCGGTGCCCCAGGGATGTCGGCTCGGCGGACAGCACTGGAACACACAACAGTCATCAACATCATCATCAGCCTGCAACAGCCCACTGCTGGACAAGGCGCGCTACGGAACCCGATTCTCGGTCCTTCTCATCCAGTCTCTGCCAGCCGCAAATATACAAGAGTGATTGATAATTATAATTTATTTATATTTTTTTAGAAGTAGGTTGTGTAAATTATTAATAGAAAAATCTTACTATTCATTAAACGACTTCTCTTCTTCTTCCTACTTTGACTCTTTACTTCTTTAATTAAATTTGTCTGGGGCCCAAGGTAGCGTAAATTCATGACCTGGGACTTGTCCTACCTTCATTGGTAGGTGTATTTGCAGTTACCTCCGTTGATCCTCGCTTAGAGAAGTTGCGGGGGGAGAATGGTGAGGAGGCGGGAATGTTCCATAAACGAATTTCTGACTTACAATAGTTTTGATGTAAGTACACCATGTCTGTAATGTATACTGACAACGTTGTATAAATTAATAGATACTTTCATCACCATCATCATCAGCCAATACCTATACATCCACTGCTGAACATAAGCCTCCCCAGTAGAATGCCACTCTTTGTGGGCTGTCCATTGGGGAATTTTCCATAATCACCACGCTTGGCAAACGGATTGGTGATCGCAGTAATGATCTTCGTATACACAGGAGCACGCTGCTGCCCGTCTCTGGTGCAATACCTTAGTCGCCTTGACGACACCCACGGGAAGATTGGGGGTGACCCTATTCTAAGCCGGGAACCACACGGCGTTAGATACTTTGCTTTGCTCTTATTATTTATATGTAATACATTAATTTGATTTTTTTTAAATATATTGACGTGTTTTTATTCTAATTGTAGATTCATTTCTGCATGCACATGTGCATACTAATGTTATGTATCTGCTAGACGCTTGCGCATCATTGACATTGCCGGCATGAGTAAAGGAGCAATTTTTAATATTATTTATTAAAATGAGTTTTACTGCTCTGGAAGAAAAGTCCTTTTGAGCCAGTCTTAGATTTTTCACATCATTCAAGATTTTCCCTTACTAAAGTTGATAGATAGTAAGCTTTAGTAAGGTTAGGAAGTTCATTTAGAAAATCAGCCTAGTCACGATTATAGACATTTGTTGCATAACTACTATCACTACTAAACACCAAAGCCCGAAGTATACATTGTTTTCGTTAAACAAATATACAACAAACTGTTTTCCAAACACCTCTCTATCGGAGCAAAGAGAAAGCTGTGTTTCCAGTTAGGAAAATACAATATTTTGACAGAATTATTTTTACATATGGCAACATTATTAGCCACCTAATGGCACGCAAGAGAATCGTTACACAATTTGAATACGATAAGTATTCTAGCGCGACCCGATAGATGGCGTTTGGACACCCTCCCCCCAGTTTTCCGCTAAAAGTATAAAATAAAAATTAAAACAATTTACCAGAGGAAGCTTCATCAAATCAAATACTTACTGGCAGCTTCGGAATTGTCGGAACTGGCAGACTCCTCGCCGCTGCTGAGAGAGCCGGCCTCTGACGAGGAGTCTCCATCCAGTTCTATGACACCAGCCTACAGGGAATGGAGCAGATTTGTAGTTACACGGCTTGAGTTTTATATCTTCGTATTTTCTGTTTTGTGTGCAATAATAGTTATTTGTTCAACAAGTGAGCAAAGTTATTTTTTGTTGAGAGTGCTGACTTTAAATTACGAACAAGCGAAGGCGAGTGATTCTAATTATAGACTACTGAGCACAGTGAGTGACTTAAATGCACGAGACATAAAAAAATTTGCTCTAGTGTGAAACATACAACTTTTCACCTCTACCAGCGAGAAAAGAACAAAGTTTATTTTTTATTTAAACGTTGCGTTCTGAAACTGCACTGCTTCACATTTTTATAAAACTAAGTAAACATGATCTTTTTAAGTAAGCGATATTAATATTTACTAGAAAATACTAGATAATTTATAAATATTTTAAATATTCTGTCTTTATAAAGGCAATAGTACTATTTATTATAACTTAAATTTCAATAAATAACATACAAACTTTTTTGCCTATGTGTTAAATCGCTAGGCCAAAATGAGTTCCTGAACGAACCATCGCCCAGTTTATCGCGAAAGGTGCTGTTCGAAATTCGAATCACTTTTACTCACGCTCGCACTTTTACGCACCAAAAACGCCCTTTTCGAGCTGGAGAGGTGAAAAGTATATTTATGGACTTTAGTGGACTTCACATACGCCTTAGAATTTCTTCTTCGGCATATGCAGGATTCCTTACGATGTTTTCTTTCACCGAAAAGCCTGTGGTATTACAATTAAACCGTACTTAAGTTTCGTAAAACTCATGGGTACGGGCGGGGTTTGTTACACCTACATGCCATTTTGAACTCTATTTCAACACGATTAGAAACGATTATTAATTGTCACTTATTATCGACTCTAACTTAACATCGAGTGATCCGATTTTGAAGTTTTTTGTTTTTACATGAACTGTACACTGACCTCATCGCCTGGCAGTATTTCCGCTGCCTTCAGATCATCATCTTCATGCTCCTCAGCGTCAAAGAACTCGGAAGCAGACACACAGGAGGAGCTGTAGCTCAGCGACTGCTGGAACGGCCGGTTCACCTGCTGGAAAGACACGGCAAGGTCTTTTACTGGGATCACAAGTAATCATTACGATACCACATCAGCCTATATAAAATAAATGATATATTGCAACAGTTACATTATGGAGAGTGTGCCCAGGAATTACACGATTTGAATCCCCCATCACCGGACTACCAGACGTGGTGAGGGCCTTCATCCTTATGTGGTAGACATACCATGCTCTCGCACGAAGCGTTTTGCTTCTTCTTTCATAATGCGAACTGCTAAAGAATGGAACTCCCTGCCAGCTTGGGTATTGCCGGACAAGTACAATTTGGATCTTTTTAAAGGAAGAGTGAATAGGCATCTTCTGGGTAAGCGCGCTCCACCTTAGGCCTCATCATCACTTACCATCAGGTGAGATTGAGGTCAAGCGCAAACCCATCAACAATAAAAAAAAATTATACATACACCTGTCTAATCCCATTAAGAATGCAACAAAAGACTTTCAAACTCAAATGCAAACTTATGACTATTAGATGAATTTTCCAAACATAATACATAACACTTTGCATTATATTTTATATAGTTTTTTTTAATATGTACCAAAGTCGTACTCATAATTTTTTTTGTAATAATTTATTTACATACTGTTGACATTTACGTAAGTTTTATATATATATTTTTTTCTAATTTGAATTCACTTTGACTAAATGAATGAAAGAATTTATTGTGGCACTCTCTCACGATAGTTTAATAGGTACTAGCTGTGACCTACCAACGTTGTTTATATGCTACCAATGTTTAAATTGACGATTCTAAGTACACACATATTTAAAATTTGACAGCTCTAAAATTAGTTTTGTCTTTATCAACAATTTTAGTGCTGTCTAATTTTAAAGTTGTGCCTTCAGAATCGTACTCTATATGTATATGTATCTACAGAAATTAAAAAAAAATCAAACTAGGATTCTTTCCTGTGCTATGTAAATTAAACAAGGATAGGTCGTCCTAGGAGGACATTCAAGGATAAAATTAGTAACGTCCCCAAAAAGGCTGGGGTCCGCAGTGAGAAGAATAAAAGGAGGTGCATGAAAATGTTGATGAATGTGAGTGAGGCTAGTGAGGTGTGGCAGGATCGCGCAAAGTGGCGGTTCATCGTCTCTGCCTACCCCTCTGGGACCAAGGCGTGAGCATTATGTATGTACGTAGGCCAATTGACAAATATAACATCCAGAACTGGATCAACTTGTAGAAAGTTGTCTGTCCACAGTGGGAATCGAACCCATTACCTCTGCCACTCGAGTCCAATGACCAAGCCAGTAAGCTAAGGAGGCGGTCAACGTTAAGTGAATTTTAACTTTATAGAACTGTATAGTCCACGCGAACGGAGCCGCGGGCACAGCTAGTTCATAATTATTCAATTCAAATATTCTTTATTGTGCACCAAAACATATACATTTTTTAATAAAAACAAATCTTACATATAAGGATGAATTTAGTGTACAACGGCGGCCTTATCGCTCTCAGCGATTTCTTACAGGCAACCTTTGGGTGGTGGCGAATTTTTTAATCATAAGGTGTATCTATGTGTTGTGTATTAAACTAAGTACATACCGGGTCCGAGTTGTGCACGGAGGACATCTCCGCCAGGTCGGACGCGTCGTGTATGCGCGACAGGCGCGTGCGCAGCTCTGCGGATAACACTTTACACGTCATTATTTACATATCATCATCAGGTTATTTTTGTCTCCACTGCAGGAGCACAACCCTCTCTCGTCTGCCGGAGACGGACGGAGGATTTGGCCTACACTCCCCGCGCTGGCCAGACGGGTTGGGGAGGCCTGATTGATGTTTTATAATGTATTCCCTTAGTCGCCTTGTACGACATCCACGGGAAGAGTTGGAGTGGTCCTTTTCTACTCTACCGGAAACCACGTCATAATACTCTATAATGAAATCACTGGGATATATTGGAAGGAAAGGACTTACCGAATTTACTGCAACTCCATGCTCCAACATCCATATACTTATAAATGGGTGTGCGGGCCAGAAGGGTTGGGGAGTCATTTATATATCAGTACCACAATTCTCTACAATCTATCAGAGACCGTCAACTGTTAAGCCTGCTGAGGTGAGAGCGAGACGATGAAACACTTGCAGTGCGAATGCAAATATAATAATAATATTTGTTGCGGGCATAATTTTTTTGTTATGCACTTATTTTGGCCAATCCCCCTCGCTTTTACTGCCTTGTTTCACATGTAGGGTTCGCTGGAAGAGATCTCTTTACGAGATAAGCTCGCCTTTGTACACAACATTTAGTAGTTGTATTTAATTCAAGTATTTGCAATAAAGATCTTTTTTTTAATTCGCTAAAGGTTTCATCATCATCATCATCATGTCAGCCCCTAGAAGTCCACTGCTGGACATAGACCTTCCCCAATCAACGCCACCACACCCGGTCCTCCGCCCTCCGCATCCAGCCGCTACCGCCCACCCTCTTCAGGTTGTCGGTCCACCTGCCGGCGGGGCGCCCTACCCTGCGTGTGTCGATCCGCGGTCTCCACTCCAAAGCTCGTCTGCCCCAACGGCTGTCGGTTTAGCATACTTTTAAAAATAATTTTAATATGGCATTTATTTAATGCGTCAAAAGTGCTTACCTGAATTTTGCTGTATCGCGGAGGAGAGATTAGTTCTAAGTGCTGCCACGACTGCGCCGCCGGGCGTGGCCGTCGTCTCCGCCGCGTCCATTGCCGCGCGGAGCCGGCCGCGTTCGCACACCTGTGGTGTAAAATCAGCAATGTATATAGTCTTCTTAGAATTTAATTCAGTGGTCATTTTGATACAGTGGACATATTTATACAATGGTCATTTAGATTCAGTGGTCATTTTGACACAGCAGACAATTTAATTCAGTGGTCATTTTGATACAGTGGACATATTTATACAATGGTCATTTAGATTCAGTGGTCATTTTGACACAGCAGACAATTTAATTCAGTGGTCATTTTGATACAGTGGACATATTTATACAATGGTCATTTAGATTCAGTGGTCATTTTGACACAGCAGACAATTTGATTCAGTGGTCATTTTGATACAGAGGACAATTTGATACAGTGGACATATTTATACAGTGGTAATTTTTATAAGGTGGACATTTTGATACATATTTCCATTCACATACCAGTGTCGAAACTACGCCTTTCAAGGTTGCCAGCAGATCTTTCGCTAGGACTGTGAAGTCTTCTCTTAACTGCTGATCTGGTGTGAGGCTGGTGAGCGAAGCGGGCCCGGCGGCGGCGCCGAGGGACTCCGCCCCCGGCAGCGACTGGGGTCTCGCTGCTGCGCATGCTGGAATAGTTTTATTTTTAAATTTGAGACAAATATAGCGATTGATTTCTAAGCGACGTAGCTGTTGCGTCTACTTGCGGCTTTTCTGACACGGTCTCAAAATTTATAGTAGAAAAAAAATAGTGAAATAAAATGGATGACAGTGTATGGTAATCGTTTTTGTACATTTATTTGAAAGATGTATATAATTTACCTGGTTCAATTTTTAAATTAAATAAACAAAATTAAATAATTATACTTTGTGGTAGGTATAATCTACTACTATCACACTACAGTACTATCTGTCACACTTAGTTATATATGGTATGTATGTATCTTTATTATTATTTACTAGCTGTGCCCGCGGCTCCGCTCGCGTGAACTACAGAATCGCTTCCATTCCCACTCCCGCTCTCACTTCCGCCTCCCGCTCCCCTTTTCCCACGCCCACGCCACGCCACGCCCACGCCCACTCCCACTCGCAGATCGCAGATCTAAATGAAATCCAAACTAATCGCAATCTGAATAGTACGGAAATACTATTTTCTGCAATACATTGCATACTAACCTTACCTACTAATGTATTTGAAAACTAAAAATTTCTATAAATAAAGACTAAATGTTAAGTTAAGTTAAGCCCCATGTTTTTGTAAAAAGTCCATCAAAATCCGTTCAGTAGTTTTTAAGTGATGCGTGCACAAACTCACAGACAAAAATTCCAAAAATGATTGAAATGTGTTCTATTACTTATCCTTAGACCCCTCAATTTTTTTTGCAAATATCTTCAATGTACAGACACGCGATGTTTACGATTTTATTTATTAGATTATGATTATTATATATGTAAGTAGTTAAGCTATCTATTCTAGTTCATTACGCACTTATCCCCCCCCCCCCCCCCCCCCCTCCGCTCTTACTACCTTGTCTTACACCCTGTAAGATTGTCTGGAAGATGTATCTTTTAGAAATAAGCTCACCTTTGTACACAAAATTCCTAATAAGTAGTATTTTTTGTCGGCAACACATCAAGGGTTATCACGGAGCGAAAAACGGGCGAAGGAAAGTCGCGTTGCGACATTGGATTGCGCAAAGTAGCGAAACATCGTCTCTGCTTACCCCTCTGGGACAAGGGGCGAGTGTTTTAGCTTTTAAAAATGTGCAAAAAAGAATATATGTTTACACGTACAGACAAATATTATTGTGTTTATATAAATTATTACTAAATATTGTGTAATTATTCTAAATAGTATAGACTTAAAATTTGAAAAAAAGGGGGGCAAATGTTGTCAGGAATAAAAATTTAAAAACATGCACAAAGGGGGGGTTGAAAATGGATAATGTCAAATAATAAACTAGTGAATTGATAAATCTATGTTCACTTCAACTGCATTTTATCTAATTAATGATTAAGTACTCAAGTAACAAACGGCACATTAATTTTAAGATTTACAAATGAAATCCAAAATACTTCAATGCAGTGCTATTCAATGAAATGTAACGCAAAAATGCTTTATAAGATATATACTACGTATGTAATATATGAATACTTATTACAAATATACATATACTATATAAATAACAAATATATACATAAATATTCTGTAATAAATAAATCGAAATGCTTTATAAGGTGATTCATTAGATTGATATATTATCACTATCACTGATAACAATCAAAGATTGTGCCCCGATACGAGAGAATACCGCTAAGTTTTAAAAGGGAAATTTGAGAAAATAGATCTTTTATTTGTACATTCAGATTCCTCAATTTTCAAGGGTTTCCAGATCGCTTTTAGCGACAAAACCGACTAGTCGTAGGTACTAATAAGCTACTTTATTATTGTGTCTATTTTTAGTGTGCAAAAGGCGTTTCAAAAACGCCAGATTAACTGTACTTGGACATTCATAAAAACTGGACTTTCCGAAAATTGGACATTCGGGGAATACACTTCCTAGGACATTCGGGGAATACACTTCCCAGGACATTCGGGGAATACACTTCCCAGGACATTCGAGGAATAGACTTCCCAGGACATTCGGGGAATACACTTCCCAGGACATTCGGGGAATACACTTCCCAGGACATTCGACAACTGTCACGGAAGACCCTTTGGCACCTTGTTTTTTTTTACACCTAGCATTCTCTCGCACAGAGCAGTACAGTATGATCATTTAAGATCATTTTAAAATTTACACAAATTGATTTAATTACAAATGTGAGAAAATTAAAACCAACTCACAAACGACAGTCTGCTCCTCGCATTCCCTTAATACTTTGAACACGTACAGACAAACTGTTCTTCCCACTGACGTAATAACACCACCGCTGTCACTTGACATTGTGACACACCACTTTATTGCAAAGTCGGATAAAACACATTCACTGTATAAAATCAAAGGAATTATTTCCTACCAAACGTTTAACAGAATTTTATGTACCACTCAGTTTGATGGAAAATTTCCTTGCCGTCAGGTCCAACTAATTTAACAAAACTTTATCAGAATCGATTAAGCCGCTAAGATTCTTAGTAAAAAAACAGAACACTTTTTAATTTTCACCACTAAATAAAAAAAAAAAATGCTAAAGTATACGCATATGTACAATAGGTAATATGTTGTATAAGAAGTTTGAAACTGAACTGACCGCGATGCAGTTACAAATATTAATTAATTACCTGTGCCCGCGGATTCGCTCGCGTGGACACACTTATCGTCCCACCGCCCCCCCCCCCCCCCTCCCAAACCCCCTCCGCCCTTCCCCCCTTCCCAAACCCCCTCCGCTCTTTCCCTCTTACCCACGCTCCTAATGTTGTCCTAACTAATCGTAATATGAATTCTGCTGAGCATAGTGTGAGTTTAAGTGAACTACAAAATCGCATAGCTTTTGATTAAGTAAACCGATTGCGATGAAATAAAGGCCCAAATTTCATTCCAAATTAAGCCCTATGTTTTTATGAAAGCTCCTTTGGAATGTGTTATTAGTTTTTACGTGATGATGCACAATGTATTCTATTATATATCCGTCATCGCATTTTTTTTTCTTGAAATATATTCAATATACAAACACACGAAGTTTAAATTTTTATTTATCAGATAAGCTGAACACTAGATCAAGGGCAACTAAACTACACAGTTAACTAAAGTATAAACTATTTAAATGTTATTATAATTTATAACATAAATTTATTGAAAAAGATTTATTCAACAAATGTTTCAAATTTATTTATAGTCATTGCCATTGCACTAAGTCTTACGCACAATATAGATAGTAGTACATTAAGGACACTTAACGAAGATATAGTGTTTACGAAACCGAAGCAAAGCGTGTAATCTCTAGAGGTTCCCAGATTATTTTTCTCACAGACCACCATTTCCCAAAACTTGACAAAAAATGTGAAGTATAGACGCGAAAGTACACCCCCGTTGAGTCTCCCGTGGACCCCTGGGGGTCCACCTGGACCATTTTGGGAAACACTGAATTAAATCGACTATATTCGTCGAGAAAGTTTAAAGACAAAAGTCTTTAATCAGTGCGTCCTGCCTGTCATGACCTACGGTGCAGAAACGTGGACACTGACGGTAGGCCTGATCCACAGGTTCCAAGTCGCTCAGCGAGCTATGGAGAGGGCTATGCTCGGGGTTTCTTTGAAGGATATGATTCGTAACGAGGAGATCCGACGAAGAACGAAAGTCACCGACATAGCCGAAAGGATTAGCAAGCTGAAGTGGCAGTGGGACGCAGAACCGACGGCCGTTGGGGCAGACGAGTTCTGGAGTGGAGGCCGCGGATCGGCACGCGTAGGGTGGGACGCCCCGCCGCCAGGTGGACCGACGACCTGAAGAAGGTGGCCGGTAGCGGCTGGATGCGGAGGGCAGATGACCGGGTGTAATGGCGTTCATTGGGGAAGGCCTATGACCAGCAGTGGACTTCTAGGGGCTGATATGTTAATACCGACCGGCGCAAGCACATCGCATGTCACTGGTCTGAGAATAAGGAACAAGGGGCATGTTCATATGGAGGCTAAACACACGTTTTTACTTGTGGCTTGTACGGTGAGCATGCCTCGATGCTCACTGTTTTACGACTGTGTACATAGTGCTCTTTTTTCGAGTCTGGGGATTTACTCACATGCACACTTTGTGCGCTGTCGCTACGAAACACACACGTAACAAATCGTACAACACATTCATAATTTACACGTTATCACTGATTTATACGTTAGTGGTGCAAACTTAAAGGCAGACAGGAGGACTCAGTTCTTTTTAATTACAATTTTTAATTATAATGGTTGTACTAATAGTTTCTAAGTAGGATTTACTAACGAAGTCTGAATTTTTTTTTAATAATCTCTCGTACACACACATTTCAAAAGGGCGCATGACCGACGATGGTCTTGTACCTTTGGCAGAGGGACGCCTGAGTACGATGACTGCCTTACCCTACTGTACCCAACTACACTGTAACAGTGAATGTATCTGAGATAAATCTATATATTGGATCATCCTTATCTTAAGATAACAAGAGACTGTTTTAGATAAAAGTTAACAAGGTCGTCTGACCTCACTTTTACTAGTAGAAGTCAATTTTAAACCCTATTATTACTATATTCGAGAGTTTAAAATCTAATGGTGATAAAATCATTTATGAAATATTGTTTATTTTGATGTAATAATGTAAAAAGTTTTAGGGTTAGGTGCCGTGTGGTTCCCGGCTCAGAATAGGGCCACCCCAAATCTTCCCATGGGTGTCGTCAAGGCGACTAGGGGATTGCACCAGGGATGGGCAGCAGCGTTCTCTTGAGTGTATTAAGAGCATTACTGCGATCACCAATCCGTCTGCCAAGCGTGGTGATTATGTCAAATCCCCCAATGGAAAGCCCACCAAAAATGGCATTCTATTGGGGAGGCTTATGTTCAGCAGTGGACGTATATAGGCTGATGATGATGAATATAAAAAGTTTTAAATGTGTTTACGAGTAAGATACTCTAGTTCGGTAAGGCATGAATGGGTAGGTACCACCCCTTTGCATACTTCATCATCATCATCAGGTTATTTTAGTCTCCACTGCAGGTGCACAACCCTCTCTCATCTGCCGGAGACAGACGGAGGATATGGCCTACACTCCCCGCGCAGGCCAGACGGGTTGGGAAGCCCGACTGATTTTTTATAATGTATTCCCTCAGTCGCCTTTTACGACATCCACGGGAAGAGTTGGAATGGTATCTTCTTCTTTCTACTATATTTCATTCAAAACCAAGTCATACGAAAACCAACGCTATTTGCTTCTCGGTAACATGTTACCCAGGGCTGTTAGGTGTGGGACTAACTTCTGATCTAAACTTCGGACGCATGATCGAGTAATAACAACGCTAAGTCGAGCGCCTTAGATACATATTTGCGCGCAGCGTGGCACACCACACGGCGCCCGCACCACGCGCGCTGTCTACAGAGTAAAAACAACCCTAAACGCCTTTCAGACATTTTTGCATATATTTTCAAACAGTAGGCATAAAGGCGTAGGTATTTTCGATTTTTTTTATCTCCAGAGGAATATATATGTCGGCGAAATAATAAAAGAGGAGCTTATTTGGAGGCACAGTGTGTGCTCGGCGCGCCATTCGGCGAGCGTCGCGAGCACGCGCTGGGTAGGACGGGCGCGGGCGCAGACTCGAGACAGTGTTCGGTCGATACGCGTGCGGAGCGCAGGAACTACACGGACGGATCGTCTGCCTTCTAAAATCGTTACTTGTTGATGTAGTGTAATTTCATGTAGTGTCATTTAACCCAGTAAACGTGTTAACTTTGTAACGGCGTTAAACTCAATTTGGGAGCCCACATTTTCGGCGGAACCAGGAACCTACGACAAGTGAGATTCGAACCCCACGCCCTCAGAAGAGGCACCCACGACATATATATATCTGTTATGTAGTAACAATAAAATGTGGTTCGTTTTGGATCATTTGTATTGTGTAAAAGCGTTTATAAATTGAATTCTATCAATCTTTTCTAAAAGGGAGACTGCAATGGATAGAGTTTTGTCGAAAATATAAACAATTGGATACAAAATCAAACGCAAGCACTATTATTAAGTATTTTATGACTGCACTGCGCGATTGTGGTACTAACTGTCTCTTGGTCTAGCATGAAACTATTATGAGTCATAAATTATGACATTGGGTTCACAGATTATGTTATGCGAATTTTATACGGGAGGCGAACGCATGTTTATTCACGTCATGTGATACCGCTGGCATTCATGTGTTGTTTGAAAATATAATTTGCAGCAAAAAGCGACTAATATCGTATAGCACTTAGCTCTAAAATTCTGAATTTTAATTCGAAAAATGTCGGTTTCTTTGACGCAAATATGTAATAAAAAAAGTCATAAAATTGGTCACAAAGAAAAAAAAGTAAACATATTAGAGATCTCTATCATACAACCTTCACTTTGGGAGTAACTAAAAAATTAACGGGACATCAAAGGAAAATAAGATTAAATACTATATTACATATAAAAAATACACTATTACTTAATGCATGTCTGCCAGGAGTATCAGATGACGTTGCTAAACATACTGTCGCCTCTCGTACTACAAATGATCTCTTAAGCAGCAAAGCTCTGGCTATTCTGTGAGAGATTGTATGTGAAAAAATGTGTGTCGAAAAGGAATAAAAAAGGGGTTAAAAAATAAAAAATAAGTCTTACGAACTAAAGTAGATGCCAGAAATGTGGAAAGAAACGCTGGAAAACAACCAGAAAAGTATTTATTAGTCTTTTTTTTATTATCAACCTAATATTTCGAACGCAGCAAAGTCATCTACAAATTGTATAAAAAAAAACATTATTGTGCTTAGAACTATCCAGTCTATTCAGTCTGAGCAAAAAATTAACGTAAAAATCAAAGATCTCTATGTACTACTAGATGGAGCGTTCCAAACAATCGCTCTGTTGCATGCAAGGAGCCGCAACTCGTTTACATTCACGTTGAAAATTGTGCAGTTACTACGCAGAACATTTAATTATTACTAAAATTGACGCTACGGTTAAATAATGTCAATATTTAGTAAATAATTAAATGTTCTGCGTAGTAACTGCACAAGTTTCATCGGGAATGTAACCGAGTTGCGGCTCCCGGAGCCGCAGTTGCGTAGAACAGAGCGATTATTTGGAACGCTCCATCTAGTAGTACATAGAGATCGTTGGTAAAAATATATTTTCTTATGAGAAATATTTAAACGCACATCAAATAAATACAGGATTTACACCAAATATACTGGCGGCACATCAAAGGGCGCATTTGGCGTTAAAATTAGTATAACTTGATGTGGGTTAGGTTAAGTTATACCTCGTACCATGAAAGTAAAATAATTTTTTGCACCTCATAAGTCACCTCAAAGTTTTTACCTTCATGATTGATTTTATTTTTATTATCATCAGGTTATTTTTGTCTCCACTGCAGGAGCACAACCCTCTCTCATCTGCCGGAGACAGACGGAGGATTTGGCCTACACTCCCCGCGCTGGCCAGACGGGTTGGGGAGGCCTGATTGATGTTTTATAATGTATCCCCTATTCGCCTTGTACGACATCCACGGGAAGAGTTGGAGTGGTCCAATTCTACTCTACCGGAAACCACACGGCAACTGATTGATACTAATTGGTTATTAAACTAGATAACAGATGCACATTTTAAAATCATCTGTTATCTAATTTAATAACCAATTAGTGACGATCATGAAGGAAAACACTTTTAGGTGAAACTATGAGCTACGAAACATTATTTGGACGATGTTGTGCAAGTGAGAGGTCCCCAACTCAGCGAAGTGCTGCACCCGGAAGGTGCAGGCGTTATTCTGCTTCATGGTACGAGGTGCAGATGTTCATTTAAATGTATGCCATTTTAAAACAGGGATATTCAAATATTTTTACTCATCTCACGACAAAGAATAGACAATTCTAAGCACAATAATGTAACTGGTGATTTATTTTTATACAATTTGTAGAAGACTGCTGTCGATTTGTTTGAGCATTAACATTGTACAAAAAGTAAATGCTCAATGATTTATCATTTTTTTAATGTTAGCCAAGGTCATTTACCTAAATAAAATATTTGAATTTTTATAAATATCCTAATCAAAAATATCAAATTTTTTAAGATAAGTTTGATATAGACTTATTTTTTGACCGGTGGAAATAAATCATATTGAAAAAAAATTCATTTGCAGTATGTCCATAATTATTTTTTTAGTTTGTATTCAAATTACATGATATTTCAAATCGTATTTTTTGAATTATGATTGATATTTAAGAATTAATTAAGTTCACTTTATTTCAACATCAATTAAAATTAAGCAGCTTTTACTCAATTAGTAAAAATTATCAAATAACAAAAAAGGCGTTTCGATTTTTTTAATATAAAACTTTTGAAAGTAGAATGATATTTAACAGTCAATATATTGATTTAAAGTAACTTGAAGATTTCGGATTAAGTCGAGTTCTTTTGAAGAAAGAGATAGACTAACAGTTATGCCATGAACTATTTTTAAATAGCCCTAAATAGAATATCTACGTGCGTAAGAAGGAGACAGTAAGATCTGACTTTTTTACCAGAGCCATCCTCAAACATTAATAAAACTTACCAATTTCGTAAAATCCTTGGCAAAGACATACGTTTATTATAATTAAAAAATATATATTTATTCATCCACTTCAAAATAAGAACAAATTTATAAAAACTTTAACAAAAAAATATAAAATCAAAATGTCAAAACAACGATATTTATGTACAATAAATTGTTACAAATATCGATTTTTCTTTTTGTGACGTTTATCCATTTTTTTCTTGACAACACAATACATTGGGACGCACATTTACTGATCATACTTGAGTTACGGGACTGTATTTAATACTAGAAACAGACAAAGAAACACATTTCTAAGTTACCAGTCAGCGCAGACTGCCCGACATATATTCTTTAAATATAAACAAAATTCAGGATTAAAACCAACGATCTCTATGTACTACTAGATGGAGCGTTCCGAACAATCGCTCTGTTCCTCGCAAGTAGCCGCAACTCTTTCACATTCACTTTGAAACTTGTGCAGTTACTACTTTATACAGGGTTACAGGAAAAGTCGTGCTAGATCCCTTAAGGGTGTGGAGCACCCATCATTTCTGACTTATTTCACTATGAAACACCCTACCCTAAACTTAACCCTTTTCGAGATATTCGACTTTTAATTTTTTTATTGAAAATTGCTGATTTTTAGGCTACTACATTTATTTTTGTTTATTTTGTGTATCTTATTATTATTATTATTGCATTTTTACATGTGTAGTAAGATGCTTTAGGACGTCAATCATTAAAATAGTGCACAAGTTATTTGAATAGACCGTAGTAGACAAGTGAAAGAAAAGAAATAAAAAACATATTAGAAAGTTTATTTTTCTCTAAGGGATATCTAAAAAAAATATTATGGTAATTGTTCGGCAGATGTTTTTTAAAATATCTACGGTTCATCAGCTATCTAACGAGGTGTAACAATCTAGGGTTTGTATTACATTTCGTGGAAAAAAAGTAGTTGGGACGCTCCAGGTAGCAGTTCTAACGGTCCCACGCCTATTGTCCTTCAAGTTAAGATGCACCGTGCGAGCGAGACAAGTGACGATTTATGTAGGTACGAATGAAAGAAAAAATGTGTAGACACCGGCTAGGACTGGGAATACAACCGGAAACATTGTTTTGGTTGTCAGTCTGCTTTTGAGCGGATCCGACTACTTCCACTAATATTGTTGCCCGTGATCTGGGGCTTTCGCAATGGAGAGTGTGGTTTACAGTGCATACTGCTGGCCTATACCCGTACCATTACACGCCAGTACACGTTATTGAAGAAGGGGACCCCGCGAGAAGATTGGACTTTTGCAGATTTATGCTAAATGCTGATGTAGAAGACCCAGATTTTTTAAGAAATATCTTGTGGACGGATGAGTCCAAATTTGATAAAGATGGCATAACTAACTATCACAACGCCCATTACTGGGCCCTAAAAGAACTAAGGAATCCCAATAAGAAAAGAGTGAAGGGGTCCCAACGAAGATTCAGCGTGAATGTGTGGATGGGCATTATCTCCAATCATTTGATTGGACCTTACTTTCTCCCGGATAATCTAAACGGGGAAAGCTACGAAAATTTCCTGAGAGTAGACTTGAGTGATTTGCTGGATGATCTGCCACTCAACCTGATCAGGGACATGTGGTTCCAACACGATGGCTGCCCTGCCCATTTCAGGAGAAGTGTCAGAGACTGGCTGGACACAAATTATCCAAACAAATGGATTGGACGAGGTGGGCCATTGCCATGGCCAGCAAGAAGTCCGGACCTAACCCCCATGGATTTTCATGTGTGGGGCTGCATGAAAAGTCTCGTGTACAGCGAGCCGAATCCAGTTTCGTCTGTGGAAGACTTAAGAGAAAGGATTGTGGATGCAGCAAATAAAATGAGGACCACATTGACCACTGGCGTAGTGAAGACCGGTCTCCGTAGAAGGATGCGACAATGTATTAGAAATAGAGGCGGCCATGTTGAACATGAACTGTAGAAAAAGAAAAAGTTGTGAGAAAACCTTTAATAAATGGCATTTCATGCTTACCTATTGTTTTATTTTACTTTTTAGGGCTAAGTATACATTTTCTTCTCCACTGTCGCCTATGAAACTAAATTTTTTTGAATGCATTTGAATAAAACCCTACATTATTATACCTCGTTAGATAGCTGATGAACCGTAGATATTTTAAAAAACATCTGCCGAACAATTACCATAATATTTTTTTTAGATATCCCTTAGAGAAAAATAAACTTTCTAATATGTTTTTTATTTCTTTTCTTTCACTTGTCTACTACGGTCTATTCAAATAACTTGTGCACTATTTTAATGATTGACGTCCTAAAGCATCTTACTACACATGTAAAAATGCAATAATAATAATAATAAGATACACAAAATAAACAAAAATAAATGTAGTAGCCTAAAAATCAGCAATTTTCAATAAAAAAATTAAAAGTCGAATATCTCGAAAAGGGTTAAGTTTAGGGTAGGGTGTTTCATAGTGAAATAAGTCAGAAATGATGGGTGCTCCACACCCTTAAGGGATCTAGCACGACTTTTCCTGTAACCCTGTATACTAAATATTGATATTATTTAACCGTAGCGTCAATATTTAGTAATAATTAAATGTTCTGCGTAGTAACTGCACAAGTTTCATTGTGAATGTGAAAGAGTTGTGGCTACTTGCATGGAACAGAGCGATTGTTTGTAACGCTCCATCTAGTAGTACATAGAGATCGTTGATTAAAACTTTTTTTTTGTAAAATTAGTTCTGGGAGCTTTACATAAACTATCAAACAAATGTATCATTTGTGCTTGTCTGCTTGTTTGAACGTGTATCACGCAAAATCTACAGGACGCATTCCCAAATTTCGCTTGTATGGAAGTGATTCATTGGCTGGTACTAATCGTTAACTGGCTTGTTATATAGAATAGCACATTATCAGAAGAAATGAGAAATCATCGTTAAAATAGATGGCGCTGATTACGTATGCGTCAACTGAACTGAATCATATGCTTTTATAAGAAAAACAATATTAGCTCACAAACACGATTAGAAATATAATTAAGAAAGTAAAATTATGTAAAATCGTTACCATGAGTTAATTATAAGCCGTAAAAGGGTTTCCAATTCAGCATAACGCCAGAGAATACTAAATGTTGTTACGTAAGTAGACTACACTCCCCTCCCCCCGACAGTTCAACGTCGCCCGCAAAATAGCACAGCTGGCAGTACGCACTGCTGGGCTGTCGCCGCCCGCCAGCGCCGAGAGATCGACGCTTTAGTTAGAAAGAGAAGCTTTATAACGTTGTCCCTCTCTAGATCGAATATGTATGCGCGGGGGTACCGCAGCCCTACAAAAGTTTACGCACACCCACGCACGTGTGAGGACAGGCTGGTACGTCTATAGTAATAGCAGGTAATTAAATATATAATAATAAATAATAAATATCTTAGATATTCACACCAATTTTCCAGTCCCAAACTAGGCAGTTGGCAGTGGCGGAACGGGTAGTTCTCGGCCTGCCACGCCGGAGGTTGCGGGTTCGAATCCCGCTAGGGGCAAATGTTCGTATGATGAATATGAATGTTTGTACCCAAGTCTTGGATGTTTATATATTTATTTAAGTATATCTATCCGTTATCTAGTAACCACCTGCCTAGTAACAATCTGCCTAGTTTGGGACTGGATAATTGGTGTGAATGTCTGACATATTTATTATTATTATTGTTACTATAAATACGCCCCAGGCAACCCATACAAGCGAACGGATTTAATTACTACTATTGCAGGTGAGACGCCTCGCCTCCAGATGGACCGAAGACCTGAAGAAGGTGGCCGGAAGCGGCTGGATGCGGAGGAAGGCCTATGTCCAGCAGTGGACGTCTAAGGGCTGACATGATGGCTCTTTCCTACTTGCTGTGCCCATATGGGTCCATGGCGAACTCTGTGTAATTTTGCTATCTATTAACACCATGGAATGCAATATTCCTGATGGCTACAGGCGTACCAGTCCGTACACGTCAGTGTGGGCGTGTAAGACGTATAAGAGCTGGCTGTTGCACCTAGAGTAGTCGAGAGTACGTCAATACAAGCGTTTCTCCTTCTGAGAGCGTCGATCGCTGTTGCGCGCCATCTATCAACACTGTTAGAATACCAGATGACGCACAGCGCCATCTATTTTTGATTCTTATACATAATCAATTGTAGACGTCAATGAACTGTCAAATGTCATTGCGAATAAATTACTTGTACAAGCAACTGCATTTTTTTCCCCTGACTGATACAATCGCTCGGCGGCCGTACTGTTTGCGGGCGACATTAAATTGTCAGGGTCCCTTCTTTATTTTCTTCTTATTTTCTATAACAGTGCAACGTGTAGCAACTCACCTATAGGGAGGGAGGCTGCGGAGTTAGGCACGGAGGAGGAGCCGCCGCCGGGGGAGGGGGGCGCCGTGAGCGCGGACAGAGCCTGCAATAAGTATGTCACATTGAATACTTCATCATCAGGTTATTTTCGTCTCCACTGCAGGAGCACGACCCTCTCTCATCTGCCGGAGACAGACGGAGGATTTGGCCTACACTCCCCGCGCTGGCCAGACGGGTTGGGGAGGCCTGATTGATGTTTTGTAATGTATTCCCTTAGTCGCCTTGTACGACATCCACGGGAAGAGTTGGAGTGGTCCTATTCTACTCTACCGGAAACCACACGGCTTAGAATACGGCCACCCCAATCTTCAAGTATCGTCAAGGCAACTAAGGGCGAATAGTAGCGTTCTCCTGTGTATTTTAAGATCATAACTGCGATCACCAATCCGCCTGCCAAGCGTGGTGATTACGGCAAATCCCACAGCCCGTCAAAAGTGTCATTCTGTTGGGGAGGCCTATGTTTAGCAGTGGACGTGTTTCGGCTCGCACCATAAAAAAATATAACGCAAAGAAGACGTACCATGTGTGAGCCAGAGGGGTCTATGTAGAGCGGAGGCGCCAGCTCCACGGAAGCGCATTTGCTGTTAGATTTCTTCTTCCGCAGCCCGAACTTGCGTCGGTCCTTCTTCACATTAGGAGAGGCGCCTTCCAGAGATACCTGAGACCATGTTTTAGTAGTCAGCAAAATGTACGTTGTAATCAGATATCGGAGTTAGTTAGTTTGACCGCCTCGATGACCAAGCCACTAGGCTTGGTCATTGGAATTGAGAGCCATAGGCCGTGGGTTCTATTCCCGCTGGGCGCATACCACTCAGTACAACGTCTGGATGTCATATTTGTGAATTGTCCTATCCTTGTTTAATTCCCATAGAACAGGAGAAAATTCTAGTTTGGAATTAGACAAGTATATGTATATATATAATATTTATTATTATAGTTTTTTTTATGTACTTGCGATGAAACATTTATATTAATATGGATAATCCTAGATTTATTAAAATACTAGCTGTTCGTCTGCCTGGACAACTTAACATTACCAATTATTATGCATTTCCCGTAGGAATGATATGTTTTTTCGGGATAAAAACTATCCTATGTTCTAATCAAGGACCTAACCTATATGTGTGCCAAGTTTCATCACGATCCGTCCAGTGATTGAAGCGTGATTGAGTAACAAACAAACATCCAAATTAGTGGGATTATTTGGTTATGTCAAAAAAATTTCTGCATGACGTAATAAAATAGTAACCATATTCATGTTAAATTTCTTTCTTATACCTCATACCATGAAGCAAAATAATTTTCCGTAGCTCATAGTTTCACCTCAAAGTGTTTTCCTTCATGATTGACACTAATTGGTTATTAAATTAGATAACAGCATCTGTTATATAATTTAATAACCAATTAGTGTCAATCATGAAGGAAAACACTCTAGAGATGAAACTACGAGCTACGAAAAATTATTTTGCTTCATGGTATAAGGTATAGGTAATTTGTAAGTATACGTTGGCGTTTTGAAGGCGTCGCACGCCCAGCAGTGGTCTCTCGACGGATCGTTAATGAGCTCGCCTCTAGTATTGAGAATTCATTTGTGTTGCTGTTTTTCACTGCTGATTAGAAAGTAACGTAACGTTACTTATTGAACACTAGCTGTTTGCCCGCGACTTCGTCCGCGTGGATTACGTAACTTTATAAATAATATAGCCTATGACACTCACAAACAACGTGGCATTCTATTGGTAAAAGAATTTTCAAAATCGGTTCAGTATATCCAGAGATTACCCGCTACAACCTCACAAATTTTACCTCTTTATAATATTATAGTATAGAATAGTATAGATTATTGGGTATACTAATAAACTTAAAAAATAAATAAATCTAAAAGGAATTATTTTTGTATCTGTTCTGTAAGAAATTATTATTATACCGAAGCTTCCATGGGACAAGAATTCACGGGAATATTTCACAAAACATCAACTTCAAGAACAGCTGTCGGTATCTGAAAATTGTGAAGGCACAGGTTGTATTATATAAGGAGGTATGACCACATCTAGCTCCAAATGCCAACCTCGGCACACGCTTACACAATACGCTTTTTCTTATTATAAGCTTCCTAATTCGGCCATTGAAGGATAAAAACTGACTTTCCAGTTGAAGTAGTGTTTTTTTTACATCTAATGAATCGTGTAGCATATAATATGATTATATTTACAGCTTATCGATTACATTAAATTGTCGACATCGGAAGTGTACGAGTTAGGAAAGCAGACGAGTTAGGAAGTGGTCGAGTTAGGAAAGTGAACGAGTAAGGAAAGTGAACGAGTTAGGAAAGTGAACGAGTAAGGAAGTGTACTAGTTAGGAAAGTGGACGGGTTAGGCAGTGTCGAGTTAGGAAAGTGAACGAGCTAGGAAGTGTACGAGTTAGGATAGTGGTTGTCTTTGGGTTAGGAAAGCAGACGAGTTAAAAAGTGGTCGAGTTAGGAAAGTGTACGAGTTAGGAAAGTGGACGAGTTAGGAAGAGGTCGAGTTAGGAAGTGGTCGAGTTAGAAAAGTGAAGGAGTTAGGAAGTGTACGAGTTAAAAAGTGGTCGAGTTAGGAAAGTGAATGAGCTAGGAAGTGTACGAGTTAGGAAAGCAGACGAGTTAAAAAGTGGTCGAGTTAGGAAAGTGAATGAGCTAGGAAGTGTACGAGTTAGGAAAGTGGACGAGTTAGGAATTGGTCGAGTTAGGAAAGTGGACGAGTTAGGAAGTGGTCGAGTTAGAAAAGTGAACGAGTTAGGAAGTGTACGAGTTAGGATAGTGGAAAAGTTAGGAAAGCAGACGAGTTAAAAAGTGGTCGAGTTAGGAAAACGGACGAATAAGGTGTGAATAAGGACGAAAGTGGACGTGATGGGAAAGCTTATGAGTTAGAAAGTTGACGAGATGGGAATATGGGCGAATTTGAACTGAAGATTTATAAAAATCACTAAGAAAAAAATATTCGTGCTGATAAATGTCTATAAATAGTCAATCAAAGTTGGCAGACAGTTGTGTGTGGAGGCTGCACTCACGTCAGTATCGTGGTGGACCTGATGCTGAAGCTCCAGGGCATCCAGCAGCCTCTGCAACTGCTGCACCGACAGCTGCGCCTGCCCGAGCTCTCTTGACGCGTTCTCTAGCGGCCCGCCGGACTCTGGAAAAGACAGTTTTCAGTTTTATATTACCATCAGCCGAAATCCTCCACTGCTGAACATAAGCCTTCATAATAGAATGACACTTGTGGTGGGCTGTCCATTGGGGGATTTGACATAATCACCATGCTTGGCAGGCGGATTGGTGATCGCAATAATGATCTTGACATACACACAAGGGAGACCGCTGCTGCCGTCCCAGGTGCAATCCCTTAGTCGCCTTGACGACACCATGGGAAGATTGGGGGCGGCTCTCATTTAAGCCGGGAACCACACGGCAATAATTAAGGGTTTCTATATTCTACACATAAAATAGCATTACATTAAACAGTGATCAAAAGTGCACGATGCAATATGAAAATAAAAACAGACCCAAAATTACCTTGTATCCAAACCATAAAATCCTTTAAAATAATATTGTGAAAATGGCTTTCCAGATCTTGGCTTTCTTCCAGAAAATGGCTTATGAGACATTCTGTAGTGCTATTCTCTAAAATACAAACTCATGTGCGAGTCTCACTCAAGTGAGTTCACTCACAATATTTTAGAGAACAGCACTGCTGATCTAGAATGGAAAAAGGGGCACGTGACTGTTCATCTCCAATACAAACTCACGTGCGAGTCTCACTCAAGTGACTTCACTCACAATATTTTAGAGAACAGCACTACTGATCTAGAATGGAAAATGGGCACGTGACTGTCATCTCCCTTTGCTACCATTTGTGGCGTGTCGCGTGTATACGTACCTATGATCCAACTGGCCAGCCGGCCGCCGGGCGTGCCGGACACGAAGCCGGCCTGCGGGCCGCGCATCGGCGGCGACGTGGGACTGACCAGCCCTACGGACAGACACGGGTGCGTGGGCCGGGGCGGAGGGGGGATACAGTGTTTTGGATTGACTCCCACCAACCGTACGCTTGTTATCGGGCCAGGGGGCTGTGTGCGGCTCATATAGTGCTTGGGATGACTTTCAATCCAAAATACTTGTATACATGTGCGTGAGAGGAAAACATACTGGCTTACATGGAGAATGAGGAGCAGTCACATTTTTTGTTAAGTATATTTATATTCAGCGCTAAAAACAATAAATACTATGAAAAAAATATTTAAATCGCATTAAAAATGACGAAGATACAGCAATTTCAGTGCAATAGTTCCAAAAACCGAAGTGTCGCGTCGCGGGAAGAAGTGTGCGTAGCACACTAGCGCAGTCTGCCGTAAACAAAACACGCGTGACACAGAGCGGTGAATGAACTCCGAGCGAGAGGACGAGAACATTGTAACAAGTTACGTCGACGTGAAAAGCGCGCGCGTTTTAAAAATTTATTTCAAATCATCATTAGGTTATTTTTGTCTCCACTGCAGGAGCACGACCCTCTCTCATCTGCCGAAGACGGACGGAGGATGTGGCCTACACTCCCCGCGCTGGCCAGACGGATTAGGGAGGCCTGATTGATGTTTTATAATGTATTCCCTTAGTCGCCTTGTACGACATCCACGGGAAGAGTTGGAGTGGTCCAATTCTACTCTACCGGAAACTACACGGCCATATTTCAAATAAACTTTAATAACTTCGTCATTTCTTGATGGATTTTAATAATTTAAAAAATAAAATCCTCTGCAATGTATGGAGCATACGCCATACTAATTAAAAATCTATTTATGTGGTTGATCCTCATACTACAGTACAGAACAGACAGAAACTTTTGCAAGAAATCTAACAGATCTACTAGATTCTACTGATTTCTATGCTATACAAAATCAAAATCAAAATATTTATTTTCAAAATTGGAATACATTATTCTCTTTCTGACGTCAAATTCTGCCTAAAACTACTCCACTTCCACCTGTATAACCGAGGGGAAGAAGTGGCAACTGCATGTTTAGAACACAGCGAAAGGCCAACCTGTGCCATTGTTTTTCGAAGGGACGTTGCTATCCGTTTATAATAACAATAACTACTACTAAAGATAAAGTAAGGTGGGACGCCCCGCCGCCAGATGGACCGACGACCTGAAGAGGGTGGCCGGAAGCGGCTGGATGCAGAGGGCGGAGGATCGGGCTGTGGTGGCGTTCATTGGGGAAGGCCTATGTCCAACAGTGGAAGTCTAAGACCTGATATGATGATGGTACTACTTATTTAAATTTTTCTGTCCCCAGTGGGAACCGAAGCCACGACCACTGGCGCCCGAGTACAAGTCACTAAGCCAACGACTCCAAAATTACTACTTATGATAAGTCTACTGGCATTTCTCACTAGCATATGGATGCCTGGAAGAAATCACTAAAAGCGGTAAGGTCGCCATTTGTACATTTACTGTTTATTTCCCCTACATATTTTCCGTAATTTGTGTGCAATAAAGTATATTCAATCAATCAATCAATCAATCGTCAGACACTGGGTGGGGCTGTTGAAATCTATCTCTAGTTAACTAAGAAAATAGTTCTCAGAAGACAGATAATTAGTCAGTATTTGTTCACTGACGTTGGTGGGTGTAATAGTGGTTTGGCATACCCCATTTCGGAGGATGCCAAAGTTATATATAAGTTTTTATCTTAAGGTTCGAAATTAGGTAGATTATGTTTTTTTGTTGTTGTTTAATTTGTTATTTTTCTAATGTAATCACTACAGAGCGACATAGTCACACTGTGACTAAGCTCTTAAAATAAAGATTAAAAAAAAATATCTAAGAAACTAGTTAATAAGCTTAGCAACTAACATAGTACCAAGGCTTTCTGAAGACAAATTTAAAATTTGCAGCGACAACATTATACAGTATTTTATTTATCTCCATAAAACTGTGTGATAGGGATAGTAATAATTTTAGAGTTAATTACATAGCAACGTCTTTTCGAAAAAAAAAACAAATTTAAAAAAGTATTTGTAAGTCTGCACAAGTTATCCTTGCTCAAACACATGCACAGAAAATAAACAATAGAGTAGGATTCACAGTTACAAATATTGAAATACAGAACGCCCGAAATACACTTTCTAATTTCAAACACGATGCATTAGGCATTACAAAGTATAACCATGGCCAGCGGGTCATGTAGCATATTCTGTTGTTTGGCGTCTAACTGTCATAGTTAAAAACCAAAGCTTATATCACATGTCTCGTTAGAGAGTACAAAACAGCCGTTTAATTCGACGGCTGACTGACTGACTAATATATCAGAACCAACGATCTCTATGTACTACTAGATGGAGCGTTCCAAACAATCGCTCTGTTCCACGCAAGTAGCCACAACTCTTTCACATTCACAATGAAACTTGTGCAGTTACTACGCAGAACATTTAATTATTACTAAATATTGACGCTACGGTTAAATAATGTCAATATTTAGTAAATAATTAAATGTTCTGAGTAGTAACTACAGAAGTTTCAAAGTGAATGTGAAAGAGTTGTGGCTACTTGCGTGGAACACAGCGATTATTTGGAACGCTCCATCTAGTAGTACATAGATATCGTTGGTCAGAACAAAATTGACCGTCAATTCTGTTATACAATTTTGTTATAATTGAAAGTCATGGCAACAATTTGGGTGTCTGCTAAAAACTGGACTAAGACTAAATCTAAAAACACTCATATTTAGCCTAATGTCTAACCTAGCCGAACTTCAAATCTAACTAAAAAGTTCTAGAAGTATCTACACCTCATACCATGAAGCAAAATAATTTTTCGTAGCTCATAATTTCACCTCTAAGTTCTTACCTTCATGATTGACATTAATTGGTTATTAAATTAGATAACAGATGACATTTTAAAATCATCTGTTATCTCATTTAATAACCAATTAGTGTTAACCTGAAGGAAAAAACTTTGAGGTGGAACTATGAGCTACGAAAAATTATTTTGCTTCATGTTTATATGAGGTTTAGAAAGAATGTTCTACAGCGATAAAGGTCAGGAGTACTTAGAAACAGAACTACCTACTATTTATATATCTATTCATGTATCATTATAAGTATTATACATAACAGGGGAAAGAAAAAGGAAAGCTAACCAGAACAAAAGGAAGGATAGCTGGAACACCTATAGATAGTCTTCAAATCATCACTTTTCTGGATTTCTATACTCGAGTCCGTGACCGAGTTCGACTTATTAGCATCAAATCCATTGCTCAGGAACAACTGGTACACTTTAAAATCTTTCTGTGTCTCTTTCCGTAAACGCTTTAGAGGCTTATCCGTTTGCGACTGAGTCGACACTTTGAACGAAGGCGATAGCAATCGAATTTCCTTCATTAAATCCTGCGTAAGTTTAGGAGAACGTCGTCTATCATTCTTAGCTCGCTTCGCTATTTCCCTTTCAATTTGTTTTAAATCGTTTTCCAGCTGATTGCCCTGAGCGCGGAATGCTTCTAATTCCTTCTGTGCCGGTCCGACAAATTTGAAATTTCTACCACTGTCGGCTTTCTCGAATATACAATTGATAGCGTCAGTCATCCCACAGTACTTTTTGCAACCCTTTTTACCCCACTTCGCATCTGATATACCTCTCTCTGTAGTAACAACTTCTTCTATACTAGGAGCGCTGATTACAGATGTATTGATAGCTATAAGATTGTGTTTCACTAAAGGTGCAGTTTTGGGATTAACCACAGGCACGGTCATTTTCGGATCAACAATACCGTCTTTATAGACATCCTCTTTCATACCTGGTAAAGGTACATCTTTAGTTTTAATGTGAGCCATTTGGCTGAAATCTAATAGTTCAGGTTTTCTTTGCTCTGCTTGTATATCACAGTCTCTAACTTCTTTAGATATAACGTAAGCACTTAGACATTGATCAGCAAAAATCTTTTGTATCAACTGGTTTTTGCTGGTATTCACTGATGCTTCGTTAAAATCTCTAAGGCCAGATATAAGATTCACGTCAAATTGTGTCTCGTTATCGTCAGTTGATTTCTTGCCGTCGTCGTTATAAATCTTTCCCAAAAGACCCAGTCCTTGTATGTTTGTTGAATTTCTTACGACTTTCTCGTGCCTCTTTCGCAATTTCATATACAAGTTATTTATTTCTTTATGCAAAGACGGTACAGTGCTCGACAGTTGCGTCAAATTCTCCAGTAGTAACAGAATGAATTTCTCGTCGATCATTCTTGGTGCTGGGTTCTCAAAGACAGCCAAATCAGGGTTTCTACTAAGCGATGCACTAGGCGACCCATTTGTAGTTCTGAAAACAATACCGTTGCATTCTTTCATGCAAACTTTTTTTCTGGATTGAAATTTAGCAGCCAAAGAGCTTTTTTTGAACGTCGATATGACATAGCAAGATTGATGAGGATCTTCGTTGGCATCTAATGATTTTTTAGATTGTATTTCCTTTTGTAATGAGTTGTTGCTCTGAAATGATAGGTCTAGCGAGTGCTCGCTTTCGTGCATTACTTGAAAATACGCTTTGGAAGTAGCGTCAGTGTTGCTTATAAACGGTTTTAGATCTATTTGGTCTCTGTGTGTGTTTGGGCAGAAATCTATGTAAGGATTTCTGAAAGTCTTATATGGATCAAATGGGACTTTGAAATTATTGCTTTGAGATTTATTAGTTTTGTTTGACCTCGAATTATCGTTGGAAAACTTCAAATTCAAATTAGTAGGTTTCGATTTCTCGAAACTTTGTGGTTTCTCTTTTAATTTTATAGTAATTGACATCATTCCCTTAGCCTTTTGGTCACTAAACATGGAAATATTTTCTAAATTGTACTTAGAAAGGTTTATTACAATAGAATTATCTTCTCGATTTTCGGAAATAAGTGTTTTTCCGGGATATTTATCGACAAGCCTTCCTAGTTCAGCTTTCATTTTATCCAAGTCATGTACTTTTGTATCAGATTTTGCAGTTTTCTTTATTTTAGAATCGTCCTCTAACGGGGTAGACTTTTTTACCTTACTGAAAATTGTCGTTATTTTATTTAGTATATCGCTTAGATACAATTGCCCTGGATCAACGGTTTCTTTTTTATCTTCTGCTGCAACTTTATTACTAGCTTCCAAATCTTTATCTGATCTGTTGTCTAGCGTAGTGATACTTTTAGATACTTTCTTCTGTACAGATTCAGTTTGGACCTCGCATAGTGGGTGTTCTTCTTGTGACTCTTCGGCAGACGTAGTACTACTATCAGTGCTATTCCTACTCTTGTCATGGATAAGTACGTCTAAATACGCACCTAAAAACTCTTTAGCTACATCAGGAGGTATAGAAGTTTCACTAATAAGGTGATTGATTGTCTCTTGTATTTTAGGTAGTTCGGTGGAAGAATTCGAATTTTCTCTAGAATCATTGCAACTACTTGTTTCTTTCTTTGACAACCTCTCTAGATTATCAATAAGTTTTTTCGTCATTTTAATATCTTTCTCCTTACTCTGACAGCTGCGCACTGTTTCACAAATATAAACCGTATTCTTTAACAATCTTTCCAGTTCTTGAATGCGTCTTTCCTTTTCGAAACTTTCAGTATTATTACCGGCTACCTTCCTTCTATCCATGTTAATTTTCTTCGGTTTATGTAGTTTGTCAAATCCTGTCAATTGGGTTTCTTTTGCAACATTGCCAGTAAAAGCACCAGACAACTTTTGATCTTTGGTGAAATGTTTATTGGACTGTTTGTCAACGGCTTTAACTCGCTTTAAAGCCTCTTTGACGTGATCTCCTGTCGTATTTTTCAACCAATACTCCAGCAGACTTTTAAATAAAGTTTTAATAGGATCGATGGAGTCTTTGCAGCTAAACTTAGACTCATACAACTCTTTAACAATTTGATTGATGTAATATTTAACTTCGTCCGTGGTTTTAACTGCATTCTGATTGACAAATGTTGAAAGTACAAGTCTTTCAGTTATTTTGTCATATTCTGACACTGTCATTGTATCCTGCAATGATTTGTCCTCTTTGTTTTCTATTTCTACTTGCATTTCATTGCTGGCTTTACTAATTTTTTTAGTAGCTTCATCTCCAGTATGCCGAGATATTTTCACTTTATATTTACCTAGCAACATACTTCGACTGAGAGGTTTTTTGAGAGCGGGTTCCTCCGCCAAATTTCTATATTTAACGAGATTCGTGCATTTTTTGCTTCGTCTCATAACAGTGACGTCAGCAGCACTAATTCTGCCGCTTCTATTTCTCCGTGCGAAAAACCATAAAGCTGTCGTTGGATTCATCTTTTTATCAAAAAGCATCGACCGTTTCCTTCTACAGTTCTCTTTGGAATTTGATTTAGAGCTCAGAGCTGTAATTGTTGGTGTGTTCAGACTGGCATTGTTAAAGGAGTACTCGTACAAGAGCGAAGATTCGATCGTGGGTTCTGCGCTTTTCAAAGACCTCAGATCTAAGTCTGTACTGTGTATTTGTTTTTCAGTATCAGTAAAAAATAATAAATCCCCAAACGTGTCCCTAGGTGTACCTAGGGACACGTTTGGGGATTTATTATTTTTTAAATAATCATGGTTATTCATATACATCCTTGCCATGCAGTTCATTGAGCACATGCTTCTGAAATGATCGTTTCTCGCGTCGCAGACTTTCTCCTCAAGAGGCTCAAAGTCCAAAGGCACCAACTCAGCGTTTTCAACGCTATCTCGGCACCAATCGTCAATAGGATTGTGTGGAGTATTGTGGTAGATCGAGGAGGTATGGTAGCAGGCAATTTTTTGGGAAAAGGCAGATGAAAGGACGGATTCGCTGGGTAACTTAAGAACATGACTTATATTTGAAGTATTAGCGCTCGAGGTACCTACAAGTATAAGGTTAAAGTAATGATAAAATAGACTTGAAATACTCAAACGTGACTTATTGGAGTGAATACTTACGGGAAGTCGTGTCGGTTGGTGGCTGGTCTTCCAAAGGCGCATGGATCTTCGGAACTGACTCGCGAGCACCAAACGTCAGTAGATGCTGACGGTACAGCCTGTAAAAGAAATACAATACAATACAAAATTTATTAATTATCTCAACACAAAGATTAAGTACAATTATAATGTATAAAATTAAAATGAGTACAATTTATCTTTTGTGAGAGACTGGTGCCTAAAAGGTGCAAAATACGACAACTATATGGACGGAGTATGGTGTAATTATCCTACACACACATACACACACAATAGACACGAGCGTGCACCCTAATTCTTAGTTTTAATATTTAGGTTAGTTAAAATTCTAAAACAAACATATTTTTGGCATTTAGTTAAATCTAATTTAGGACCCGCCGTGTTGTTTCTGGTACAGTAGAATAGGACCACTGCAACTCTTCCCATGGTTGTCGTACGGGAATACATTATAAAACATCAATCAGGCCTCCCCAACCCGTCTGGCCAGCGCGGGGAGTGTAGGCCAAATCCTCCGTCTGTCTCCGGCAGATGAGAGAGGGTTGTGCTCCTGCAGTGGAGACAAAAATAACCTGATGATGATGAGGGGTTCTTTACAATCAAAAAATGTATTAACTGTAAGTTGTTGCAATAAAATCACTTCATTTCAAAAAGGGAGACGGAAGGCAGAACCTCAACATACTGATGTACCGTCACACAGGTTTACTCACCACTGTGCCTTTAACACGTCAGCAACGTCCAGCGTCTTCACACCAAGTGGTATATGAACTTAGATATGACGTCACACACGTTCCACTCACCTATGCGCCTTCAACACGTTCAGCCACGTCCGAAACACGTCCGGCGTCTTCGCTCGCAGGTGACATATGGACTCGTTGACCCATAGATAAGTCTTTCACGTTCAGCCACGTCCAGTGTCTTCACCTTAAGTGGTATATGCACTTTGATATGACGTCACACACGTTCCACTCACCTATGCGCCTTCAACACGTTCAGCCACGTCCGGAACACGTCCGGCGTCTTCGCTCGCAGGTGACATATGACCTCATTGGCGTCTTTACGTTGATTTACTCGCCGATAAGTCTTTAACACGTTCATATGAACTTTGATATGACGCCACACACGTTCCACTCACCTATGCGCCTTCAACACGTTCAGCCACGTCCGGAACACGTCCGGCGTCTTCGCCCGCAGGTGGTATATGAACTCATCGGCGTCTATATCGATGCGCCGGCGGCGCGCCTTCGCCGATATCACCGAGAGGCCGACGTCCACGGAGCCATGAAGCCTGCCGCGCGCGACGTCTGTCGGCGACCGCGCGTACACCAGTATACCGCCGTCGACTACGAAGAAACGCTGAAAAATCAAGTTCAACGGATCATTATCATCTTCGGTCCAAAAGTTAAGATGTTCAGCATTTCGTCGACTTCCTAGCCAACTGTGCAATAGCATACTATACTTGGGAAGTCTGTAGTTCAGATATAGAATAGAATAGGTCATTTATTCATAGCTAGGACACACACATACATGAGAAATAAACAGAACAGAATTAATAAATTACAATTTAACAATAATCTAGGTTGGTATGTGTCGCAGCAACAAAATGGCGCTGACTCAGCATAATGCTGCAGCACGCAACGCGAACTGCGGCGCTGGTATTCTGTCAGCACCAGGTCCAAAAGGCTTGCAATGCTCTGTGAGTCCAGTTTAATAATGCATTCAAGGCGCTGTCGCGGCTGCTGCGCTTCTCCAGTGCAGCGATATGTTCTTAGACAGACGTGACCACCCTACTGCCACTTCAGCGTACTAAATTTCTTATATTACCCACTACCACTAAGGAGCGCCATACGCTATACCTTGTGCCACCCCTTGAGCGGCCACTTCCGTTTCTTGTGCAGGTATCCGTTGAACACTTCCGGCCGCCGGTCGAACCTCTGTCCGTCCTTCAGACCCTCCAGCACCTCCCATTCGCTGCCCCGACGGCGGCTGTGGACCGATAATTCAATTATTACTTATTGCAATACAATAATAATAAAGCGGCTACAGTGTGGGCATAATTGAATTCTCTCTTCTTCTCCGTCGTTCCCTCACTGCTGAGGATCGCGACCGTATAAAATGCGCCTCCACGCATAGCGGTCATTGGCCAGCCGCACTGCTTCATATAAGGATCCGCCAGCCACCCTCCTCACCGGGTCTGACCACCTCGTCGGAGCTCGTCCTATGGCACGCCTGCCCTCCACTTGTCCCAGAATGATGAGATAATTGAATTATTTTGATTTAAATAAAAATGCCGTGTGGTTTCCGGTAGAGTAGAATAGGACCACTCCAACTCTTCCCGTGGATGTCGTACAAGGCGACTAAGGGAATACATTATAAAACATCAATCAGGCCTCCCCAACCCGTCTGGCCAGCGCGGGGAGTGTAGGCCAAATCCTCCGTCTGTCTCCGGCAGATGAGAGGGTTGTGCTCCTGCAGTGGAGGCAAAAATAACCTGATGATGATGAAAATAAAAATCAACGATTTAATCAAATGACTTTAATTTACGTCTTAGATAGAATTAAATTTAAAAATTAAGGGTCTTACAATCAGTAAATCACATGTGCGTTAGGATCTCTAAATCTGCATTTGGCTAATCAATATCATTATTATAATATTGAAACAAAAATAAAATCCAGTTTTTTCTGTTCAGTAATTTAGTGTGAACAGTGCCAAATGTCAAAAGAAACTATCGTCCCGAATAATTGCCTCACTTTAAAGAAAGCCAAACTACATGAAAAAAATTATAAAAAAACCTAATTAACAAAGATTTTTTGAAAAATACATAATTTAATAAATAAATAAATATCTCAGACATTCACACCAATTATCCAGTCCCAAACTAGGCAGAGCCTGTGCTATGGTTACTGGATAACGGATATACATACTTAAATAAATATATAAACATCCAAGACTTGGGTACAAATATTCATCATACGAACATTCGCCCCTAGCGGGATTCGAACCCGCAACCTCCGGCGTGGCAGGCCGAGAGCTACCCGTTCCGCCACGGTCGGCGACCGTCGAATTTATTGAACAAATAATGGTTTTCTCCAACCCTTGTACATCTGGGCTGTCTCATCGCTAAAAGCAACCTTTGGGTAGAGGATAAGAAATAGCAGAGAGGAAGGTTCTGTAGTTAAAAAAAGTAGGAGTATAGTTTAAATTTGACCGCATCGTTGGTCGTGAGTTCGATTCCCTCGAGGGACATTCCCGCCTCCTCACCATTCTCCCCCCGCAACTCCTCTAAGCGAGGATCAACGGAGGCAACTGCAAAGACACCTACCAGTGAAGGTAGGGCAAGTCCCAGGTCATGAATTTGCGATACCTTGGGCCCCAGACAAATTTAATTAAAGAAGTAAAGAGTCAAAGTAGGAAGAGAGTTCCCACTTCCCCTCTAGCAAATGGGAGTGTAGCAATGAAGCGATGACCAGAGTGGTCACGTCCGGGGGTTGGGGGTTTGGTGTGGCCAAGATAAGCCTGGCCACCTAGTTTGAACACCACGGACGTATTAGCGCCTTTGTGACGCAGTGAGCTGTGACGGAGTAGTAATTGTGTTCAGCAGTGGATGTGTTACGGCTGATGAGGACGGTATGTACCTGCGAGACTTGGTGGCGCGGGCTTGCCTCGGCGGCTGGGGCGGAGGCCTGCCGCCGGCCACGCGGTCGCCGCTGTCGGCCGACAGCGAGGCCGTCTCGCCAGAGCAGTCCGAGTCCGACGGCGCCCGCCGGAGCGCCGCCGCGCGCCCCGTGGCACTCGCCCCGCGCCGCCGCTCGCCTGTAAACACAATTACTATCAATCTATACGTGGACCACTCCCGCCTGGCCAGCGCGGGGAGTGTAGGCCAAATCCTCCGCCTGTCTCCGGCAGATGAGAGAGGGTTGTGCTCCTGCAGTGGAGACAAAAATAACCTGATGATGATGATGATACGTGGACACTGACGGTGGGCCTGATCTACAAGTTTTAAGTCGCTCAGCGAGCTATAGAGGGCTATGCTCCGGGTTTCTTTGAAGGATATGATTCGTAATGAGGAGATCCGACGAAGAACGAAGGTGACGGACGTAAAATGCCTATGTCCTGCATTGGACGTCTAGGGGCTAATATGATGACATACTTCTTTAATGTAAATATTTTCAATTTACATTCTTTTTCCTCAGATAAATAGGCTAAACCATTGGTCTAGAAATGACTTCACAGCTGATTATTTTGCG
Source organism: Esperia sulphurella (assembly GCA_947086405.1). NCBI lineage: Eukaryota > Metazoa > Arthropoda > Insecta > Lepidoptera > Oecophoridae > Esperia > Esperia sulphurella. The sequence continues at coordinate 1,934,175 of OX352278.1, read as the reverse complement.
TGTTATATTAATTATACCAATGATCTCTATGTACTTACTAGATGGAGCGAACCAAACAATCACTCTGTTCCATGCAACTGCGGCTCCGGGAGCCGGAAGTCACACTCACACGGTTGAAACTTGTGCAGTTACTACACAGAACATTTAATTGTTACTAAATATTAACGCTACGGGTAAATAGCGTCAATATTCAGCGACCCACCCTTAAGGGGTATCTCAGTCCCCCAGTGTGGGTCATGGTAGCGAACGGTGACCCAGGTAAAAGCCAAGAGACTCACGTTTGTCGAGGGACGGCTCGGTAGTGGCGTGCTTCAGCCCGCCTTGCGTCGACATCTCTCTGCCGCTACACGCCACCAGCCATCTTAACTCAGCTGCGAACCATACAACAGTATTATATTAAACTACACTAATATTATAAACAGGAAAGGTTTGTTTGTTTGTAACGAATAAACTCAAAAACTACTCGACCGATTTCAAAAATTCTTTCACCATTAGAATGCTACATTATCCCTGAGTAACATAGACTATATTTATTACTATAAAAAATTAGAGATCCCTACAAAAACTTCAATAATGTAGCCCAAGGTGTAAACTTTCATCGCATGCGCTGGGAGGGGGAAGGTAATTAACTTGGGAAATTTAATTCTGTAGCCCACGCGAGCGGAGCCGCGGGCACAGCTAGTCAATCAATAAAAAGAGTTAGCAAGCTGAAGTGAGAGGTCATGGTAGTTGGTAGAAACACCTAGTTGGTAGTTTCTCGGAACTTCATCATCAGCGGAAACACGTCCTGAATATAAGCCTCCCCAACAGAATGCAAATTTTGGTGGGCTGTCCATTAGGGGTCAGCTATAATCACCACGACTGGCAGGCGGGTTGGTGATCGCAGTAATGATCTTAATATACAAAAGTTAACTTTAGGAATTTAATTATGGTTTATTATCGGTCAAGTGTATAAATATGTATCCAAAGAAATATTTCACAAATATGTATTTTTCGCCAGCTTCATGAATATGTATACGCTTCCTAACCTTAACTAAATGTGACAAGGTGCAGGGGGCGTACTCCATATGCATTTCCGGTTGATATCAATCTAACTTCAAAGGCATTTTGTACTCTCTATCGTAATTTAACGCCAAACGCTTATCAGACTATGTCACGTGACCCGTTAGAAAGAACAAAATGGCTTAGGCTAGAGTATGTACATATTTATGAAGCTGACGAATAACACATATTTGTGAAACGATTCTTGGATACATATATTTAGATCGTGAATGGAACCTGAATACACATACTAGGAAACGTACCCATACTACGTGACTCAATTTTGATCCTCCCAGATGGGATCACCTGTAGTATATATCAAGACAAGACAAGTCCTCACCCCCCCCAACCCCTTTTGTTATAATAAAAATTCATAGCTGCCGTGAAAACGACGCGACGAAAGATCTGAACCAGCCCCCCGTGATCAAGTGGTGTTTTGGGACCCCTCCCTTTAACCAGCCACGTGGTATAAGTAACCAGGGGTACGTTTCAAAGTCAAAATCATTTATTGCATATGAGTACACTTGGTACATTTAAACACGTCATTTTTTTTCTCGACTACCGCTTCCTAGGTGTTAGCGCTGTGAAGAAGAAACGGCGCAACAAACTTCACGCAACACATCTTTTAAAAATCAAGTTTTCATACGGTTAATAAAGATTCTGCGAAGCTGAATTAACATTTCCTTAAGAGGATGCTGCTTTGAAGCCGAAGTGGCAGTGTGGGAGAAGACAGAAGAGTTCTGGAGTGGAGGCCGCGCAGCGAGGACGCCAGCTTCCTTGAGGGACCTTGGAAACCTCTGGATGGAAGGGCAGGGATCCGGGTGTGGTGCCGCAGATCGAGGCGGAACCCCAGCCGGACAGGACAGGTCTCGAGTAACCTTCAGTTAATGACGTAATAATGATTTAATTGACAATGTCATTTGTATTTAATGAACAATGCTTTACCGATATGACGAATCATGCTGATAAAGACTGTAATTTATACTGAAAATGTAATCTCAATGTTTCATAGTCTATGCTAATATATATGTATACTAGCTGTTGCCCGCGACTTCGTCCGCGTGGACAACTTAACATCACAAATTATTATGTACTAGCTGGTGCCCGCGACTTCGTCTGCGCACTGTTAGCTTTTTTGTAGGACTATTTAAAACAAACATTTCCATCATACATTACATATGTGTAACTCTAGTGGTTTTGGCAGCGCACGCCAGAATAGCTCGCAGATGGTAGATTTTTTTCTACTTATTTGATATTTTGGACAACTCACACAATATCGTTATAAATTGTAGCCTATGTGATTATATATTCTGATGTATAAGCTATATTATCGTAAAGTTTCATTAAAATCCATTCAGTAGTTTTTACGTGAAAGAGTAACAAACATCCATCCATACTTACAAACTTTCGCGTTTATAATATTAGTAGGATTTCCCATAGGAATGGGACGTTTTTTCGGGATAAAAACTGTCCTGTGTCCTATTCTAGGACCCAACCTATATGTGTGCCAAGTTTCATCCCGATCCGGCCAGTGGTTGAAGCGTGATTGAGTAACAAACATCCAAATATCCAAGCTTTCGCATTTATAATATTAGTGGGAATGTTATCTCATTATATTCAAGCTCTATGTTTCAAACTATGTATATGATCGGCCCGTTGGCTTGTGGTGTGGTCATTGGACTCAAGGGCCTGAGTTTCGATGCCCACTGCGAACAGACAACTTTGTACAAGTTGGTCCCGTTCCGGACGTTATACTTATGAACTGTCCTATCCTTGTTTAACTGTCTTAACACAGGAGAAAAGACTAGTTTGGGATTAAAGAAGCGACAGTGTGAAACTATTAGCTACGAAAAATTATTTTGCTTCATGGTAAGAGGTGTAGTGTATATAAATAAATAAATAAAATAATAAATAAATATCTCAGACATTCACACCAATTATCCAGTCCAAGACTAGGCAGAGCCTGTGGTATGGTTACTAGATAGCGGATAGACATACTTAAATAAATATATAAACATCCATGTTTTGGGTACAAACATTCATATTCATCATACGAACATTTGCCCTTAGCGGGATTCGAACCCGCAACCTCCGGCGTGATAGTCCGAGAGCTACCCGTTCCGCCACGGAGGTCGTCAATATGTAAATATGTAATGGGAATTCAACCCGCAACCTCTGGCATTCCAGTTGAACGCTGAAGCTACTAAGACACTAGGCCAAGGCCAGTGTTTGTTTTCTTTGCTTTGTTATTTGATAATAAAAAAAAGATTTCACCTACCCAACGTCAACAACGCGAGTGGATTTTTCATTTTCATGGTTTAACAATAACACAAGTACCTTGTAACAACATTAAACTACTTAAGTAGTTACTAAAATTACACAATGGAGTTTCCATTTATTAAATATGATGCGTATATAACGACATTCGTCTAAAACTGTCATAAATTATCAACGAATTGATACAATTTGATGATTTCGCTTATCTTTAAGTACACGCGAGAGATAGGTACGTTTTTTTATCAGCGCTCCGAAGATCTAAACTTTACAATTCAACCAATATTGTTACAGTTTTAGAAAAATACGCAGTTTGAGGTTTACAAGTGAAAGTGCCGTGTGGTTTCCGGTAGAGTAGAATAGGACCACTCCAACTCTTCCCGCGGATGTCGTACAAGGCGACTGAGGGAATACATTATAAAACGTCAATCAGGCCTCCCCAACCCGTCTGGCCAGCGCGGGGAGTGTAGGCCGAATCCTCCGTCTGTCTCCGGCAGATGAGAGGGTAGTGCTCCTGCAGTGGAGACAAAAATAACCTGATGATGATGAAGTGAAAGTGAGTCAACATTTAATATTTTTTTTAATATAAACGGAGAGTTGAAAGGGGAAAAAGTAACTAGTTTTAAAGTTAAATAAAATATTAACCTACAATTTAAGATTTGATGCGATTATATGCAGTCTCAGCTGATGGTAAGTAACCACTGTCTCCCACGTGAGGACCAAGCCTAGGTTGGAAAGCGTCATCATCATCAGCTGAAATACGTCCACTACTGAACACAAGCCTCCACAATAGAATGCCACTTTTGGTGGGCTGTCCGTTGGGGGATTTGCCATAATCACCACGCTTGGCACGCGGATTGGTGATCGCAGTAATGATCTTAATATACACAGGAGAACGCTGCCCGTCCCTGGCGCAATCCCTTAGTCGCCTTGACGACACCCACGGGAAGATTGGGGGTGGCCCTATTCTAAGCCGGGAACCACACGGGTAGGAAATACCGAGGTAAGTAGAAGTGAAATGAAAGAAACCGAACCACTAGTGAAATCTGATTAAAATTTGTTGTTATTTTCAATGTCCTGAACAAATCCGCTGTCTGGAAGAAATCGCTTATAGCGATAAGACCGCCTAGATGTACATTTGTAAGTACTTTATTATTGTATATTTTTACTTTCCACGTGCAATAAAGAGTATTTGAATATAATTGAATTCTGCATAGTATACAACAAAGAAGTGTAGAGGGTATATGGCCGACGTAATTTGCAATTAGTGAGAACTATTTCAGATAGGTAAAACCGGAGGTGGGGGCCATGTAAGGGGTGGGGCTGGGTATGAAAGAGAGGGGTGGCTCGGGGGTTAAATATATTTCCCTTCCCATTTAAATATATTTTCCATTGCTGTGGCCTTTAAGATGCAATATATATTAATCTGATAAAAAAATCCTACTAATATTATAAACGTGAAAGTTTGTAAGTACGGATGGATGTTTGTTACTCTTTCACGTAAAAACGACTGAATGGATTTTAATGAAACTTTACAATAATATAGCTTATACATCAGAATAACACATAGGCTACAATTTATAAAGATATTGTGTGAATTGTCCAAAATATCAAGTAAGTAGGAAAAAATCTACCATCTGCGAGCTATTCTGGCGTGCGCTGCCAAAACCGCTAGAGTTACACATATGTAATGTATGATGGAAATGTTTATCTTAAATAGTCCTACAAAAAAGCCCGACACAGTATATATCTATATCTTATGTGATAGCCATTATAGCCAAAATAGTGAACCATCGTGATGAAACTTGGCACACATATAGGTTAGGTCCTAGAACAGGACATAGAATAGTTTTTATCCCGAAAAAACATCCCATTCCTACGGGAAATACATGATAATTTGTGATATTAAGTTGTCCACGCGGACGAAGTCGCAGGCAACAGCTAGTACATAATAATTCCGCCAAACTTCCTTCAAAATTCATTGACAGAAATTGCAATTTTTTTTAAAGGAACCTTGTACTATTTACGTATAACATCCACTGTGGGACATAGGCCCTCCCTGATTGTAAAACCGTAATGAAAAGTGTGATTTAATCCTGGATAATAAAAATGGATTTCGGAAAACCCAGTAGATAAGAACCACATCACCTTATCAGTGAATCAAGTTATTTTGAAATTTCATATGCCGTGTGGTTTCCGGTAGAGTAGAATAGGACCACTCCAACTCTTCCCGTGGATGTCGTACGAGGCGACTAAGGGAATACATTATAAAACATCAATCAGGCCTCCCCAACCCGTCTGGCCAGCGCGGGGAGTGTAGGCCAAATCCTCCGTCTGTCTCCGGCAGACGAGAGAGGGTTGTGCTCCTGCAGTGGAGACAAAAAATAACCTGATGATGATGAAGTTATTTTGAAATTTCATAGCAAATATTTAACAATGTTAATGCAACGATCTCTATGTAAAGATGGAGCGTTCCAAACAATCGCTGTTTCACGCAATTGCGGCTCCGGGAGCCGCAAAATAAGGTTACTACTTAATTTATTTATTACTAGCTGTTGCCCGCGACTTCGTCCGCATGGACAACTTAACATCACAAATTATTATGTATTTCTCATGGGAATGAGATGTTTTTTCGGAATAAAAACTATCCTATGTCCTATTCCAGTACCTAACCTATATGTGTGCCAAGTTTCATCACGATCCGTTCAGTGGTCCATAGTCCAAACTTTCGCATTTGTAATATTAGTGGGATTATTATAAAATATAATAATCCCACTAATATTATAAATGAGAAAGTTTGGATGTTTGTTATTCAATCACGCTTCAACCACTGGACGGAGCGGGATGTAACTTGGCACACATATAGGTTAGGTCCTGGAATAGGACATATGATAGTTTTTATTCCGAAAAGACATCTCATTCCTACGGGAATCTAAAAATGATATCTATTATGAAATTCAAGATGTGTAAATATCGAAACCTACGCGGACGACTCCGCAGGCAAAAGCTAGTAATAAAAAAAATGTATTACACATTTTAACCTTCTAAAAAGTTTTATGCAATGTACATAATTGACCCTTTGTGAAATAAACGATTCAGCATTGTGTAAGTGTGTGTACCTCACAAACCATACATGAATTATTATTCAATTATGGGTTTTACGCATATCAATTTAAATAGGGTTTCTCAATTAATTGAGTTTCCCTTGCAAAAACAATTTCGGATCTTTCGATCCAAGGCCTATGTCCAACAGTGGATGCCGTTCATACGAAAAAATGTTCCGGGTCTATATTCACCGAGCACCAAACGTCACCGCGTTTTAAAATACAACTAGCGCCATCTAGCGGTGTTTCTATATACTAATCGCATGAGCAAACAGAAAATTTAATATAATGTTGTATCGAAGAAGACTGCTTTATCTCGGCCGTAGCACTATTCCAATGTAATTGAAATGGCACCGAAATTATACAATAAACTACCAACAAGTATTATAAAATCTGACAATGTTAAGACATTTAAAAAATAAATATTTAAATTTCTAAGTGATAGATAAAGCATATTATTCCGTCTCCGAATTCTTTAATGATACATTTTGAAATAACTAATTAATGATCCGAGTAACTAATTCGTTACGTTTTTCTATAATTTATTATGATTTCATGACATTTTGATTTGAATTACGTTCCTATATATTTGACTGTTTTATTTTATTTTGTGTAAAGCATATTGTATGCCATTAGGCAGATTATAGATATAGGACAATATTAACACATTAAGAACTGTATTATGAATAACCTATAATCAACAATAAATATTTCATTTTAATTTTTCCTTTTTGATCACATTTCGGTTTTGGCGAAAATTTAAGGTATGTTTTGGTCGAACCAACATACTATATGACATAATTTGCAATACTTGATTGGTTAGAACGATTGTTACGTTTGAAGGAGAACTGAAGTTTTTTTTTATTGTTTGTTCATCATCAGGTTATTTTAGTCTCCACTGCAGGAGCACCACCCTCTCTCATCTGCCGGAGACAGACGGAGGATTTGGCCTACACTCCCCGCGCTGGCCAGACGGGGTGGGGAGGCCTGATTGATGTTTTATAATGTATTCCCTTAGTCGCCTTGTACGACATCCACGGGAAGAGTTGGAGTGGTCCTATTCTACTCTACCGGAAACCACACGGCAAAATACGTAAATAACATGACAGATAAAGAATAACAAGAGCGGAATACAGTCGTAAAATAATAAAAACCTTTGCGAGAGACTGGTGTCTGCACTAGGTAGAAACCTGTGTGACAAATCACCAGGCTCTCACTGTCAATGAAGGAAGAAATAAACCTAGGTATATTCCTAGGTACAAAAAATCAACTAAAAATGAATTCATCCCAGTGTACCCACTACTACATTCTCTCAGAGCTCAAGTTGCGTTCCTCGATTTGCTATTTTAAACAGAGCGGGAAATCCGCTGTATGTGCATAAAGCCTTAGTCATGTGTGCGTGATCTCGGGTCGTTGTTGTTTATTCATATTGGTCGGACGGATAGAGGGGAGATAAGGTCACTGCTTCTATTATAGATCGTACATCTCACGACGGCACACCCTATCCTTCCATTTAGATATTTATTTATTCACTAGCTGTGCCCGCGGCTCCTCTCGCGAGGACTACAGAATCCGCTCCCCTCCAACTGTATCCAACTCCCACTACAGCTCCAAATGTAATCCAAACTCATCGCAATATGAATAGTACCGAACATTAAAATTATACTTCTCTGTTATTTATATTGCATACTAACCTTACCTACTAATGTATTCGAAAACTAAAAATGTCCGGATAACTTTTGATTGAGTAAACCGATTGCGTTGAAACAAAGCCTATATGTTACTCAGAAACTAAATATCCAGAAATAAAAAATAGCCTGGAGGTAGAGGCGAACTGGCCAGCCCTTAGACGTTAACTGCTGGACATAGGTCCCCAATGAACGCCACCACACCCGGTCCTCCGCGCGTGCCGATCCGCGGTCTCCACTACAGAACTTGTCTGCTCCAACGACCGGTTCTGCGACAGATGTGGCCCGCCCACTGCCATTTTACCTTGTTAACCCTTTCAGTGACCTTCGTTCTTCGTCGGATCTCCTCATGACGAATCATATCCCTCAAACAAACCCCGAGCATAGTCCTCTCTATAGCTCGCTAAGCGGAATGAAACTCGTGGATTAGGGGGGGGTATACGAGTTCTAGAGCCGAGACCGTGGTTCCGCACCCGCAGAGTACGACGCACCACCGCCTGAGGCGGTGTACCGGATGTATTGGCATTCATTGGGGACGGCTTATGTCCAGCAGTTGACGTCTAAGGGCTGATAGGATGAATACAGTTGGAATCCAGGTAGAAACCTCACTCTGATGTTCTAAGCAAATGACGATGACAACAAAGCGATCACTTAACACAAGGGGACGACCTCCGCCGGAGGTTGCGGGTTCGGATCCCGCTAGGGGCAAATGTTCGTATGATGAATATGAATGTTTGTACCCAAGTCTTGGATGTTTATATATTTATTTAAGTATGTCTATCCCTTATCTAGTAACCATACCACAGGCTCCGTATACCGCAGTGCCTGAAGACAAAAGTCTTCAACCAGTGCGTCCCACCCGTAATGAATCGGCGCCGAAACGTGGACACTGACAGTGGGACTAGTTCGAAAACTCAAGGTCGCTCAGCGGGCTATGGAGAGAGCTATGCTCGGAGTTTCTCTAAGGGACAGGATCCGAAATGAGGTGATCTGCCAGAGAACTAAAGTCTTCGACATAGCTCAAAAAGTTAGTACGCTGAAGTGGCAGTGGGCTGGTCACATCTGTCGGAAAACCGATTACCGCTGGGGTAAACGAGTTCCCGAGTGGAGACCGCGACTGGGCAAGCGTAGTGTGGGACGCCCCCTGGCTAGATGGAGCGACGATCGGCGTAAGGCGGCTGGCAGTGACTGGATGAGAAGAACCGAGGATCGGGTTCAGTGGCGCACCTTGGGAGAGGCCTATGTCCAACAGTGGACTCTGGACTCTTTCGGGCTGATGATTGATTGATAGCACAGGCTCTGCCTGGTTTGGGACTGGATAATTGGTGTGAATGTCAGACATATTCATTTATTTACATAACAAAGTAGATCACCGAGTATCACACACTGTAACACAGGCTAAGACTTAGTCTAATGAATCATAACACAAGGTGATGCCAGCGTTGACCTAACCTTATGACATCATAGTGATGTCATTATTTGAGCTCTGTTGCATATTATAGATAGACAGTGAAAAAGATTACGAGCTTCTGCTTGGCCCGGCCTGATAGGTCTGATCCACAAGATAGATAGAGCCGAAAGGATTAGCAAGCATAAGTGGCAGTGGGCGGGCCATATATGTCACAGATATACTCCGGGCATTACATAAAAGCGAACAGATTGAATTAGCTACTATTACAGGCGCACCAGCCTGTCCGTACACGTGTTGTGTGGGCGTGTATATTATGGTAGGGCTATTGCACCCAGCGAGCGAACCAAGTCGACTCTTGTTAACTTATAGCGTCGATCTCTCGGCGCCGATCGATAGCACGCTAGCCTACTAACTTTGTACCGGGATGCGCCGCGGTGCGAGCCACAAGCGACAGCCTAGTAGTTTGTACTGCTCGCCGTACTCTGTTCTGAGAGCGACGTTAAACTGGCGGGGAAGTTAGTGTCGCTTCTTTACTTAGTAATATTTAGTACTATCTGTTGCCCGCGTCTTCGCCCGCGTGGACAACTTAACGTCACAAATTATTATGTATTTCCCGTAGAAATGTGATGTTTTTTCGGGATAAAACTATCCTATGTCCTATTCCAGTACCTGACCTATATGTGTGCCAAGTTTCATCACGATCCGTCCAGAGGTTGAATAGTGATTGAGTAACAAACATCCAGATATGCAAACTTTCACTTAATAATATTGGTAGGTAGGATTCTCGGCTAAAACTCAAAGAACATTAATTATTACGACAGTCAAAAACTTAAAAAATAATATCTTTAGTATTTTTCGTGTATTGACTTGCTAATCTAATAGAAAACTACTTACAATCTATATTTATCTAAATAAAATATAGTTCCTTTGTAGTTACGGACATCAAAAGATTACTACCAATACCTGCCAAGTTTCATTTGCAGTCTCTCCCTAGGAAAAGGCCCAAGGGTATTGAAATATGATCTTTATTACAAAGACTCAAGTGTTAGAACTGTGTGTGATAGTAGTTATACACTGTATATTATTAATTAGTTAAATGGTTAAGGTGCGATTATCCTATATTAGCTATCTTTTATTAGTTTAATGATAGGTGGTTAAGATAGGATATGGTATAAGCAGATACGATGTTTATGCCAAAAATACAGTTGGAATAGCAACGATCTCTATGTACTACTAGATGGAGCGTTCCAAACAATCACTCTATTCCACCAAGTAGCCACAACTCTTTCATATTCACTTTGAAACTTGTGCAGGTATTTACTAATTATGGAACATTATTTAACCGTAGCGTCAATATTTAGTAATAATTAAATGTTCTGCGTAGTAACTGCACAAGTTTCATTGTGAATGTGAAAGAGTTGTGGCTACTTGTGTGGAGCAGAGAGATTGTTTGGAACGCTCTATCTAGTAGTCCATAGAGATCGTTGTGGAATAGTAAAATTTCTGTCTTCTTCTTCCAAAGTTCCCAAGGGTGTCGTTAAGGCCACTAAGGGTTGCACCATAGAAAGTTCTCCTGTTTACGTTCAGATCATTACTGCGATCATTAATCCGCCTACCAATCGCGGTTATCATGGCAAATCCCCCAACGGACAGCCCACCAAATGTGGCATTCTATTGGGGAGGCTTATGTTCTGTAGCGAACGTATTTCAGCTGATGATTATAGTTGTTGATTGTTATATATATAACAAATTGTTCTTTATCTCAGTAATTCTGAAACTTTTTATACATGTACCACTTATGTATATGAAGTATCTCTAATTTTAGATTACTTATTAGAATTAATTGTCAAATAGAAAATATTTTTTTTTATTCCTGAATGAGGTCTTAGGTATTACTATTACTAATTACTATTAATTAACTATTCTATTTATTAGACAGTAAATAGACAAAAGAAGTTTGAATGTCATCATCATCATCAGGTTATTTTTGTCTCCACTGCAGGAGCACAGCCCTCTCTTATCTGCCGGAGACAGACAGAGGATTTGGCCTACACTCCCCGCGCTGGCCAGACGGGTTGGGGAGGCCTGATTGATGTTTTATAATGTATTCCCTCAGTCGCCTTGTACGACATCCACGGGAAGAGTTAAGAGTGGTCCTATTCTACTCTACCGGAAAACACACAGCATAAGTAAGGTACTTATCTGTTATTTTTTATAACCAGTAACTATAAAGATGCTTGAAATGTGGACAGGTTAGTTTAAAACACAGTCTTTAATTTATAGCAAAACTGATTTTCGTCATGAATATTGTTGCGTTGCTTGAGAAATCCATCTCCAGTCAGTCTGAAGTATTAGTATTTTTTTTTATAGGCAACAGCTGTCTGTGTATAAACATAATAATAAGGTATTTTAAAATTAATTACTAATCACTTGCAATTACCTCGTGACAGGCCGTAACAATTTGATTTATTATATATTTATTTTTTCTTGAAATAATAATATTTTTTTATTCTTTAATTTAATTAACTATCCTTAAATATCAACAACCATATTTTTGCATTGGTAGTACATAACATAAGTGGAAAGTGAAAAAAAAGTTTGAGAACTGCTGCTTTTAATCAGACTCGAAAATAAAGCAGTTAGCTGCAGTAAGACTTGACCCCCTACTTAGTGGTAAGTGGTAAGGGGGGGTCAAGACTTGCTACAGCTCACTGTACCATTCTGTTCCGATACCACACAGATGTGAAGCCAATGAAGCGAATTATTAATAGTTTTACTTATAAATACAGTCCCATCTGCCAAGACTATATATCTAGACTTGATATACAGTCTCAAGTGTTTTTCTAAACTTCCTGACAGTATTATATACTATATGGATGTACAAAATAATTCCTTTGCCAAGTAATGTAGAGAAAAAACATAGGTAATAATACTAGGTACAGCTTCTGTCTTATGTACTGAATATGCGTTTTACTATTGGTAATATTCGAAGGTCGGTTAAAAAAACCAGTTTTCAATATGCAAATTACGATTTACCAACACTAGAAACTAATACAGTTACTAATTTCTTAATACAATTTCGTTGTCAATGTTTTTTTAATCAAAATGCGGAGTAAGATCGTGTAGTTATGTTTTTAATGAAATCGTGATATGGCTGTGTTTAATAACAAACTAATGCTGCATACTTACGTAACACGTTCCAATTAGCAATCAGATTACAAACATAATCCTAAACAAAATTGATTATGCAGACTGCACACTAATTTTTTGCACAATATTTGCTCTACACAGTAATTTCACATGAATTTTTGTAAAAAAAAAAATAGCTTGATTTAATAGAGAAGTAAATATTTAGTTCATTTTAGAAATTAATAGTTTTTTGGAAGAAATCCCGCGAGAAACACCATTTTGAAAGATTGAAGAAAGATCGCCCGTCAAGGATTTTGTCCCCGTCCTTGCGTCATTGCGACACTTTGAATGACGTTTGTTGAATAAAGTTGCCATTTAATTGACAACAAACACCCTAAATCCGCTGTGCGTTGGTTGGTTGGTTGCGTTGCGTCAATGCCAATTCTTTTTAATCCCACTAATATTATATATGTGAAAGTTTGGATGTTTGTTACTTAACTTCAACCACTGAACGGATCGGAATGAAACTTGGCACACATATAGGTTAGGTCCTGGAATAGGAGATAGCATATAGGAAATATCGAAACCTACGCCAACGAAGTCGCGGGCAAAAGCTCTAGTAAATAAAAATTATCAGGTATGTGCCAGTACCTCTTTAAAAAAAGTATGGCACTGACTACTTATATCATCAGATGTCTAAGTTCGCAAGAAGGCTAAAAAATCATCTGCTCGAATTTGATGTAGCTCTTGAGTTTTTGTTATGATTGACAATGACTGTCATTGTGATCAATAACACCTGCTAGACTCAACATTAGCAACTTAATTTACAACCTAATCGAAAATCGTTCATTGTCATTGCTCGAATAGATGAGTTTTCATCGAAGCAACCTCTAAACTTTTGTGTGTTTTTATGTCTATATTTCTACTCATATTTAATTAATTCATAGCGTCAATCAGGGCTATATCTACATATATTGTTGAACCGGAATAGATAGGTTGGTTGACTTGGTTGTATTGAGATCGAGCCCCAACTAGTCTTATCTTCGATTGCAACCTTAGGCGCGGAATGACTAAACGAGCTCAGGCTTATATTATCATAAAATCAAGCTAGTATAGGCCATCCCGTAACGGTGCATTCAATGAATCATATATTTTTGGGGTAAATATTTTTGTATAGTAACATTTCCTCTGTCAGCTGGTATTAAGGTTGCGTTCAGTAAATTGCCCAGATTTAAATTTCTGAATTGCATGCATTCACTATTACATTGTTGCATAATTTTAGTCACGCGATTCATTTTATATAGATTAATATCAGTATGGCTGAGGCTTTTATATTACTATGATGTAAAAATAGTAAACGATAGGCAGGGATAGTGTGAGGGGCTGGAACAGTCGTGCAAATGAGACAGTGGCAGCGCCACTCTTTCGTCGCTCACACAAATATGGCGTAGCGAAAAATAGGTATTCTTTTTTGATTTTCACTAAACACTTTTTGATGTACGAGTGAAAAGTAATGCCACGTGTCTCGATTTATTGTCCTTATTAAAACAGACTAAAAGCACAAGAAGGCATTAGGTACATATTGTCCACTAGAACCTAAGACTTATTAGTAAACTTAAATTGAAACTTATTACATATAATCTGTGACTAAAACAGTAATAATGAGTGAATGTAAAAGTGAATGGCATAAAATCAAGCCGTTCGTTCGTGCTGACCAGAGTAAACTAGTCTTTTTGGTTTAATCCATGACAATAAAAACTTATTGGTTGGCGCCTCCGCCCATTTGGGCCGCGAATATTTTTGCAGTCTATAAACGTACGTAGGACCTACTGGTAGAGTTTGCCTTTTGTGCTATGTTTTGGTTTCGGGAAGAAACCAAAATGCTGCAGTTACGTCAGTGCTCTACGATGAATAACCAAGTTCATTCTAGCTTCATGGGTAAGGTGCTAGGGCTGGTCACCTAATTCGAAATATGGCTGTACAGTATAGTTTAGATTCTAACGCCTTGTGGTATGTAGAGGGCAAACTTGCAATATATTTTGGCTATTTACTTTCAACAGACACAATATTTGGGTGAATATACGAACGTTTCAACCGCCGTCATTATCCTCACCACCAAAAGTTCATGAAAAAGAATATATTTCATTAAATATTTCACCTGTACACGGACCAGAAACTTATAAAAGCGGCCAAGTGCGAGTCGGACTCGCCCATGAAGAGTTCCGTAGCAGCAAGTAACATAATATAAAAGTTATAGTAGTTCCTTGTAACTTTGATCGATGTTTTAATAATAGTATTGTGGTTTACGATTCATGACGTATTAAAAAAAAACTACTTACTAGATCTCGTTCAAACCAATTTTAAGTGGAAGTTTGCATGGCAATGTACATCATATATTTTTTTTAGTTTTATCATTCTCCTATTTTAGAAGTTACAGGGGGGGGGGGGGGGGACAACACACACACACATTTTACAACTTTGGAAGTGTCTCTCGCGCAAACTATTCAGTATAGAAAAAAATGATATTAGAAACCTCAATATCATTTTTGAAGACCTATCCATAGACACGTATGGGTTTGATGAAAATTTTTTTTTGAGTTTCAGTTCTAAGTATCGGGAACCCCCAAAATTTGTTTCTATTTTTGTATGAAAATCTTAATGCGGTTCACAGAATACATCTACTTACCAAGTTTCAACAGTATAGTTCTTATAGTTTCGGAATAAAGTGGCTGTGACATACGGACGGACAGACAGACAGACATAACGAATCCATAAGGGTTCCGTTTTTGCCATTTGGCTACGGAACCCTAATAAAAACGATGAACTGGTGTTGTCTCTTCTACTTTTGAAGGGGAGGATAATGACGGCGGTTGAAACGCTCGAATATTCACCCATTTTCCAAGACATATCGGATTGTAATATGTATCTAAATTTGCCTGTAATGTAGAAACCGGTCGAAAGACAAAAATAGGTACCAGTTCTTTGAGGCGGTTTACGATCGAAATTGGGTTGCTATATAAGAATAGGTTGTATATGGTTAGAAGCCCGACTTAAACATACCAAAGGATCGTACAACAGGCTGAGGGTTCAGTATAATAATGCAAATGTTTGCTGATGCGGGGGTTCCGGACTTCTTCGCCATCCTGAGGGCGCGGACCGCCGCCTGCTGGGAGCGACTACGGAGCAGTGGCAATGATGTTCTTATGACCATTAATGACAACATTGGCAACTGCTTCACAAAGCACTGGTTAACCATGCATCGGACTGAGAATGGCAAACTCTAACATGTGGAATTGTATAATCTTAGCTTATACATATTAAAAAACATCTGCCGAACAATTACCATAATATTTTTTTTAGATATCCCTTAGAGAAAAATAAACTTTCTAATATGTTTTTTATTTCTTTTCTTTCACTTGTCTACTACGGTCTATTCAAATAACTTGTGCACTATTTTAATGATTGACGTCCTAAAGCATCTTACTACACATGTAAAAATGCAATAATAATAATAATAAGATACACAAAATAAACAAAAATAAATGTAGTAGCCTAAAAATCAGCAATTTTCAATAAAAAAATTAAAAGTCGAATATCTCGAAAAGGGTTAAGTTTAGGGTAGGGTGTTTCATAGTGAAATAAGTCAGAAATGATGGGTGCTCCACACCCTTAAGGGATCTAGCACGACTTTTCCTGTAACCCTGTATAAGATAGCGTGGCTGCCATCGTGAATTGAACAATCTAAAACTCTTCCACTAGAAGCTATTCAATATCCGATGTCTAGTGCCCCTGTAATGTAACGCACAGCGCTCTCAACAGAATGACAAAACACGAGGAATAGTTTGGAAAAATATCGTTAGATGGCGCCAGTTGCATTTTAAAACGCGGTGACGTTTGGTGCACGTTGAATATTGATATAGGAGGTTTTTATTACCAACAATATCCACTGCTGGACAAAGGCCTTTCTTGGGTCTAAGATCCTAAACCATTTTTGACAGGTAAACTCAAGTAATTTGGGTAACCTACATAATGTCTCTAGTTAATTATTATGAATTGAGCAAGCTCACGGATTCGATCCACCATTTTCATAAAATATTAGATAAACTGCACACAAATTAGGATAAAACATTAAAAAGGGAAAGATTTTTGGAAAGTGTATAAAGGCGGCCTTATCCCTTAAATCGATCTCTTCCAGGCAACCTTTCAGAAGGAAAATAAGAAAGACAGAGTATTATCTCCCTCCCTCTTTCTCTCTCTCTCTCTTTCTTTTCCCCTGCCATGACACGCAAAGTTATTATTAAAATTAGGGAGAGACGAAAATTAAACCAGTGTTATATTAATGTTTAATTATTTTTTATTCTAAAATAAATAAAATATCACATAGGGAACACCTGCTCTATTTATATTATTTAAATTCTAAATAATGTTTAAACTGATAGATAACCTTAAATCTAATAAATGTCTGGTTAAACTCTCTTTTTGGGGTTCCGTATCAAAATGGTAGAAACGGAACCCTTATGGTGCGACTCGATCAGTCTGTCCGTCCGTCTGTCATAGCTGATTATCTCAGGAACTACTGACGCTATTGACTTGAAATTTGGAATAATTTTAAATAATGCCCACCCAACCTTATTGCGAATAATAGAATTAAGAAAATCTTTTAAGTTTGCACGGAGAAAAATCTGAAATAATTAAAGTTGATAGAGACATGTCAATATTACAGGAAAAACAAAACGATGTCTCTACCTAGCAGTTTTAAAGAACCAGCAAGAATCCTTTACAAACAAACTTACTTATGCGGTCCTAAAAAAGAACTTTATTGCGTGGTAATAAAACCTACTTAAATAACTTTTTCAACGTTTCCTTTGAAGTTACGGGACCCTCGGTGTGCTAGTCCGACTCTATTACTACTGGTACAAGCTTGTACCAGCAGTAATAACAGACTGGGACAAGCTTGTACCAAGTCGTCTGTCCCCATTGGGAATCGAACCCACTACGTCAAGTCCAATGAGAAAGCCACTGAACCACACAGCGGGCATCATATACACAGATTAATAGTAATTTATGAAACTGTTACATAATGAAGGGTTATTAAAAACAAGTTTCATAACATCAGACGAGTGTTTTAACGACTAATTACGAGTACGTGCAGTTGCATATATAACTTTATCTACACTCAGACAATAGTTTAAACGATCACTATTGATGCCGTGTGGTTTCCGGTAGAGTATAATAGGACCACTCCAACTCTTCCTGTGGATGTCGTACAAGGCGACTAAGGGAATACATTTTAAAACATCAATCAGGCCTCCCCAACCCGTCTGGCCAGCGCGGGGATTTGTAGGCCAAATCCTCCGTCTGTCTCCGGCATATGAGAGAGGGTTGTGCTCCTGCAGTGGAGACAAAATAACCTGATGAGGATGATGATATTAGTTAAAATGTTGAAATATGTTGAAGGTTGCCAGCTGCATACTAATTAAATGATTTTGCTAAAAGGACCAAAATGTCCGATAAAGAAGATGGAACAAGTTCGTAATGTCTGATGGAGGAGTCAAGAAAATGAATGGATTTGTTTTCTAGGAATCACTTGAAAGATGACCATAATGACGACCTTCGTGGCGGAACGGGTAACTCTCGGACTGCCACGCCGGAGGTTGCGGGTTCGAATCCCGCTAGGGGCAAATAAATGTTCGTATGATGAATATGAATGTTTGTACCCAAGTCTTGGATGTTTATATATTTATTTAAGTATGTCTATCCGTTATCTAGTAACCATACCACAGGCTCTGCCTAGTTTGGGACTGGATAATTGGTGTGAATGTCTGAGATTTTTTTTTTTTTAAATTTAAAGAGCCTAATTGGCTGTAGGACATCTGGACGCGGTTGAGCGTCGTGCCCGAAGGCTCATTAGTTACGTTGCTCTAGTAAATACCAAGTTACAGAGCTCAAACATCGTCGCAGTGTGACTTGTCTTTCGGTATTGTAGGGTACATTTTGGGGAGTGCGCCCAGGAATTACACGATTTGATTCCCCCACCCCCGGACTACCAGGCGTGGGGAGGGACTTCATCCTTATGTAGTAGACACACCACGCTCTCGCACGAAGCGTTTTGCTTCCTCTTACATAATGCCATAATGAGAACTGCTAAGGAATGCAACTTCCTGCTATGTATGTATTTCCGGACAAGTACAATTTGGATCTTTTTAAAGGAAGAGTGAATAGGCATCTTCTGGGTAAGCGCGCTTAGACCTCATTATCACTTACCACCAGGTGAGATTGAGGTCAAACTTAAACCCATCACGAACAAAAAAAAGTTTCCTTACGATGTTTTATATTACCGAAAAGGCTGTAGTGTTGTAATAAGACCAAATGTCATGTTAGTCCTCGTGTTAGACATCGCTTGTCTACTTACGAAAGTTACACAAATATATGTCTCACTCCCTTCATTTATAAGTATTCCTTTTCCAATTAACATATTCCGGCTTCAAACCCTTCTGCCCTAAAAATAACATTATCACTTATCGCTTATTACGTCGACAGGTAACACAAACCGTTTCTTTTTTATCGACACCCTTCTAAATATTTATAACACTCTTCTAAATATTTATTTACAAACATTAGTCAAATCTTTAAATTTATGTCTCATTCCTCTCATTTACACTAGTAATCCTTCTCCAATAGACATATTCGGGCTTTAAATCATTCTACCAAAAAAATACATCCGCCCACAAGTAAAACACAAATTACTTACAAATCTTCGTAAAGATTTCTGTCTCATTCCAATCATTTACATTACTAATTCTTCTCCAATAGACTAATTCGGGCTTCAAATCATTCTACCCCCAAAAATAAGGATATATCCGCCGACAAGTAAAACACAAATTACTACAAATGGTAATCAAAGTTACGTAAAGATTTCTGTCTCATTCTCTTCAGTTACATTACTAATCCTTCTCCGATAGACATATTCGGGCTTCAAAGACATTTTGCCCCAAAAAAATGATATATTCGTCGGCAGGTTAAACCTTTTCAAATCTACGTAAAGATTTCTGTCTCATTCCCCTCATTTACATTATTAATCCTTCTCCAATAGACATATTCGGGATTCAAAGCATTTTGCCCCAAAAATGATATAGGTACCTATCCGTCGACAGGTAAAGCCCTTCTAAATCTACGTAAAGATTTCTGTCTCATTCCCCTCATTTATATTAGTAATCCTTCTCCAATAGACATATTCGGGCTTCAAACCATTCTGCCCCAAAAAATACGGATATGACTTATCTGTCGACAGGTAAAACACACCATGTTTCGTTTTATCGACTTTTACACCTAAAACATTCGTAATTAGAGGAACATTTCTATAACAATCAGCATCTCTGGCTTGCTGGATACTGTTGCACTTAATCGCTATGAACTTCCTAGGGTTTCTCAAAGCTGATTGCCACAGAGTCAAGACCTGGAAGTGACTACAGGTGCTAGTGCAAGGAAATAAGGACAAATCTGAAGGCTGAAACTCTCCACCGTTGACATAAAAGTCTACATGACCCATCCTAGTGGCCATTCCGAAAGCATCTATATTAGTATGGACCACTTCAACGAAATCAGCATTAGAAGCGTCCAGTCTATCGTCAGGTCCTAGCGCTCTGAAGCAAGGCCCTGAAGGCTCCAATGCGGTGATCTTCGAGACGTTTCTGCCAGTGATTTGTTGGTAATTTCGGCCGATGTAGCTGATCGCTTGGCCGCCGAGACTGAAGCCGATAAGTTCCAGTTTGGAAGGATCGAGACCTGAGCTGGTGAGCTGGGCAAGGACTTCGGCTACGTGCTTGCCTACTGGACGAATGAGGCGCGATGCTCTGTGAAAGTTAAAAAAGTAATAAGTATTCTTTTGTAGTCATGGTATCCTAGTGGGGGACCGAGGTAAACGGCGATAGTGAATGAGGTGCGGTGAGTTAATGAGGTCAAGGGTTCAAACCCGTGGCTGTGTGGTCATCGACTTCGAATAGGGCCACAATAATTTTCCCGTGGCGACTAAGGGATTGCACCAGAGCCTGGATCAGCGTTCTCCTGTGTATATATAAGGATCATTACTGCGATCACCAATCAGCCTACCAAGCGTGGTGATTACGGCAAATCCCCAATGGACAGCCCGCTAAAAGGATTTGCACGACTAATGACTAAAAGAAAATGTCCAAAGCCAATGTCCAAAAGTAAAAATATCTATTAATAAAAAAATGTCTATTAATAAAAATTACCAATAATAAAAATGTCCAATAGCAAAAATGTCCAGTATGCCATTCTATTGGGGAGGCTTATGTTCAATAGTGGACGTATTATACAAAACACAAGTCTAGCTTTTGGTTAAGTAATGAACACTTCATGCGCAATAGAATAGCATATTTGCGATGGCACCAAAGGTATATAATAAATTGCCGAAACCTATACGAGACTGCAATCATATGAATTTATACAAAAGTAACTTATTTAAGTTCGTAATAAGAAAATCATACTACTCTGTAAACGAATTCATGAATGACAACAGTTTTTGATGTACACCATGTTTTGCAATGTACACTGATACTTACTTTCCATTTAGATAATTCTTGTGATTATTCTTAATATTTATATAACTGACATTAACTGATTTTTTTATAACTTGTCACTTTATCTAATCAATTGACATCTTATCTTATCTTCTTAGGGGGGCAGGAAGACCTGGCGACACTTCGACCCTTCAGGATCTTTTGTGCCATACCCCTGACCACCAACGGTGCCCCGACCCGATTTGGTGGACTTCACATACGCCTCAGAATTTCTTCTTCGGCATATGCAGGTTTCCTCACGATGTTTTCCTTCACCGAAAAGGCTGTGGTATTATAAATAAATCGTACTTAAGTTTCGTAAAACTCATTGGTACGGGCGGGGTTTTCAATCAATTGACATACTGTAATAGATTCATTTCCGCATGCCCATGTGCTTATTATTAAGTAATGTATTTGTATGCCGTATGGCGGAGCATAGATTGCCACACTACCTTTTGTTATCACCATATTTTTAGCTATAAATAAATAAATAAATAAAAATTTTACCTATGTTCGCAAATAAATATATGATTGATTGATTGATTGATTGAACCCGGACTCGTACTCGGCCCAACTACCTGGTAGTTTTCTACAGACAAAGAAACAGTTGAAGAAGTTGCATAGGCCTGTTTTGAAGGGACCCTAATGAAATGCGACTTAAACTCACAGGTGGTAGTGGACCGTGGCGAATCTCTGATAGTCCACCATGAGGATGTTGTATCCCCTGGCTTCGTACTCGTTCGCGAGCATGCTCCCGATGGGCAGGAATGGAGCGTCCAAATAGCCCACGACTATCAGTAATGTCTTCCTGGAACAAGGGATGATGATGAAGGGAGGATTATAGTTCAGGATCCATCTGGTTGGTACCTAGCTAGCATTAATTTCTTATTATACCTACAAAGAATTAAATCAAATTTTTTCATCCCATCTATTTGAAAAGGACGATTTTTTTTACATTACAGTATATTTCGAATTTCTTTTGTTGACCGCATTGTTGTTGTTTATAGCGTTGTGTTACGGTTTAAAGTGTAGGAGAGCCAGAGTACAATTCAATTCAATTACACATTATTGCACATAAAAACAATGAACAAACAGCACATAAAAAGGTACAAACATATATTTTTATAATTTAAATGTAGGAGGCACACTATACAATGATTGCCCACTCTAAGAAAAAGTTCGAATTACTGGATAAATTGTCTCAAACACCAATTCGCCAGATTGAACAATTTACCGAAGAAAACTAAAGTCAATTACTTTAAGTGGGAAATATGACTTTATAATAACATGTCGATGGATGAGTTTTGTTTAGCTGTAGGCAATGTAGGTATTGGCGACATAAGCTTTTTCTAGAACTTGCTTTTAATAATCGGATCATACAGGAGAAAATCTTAGTTTAGGAATAGAAAGTGGTTATGAGAATGGATATATAAATGTTAGTTCTCACCTTTTGAAGTCCATCCGTGGGTCTGTAGCGATATTCTTCGCAGTCCAATATGTGTACCTCTGTCTCGTTCGCCCCTTACCCTGGACCATGAAGTACAGGAACTTCAGCTGACTCCTGGGGATCATGGCTGGCTTCGTGGACCCAGGACCTGAAGATAAGGAGAGTCGACAAATTGGTGACTGAATGCAGATACGATCATAGCAGAGATATGAGGTAGGCTGTAGTGGGGAAATGGGGAATAGGGAAGGGGGAATGTGGAATGGGGAATGGGGAAGGAGGAAGGAAAATGGTGGAGGAAGGGTAGGGGTAGGGAGCGGGAAGGGGTGGCGGAAGGGGTTTTCAACGTGTTGGGAAGGGCATGAGGAAGGAAAGAAAATGGGAGAGGGGAAAGGCAACATCACCTGCGAAATTATTATTTTCTTAATAAAATGAAACACCTAACTTCTTGCACAATATTAAAACATAAAAAATATACCTAAATAATTCTATGTCAATTCATGATTAAATGTCAACTTTAAAAAAAAACATTAATTCTGTAGTCCAACAGGCGGAACAGTCCGCCGACGCGTCGGCAGGCTAATTTTATGTATATGAATATTTTAAAAACATAACCAGATTAATAGATTTCTTTAAGGATTTAGTAATACATAATAATGTGTAATGTTAAGTTGTCCACGCGGACGAAGTCGCGGGCAACAGCTAGTAGTTTATAAATGGGAGGGAGTTGACCAATAGTTTATGTTTGACAGGAAGTGGCGATACAAACTTATACGGTTATTGGTAAATGTGTATTATCCGATACAGTGAGCCCTGGTGTATCATTTTGATTGCTCAATACAATAATGACAAGTAGGTAATGTTAATAAAGTATGTCACGTGGCCTAGAGTCGTGGTAGCCCAGTCGATTGTTCACTTGCCACAAGCTTATGGGGGCAAACCCCGCTCGAATCAATGAGATTTTTCCAAAAGTAATTACGGTTTATTTACAAAACTACAGCCTTTTCGGTAATAGAAAACATCGTAAGGAAACTTTTTTGTTCCTGATGGGTTTAAGTTTGACCTCAATCTCACCTAATGTAAATTACTATGAGGCCTGAGATGGAGCGGAAATACCGAAGCTGGCAGTGAGTTCCATTCCTTAGAGTTCGCATTGGAAGAAAAACGCTTCGTGCGAGAGTGCGGTATGTCTAGGGATGGAACGGAGATAGGGGAATCCAATCGTGCAATTCCTAGGCACACCCCCCAAAGTGTAACCTGTAGAAACCTGGATACGTCAAAGAAGAAATAAAAGACTAAGGCCTATGTGATGTCTATGCTGTGGTAGACAGGGGTTTAGCACTAAAGATCCTGAATGGTCCAGGGCATGTCTTCCTGCCTCCCCCCAATTAAGATATTTAAAGTGGCCTTAATAATAATAGTCTAGATTAAATGTTAGCTGGGTCTTAGCAATTTACTGCTGTTTTGAACTTATCGTGGTAAATATTGCGGCAAGTGCCCAACTAGCACACTGGAGAAATATGCAGCTATAAGCTATTAAATAGGCCCATAGTCGTGGTATACCGGTGTTAGTGCATCTGACACCGTTATACCCCCACTATGGATCTATTAAGGCACAAAATAGCTGCATATTTCGCTAGTTTGCTACTTAGATGAGTGACTAACATGCAATTATATGGACGTGTTCAGAGTCAACGTCGCTGCGACAAACTGCATTTAATACCGTCTAGAACTACGGAATAGCATATTTGCGATGGCACAAAAGGTCTACAATAAATTGCCGAAACCTATACGAGACTGCAATCATATGAATGGATACAAGAGTAACTTATTTAAGTTCGTAATAGGAAAATCATACTAATTTTGATGTACTTACACCATGTTTTGTAATGTACACTGACAATTGTTTACCCAATACTTAGTTTCCATTCCGATAATTCTTGTTATTATTCTTAATATTTGTATAATTTACATTAACTCATTTTTTTATATTTTATTCTAATTAAATGATATACTGTAATAGAATCCACAGATATAGACATACTTTATTGATAACTTCCGTTACAGGTCAAATAGATTTTTTACACTAAATAAATAAAATCAAATTAAAGACAGGCAAATTAAACACAGTCAAATTAAACATCAATAACTAACATAAATAACTAATTAATAAAAATGTCAAATAAAATTCTTAAAATTAAATAAATCAAGTTAATGAGTACTGAAAGAACTTTTCAAAGCGATAAAATGCCTGCTTGACAAGCCAGGCGCATTTTACCCATGTTCGCAAATAAATATATGATTGATGATTGATTGATAGACTGTTTTGTTTTAGAAATGAAAATTATGATTGTTTTCGTATGCAATTTTATTTGGAATGTAATATTATGGTTAAAAACCTCCAAGGCCATCCCTTAGGGCTATTATTTCCTAACATTAACACCTATTTCTCAAAACCGTCGCGTTGAGCTGCTAAGCAATTAGCCTAGCGTTCAGTTTCATAATCTAGACTAGAAAGGAAGCTATGGCCGGGTATCATCAACGTGATGTAACTGCATATAGCCGTGAACAGACACTCTGCAGGCACAGAATAAGTAATAGTACAAGTACAGAAAACGTACCTACTAATTATTAGCAAGCTGAAGTGGCAGTACGCATAACCGACAGGCGTTGGGGCACACGAGTTCTGGAGTGGAGACGAGAGATGCGGAGGGCGGAGGACCGGGTGTGGTGGCGTTCATGCCTATGTCCAGCAGTGGACGTCTAAGGTCTGATATGATTATGATGTACCCATGCAAGCCAAATTGATGTTATGCTGATAGGCTAAATCACGCACACATTGACAGCCGTGTGCGTTCGCCTAGGTACCCCGGCAGTCGGGGTCGCGCTGCGTAGGTATATATTTATACCTAAAGGGCGAAGTGCTCGGTCTGTTATAGGTTTCACGTGCGAAAATGATTTCAATCAATCATTTTATTAGGGAAGCTGACAGAAGCTGGGCAGCATTTGGAAAACTGCGTCAAGTCTTCACGTCGTCTATAAAGGCAGAAGTATTTAACCCGTCAAGATCATGACCTACGGCGCAGAAAAGTGGACACTGACGGTGGGCCTGATCCACAAGCTTCATGTCGCTGAGCCAGCTGTGGAGAGGGCTATGCTTGGCGTTCGTTTGAAGGATATGATTCGTAATGAGACGATCCGACGAAGAACGAAGGTGACTGACATAGCCGAATGAATTAGCGAGATGAAGTGGCAGTGGGTGGGCCACATCTATTGCAGAACCGACAGCCGTTGGGGCAGACGAGTTCTGGAGTGGAGACCGCGGATCGGCACACGCATGGTTGGACGCTCCGCCGCCAGATTTACTTATTTACTAAATATTGACATTATTTAACCGTAGCGTCAATACTTAGTAATAATTAAGTGTTCTGAGCAGTAACTGCACAAGTTTCATTGTGAATGTTAAAGAGTTGCGGCTACTTGCGTGGAACAGAGCGATTGTTTAGAACGCTCCATCTAGTAGTACATAGAGATCGTTGCCAACAAATAACATTAAGAATACCACAATAATCAGTGTATTCGTTGTTGCATGGTGTAATGTGGATTATTAGTAAAGTAAAGATGTTCATAGAATTAAATAGTTTTGTAAGTAACTGATCTTGGAAATATTGTTAACCCTTAAGGTCCTGTCAAAGAGTTTGTTAATATTTCGTTCCTGGTATAGAATATCCCATCCCACTTATATTATAAATGCGAAAGTTTGAATGTTTGGAGGCTTGGATGTTTGGATTTGTTATTCAATCACGCTTCAAACAATGGACATCATCAGGTTATTTTTGTCTCCACTGCAGGAGCACAACCCTCTCTCATCTGCCGGAGACAGACGGAGGATTTGGCCTGCACTCCCCGCGCTGGCCAGACGGGTTGGGGAGGCCTGATTGATGTTTTATAATGTCCGGGAATACATTATAAAACATTAATGGACAGATCGAGATAAAACTTGACCCACGTATAGGTTGCGTCCTGGAATAGGACATAGATAGTATTTATGCCGAAAAAACATCTCATTCCTACGGGAAACCAAATCAATCGTTAAAAGCAGTGAAAATGTGTAAATATCGAAACATACGCGGACGAAGTGGCGGGCAAAAGCTAGTTGTATAATATAAGGTATGAGATAAAAGTTGTGCAGTACACATACAAACTGACATGTATCCTCTAGGATATCCCTGTTCTGCTATATGGTCCACATCATCGCACAGACTCACGGCAACACATAAAATTAGAGCACACCATAAACAAACAGACATTTTTACTAAATACGTCAATATTCGTATTAAAATAAGCTTAAGTTAATGTTTATTACAATGTTCTTTTCGGTTATAAAATTTCATTATAATATTTAGCACCAAAAACACTAATAAAAACGTTTTTACACTCAAAAGGACTTTTAAACTTTTTCATAATTTGACGTTGGCGCCGATTTCAGAATCATTTTTTTATGGCATTGACTATACGCGCGTACAGTCTCTAACCAACTGATTTTAGGTGCCTATTAATATACAATGTAGGTGACAGTCGAGGTTACGGCGCGGCGTCCGCTAAGTAGAGTCAGCCAATAAATTGTATATCAGCGCTTCACATGCTTTCTTGCGAAAACGTAACGTACGTAGAGGTCCGTGAGAATAAGTGCATTTATTGCTGCTCTGCTCATATAGGCTGAAGGAAAACATCGTGAGGAAACCAACACATCTAAGGTTTATGAATTCTATACTATAATTAATTCCAACTTGGCCGCTCGTGGTTTTTATTAGTACGTAAACTTTTTTTTTTATTAATTAATTCAATAAGGTGTATACTGTCTGATATATAATAACCAATTCGTAATTCAAACTGTAGATTAATTAACTTCAAGTGAATTCGCGAAAATAGAAGTTTACATTTTGGTCGCACAGCACCACTTATATGAACTTTGACATACCAATACCAATGGATACATCAAAGTTTGATCAAAATCTTTAGACCAGTTTTTGACAAAATCTTTTTAATTTTATTTTTGTTGTATGGCAGCTAAATTACTATCCTTAAATTGAGAACCAGTGAGAAACCACTAAGAACCCTCGGATGAATTAGCCTAACTCATTTGGTGTTAACCAGACGAATGGTTTAGCCGAAATCAAGGGAGGCAGGGAGGGGGGAAGGGACAGACCTTTTTGTTAGGCCACTATTAGACATATAAGTCATTTTTAAATGAAGAACATATGAGGGTATAACGGGCTCGATTGTGAAAGCTAACATTTAAAATTTAACAGCGCTAAAATTAGTTTCGTCTTTATCTTCATAATATTATGTGACAAGGATAGCAACAGTTTTAGTGCTGTCAAATTTTAACGATGTGCCTTCAGAATCGAGCCCATAACCTATCTTCCTATTTGACAGCTAGCGTACAAGTAGGATCTTAGAATAATGAATAACCAAGTAGGATCATACCCGTCTACAACCTCAAAAAATGACATCTTCCAAATTAAAGAATTTCGACTGGTTATCCATCTTGACAGTATATGACTGTTTATGTGATCATATGTGATCATAACTGTATTATGAAAAAAAAAATTAGAGCGTCATCGTTTAACTTTTATCGTTTAACCTTTTGTTGGAAAATGAATATTATTCCATAAATGAATTTTCTAAAAAATGAAATTGGTAGGCCCTCTGACGTTTAATTTAATTTGTGATAAATTAATACCAAGTGTAATTTGAAATTTTTATTTTAATATTATATACTATATAGACAGTATATAACACTGTGATAGTGGGCTCAGTTCTGAAGGCACAATGTTAAAATTTGACAGCACTTAAACTGTTGCTATCCTTGTCACACAGTATTATGAAGATAGAGACGAAACCAATTTTAGCGCTGTCAAATTTTAAATGTGTGCCTTCAGAATCGGGCCCATTATTTGAATTGTTGACATTGTAATTTATATTTTGTACATTATTTTATTTTATGACGATCCCTTTTACCATATTAGAATGACGTGTAAAATTGAATTTTGAAGGCATAAAATTCTAATTAATAATTAAATCTAATCTAATCTATGATCATAGAATTTGACAGATATGAAATCATATACATATGACTTAAATATGATAATGTAATACTGGCCTTAAACTGGTTTTTGGAGATATACTTGTGGTCTGGTGATAGAACACGTTTTAATAAAATAAAATAAAACTTTTTTTCTCGACCACAAATTCAACCTTCAAGCTACGCTCGAAAGTAAAGGGAAAAAAATAAATTTTGAAACTTTTTCTTCAAATACGTAGGTACTCAGGGAACGTCGTCGCGACCGTGAGGTGTCATTCACTGATTTTGAAACTCGGTAAACATGTAGATTTGTTAATTAATTAATGTTGTCATTGGTACTTTCTCAAGGTCGCTCAGCGGGCTATGGAAAGAGCTATATTGGGCTCGATTCTGAACGCGATTTAGGTGGACCGACGACCTAAAGAAGGTGGCCGGTAGCGGCTGGATGCGGAGGGCGGAGGACCGGGTGTGGTGGCGTTCGTTGGGGAAGGCCTATGTCCAGCAGTGGACTTCTAGGGGCTGACATGATGAATGTTAAAATTTGACAGCACTAAAACTGTTGCTATCCTTGTCACACAATATTATGAAGATAAAGACGAAACCAATTTTAGCGCTGTCAAATTTCAAATGTTAGCCTTCAGAATCGGGCCCATTATGCACTTATTTTGCCCCCCCCCCCCCCCTCCCCCCCGCTCTTACTGCCCTGTAAGGTTGGCTGGAAGAGATCTCTTTTAAAGATAAGCTTGCCTTTGTACACACCTTTTAGTACAGTATTTAGTTTTAAGATGTGCAATAAAGAATATATTATGTTCGGAGTTTCTCTTCGACATAGCTTTAAAAGTTAGTACGCTGAAGTGGCAGTGGGTTGGGCACATCTGTCGGAGAACCGATTACCGCTGGGGTAAACGAGGTCTCGAGTGGAGACCGCGACTGGGCAAGCGTAGTGTGGGACGCCCCCTGGCTAGATGGAGCGACGATTTGCGTAAGGCGGCTGGCAGTGACTGGATGAGAAGGGGGATTTTTCAATAATCACCACGCTTTGCAGGCGGATTGGTGATCGCAGTAATGATTTTCATATATAGGACAACGCTGCTGCCCGTCTCTGGTGCAATCCCTTAGTCGCCTTGATGACAGCCACGACGGGAAGATTGTGGGTGACCCTATTCTTAGCCGGGAACCACACGGCAAAGGCTTCTTTTTGAATAAAATATGAGGGTATGTAAGTACAATCACATACATGTAATCTAATAAAAAAAACGTAAACTTCGCGTGTCTGTCTGTACATTGAAAATATTTGCAACACAACAAATTATGGGGTCTAAGGAAAAGTAATAGAACACATTTCGATGATTTTTGAATTTTTTATCTGTTTGTCTGTTAGTTTGTGCACGCATATCTTAAAAACTACTGAACCGATTTTGATGCCCTTTTCACAGAAACATAGCGCTTAACTCAGAGTAGCAAATAGGTTTTATTTCATCGCAATCGGTTTACTCAATCAAAAGTTATGGACATTTTTATTTTTCAAATACATTAGTAGTACGCAATACAACAAAGAATTATAGGTAATTATTATAATGTTCGGTACTATTCAGATTGCGATGAGTATGGACTACATTTGGGGCGGAAGTGGGAAGGGTAGCGGATCCTGTAGTCCACGCGAGCGGAGTCGCGGGCACAGCTAGTATATTATGTCGACAGTGGTAATGTAGTTTCTGACTTTACGTCAAAAAAAACATACTGTCGAATTGAGAACCTCTTCTTTTTTTGAAGTCGGTTAAAAACAGAATTTTCATCTTAATGTTGAAGACGTATTTTTTTACAATAATATTTTTTGTATTACATGTCCATTGTATGTATATTATGATTTATAATAATTGTCATTTGGAGGAAAGGGGCGTATACAAGGTGTGGGAGGGGAGAGGTAGGTTAAAGTGTCAAGGTAAAAATAACTATTAATATTTTCAACACATCAATCAAAATCCCACAAATATTATAGATGCGAAAGTTTGGATGTTTGTTACTCAATCACGCTTCAACCACTGGACGGATTGTGATGACACTTGGCACACATATAGTTTAGGTCCTGGAATAGGACATAGGATCGTTTTTTATCCCGAAAAAACATCCCATTCCCACGGGAAATACGAGTACATAATAATTTGTGATGTTAAGTTGTCGACGCCGACGAAGTCGCGGGCAACAGCTAGTAAGCTATATATTTACCCGAAAAATGAAAAGACCTTTATCGTCGGAAAATGTTTACCGCCCAACGAAGTGGGCACGGGTCAGCTAGTTGAATAAATTTGCAAAAAACAAAAAAATAGGTGTCTAAGTAATAGAACACATTAAGATCATTTCTGTCTGTTTGTTTTGTGCACGCATCACGTAAAAACTACTGAACCGATTCTGATAGAGTTTTCAGAAAAAGAGATAAGTAAGAGAGAAAGAGATTTGAGGGGAGCTGTAGCCAAGCGGGAGGGGGAAGAGGACGCGGAAGGGCTTAACACTAAGTAATTTTCAATTTTATTTAACTTTTAGGAATGGAACTCCTTGCCAGCTTCCGTATTTCCGGACAAGTACAACTTGGATCTTTTTAAAGGAAGAGTGAACAGGCATCTTCTGGGTAAGCGCACTCCCCTTAGGCCTAATCATTACTTGCCATTAGGTGAGACTGAGGTTAAGCGCAAATCCACAACAATAAAAAAAAATTACAGACACACGAAGCTTACCTTTTTATTTATTAGATCATTGTAAATCGTCAAAATGCCACGTACGCTGTTGCATGGCTAATAAATATTTTTATTTTGATCACCTCATTTCGGAATAAAAAGAAAAACAATAAAAACAGTAAGTCACATAAGTATTTTACTTCAAAACCCTTAATTTAATGCTTTTTATCCCCAACCCGTCTGGCCAGCGCGGGAAGTGTAGGCCAAAACCTTCGTCTGTCTCCGGCAGATGAGAGAGGGTTGTGCTCCTGCAGTGGAGACAAAAATAACCTGATGATGATGATGAAGAATGCTGTTCAGTACCCGAAATGTCTAACGGATACATTAATAATTCCATACCCCTAAAGGTGCCCCCGGTGCCTTATTCGCTACCTCACGTGAAATACTCGAAGTGTGTTTTACGGTTCCACAGTAGTTGTTGCGCAACACATCACACTTCTCGCTGCTGAACTCTGGGTAAGGGGTGGAGGTGGTACTTTCTGTAATGCCTTGAGATCTTCGATGAGAGGTGAGACTGAGGTCAAGCGCAAACCCATCAACAATAAAAAAAAATTTCATTGTGTAGTCCACGCGAGCGGAACCGCGGGCACAGCTAGCACAAAATAATTTTTAATACATTAAGATTCCGTAAGTTTGTGCACAAAAACTTGTTGTTGTTGTTATTTTTAGTACAATAAAGCGTTTTTTTAATTTTATTTATTTATTTAACATTAATAAGAAAATAAATCTCATGTCTTACATAACTCACACATAATAAACCTCTTGGGTTTGTCCTATGTGCGGTGAGGCCGCTCGGCCACAGCGGACCATGCTAACACTTGTTGTACATTATAAAGAGAGTTAAGTACATAACAGATGGCAAAATAAATGTATCTATGCAACCTTGAATTGTACTTATATAATGACCTATTCATACTTGTTTTCCTTTACTGAAGGTAGTGTTTTTTTATTACATTTTTGTATTTTTTACTGTTTACATACATACGAAACTCATTAACTCGTTAAATCTTGCCGCTAATGATTGTATACTTTGAATGGCAGTCTCATCATCATTGTTCTGCAAAATATATAACCTCTCATTTCATTATTATGATTGACTGAAACAGCTCAACGACCGATCCTCAAAAATGAATACTAGATCCACCACCTGCCTACCTTAAACAATATCTTAGCATGACCCAAAGGTTGACTGGTAGAGTATGCCTTCGGCATTAATTTCGCCTGTTGTGCAACTGTGTGTAATAAAGCTTAATAAATATAAAGCCGTGTCTAGAATATTGCTATCGCCAATCTTTCCATGGGTGTCATCAAGGCGAGTAAGGCATTGCTCTAGGCACGCGCAGCAACGTTCTTTTGTATTTATCAACGATCTCTATGTACTACTAGTTGGAGCGTTCCAAACAATCGCTCTGTTCCACAAAGTAGCCACAACTCTTTCACATTCACAATGAAACTTGTGCAGTTAACACGCAGAATAAAATTTAAAGTTTTTAATTTATATAGAGTAATAAGTTTAAAATTTTAGTTAAATAATGTCAATATTCAGTAAATAATTAAATGTTCTGAGTAGTAACTGCACAAGTTTCATTGTGAATGTGAAAGAGTTGTGGCTACTTGCGTGGAACAGAGCGATTGTTTGGAACGCTCCATCTAGTAGTACATAGAGATCGTTGGTATATATTAAGATTATTACTGCGATCACCAATCCGCCTGCCAAGCGTGGAAAATTCCCCAAGGAACAGCCCACCATGTGTCATCCTTTTGGGGAGGCTTATGTTCAACAGTGGACTAGTTTCGTTTTCGCCAGACGATGAAAGAGGTAAAAAAGAAAAGAAAATAAAACCTTTAATAATCAGTCTCTTTTAAAAATAATGTCATACTGGCAGTCTTCACAACCCTCATCTTCCATCTTGCACTCCCCCCCTTTACACGCCTCCCCCTTCCTCGGGTACTCGTGGGGTTTGGCTGTAGTGAACCATGGCTGGTGGAGTCTATCCAGCATGGACTGCTCGAAGGTTATAAGAGAAATGTTACGCGTAGGGGCTGGTGATATGAGTTGGAGCGACGTGGCTAGGAGAAAAATTAGACCCTGAAAAAGAAATTTGTAATTAATTTTTTTATGGTATTTTGTAACCCTAACCATGTGGCTGGAGTTATAGGTCTAGTACATAAACCAACACGGAATTGAAGGAGTTTTGCGCGTAAATTATGGAAGGGATACTGCACCCAGCGCGCGAGCATAGCTCTAGTCGATCGAGAGGACAACGTTATTATACGTCAAGAACACGAGTAATTCCATCCGCCTTCTCCATCTACTTGTACATGTACTTAATATTTGTATACTATGTATTCTCTGTGACTTGAGTGCAATAAAGTATATTCATTCGTTCGTTCGTTCATTAATTAATTCATACATTCATTCATATACTAATTCATTCACTCATTCATTCAATCAATCTTACATTCGTTCGTTCGTTCATTCAATCATTCATTCATTCAGTTTTTCATTCGTTCATTCGTTTATTCGTACGATTAATCATTAATTCATTCATTCTCCTTTTCAGAACTTGTCTGCCCCAACGGCCGTTGGTTTCACGACAGATGTGGCACTGCTACTTCAGCTTGCTACCTTCGTTCTTATTCGGATCTCCTCTTTACGAATCATCTCCTTCAAAGGCTTTGGATTTTCTGTCCCTATTGTCACCAACTTTCGTAGAAATACTACTAGGCTTTGTAAGATCTGTCTACCGTGTAAGTGAACTCAGATTAATGACACTGTTCAGCAAATATATCTATATATGACAGTGTTTCTACTATCGAAACATCCGCATTGATGGTTTGGATTCGTTCCAAGAAGATTGTTATTAATGAGTCAAGGTTTTTGAATTTTGGCACGGTTTCTCTTAGAGATACATCCTGATCGATGGTGACTACACTGAGAGATGCTATAGCATTTCTTCCGATGCAAAACAATCTGTAATTTTTCGCGGGGGATAGCGAGGGGGGTAAAGAGATTACTTTATAAAAAAGGAAAACATAATCGAGCGGAGCCGCGGGCATAGCTAGTACTACCCACGTTGTAGGTACGTGGTGTTTTACCTTTGGCTAAAACATAGGCTGTAATACAATCTATTTTAGACGTTATGGCTTTATAAGAATAATCTATACTCTAAAGTGCTTTAAAATAAGTTTTTACTCGTACTAAAAGACGAATGCCACAATATAAATCTACTAAAGGATAAAGTGAGATATAACAATATTATAAACTAAAAGTATGGTAGTAGGTTTATTGTTCCAGCATGTAACATGTGTGGCATGGAATACGTTAGATATATATTGCCTAAACCAACGATCTCTATGTACTACTAGATGGAGCGTTCCAAACAATCGCTCTGTTCGACGCAAGTAGCCACAACTCCTTCATATTAATTTTGAAACTTGTGCAGTTACTGCTCAGAACACTTAATTATTTACTAAATATTGACATTATTTAACCGTAGCGTCAATATTTAGTAATAATTAAATGTTCTGCGTAGTAACTGCACAAGTTTCATTGTGAATGTGAAAGAGTGGTGGTTACTTGCGTGGAACAAAGCGATTGTTTGGAACGCTCCATCTAGTAGTACATAGAGATCGCTGGCCTAAACTTACAAATAGTCTGCGAAATGATGTACAATATAGTTATTTAACACAACCTGAATACAAAAAGAAGCTTAAAAAAACATCTGCTTGGAAACCAAATTAATCGTGAAAAGCAGTGTGTAAATATCGAAACGTACGCGGACGAAGTCGCGGGCAAAAGCTAGACCTACTAATATTACTATAAATGCGAAAATTTGGATATTTGGATGTTTGTTGTTACTCAATCACGCTACAACCAACAACGGATCCCGATGAAACTTGGCACACATATAGGTTAGGTTCTGGAATAGGACATAGGATAGTTTCATCATGAAAAATATCCCATTCCTGCGGGAAATACATAATAATTTGTGATGTTAAGTTGTCCACGCGGACGAAGTCGCGGGCAACAGCTAGTTAGTAATACTTCAATAAGCTACACTTACCCAAACTTGCATGATGGTATTAGCTGTTATGCGGCTGTTATTAACATTCAGAACAAGTGTGTTTGGGACTTAAATACCGTCCATATTTACCGTAACCGACACCATATTACGGTTAGGTATGACATTTATAAACATACATATTAATACAGTATGTTTTTTTTTGTTCCTGACGGGTTTACGCTCGACCTCAATCGCATCTGATGGTAAGTGACTGCGAGATGGTGCCTGTTCACTCATCCATTAAAAAGATCCAAATTGTACTTCGGAAATACCGAAGCTGGCAGGGAGTTCCATTCCTTAGCAGTTCGCATTATGGAGGAGAAAGCATAATGCTTCGTGCGAGAGCGTGGTATATCTACTACAATAAGGATGAAGTCCGTCACCACGCCTGGTTGTCCGGGATGAGGGAATCAAATCGTGTAATTTCTGGGCTTACTCCCCAAAATTTCATCCGATCGTCAGCAACTTAGTGTACGTATATTGATGATTAGTGCGTAACGATGTAAGCGATTTGAGAGGAGTGCCATCGGAGTTTTTTGTAGATATTGATATGTTCTTTAATATTGTAGAACATTTTTTTGTTCTATCATGAATAGTTTTCGCAGCGCATGCGATGAAAGACATTTTATGGCAATTATTTTTACACCTTGGGTTACTTTATTGAAGTTTTAGTAGGGATCCCTAATTTTTTATAGCAATAAATATAGCCTATCTTACTCAGTCGATAATGTAGTATTCTAAAAGTGAAAGAATTTTTTAAATCGGTCCAGTAGTTTTTGAGTTTATTCGTTACAAACATACAAATCTTTCCTCATTATAGTATTTCCTGATCTTTTTTCGTACACCCTCTATATTGTTTTTGTTATGCTCCGTTATAGACCGCCTTGGGTTAGTAGCTTGATCTTTGACGCGAGTGCCAGTGGTCGTGGGTTTGATTCCCACTGGGACAGGCAGTTTAATAATTTAGACAAATGATTTGAGAGATGAAATCTTTAAAGTTAGTTATCTCAGAATGATACTGACAGTGAAAAGGCTTAACCGGTAATGCCGTGTGGTTCCCGGCTTAGAATAGGGCCACCCCCAATCTCCCCGTGGGTGTCGTCAAGGCGACTAAGGGATTGCACCAGGGACGGACAGCAGTCATGCCCAATGAACAGCCCACCAGAAGTGGCGTTCTATTTTGGAGGCTTCTGTTCAAAAGTGGACGTATTTTGGCTGGAGGATTGGTGATCACAGTGATGATCAGAACGCTGCTGCCCATCCCTGGTGCAATCCTTCCTTCGTTACCCGTGTTACCACGAACTGCTGTAGAAATTACACGGGACATTTCCTACTAATATTATAAATGCGAAAGTTTGGATATTTAAAAGAAAGAAAGAAAAATATTTATTCACTAACACAACATACTCGTATTTAACATTATATACATATTGGGCTCGATTCTGAAGGCACAACGATAAAATGTGACAGCACTAAAACTGTTGCTATCCTTGTCACACAGTATTATGAAGATAAAGACGAAACCAATTTTAGCGCTGTCAAATTTTAACGTTGTGCCTTCAGAATCGAGCCCATTCATTTATCATTATTATACAAATTAGTAATTAAATCACATAAAATTGTAACATATCTTAAAATTAAGGGGTGGACGGTGCTGTGCTAGTGAGAGGTCCCCAACTCAGCGAAGTGCTGCATCCGGAAGGTGCAGCGCTGGATTTCTGCTGGGGCCTGGGCTAGAGTGTCTCAGAGTGTTGTGTAGGTGTGTGGGATCTGTGTGTGTTTATGAGTGTATGTGATAATGTGGAGATGTATTTGGATGTTTGTTACTCAATCACGCTTCAACCACTGGACGGATCGTAATAAAACTTGACACACATATAGGTTAGGTCCTGGAATAGAACATAGGATAATTTTTATGCCGAAAAACCATCCCATTCCTACGGCAAATATATAATAATTTGTGATATTAAGTGGTCCACGCGGACGAAGTCGCGGGCAACAGCTAGTTTCCCATATTACTACTGACCTTTATCTTTGTTGATACTTCTTCCTTTTTCCAAAATCATTGACATTAGTCGCAATGACGACACCCACGGGAGGTTTGGGGGTGGCCCTATTTTAAGCCGAGAACCACACGCCTTGTTATTAACAGATGCCAGTTAGTAATGTTGTAATAAACGCACCACCTAAATAAATATTACAAAAAAACATAACAATAACTTATAAATGACATGTAATTTCGTGAAGTGATGAAATAATGTATTATGATTATTTTCGCATGGGTAACAAATTTACAATGATTACATTTTAATGGTAAGTGGATTTTATTAGGCAATTACAGCAAGCTGCGTGTTGCAATTTAAATGTTGGTGCCTAGAACATCATTTTTTAAATACATAATTATCAGCCGAAATACGTCCACTGGTGAACATGAGCCTCCCCAATAGAATGCCACTTTTGGTGGGCTGTCCATTGGGGGATTTGCCATAATCACCACGCTTGGCAGACGAATTGATCATCGCGGTAATGATATATATTCTTTATAGCACATAAATTTTACAAAAAAGGGCATGAAAAAGTGTACAAAAGTGGACTTATCTCTATGAATGAATGAATATATTTATTTCAGACTAAAAGTCCATATTTTGGTTAGTAGTTATAATTAAAGCTTAATGACTAGGTTAGTAACAATTGGTGGTAACTATATCTAATAAAGGTTTGATGGGTGTCTATAAGAGATCTCTTCCAGCCAACCTCCACTGTGGGAAAAGCTAAAACAACCAAATAAAATAGATCTTAATGTACGCTACGGTTAAATAATGTCAATATTTAGTAATTATTTAAATGTTCTGAGTAGTAACTGCACAAGTGTCAAAGTTAATGTGAAAGAGTTGTGGCTACTTGCGTAGAACAGAGCGATTGTTTGGAGCGCTCCATCTAGTAGTACATAGAGATCGTTGCTTCCATCCAATTACGATATCGAACAAGAAATACGTTAAACGAGTAGGTATATTATCTTAATGAGAATAAAGATCTTTCAACCTCTGAGCGTAGTTCTCTCTACAGCTCACATTTAAATAAATAAATATCTAAGACATTCACACCAATTATCCAGTCCCAAACTAGGCAGAGCCTGTGGTATGGTTACTAGATAACGGATAGACATACTTAAATAAATATATAAACATACAAGACTTGGGTATAAACATTCATATTTATCATACTAACATTTGCCCCTAGCGGGATTCGCACCCGCAACCTCCGGCGTGGCAGTCCGAGAGCTACCCGTTCCGCCACGGAGGTCGTCATTGAACTAAACTTGTGAATAGGCCATACAATTCTGCGCCTTAGGCTTAGGTCATGTTGTTTTATGAGGCTGTTTTATGGGACGATTAAATTATAAATCCAGTTTATGGGAAGCAACTTAGTTTGTGCATTAAACTCCATATACTGCAATCATCAAACTGCCGTGATTAAGGTCTAAAGGCCTATTCAAACTAATGCGCTAGTATACAGAAAAAAAAGTTGGTCAATTAAGCGTAGGGTTGCCATCTCTAAAATCTGCTAGCCGGGACAAGAAGCATAATATAAACCCCGGATTTTAGTCTAAGGTTACTCTAAGGTTGACTGGAAGATATTTTGTACAATTCACACAATATCTTTATAAATTGTAGCCTATGTGTTATTCTGGTGTATAAGCTACATTATTGTAAAGTTTCATTAAAATCCATTCAGTAGTTTTTACGTGAAAGAGTAACACACATCCATCTATACTTACAAACTTTCGCGTTTATAATATTAGTAGGATACCACAGGCTTTTCGGTGGAGGAAAACATCGTAAGGAAACCGGCATATGCCAAAGAAGTATTTCTGAGGCGTATGTGAAGTCCACCAAATCGGCTTGGGGCACCGTCGGTAGTCAGGGGTTTGGCACAAAAGATCCTGAAGGGTCGAAGTGTCGCCAGGTCTTCCTAACCCTCTAAGATAAGATAAGATAGTACGTATTAAACTAACGTGGAAGAGTCCTGTTGTAGTTTTGAGAACACTCAACCGGAATAAGATTACCACCGGCCAAATTATTAAAACTACATTTCTTTGTCAAATTTGGTACTGAACGCATTATACTTGTCCTTTCGGTTACTCTAAGGTTGACTGGAAGAGATCCCTAAGTGAGATAAGTCCGCCTTTGTACACAGATTAATTCCTATTTTATTATTGTTGTTGTTGTTATTTTTGGTACAATAAAGCGTTTACATACATACATACATACATTTTATTCATTTATTTAATTTTTTTATTGCACAGTAAGTACAAAAGGCGAACATAATGCCAATATGGCATTCTCTTCCAGTTGACCTTAGGTCTGCAGATAATGAGTGGTAGGCGCAAAAAAAAGTAATATAAGAAAATTGGTTATATACTATACTTACATAATAAATACAAACTAAAATATACTAAATGTAATCTATAAATTATACATATACCTACACATTACTGCATAAAAGATATATACTACATATGTAATATATGATTTTAGAGTTTTACCACCAGAGTTTTTTAAAGTTACTCTGTAAAATAAAAAAATGGTTTTAATTATCATCATTAACGAACTTTTTTAAGACTATGTATATATTGTAAAGAAACAAAATTAGAATCTTCGTCCCGGCAGTGCTCCGGCAGCGAGCGGTGACTTGAAAACTCTAAAACTCGGACTACAAATGAAACCCCTCCCGGACGCTCCCCGGACGCCCCATAAAACTAGGACAAGTCCGGGAAAACCCGGACGGATAGTAACCCTAAGTATGTCAGCTAATATGGGTACATAATAATAGAGTAACAATATCGGTGGCAATAACAATTGCCGTGTGGTTTCATTGCCGTGTGGTTTCCGGTAGAGTAGAATAGGACCACTCCAACTCTTCCCGTGGATGTCGTACAAGGCGACTAAGGGAATACATTATAAAACATCAATCAGGCCTCCCCAACCCGTCTGGCAGCGCGGTGAGTGTAGGCCAAATTCTCCGTCTGTCTCCGGCAGATGAGAGATGGTTGTGCTCCTGCAGTGGAGACAAAAATAACCTGATGATGATGTGTCAGATTACCTTCCAGAACATTCTCGACCCTTCCATATGATGTACCTAAAAAGTTCTAGAACATTCGAGACATTTCCAGAAATTTCCCGAACCTTCTAGAACTTTCCATACTTTTCCATAGTACACCAAATGATATTTCTAGAACATTCTACAATGTTCTACCGTTAGCAATATTTTCGAGAATATTCTGTAGGCACCTACTTAACATCCATAGTTCGGGAACTTTCCATTACTATTATAAACACGTAGGCTTCCTAGATTAATACCGAAATCTCCTCCATACATGGAATTACATAGAAATAATGTTCTCGTATGAGACCGTAATAAGTACTTATGTAAGATGATGGATAATCTATAACTATAGCCTATCTCTAAGTACCTAGACTTAACCTACAGAAGGCGAGCTGTTCGTAACAAATATATTAGTAGAAAAGTTAATGTACATAAATAATAATAAATATGTCAGACATTCACACCAATCATCCAGTCCCAAACTAGGCAGAGCCTGTGGTATGGTTACTAGATAACGGATAGACATACTTAAATAAATATATAAACATCCAAGACTTGGGTACAAACATTTATATTCATCATACGAACATTTGCCCCTAGCGGGATTCGAACCCGCAATCTCCGGCGTGGCAGTCCGAGAGCTACCCGTTCCGCCACGGAGGTCGTCTGTTCGTCGAATAAATTTTAATTATACCAACTTTGATAAGAGATTCATTAAATAAATGCAATACCAAAACAAAATCATAAAATTTTGGCAATATAATGAAATAATCAACATTATATCGAATTTTAATATAATAGTAATGGAGAATTTTCATTAAATCTTAAGTATACTACTATTGTTGCTAAGCCGAACTGAAGATCAGGTTTGAGCGAGAGCTACTACAGTAAGAGCTGCTACTAGCTGTTGCCCGCGACTTCGTCCGCGTGGACTGCTTAACATCACTAATTATTATGTATTTCCCGTAGTAATGGGATGTTTTTTCGGGATAAAAACTATCCTATGTCCAATTCCAGGACCTAACCTATATGTGTGCCAAGTTTCATCCCGATCCGCCCAGTGGTTGAAGCGTGATTGAGTAACAAACATCCAAACATCCAAATATCCTAACTTTCGCATTTATAATATTAGTAGGATGTGAATTTTACGACGATGTTATCGAATCAAAAAAAAATTTTTTTTGCCTATTAATTTGTTAAGTTTTTATATCGCCTTTGCCATGATGTTTAAAGACAAAAGTCTGTTATTGGTGCGTCCTGCATCTCATGAGCTATAGTGCCCATTAACTACCAGAGGAAATCTTAAATATGACGGACAGAAAGTTTAAGATTCACATTAAAAAACAACTTTGTAAGAAAGCCTATTATAAAATAAACGATTATTTGAATGACAAAGATGCCTGGTACTAATGTTAATTCAGCTTCGCAAAATCTTTATTAATTGTATGCAAACTTGATTTTTAAAAGATGTGTTGCGTGAAGTTTGTTGCGCCGTTTCTTATTCACAGCGCTAACACCCAGGAAGCGGTAGTCGATAAAAAAATGACGTGTATAAATGTACCAAGTGTACTCATATGCAATAAATGATTTTGACTTTGACTTTGACTTTGACTATCAAGTGGCCGCCACGATCTGTAAAAATATATTGTAACGTCAACTTTATAATTAAATTGGTTTGTGTATAAAAGACAGGATTTTGTGAAAATTTCCACGAGTGGAGCAAAGTTTGCAAGATGAGGCTCCTCTTCGCCATTTTGGTTTTAACTATAGCCTTTGAATGCGGTTTCGGCTACGATTTGGGTACGATTTTTTCACAAATTCTTTGTTCATC
This sequence comes from Esperia sulphurella, assembly GCA_947086405.1. Classification (NCBI taxonomy): domain Eukaryota; kingdom Metazoa; phylum Arthropoda; class Insecta; order Lepidoptera; family Oecophoridae; genus Esperia; species Esperia sulphurella. Next base: position 1,891,681 of record OX352278.1, on the reverse strand, counting down.
TGCCATTATTGAAACTCAGTAATTGTTATTCTCTTCACTGCTGAGCTCTTCCAAAACTGAACCCAAACCTTCATCATTTTCCTTTGGACGGTAGCATGTTGGAGCCCGCCTAGCTCTTAGCCCGATTGTTTTAACTTTTTGACTGTTGCAGAACCCTCTCTGTCGTGGCCAAGTGAATACCACTTCAATGGCGAGACAATAGATCTTTCCACAGGAGTGGATAAGACTTTCGAAATATGGTATGAGTATTAATATTTTATAATTGGCTTTGTTGCTTGGTAATCGCCATTGCGGGTCGTCCTACAGCGAACAGACAATTTTGTACATTATTTGTGGTACGTCGTACCGCAATGTGGTACCATCGTAGAAATCCTATCAAGATAGAAAGGTGAAGCAGGCGCTACACGCGTGCCAACGATTTGCAATATATTGCAGAAACTATCAAACGCTTACTTGTTTCGTACTGAGGCAAGGTCGGGTAAACAAAAATCTGCAAAAGTGCACTATTGCCCGATTTCTAATTGCATAACTGTGTCTCCTCACTAGAAACGTGACCGCGAGGCATAAATAGTGCGCTGGAGGGGCGCGCTGTGACCGAAAATCGGCACGCGCGAGACTGAAGTAAACAAGTGGCTATAACCGCTCTATCTTGATAGGATTTCTTTGGGTACCACGATTAGTTAGGGACGTCATTGTCCACCTCATCAGAGCCCCGCATGACTCTAAAGTCCAAACTATATTTTTAACAACGATCTCTATGTACTACTAGATGGAGCGTTCCAAACAATCGCTCTGTTCCACGCAAGTAGCCACAACTCTTTCACATTCACTTTGAAACTTGTGCAGTTACTACACAGAACATTTAATTATTTACTAAATATTGACATTATTTAACCGTAGCGTCAATATTTAGTAACAATTAAATGTTCTGCATAGTAACTGCACAAGTTTCATTGTGAATGTGAAAGAGTTGTGGCTACTTGCGTGGAACAGAGCGATTGTTTGGAACGCTAAATCTAGTAGTACACAGAGATCGTTGATTTTTAACAGGTACAGTGACAAACACAACCGTTCTCGCATAGACCTATACGGCGGGATCATCAAGAAGTATAAATATGCTCAACTTAAGCACGAGTTTGCGAAAACTTACAGCGTATGTATATCTCTCTGTTATTTATTTTCAAACTTATTGCAGTTTTGTTACGTTACGACACCATATTTATCCACTAAACCGCTTATAAAAGATTCCAGTTGATCCACAGCTACCGTTATTGACGCGGATCCTTCGATAGCTCAGTTCCCTAGTGAATATTATAAAGAATACAATTTACAATAAATCTAAATATGAATGCAAACGCTCTGTTACACGCTGGCTTTTACAACTAAACTATGACGACACTGAAAACTTACTTTCTGTGATTTCCTAACTGCTGCACAACTAAGGTAAGAATATAATTTTCCATCAATTGGAATAACATTTAACAGGTAGATCTTTGTTGTCACACGCACATGCATACATACCCCCCCCCCCCCCCCCCCCCCGCCCCACACACACATCCATACACGCTCACTTTCATACTCACACACGCTCAAACAGAACTTTACAATATATGTTTTGTTGATATTTTGATAACAGGCACTTGCCTAGTTCAGACACCAGTCTCTCACAAGGCAAATGCTGTCCATTGATCTATTGTTAAGTCTAGCATAATGATTACTATTGTATGTATTTACCTTGTGAGAAGAAATAAAATAAATTATTATTATTATTATAATAAATAACAACTTCACCAAAACACTATATATAGAAATCACCAGGATATATAGGACAGGAAGGACTTACCAGATTCACTGCAACTCCTCGCTCCAACGTTCGTAAAATCGGTGCGCGGTCGCGACGCGGATTAAAAAAGCAGTGCGAGGTCCAGCGATGATGCGCAAGTGTCGAACAGGCTCAGGGAGCGGGGGTGATAGTTTTTACTATACCCTCGCGAAGACGAAAATACTCGCGTCTTTACAAACAGCTGAGCAAATTGGTAAAAGTAAAGGTACTGTTAGGAAAACAGCTGTTAGTAGATGCGATTTCAATATAGCGCATTTTGGCGCGTGCAAGCTGTCCTGGGGACAGTGGCGGATTCACACGTTTTCCGTCAGTAGGCTATTATTGCCGCCGCCGATCTCTACAATTCGATACCCTAGTACACAATCATATTAATTAAAAAAAATATATGTCAAGTTACTTACAACTCTATGATTTGTCCACTACCGTCTTAATTACACCACCTTTTTCCCGTAATTAGTATGATTGTGAACTAGGGGATCGATGTTTCGTTTGTGAATAATTGTAAATGTATTAAACGTAATAAAATTTATATACAAAAAATGTTGCAATTTTTTTTTTCTTTGCAATATACCTTGACCAATATTTATAAATGAAATATTTGTGGAATAGCGTAAGGAACTTCGTTCCTACCGGGTGTCCCATGACACCACACGACTTGTTTTAATTTCTGTAAAACATAAAAAAATTTGGCCCCAAACTTGCCGCCCGTAAAAGCTGCCGCCCTAAAGAAAAAAGAAAGAAAGAAAAACATTTATTCACTACCACAATTGGCACACACAAAGAAAAAACCAACAAAGCAAGAAAAAGGAAAAAGAGTAAAATAAAAATTATAGGAACTAGAGAAAACAATTTAAAATTTTGACTCCAGCCCTAGACTCCAGCCTACTCAGCTTTCTGGTAAATCCACCATTGCCTGAGGAACTACTTCGTCCCTGGCCTCTGAAGTGGCGGTCTTTTGTGCCTAACCACCAACGGTGCCCCAAAACGATTTATTTGCTCTCTCATTGTAGAATCAATTTAGTCAAATATAACCCTGGCACAGGCCTTGGTCTTTTGGGGTTTCTACGGCAACACCAAGTTAATATATTGCAAGCGCTTACTTCCATAACTGCTTTGATTTTGCTGGGGGATTATATTGTAATCAAATAATAATCTAATAAATAAAATCGTAAACTTAGCGTGTCTGTACATTGAAGATATTTACAAAAAAATATATGTATTTGGGTGTCTAAGAATAAGCAACAGAACACATTTCGATTTTTCAAATTTTGGTCTGTTTGTCTGTGAGTTTGTGCACGCATCACTTAAGAACTACTGAACGGATTTTGATGTACTTTTCACAGAAACATGAGGCTTAATCTAACTTAACATTTGGTCTTTATTTCATCGCAATCGGTTTACTCAATCAAAAGTTATGGACATTTTTAGTTTTCAAATACATTAGTAGGTAAGGTAGGTAGGTACTACCTATGCAATATATTGCACATAATAGTGTTTCCGTACTATTCAGATTGCGATGAGTTTGGACTAGATTTGGAGCTGCGAGTGGAAATGAGAGTGGGAGTTAGAGTGGGCGTGGGAAAAGGGGAGTGGGAGCGGGAGCGGGATTGAGAGTCTGAGTGGAAGTGGGATAGGGAGTGAAATTGGGAATGGGAGCAGTACCTGTAGTCCACGCGAGCGGAGCTAGTGTATAATATAAATAAATACAAATTTGGTGGACTTCTCATACGCCTTAGAATTTCTTTCTTAGCTAGACTGAAATAAGTAGCTGATGACGGATGGATAAAGTCGCTTCATAAGGGTTCAATTTTTAACATTTTTAAACTGTTTCATATTTGACCTGAACCGCCGACTTTGCAGTTCCATCCTGAAACCACAGAAGACGAGGTGCCAGTCACCAAGTGCGAGGAGATACGTGACTATTGGGGCGAGTCGGACAGTCTGCTGCCCGCTCTTGAGGAGTTCAAGTATCAAGGTAGGACGGTTCATCATCATTAGCCGAAATACGTCCACTGCTGAACATAAGCCTCCCCATTAGAATGACACTTTTGATGGTATTATACTCGTACTTATTTATCTATATGTAAGTTTAATTAAAATTAGGATTTTTAAAATATAAATTAGATAATCAAAGAAATATACTGTAATTTAAAAATATAATTAAAAACCACTAATATTATAAATGCGATAGTTTGGATGTTTGTTACTCAATCACGCTTCAACCACTGGACGGATCGTGATGAAACTTGGCACACATATAGGTCAGAAAGAAAGAAAAGAAAGAAAGAAAAACATTTATTTACTACCATAATTGGCACACACAAAGAAAAAATCCAACAAACCTAGGTCCTGGACATAGGAAAGTTTTTATCCAGAAAAAACATCCCATTCCTATGGGAAATATTTAAGAAGTTAAGTTGTCAACGCGGACGAAGTCGCGGGCAACAGTTACTAAATAAATAAATGTGAGATTTTTCAATAAAATTACTTGCACAATAAATAAATATACACACATACAATAATAAAGTAACTTGTATTAGTAATTTTATCCAAAAGATGAGCCGCGGTTGTACTAATTCCTCATCATCATCATCATCAGGTTATTTTTGTCTCCACTGCAGGAGCACTACCCTCTCTCATCTGCCGGAGACAGACGGAGGATTTGGCCTACACTCCTCGCGCTGGCCCGGGTTGGGGAGGCCTGATTGATGTTTTATAATGTATTCCCTTAGTCGCCTTGTACGACATCCACGGGAAGAGTTGGAGTGGTCCTATTCTACTCTACCGGATCCCACACGGCAGTAATTCCTACACGGTACTAATTCCTATATTTCATTCCAGATTAATAGTCCTATGAAAACAAACGCATTTGCGTCTCGAAAACAAAATACACAATAGATGGTGTTCCTAAGTGGACCGCAAAGTTTACTTGGTAATACAAACCTATTTTTGCTGCTGGTGACCCTTTCATGTATATGTTACCGAGACGTAAATAGCGTTGGTTTTCATAGGACTATTAATCTGGAATGAAATATACATATAGTTAAATCCTACTTCAAAATGGTATCAACTGTGTAAATGTTAAATTGATTATAGAATACTTTAGTATTTGTAAATAAAGAGTTTCATCATAAAGTTCCTAACATTATCATCAGCCTATATATGTCCACTGCTGAACATAAGCTCCAATATAATGCCACTTCTGGTGAGCATTGAATTCCATTGGGGGATTTGCCATAATCACCACGCTTGGCAGACGGATGTCATCATCACCAGATCGCAGTAATGATCTTACTTAATATACATATACGACACCCACGGGAAGATGGTCCTATTCTAAGCCGGAAACCACACGATCCTATATAAAAATGTTACTGTTATAAAATTGTATATGCTAAGCTTCCAGAAGCTGTATGCATTATGCAGTTGTCAATGTTTATATTATTTTTGTAGGTTACTCAAATTACTTGAGTTTACCTTTTAAAAATCATTTGGGATCTTTCGACCCAAGGAAGGCCTTTGTCCAGCAGTGGATAACAGGCATACTATACAACGCCAATGTATAAGTGTTTAGCGAGCACCAAACGACACCGCGTTTTATAATACTACTAGCGCCATCTAGCGATATTATATTCTAACTAACCTTTTTTCAGTTTAGAATTTCAGCATGCGTAATTTCAAGAAGGATATATTATAAAATCTACGTTTGTTGTCTCAGCTGTTAAGGTTATGCGTAGATTGTAGATTGATAGATGTGGGATGCGAGAACGGAGTATTAGAAAGCACTTGGCGCAGTACAATTTAAATATCATATGTAACTTTTTCATTCCCATCTATATTTCATTCTAGATGAATAGTCATAAAAAAAACAAACGCATTTGCGTATTGAAAACAAAATAAATAATAGAAAGTGAGTGGGATGTTTCCTAAGTGAACCGCAAAGTTTACATGGTAATACAAACTTATTTTTGCTGCTGGTGACCCTTTTATATACATGTTACCGATCCGCAAATAGCGTTGGTTTTCGTATGACTTTTGGTTCGGAATGAAATATAGATATGTAATTTTGTAGGTACACACCCGCTCTTGTCTTTACCTCCCCCCTGAGAGAACTTACTGACATAGCACGGTGCGCCTGGAGTCGCAGAGTACTATCCCATCCATGACGCTAGCGCTACTAAATAGCGTCAATATTTAGTAAATAATTAAACGTTCTGCGTAGTAACTGCACAAGTGTAAAAGCGAATGTAAACGAGTTGTGGCTACTTGCGTGGAAGCCGCAGCCGCAGTTGCGTGGAACAAAGCGATTGTTTAGTTCGCTCCATCTAGTAAGTACATAGAGATCGTTGTTTACGCCAATTAAATTTCCGTTGTCAATATGTATGTTTATTTTTTTGCCGTGTGGTTTCCGGTAGAGTAGAATAGGACCACTCCAACTCTTCCCGTGGATGTCGTACAAGGCGACTAAGGGAATACATTATAAAACATCAATCAGGCCTCCCCAACCCGTCTGGCCAGCGCGGGGAGTGTAGGCCAAATCCTCCGTCTGTCTCCGGCAGATGAGAGAGGGTTGTGCGCCTGCAGTGGAGACAAAAATAACCTGATAATGATGATGATATATTTTTTTATCAGGTAAAGAGCAGCATCTCGGCCAAGAAGTAACTGTATGGGTGAAAGAAATAGATCACGGGAATATTATTAAAGTCCAGGATACATTGTATGTGTTCGAGAAGGAAGATGGAATCGGCATCCCAGTCCAGTAAGTGTTTTAACCCGCGTCTCGTGCGCTTGGTTTTTTTTCTTCCAAACATTGAACAGAAACATTTAAACAAATTGCCGTGGGTGTGGCCGTATTCTTGGCCCATGTTTTCAAGACTGACCTCGTCACATTTTTTATTTTCCGTGGCCGATGGAAAATTTTCCCCGCACAGGTGAACTATATTCATTTTACAAAAAAGAGTAATAAGATCTATTTATGGACTTCGTAGTCGTGATTCTCTAAGAGAATTATTTAAGGAAACCTTTCTTTACTCAACTTAAATAATGAGAGGCATAATTTAAATCTTAGAAATAATAATAAAATTCAAATACATCATACTAGATTGTCTAAGATCAATAATTCTTTTGTGGGGCTGTGCGTGCGTTACTACAATAAGGTTCCGAATGAAATTATTAACTTGTCTGAACAAAAATTTAAATCTTCTATAAAAGTTAATCTGTGCAAAAAAGCCTACTATAAGTTAGATGACTACTTAAATGATAAAATTCCATGGAGTGCTTGATGGCTCAGCATAGGTAGACTTAATGATTGTAATGAATAAGATAAATCAAAGGTAGGGCCCTGTGCCGTTGGGTTTGTTGCCACTTCTTCCCCTCGGTTATACAGGTGGAAGTGGAGTAGTTTTTAGGCAGAATTTGACGTCAAAAAGAGAATAATGTATTCCAATTTTGAAAATAAGTATTTTGATTTTGATTTTTTATTTTTGAACATGCGAGGATTTTTTTTTGCCAACCACCGTCTTTGCTCTGACGTGTTCCGAGGTTCCGAAACGCGCTGAAAACTATTTAAGCTAGTTCTAGATCGGTTTCGGAGACACGGAAAAAATAGTGTATGTCCTACTATGTCCAGCAGTGGACGTCTAGAGGCTGACATGCTGATGATGATGTTTTATTCAATCCCAAATCAAATGATGATTCTATGTTATCAACCTACGTAACATAAAAACTTTAATTTTAAATTTTTTTATTTTATTATTTTCAGGCACATTTCACAAGCGTTTAATTTGGTAAACGGTGGACTCAGATCGCATTCGATAACCAACTACTACAACTACGAAGAACATATAAAATTGGAAACTCTTGACGTAGATAGTAAGTTATATATCACTTTGAAGTTTCTCGCCGACCCGGGCTTTAAACGTATTAGCGATCAAAATGCCCGAACTACTCCGAACTGATGAAACAAAATGGCCTTCTCATTGCTATGATGACTGTCTCATACATTTGTTTTACCAGGGTTAAGACTAAGTAAGGTCAGCAAATGCAATGCACGGGGCAATGTATACGCTTCTACAACAAACTACCAGAGGAAATCTTAAATATGACGGACAGAAAGTTTAAGATTCACATTAAAAACAACTTTGTAAGAAAGCCTATTATAAAATAAACGATTATTTGAATGACAAAGATGCCTGGTAATGTTAATTCAGCTTCGCAAAATCTTTATTAATTGTATGCAAACTAGATTTTTAAAAGATGTGTTGCGTGAAGTTTGTTGCGCCGTTTCTTCTTCACAGCGCTAACATCTATAAAGCGGTAGTCGATAAAAAAATGACGTGTATAAATGTACCAAGTGTACTCATATGCAATAAATGATTTTGAATTTGACTTTGATTTCTTTAACAGAAAAGAAATGCAAGCCATGGAATCCATATTCATCAGATTTGGAGACTGCTTTAAAAAAATTGCATCCTGGTATTCCAGGAGACGTCAGACCGGCTTTCCACAGGTATTTTTTTTACAAACCTATCAAATGCATACAACTACTAAACTCATTTGTAATAAACAAATGAGTTTAGTAGTTAGTTATGCATTCGCAACCCACACGTACCATACAAGTTAGAGCCTAAGAAGTGCAATCCAGCACATTCCAGGGCTCTTATCCAGAAAGACTCAGCAGAGTCCGGGTGGTCGAAGGCATGACGCCTCACCAACTTACTTTAGGTTTTGCATTAGAAATATACGAGCATCGAATCTGTTCGGACGTCTCTCATTTATTTTAATTAATATTAAATACTTTTAATTAGCTTTTTAAAAAGCTTTCCAAGCTCCCCCAAAACCTGACTGGCGCAGCCGGTAGTATTTCTGCAAACTGTGCCGTCTCTCGCGTGTTCCGGAAGTGTCAAAATTCACCCCAAAACGCGTGTGACTGGTAACAGTGGAGGAGATACTCGAACCGAACAAATAAATTTGTCAGTGTCCTTGTGGCATACGGAAGCGGATATGAGAGCGGCCGACGGCTGGTGAGTAGAACTTTTCACCTTCCTTCCCCCGACCTCAGTCCTGTTATCTTGGGATCGAACTTCTCCTATTATAACGATTATCTGGTTTATGTGATTTATTTTAAAGTAATTTAGTTATAGTGATTTTGTGTAAGTTAGAACTCTATTTTGCATTTTTGTGTACTTATAACAATTTGTAAAAATGGAAGAAATTAGATTAATACCTAATGAGATGAGAAAACTCATCCCTCTTTACAACGGCGATAAACGCCAATTAAATTTGTTCATCCATAAATGTGAATATATTATTGATAAGTTTAGAGGTAGTGATAGTCAAAACCAATATATAATGCATACGATAACGAGCCGGCTATCCGGTGACGCCGCCGCTCTTATCAGCGAGCGCGAGGACGTCCAGACGTGGGATGATTTCAAAGAATTGTTCGTTCAGCATTTCGGAGATCCACGTAGCGAGGAATGCATTGGCATAGAGCTAGAAACATTAAAGATACGACAGGGTGAAAGTTTTTTAGATTTTTGTACCCGTGTACAAACTGTTCGTTCAATTTTGATGTCAAAGGTCAACCTGTTAGGTAATCCTATGAGGGATAGTAAGATTGCCATTTATAACAACACATCTTTAAACGTGTTCTTATATAATTTGCCAGAGAATATGGTCCGTATAGTGAGGCTCAAGCAGCCTGCAAATTTGGAAGAGGCACTCAGTATCGTGTTGGAGGAAACTAATTTCCATAACCAGTACGAGATGCGAAATAAGATGACTTTATCTAAACCACCAGTTAGTGCACCGAATCAATTTCGATTTGGCGTCCCTACACAGTCTACAGGCTTCCGGCCCATGGTACCACCAAACCAACCACCAAAATTTAACTTTGGTATCCCACACAATAGGGAAATTAAAGTAACACCCCATAGCTATCCCCAACCCTATGTATACCGACAGCAATTTTGTTATAGACCAGATGGCCTTCAGCAACAGCCGTCAATGCGTCCACAGCAATTTGGAACGCAACCCCGTTTTAATCACCCCCAAGCGCAGCGCTCGACTGACGTGTCTATGCGTACTGCACCCCCGTTAAGACCTCAACAAGGATTTGAATTAAATGAACTGGAACTGACGGACAATGACTCATATCCCGACTATGAATACGAATCTAACTTGTATAACTATTACCAAGGCGATGATAAAGTGGGTTATCAATACTCACCAGAGGCTTCCATGCCTGAAATCGAACCCACCAGACCAGACACAGACGGAACAGACTCGACTGAACACATCAGAAATTATCTCATACGAGCCTCAGACGACGAGTCGTACGAGTCAATAAAATTAAATTGTGACTCCAAACTTAAACTACCTTATATTTATATACCGGAAATAGATGCCAAATTTATTATTGATACTGGCAGTACAAGGTCATTTATAGGACCCAAAAAGGCACATGAAATTTATTCACCTTTTATTTACTACGAACCCTTTGAAGTAGTGAGCACACACGCTTCTAGTAAACATAATCAAGTTATCAAAATTCCCTTACCACCGACCTTCAAAAACACTGAATATCATAAGTTTTATGTATTCAATGTCGACTCGCGCTACGACGGACTTATAGGCAATGACCTTCTCCATCAGATAAAAGCTATAATTGACTTAAAGCATCACGTGCTTAGAACAAACACAACTACAATACCAATAGTATATAAACAACCTGACAAACCGCGTCTTATACGCAACCAACAATTAGACTTTGAAATCATTGACAAGAACGGGAAACAGAATACGAATGCAGATGCGTTACCTGATATTAAACTTAACGCGCTCGCATCAGACGATGAGTCCATGAAAATGAATGTAGGTGACAAAGATAAAGAGCTATGTAGGTACGTAGATAGCTTGACAGAAAATATTACAAAACTGACAAGACCAAAAGACCCAAAATACAATTCCGATACCATAACTATATCCGACACTTCAGCTACTCTTAGCATATCAGATCCATTAGAATTTGATTCAGTTTACCCAATCCCTTCAGTCCAAAGTGAGTTAAAAACAGCCCATTCTGCTCAAGAACTCGAGTCAACTGGAATTCCCATTGTTCGTGAAGCCATAGCTAGAAAACCCAATCAAATATTAGTTTTTCTATGGTATAGAAACAAATTACAAGTCAAAAACCTTTCCCGAGATAAACAGAAAGTCTTAGAAGTTTTCATGCCTGAAGGTAATGCAGATATAATAAAACAATTCCTTAAAGAGTACATAAAGAATAAAATAAAATATTTTATGTACTTTAAAACCATGACTAAGGTCCCAATTAACGATATAAATCGTAATCCGCAGGTGGTGTCTGGTCACATTGATCTTCACCATGACCCTGGTCCTGACACAGGGGACCCGTGCCCTTCAACTTCAAAAGGTTGAAAGAAACCCTGGGATACTTCCCGTTAAGGAAGGCCAGGCATTCAAGCAGGAAGATAGATGGCTTATAGTTAAGGTATTAGACTTAAGTAGTATATGGGAAGAATTATCTCTTAACATTAGAAAGTATAAGGAATTCGATAAGATAGTAGATATTAATAAACCATATGTTCACGAGTTTCAGGGTATTAAAACACAGGTAGAGTTCATATGTGAAATGACAGTTGAAAAATTTAGGCAGCTTGTACCTTCCGGAAGATTTAAAAGAGGCCTTATTAATCCTCTAGGATCACTGATAAAGGTCATAACGGGCAACTTAGATCATGATGACGCAATAAAATATGATAGCATTATTTCACAGTTAAACGGTAAACAGATGCACACCGATAAAAAGGTAACTATGATTTCCGAAATGCTGAATAACTTTATTAACAGCACCGAAACCTTACATGAAAATAGTCTCATTTTGGACGAGAGGCTAAAAAGAATTGAAAGGATAGTTACTCACATAGCAACGAAAGAAAATAACTCTATATACTCTACATACATATTAAGTATGTTCAACATGTTTTTAAGCAATTTTCGTACTATTTATATAGAAATAAGCGAAATTGAAACAGCCCTAGCGTTCAGTAAGGTATCGGTACTACACCAATCCATTGTTAACTCTACCGAATTACTGTTAATCTTAAAATCGATTGCTGTAATTGATAATCTAATGTACCCTGTTAGCGATAGTAATTTAGTTAAGTTAGAAAGGACTATTGTAGTTAAGGCATATGTAAAAGGAAACCAGATAGTATTTATAATGGAAGTCCCTCTGACTGATGGTAATACTTACAATTATTTCAAAATTTACCCTTTGCCAATTTTCAATATCCCAAATAACAGAACGTCTGTGATTATTCCCTGCTATCCTTATCTCCTGGTGAAAAGTTCAAAATACCTGCCCGTCGCGAGCCCATGCGATGAGATAGCTGCTAACCAGTACTTATGTAGCGACACCAACATGGTGCCTTACCCCGAAAGCACATGCGTTGAACAACTCATGAGGTTTGAGACGAATCTTACCCTCTGCACACCCTCCACGGTTGACCTCGAGAATACCAAAGTTCAAAGGATTGGAGCCGCTAGCTGGATACTTTATCTTAAAGACAATGTAGTGCTGACCAAAAAATGTGACAGTGACGTCACCAAGGAATCCCTTCAAGGCACTTACATCTTGGCAATAGAAGAAAACTGCGAAGTTTATCTAGGAGACATTAAACTTCATAGCCGCCGACACTATGCTGAAAATCTGCTCTACAAAGTAACCCCAATTATAACTCTACCAGTATTGGCGTATCATAACTCAAGCAGCGTTAAAACAGTCCAGATGAAAGGCGTTAACTTGGATGACTTGAAACACATGTCCTTCAGCTTGAAGAAAGAATTAGACTTTAGTGAAAATGTGGAAAATTACAGTGCAGTGAGTGTCAAAAGTGTTAGCTTAGCCTCTATATTACTCTATGTTATTTTAGTCGTAAGTTGTATTAGCTATGTAACATGGAAATGTGGATGGTGGAAACGTAGATTGCGGAATCATCGGGCTTCCGATTCACCCGATAATTTCGCTCTTGACGAGGGAGGAGTTATGCATTCGCAACCCACACGTACCATACAAGTTAGAGCCTAAGAAGTGCAATCCAGCACATTCCAGGGCTCTTATCCAGAAAGACTCAGCAGAGTCCGGGTGGTCGAAGGCATGACGCCTCACCAACTTACTTTAGGTTTTGCATTAGAAATATACGAGCATCGAATCTGTTCGGACGTCTCTCATTTATTTTAATTAATATTAAATACTTTTAATTAGCTTTTTAAAAAGCTTTCCAAGCTCCCCCAAAACCTGACTAGTTGTTAACTTATTTATTTATTTTTTAGCATGTTTAAATGGAAAAAAATAACAACACAAAATAATACATATTAAGCCAATTACAAAAGTTCATTTTACATAAACAGTTTAACAAACAGGAAAGAAATATTAATACATACATACAAATATACATACATACATAAAATAAATAAATAAGTTAACAACTACTAAACTCATTTGTTTATTACAAATGAGTTTAGTAGTTGTTAACTTATTTATTTATTTTATAGCATGTTTAAATGGAAAAAAATAACAACACAAAATAATACATATTATTATATATTATTATTATAATAATACATATTATTATAATTTTTTACTAGCTGTTGCCCGCGACTTCGTCCGCGTGGACAACTTAACATCACAAATTATTATGTATTTCCCGTAGGAATGGGATGTTTTTTCGGGATAAAAACTATCCTATGTCCTATCCCAGGACCTAACCTATATGTGTATCAAGTTTCATCAAGATCCGTCCAATGATTGAAGAGTCATTGAGTAACAAACATTAAAATATCCTAATTTTTGCATTTATAATATTAGCAGGGTTTAATGATCACATGATTTCTAGAAATGAATAACATGATTTTATTTAATAACAGTTTTAAGAAACATCACGGTAAAACTTATACGGACGGAGAACACGATTTGAGGGAGATGATCTTTAACGATAATTGGAAGTAAGTATTACTAATTGTTAATTTTAATATTTTTATCAACTTAATTGAAAGCAAATTATGTCTAAATATAATTGATTTACGTGAAGCATATCATCAAATTTAAATATCTGAATAAAAAAGTACAGTATACAGGATTTTTAAATATACAACATTAAGAAATGACGCATTTAACTAAGCGGCATATAAAATAAAATTTAATGCAAACTAACATAAGACTGAAGAAAACCTTTCTCCAAAAACTCACATATCTAGATGACTTCATTATTGGTCAAGCATTGTATAAAATGGTTCCGTATAAAATAGGGGGTTTTACAGGCATAATTTGTGATATTTCAGATTAATTGAGGACCATAACAGGAAAAATTTAGGATATACGTTAGAAGTCAACAAATTCGCAGATCGCACCGAGCATGAGCTGAGATATTTGGCTGCTACCAAATATTCCGGACCAATAAGAGGGACAGATCCTTTCCCTTACAATGATAAAGAAGTTGAAGCTATTGCTAGTGGGATACCAGAGGAATTCGATCTTAGAGCAAAAGGTTTTATTTCGCCGGTCAGAAGTAAGTCTTTACCCTATGTCAGTTCATTACTAGAGAAAGGTCTCTCTAAAGACGGGCCATTGAATTGTCTCCGGTTCTCCACCTTTCTTATCATTCCAGTCAGTCAGAGCTTAAGAATGAGGGAAATTATGAAGTGGCATAAAATCATGAGTGCTACTTTTAAAGCTATTTATAGAACAATAAAGTTAAACCATAACTTTGTTACTACTGATGAATACTTATCGGTAAAGTTTATATTGTGTATGAAAGTAAGAATGGAGATCAGATGCAATGATTAATCTGTATTGAGTGTTTTAATCTACATAAGTTTAGTTTAAGTTTGATGCTACTCTGATTCTCTTTGATGCACAAAAAAGATCATCAGTGTAACATAAATATATGTATATAAAATTTATTCTCATATATCAGCCTATCGAAGTACATTACTGGACTTAGGCCTTCCCCATTGAACGCCACCACACCCGGTCCTCAACCTTCTACATCCAGCTATCCACATTTCGACTACCTTATTCAAGTCATGCGGCGTCTAACGCTATGCGTGCCAGATTTCCACTTGAATTGAAACTAGGATTTTCTTCTGGTACAAAATAAACTGCTTTCGCATTTACAGATCAAGGGAACTGCGGATCCTGCTGGGCTTTTGCAGCAGCAGCTACGATGGAAGGAGTATTAGCCCGAGCAAACGGAGGAAAAGTTATGGATCTCAGCGAGCAATCTCTGGTGGATTGTGCTTGGCAGTACGTTATAATCATAGTTTCATCTAAAATTAAATTTTACAGATAATTATCACAGAGATCTTTAGCCTTCAAGTAACATGAATGGGAGTCGCCATACCCAGGCATTAACGGCTGCTGAAGTACAAGATAATGTTAGATAGGTTATGAATGCGTGGTTCGATTTGTTTCGTATGTTTTTCGTAGCAACAGATTGCTACAAGTGTGCAACGCCTAGATCCCCCCCACATTTTTTATCGTCGTTTATGAAATTCTTGCATCGGAAATCACTAAGGCGTCCGTACTCCGGGTCGAGTCACCGGCCCTGTGCTTTAAGTCTTAAGCTGATGAGTCCTTCTTTTTCAAGTTGTCTTTTTAGAGTGTATTTTACTTTTGAATTATAAAACAATTAAAAATACAGTAAATATAAGAAATATTTACAACAGATGTATGCCGACCAACACCTCGTAGTGAGGCGTAGACGCTGGCGCTATTACCTCGCTGAATGACCAAGCTCAAACGCTCCGGAGACGTGGACCAGCCTTGTCGACAGAGTCCTCACGAATGCCTTTGCATCGGCTGACCTCGGGCCCAGGGTATCTAAAGCGAGCGAATACTTCTTGATTGTCTGTTGTTTTTTGGGTTCTGTCAAAAGAAATAACTTGAAACTAGTGGATTGATTGATCTGAAATTTAAATGAAGGAAAAACCACGAAACATTCAGCATTCAGCAACCTACACGTTGTGCATGATGTACTATTTACTATTTAAAGTCAATATCTCTTTAAAACAGATACAGTAGCAACGGCTGCGAAGGCACCGAGGCCATTGATGCTGTCTTCGAGTATCTTAGCAAGAACGGTATTCCGACCGTCGCAGAATATGGACCATATTTGGAAGAAGTATTTAAACACTATTTAAATCTTTTATTAAACTTAACAGAGGAATTACATTGACAAGACAGTTATTTCTACCCTTGCAACGAGAAACTGATAGAAAATTGTATTTGCTGTAACTGGAAAACTTACGCTGCAAGGTGTCTTATGTGGACATTACGGAGTCGAGCCTTTCAATGAAACAACTCGACTTTTGTGAATTGTAGTATATTGTAAAAATCGTAACAGTAGTAGATAGAATGATTAGCCGGATGAATAGGAAGAAGGTATATATATATATCAAATGTCGTAGACAAATAGAAGTGTCACTCTCTGACGAGGACAATGGTCACGAGAGCCATACCGCTCATCTTGTGGTGATGTAGAATCGAAACACAAGGCAAAAATTCGAAATAAAAGTCATGGAAAGTTACTAACGAAAGTTAATTATTAATTATTGTTAGCAGTTCATCATTAGGAAGAGGCCTATTTAATGATGGAAACCGGATCGAAATCCGTTGAGAACTTTGTGAGATAAGCTCTAACATAAGATAATGTCCTGTATCGGGAAGCTAAAACATACTTTGTAAACTACTAACATTAGTGGGTAAGAAAATTGTTACTAACGCATACTTATGGACTATGTCTGAAAACAGTTATACTATTCTATAAAAAAAAACTGAAGTCGAAAGAGTTTTATCCTCATTATTTCGGTATTTTTGTGAATGCAATGTGTTTGCAGATAAAGAGGAAGACCTAGGAAGAGATGGATAAATGACATTAAAAAGAAACAGGAGTAATATGGATCAGGAAAACGGAAAATAGGAAATAATGGGCCTTTGCTCAAAGTGGGCTGCTGCAAAACACCTAAAAATAAATATAGAGTTTAATAACATTTCATTTAGAATGTACCAGATTAATAAAGGCTATTTTAATTTTAATCTATTAATGTGTTTGCAGGATGGCTTCTGTAAAATCAAGAACATGAGTCAGGTGTATAAGATCAGAGGATATGTCGCTGTTACCCCGAAGAGCGAAAACGCACTGAAGGCTGCCATCTTCAGACACGGTCCGGTGACTATTGGCGTGCAAGCGACGTTCTTTATGGTCTTTTATAAGGGTGGAATCTTTTATGACCCATTATGGTAAGTTGGTTTAAGAAATCTTAGGGTTACTTTTGGTAGCACACAAGATTTTGACCTTAGTCGTATCACTGAAAATGATTGATAAGGAAATTGACGTATGAAAGAAACTGACGAATGAACGAAATTGACGAACTAGCGAAAGTGACGAATAAGGAAAGTGTCAAATTAGCGAAATATTCTTTTCGACGTCAATGGATATGGGCGTAATGGAGGCCACCACATTCAGACATCCGCCCTCCGCATCCAGCCACTTGCTCTAGGTCGTCGCTCGATTTGGCGGTGACGATTCATCTGCCTGTACGCGGTCTCCGTTCCAGAACTTGTCTGCTCTAATACATTTATCTAAGTAATGCAAAAGTGTTTTTTTTATTGATTGATACTTAATATTGGCAAATTGTTAATGACAATCATTTTATATATTAAGTAGAACTGGACCGAGTGTGGTGGCGTTCATTGGGGAAGGCCTATATCCAGCAGTGGACTTCTAGGGGTTGACATGACGATGATGATGTAGAACTGTGTGTGATATGTAGTGTTTATTATGTAAATTGAATAAAGAAATCAAATCTAATTTAATGAAGCCATAACGGTGTGTATTTCAAATTTTAGATTAGGTACACAAACTTAGCCTCCAGGCCTTGTACCTGTGAATGTGACACAGATTCATCTAGTATAAGTATGTACTATGCACTTGTATCAAAATTGATTACAATAAAAATGAAATAAATATCACAGTTCCAAGTCGCTCAGCGAGCTATGGAGAGGGCTATGCTCTTATCTTATCTTCTCAGGGGGCCAGGAAGACCTGGCGACACTTCGACCCTTCAGGATCTTTTGTGCCAAACCCCTGACCACCAACGGTGTACCAAGTCGATTTGGTGGACTTCACATACGCCTCAGAATTTCTTCTTTAGCATATGCAGGTTTCCTTACTATGTTTTCCTTCACCGAAAAGCCTGTGGAAATAAACCGTACTTAAGTTTCGTAAAACTCATTGGTACGGGCGGGGTTTGAACCCACGACCTCTTGAACGTGAGGCGAGTGCACATCCAACCGGCTACCACGGCTCTATGGCTATGCTCTTGAAGGATATGATTCGAAATGAGGATATCCGACGAACAACGAAGGTCACCGACATAGTCGAAAGGCTTAGCAAGCTGAAGTGGCATTGGTCGGGCCACATATAACCGCAGAACCGAGGGTCGTTGAGGCAGAAGAGTGGAGAGGACCTGGAGAAGATGTCCGGAAGCGGATGGATGCGGAGGGCGGAGGAGCAGGTGTGGTGGCGCTCATGGGGAAGGCCTATGTCCAGCAATTGACGTCTAGGGGCCGACATGATGATGACGATGATAAAGTGTCACAGTTCTCTTATACATATACCTACCAAGTCATAAATTGTAAGGCAGAATATTTTTATATTTTTCGCAACTCAATGCAATCTATTTCATAATGTCTTCTTGAGAAAAGTGTATTTTTTTAATGCTAAGATTTTTATTGATACTATTGCTGAATTTCATTGGTTAAATTGAAATAATACTTTATTTTGTATATTAAATAATCACTTAGTAACTCCACAGTCGTACTGGAAGAATGAACCACGCTGTAGTCGTGGTCGGTTACGGAGTCCGCGACGGAGACTTTTACTGGATCGTGAAGAACTCCTGGGGCCAGGATTGGGGCGAAGACGGTTATATCCTCATGTCTGCCAAGGATGACAACTGCAATGTCATGAATGTGCCTGTTTATCCCCTTGTTAAATAATACAATATACGAATTCATTTATATTGTTTTTTTTCAAATCAATACATACAAAAACAAACTGTAACTGCATCTCGGGAACTCACTAGCTGCCAAAAAAGGTTTGTACTTGGACGAAAGCTAATTCGTCCAAGGGTTTGTATGACGTTGTAAACTTGCAGCCTGCTTCGGAACACCAACTATTATATTTTGTTTTCGTATGCCATTGATTTGGAACGTTACGTTCTATCATTTCCATCTTATCTTAATCCTATCACTCATCCTTATCAATAAACCCCTCTATATTGGGGAATGTGACTTGCAATAATTTCATCTTCCATTTTAGTTTATTCTGTTCTGATCAATCCATTGATCTCGTTCTTTCCATCTTCTGCCTAATCTCTCTCTGTGATCATCCTTCAAGTCCATAGGCTCTTATTCTTCGCCATCCTTACGTGTGAAGTCGTTGTCTCCTTGAGCTAGTCTATCCATCTCTGACCCTATTTACCTTCGACATTACCGCGTCTACGATCGAAATACAAGAGACAAGAGCTCTTTCAATGGATACATTCTTGTGTCTAGCAGTCCACGGAACTTGGTCTCCAGCACCATATTCGAATGCATTTATTCTCTTTCACTCTTGGGCCAGATTGATCCACGTTATTCATACATAAGTGTTTTCTAACACTACTACTCTAATGGTATCGCTTGTTTTATAATTTTTCGGGTCCAATAAATGTTCTCAAGTTGCAGATTATGGATGCAGTGCCGCATTAAAATATTATTTTCTATGACTATCGTTTTGTGTTTTACCCTAATCATCTTTCAGCTTCTTGTCACGTGCTTCTTCTTTCTTTTGTCAGTACGTTTCCAAGCATTGTAAAATATTCCTTTTGAATTAAAGAGGCTTTTCACGTTACTTACAAAATGTCTACACATGTTATAATTAGAGATTTTGACATTTTAAAAAGGAGATTTTGGAAGAATGGTATTTTGTGTATTTTACATGTAATACTTCTAATAGTGTAATTGCCTCATTGGCCTAGTTCTTTGGTCTTGGGTTCGATTCCCACTTACAGGTCCCAGTCTATATGTTATATAGTCTCTCGTATGACTGACTGTCGTAACTGTAATTTTTTGTCTAAATGAGTTACAAACTCTGACCTATTTAAATGTGTATGGTGATCAAACTCCGCTAACCGTCGTATCCGTATCAGTTGCTGTAATGGATTTATTGACAATGAACAAGTATCGTATCTTCCGAGACAATAGAATGTGAAGCGTAAAACCGAAAATGCCTTGCCCTGCAACATTTGCTTGAAGCTACTTACAACACTTAGTCATGCGAGGGACGATATTTGTGAATTGTTCTACCCTGCCCTAATTTGTGTCGCATAGGAGAAAATCCTACCTTAGGAATAGACAAGTGTATGTATGTACTACATATTAGTAATGCTTATTCAATTCTTTAATAAATTTCATGTACCACTGATAATTTTGTGTTTTTATTTAATCTTTTTCTTACATTGTTAATACCTAGCGTAACAGTTTTAGTAAACGTATTAGAATAATAACTCGGCTTTAGGGCCAAGTTATGATAAAAATTACTTTAGTAGTAAATATTTTTGTCGTGTGGTTTCGGTAGAGTAGAATAGGACCACTCCAACTCTTCCCGTGGATGTCGTACAAGGCGACTAAGGGAATACATTATAAAACATCAATCAGGCCTCCCCAACCCGTCTGGCCAGCGCTGGGAGTGTAGGCCAAATCCTCCGTCTGTCTCCGGCAGATCAGAGAGGGTTGTGCTCCTGCAGTAGAGACAAAAATAACCTGATGATGATGAAATATTATTGTGAAACATAGGTGACGTATTTAAAAAAAGCCAGGCCTGTGTCACACTTCTTTAGGTATAAAAATATATCTACGCTGCACGGCGCCGATTGCCGGGGCCAATCGCTCAGGGTCGCGAGAGCGATGTGACGCATTTTAGTGAAGTGCCGCGCCGCTCCACAATCCGAAAGCGTAGCTACTTGCTCTACGTTTATGAGAAATTGAACAAGCTTTCTAAGGGAGTGAGCCTTCTGTTCAGTAGAAGTACTATTACATATTCTGTGACCCGGTTAGTTTCTACATGCTAGCAATATGAATCATCATCAGGTTATTTCTGTCTCCACTGCAGGAGCACAACCCTCTCTCATTTGCCGGAGACAGACGGAGAATTTGGCCTACACTCCCCGCGCTGGCCAGACGGGTTGGGGAGGCCTGATTGATGTTTTATAATGTATTCCCTTAGTCGCCTTGTACGACATCCACAGGAAGAGTTGGAGTGGTCCTATTCTACTCTACCGGAAACCACACGGCATATATGAATAAATTTAAAGAAATACAATTTGTGAATAAATTACCATTTTGAATGCTTGAGTTTTTTTAATTTCATCATCAGCCTAAATACGTCCACTGCTGAACATAAGCCTCTCCAATAGAATGTTACCGTTGGTGGGCTGTCCACTGGGGGATTTGTCATGATCACCATGCTTGGTAGACGACCTGGTGATAGCAGTAATGATCTTAATATACACCGGGGGACGCTGCTGCCCGTCCCTTGTGCGATCCCTTAGTCGTCTTGACGATACCCAATGGGAAGATTGAGGATGAAACTTTTCTAAGCCGGGAACTACACTTCCGTTTAATGATTTGATCAAAAAGATTAATTTGATTAATTATGCATCATAAATACTTAGGTCATTATTTTAAAAAAAATAGGTATAATGACTATAATGAGGTATTTGATAATTAAAAAAAAAAAACTTCTTATTGGTGTTCATGAATTTACTCTACGTTAAAAAATATGTTTCCGTTGTAAAAGTTATAGGCTGGGTTGTAGATCGCACAGTTGACGATGGCACGCAAGATTCGATTAATTCTGGAGTAAAATTTAGTCTTTACTAGCATATGCCCGCGACTTCGTTCGCGTAGACTTCGATATTTTTACATCTTGAATTTCAAAATAGACATCATTTTCGTTATTGCTGTAGGAATGAGATGTTTTTTGGTGATAAAAACTATTCCAGGACCTAACCTATATGTGTGCCTAGTTTCATTCCAATCCGTCCAGTGGTTGAAGTGTGATTGAGTACAAACATGCACACTTTCGCATCTAATAAATAAAATCGTAAACTTCGCGTGTCTGTACATTGAAGATATTTGCAAAAAAAAAAATGGGGGGGTCTAAGGATAAGCAATAGAACACATCAAGTGGGAACAGGGGCGGATCCTGTAGTCCACGCGAGCGGAGCCGCGGGCACAGCTAGTTTATAATATTAGTGCGATAGGATTTCATTGCAATCGGCTAACTTAATTTAACATAAAAAGTTAAGCGAATTTGTCGTTTTCTAAAACTCACATACATTATGCTGAGTTAAGACTACATTTGTAGCAAGGGGTAAGAGGGAAAGAGCCGTGGGGGGCATAGAAGTATATTAGAAAGGGGGAGGCCACAAGGAAGGGAAACAATATTTCTGTATTCCACGCGAACAGAACCGCGGTCACAGCTAGTAATAAATAGAAAATCTTTTTAAAAATAAGACTTATTTTATTTGTTTTATTTAGTACATACCAAGTAAATACCAAGTTACACAGCCTTGAACATCGTCGCAGTGTGGTCTGTCTTTAGGTTTTCTACAGGTTACAGTATGGGGAATTGTGTCCAGCAACGGACGATTTAATTCCCTCACCCTCGTTCCATCACCGGATTACCAGGCGTGGGGATGGACTTCATCCTCATGTAGTAGACATACCATGCTCTCGCACGAAGCGTTTTGCTTCCTCTATCATAATGGGAACTGCTAAGGAATGGAACTCCCTGCCAGCTTCGGTATTTCCGGACAAGTACAACTTGAATCTTTTGCATAAGCGCGCTCCACCTTAGGCCTCATGGTTACTTACCATAAGGTGAGATTAAGGTCAAGCGTAAACCCATCAAATTGCGTTTAACATTTATTTGACCGCCTCATTATCCTTGTGGCTTAGTCAATGAACTTGAGCGCCAGGTTATTTTTGTCTCCACTGCACGAGCACAACCCTCTCTCATCTGCCGGAGACAGACGGAGGATTTGGCCTACACTCCCCGCGCTGGCCAGACGGGTTGGGGAGGCCTGATTGATGTTTTACAATGTATTCCCTTAGTCGCCTTTACGACATCCACGGGAAGAGCTGAAGTGGTCTTATTCTACTGTACCGAAAACCACACGGCGATCCCTTGACGTACTTGAATTGCGATAAATACATGTGGATAATAATGAGGAAATAACTATTAATATTATATAATAAGCTTGCGTTATCAAAGTTTTTTTTAAACAACAATAATCTAAATGTATTCAAGGACAAATTATTAATTTCATCGTAATCCTAATTATAAATCAAAATTTAAATTATTATAACTTTGGAGATATTAACCCATTTTTTATCAAATTAAAAAGTTAGGACATTTTTTTATCAAATTAAAATAATTTCATCGGAAGTCGATCACGGTATAAAGGAGCTTATACACTAATCCTCTTCCGGCAAAAGAATTTATTTTTTATTGTTGAAGGGTTTGCGCTTGACCTTAATCTCACATGATAGTAAGTGATAATGAGGCCTAAGATGGAGCGCGTTTACACACACACAGAGAGACACAGATGTCTATTCACTATTCCTTTAAAAAGATCCAAATTTTACTTGTCCAGAAATTCCCAAGCTGGCAGGTAGTTCCATTCCTTAGCAGTTCTCATTATGAACTAGGAAGCAAAACGCTTAGTACGACAGCTTGGTATGTCTACTACATAAGGATGAAGTCCCTCTCCACGCCTGATGGTATTCCGGTTAGTAGTTGTCATTTCGAGATTCAAATTATTCATTTGTAAATAACTAATCGTTTAGCCCATACGTGGGTATCCAAGTTTTTGGTGGGAGCTCTTATGCGATGGTAACTAGACACTGAAATAACTTATTAAAAAAAATTAGTTCAGTACAGAAATATTTCTCTATTTCTATTTATATTTCTCATAATATAGATCCTGGTTTCTAACTAAATTAACATTACATTAAGGATTGTTGAATTAAACAGTAAATTTTTATAATCGGGGGAATTTTTTTGGTCTCTATACATTGGCCAGGCTGCATCGTCAGCAATGGAGTGTAATTAAGTCAGTACGTTTTACCAGGCGTTATCGGCCTGTCTCGCCTCGTCAAACTTGGATAAGAAACTCAAAATAAACGGTTGAATATCAAGAGGCCAGCATTTATTTATACCGCCAACGAGCGATGCTATACTGGCCGATGCGACACCGACGCTGATTCGACACCCGATCAGACGCAGATCTGACACCGACCCGACACACCTAATTAACGATTAGCCTATAATAATTACACAGCAGAACAAAACTGGTAACAACATCGTATAACGGTTAAAAATATAACGGAAACGATAAAAAAAACGGTAAAAACTTGCCTACAATCCGGTTAATTTGCCGTCACCGACTCTGAAAACTACACGTGCTGTAAGTATGCAATGTCCTTTACGATTTAATTTTCCCGTATAAATGGTTGGAGTTGTTTGACATTTTCCACAAGTGTCACATCTAGTCACAGGGCCACGACATGGGGTCCCTAGCCGCCATTTTGATTCTGGCCGCTGTCATCGACCAAGGCTTCGGCTACGCATTAGGTAAGTTTTTTTTTAAATTTTTATTTATTGATCTAAACGATAGAGATACATCGTAAGTAATTGTATAAAAGTTTAAAAAAATATTGATTTTAGAACAACCACTCTGACGAGTGGTTTAAGAGGTTATTCTTTTCGTCACAACACTATTATTGTTTCGTCAAAACCTGGCAACACAGTAAACGTCATCTTGCTCCATTTAAAGAGATAAGTTAATAATAGTAGTAGACATACGTGTACACATAAACTACAATATCATCATCATCAGGTTATTTTTGTCTCCACTGCAGGAGCACAACCCTCATCTGCCGGAGACAGACGGAGAATTTGGCCTACACTCCCCGCGCTGGGTTGGTTGGGGAGGCCTGATTGATGTTTTATAATGTATTCCCTTAGTCGCCTTGTACGACATCCACGGGAAGGGTTGGAGTGGTCCTATTCTACTCTACCGGAAACCACACGGCAAACTACAATATATTGATGACAAACATTTAAATAGATATATATAAATCAAACACACATATATACATAATACATACATAAATAGGTACAGAATTTCACGTAGGTAAACATTGTCTGTCATCAGTAAACGGTAACTCTTCAACAGAAGCCTCCATATCATGGCCAGATGAATACCACTTCAACGCCGAAACCATCGACCTATTTAGCGGCATCGTCAAGAAATTCGAAATATGGTAAGGAACGCAAAATATCCCATGAAATGCAACGACAGATCGTCTGCGCAAGCAATAAGACCCATTAATTGTAACAACCATAACAGCAAAAAGAATCATTACTTGATTTATTAATTTTCACCTCTCCAGTTCTAAAAGAGCGCTTTGGGTGTGTAAAAACTCGCAGCAAAATCGCTTGCGAGCCGTGCGAGCGTGAGGAAAAGTGATTCGAATTTCGAACCTTTTGGCGTAATTCGAATCACCGTTGGCGATAAACTGGGCGATGGTTCGTTCACAAACTCATTTTGGCCTAGCGATTTAACACATAGGCAAAAAAAAATTATGTTATTTATTGAAATTTATTAAAGTTTATAAATAGTGCTATCGCCTTTATAAAGACGGAATATTTAAAATATTTATAAATTATCTAGTATTTACTAGTAAATATTAACATCGCTTACTTAAAAATATCATGTTTACTTGGTTTTATAAAAATGTCAAGCAGTGCAGTTTCAGAACGCAATACTTAAATAAAAAATAAACTTTTTCTTTTCTCGCTGGTAGAGGTGAAAAGTTGTATGTTTCACACGAGAGCACATTTTTTATGTCTCGTGCATTTAAATCACTCAGTGCTCAGTAGTCTATAGTGACTACTTCGCTAGTTCGTGATTAGTCAGCACTCGCAGAAGAAATAACTTTGCTCACTTGTTGGAGAAATAACTATTTATTTAGTTCTTTAATTCAGATTTTGATCGATAGTGGGCATATATATTTTTTTATGAATTAAAAATCGAACTTCTTTCTGGATTGTTTTTAGAAATGGTAATGGTAATCGTAGAACAAATAGTATGAAAAATTTACAGTTTGGAAAAGTAGACCGGTGGGGAAAGTGGACCGATCGGGAATTAGACGAATGGGGAAAAACCAGTGGACAGATAAGGAAAGTTGACCATTTGGACAAGTAGACCGATGGGGAAAGTAGACCGATCGGGAATTAGACGAATGGGGAAAAACCAGTGGACAGATAAGGAAAGTTGACCATTTGGACAAGTAGACCGATAGGGAAAGTGGACCGATCGGGAACTAGACGAATGGGGGAAAAACCAGTGGACAGATAAGGAAAGTTGATCATTTGGACAAGTAGACCGATGGGGAAAGTAGACCGATCGGGAACTAGACGAATGGGGAAAAAACCAGTGGACTGATAAGGAAAGTTGACCGTTTGGACAAGTAGACCGATGGGGAAAGTAGACCAATAGGGAATTAGACGAATGGGGAAAAACCAGTGGACAGATAAGGAAAGTTGACCATTTGGACAAGTAGACCGATAGGGAAAGTGGACCGATCGGGAACTAGACGAATGGGGAAAAAACCAGTGGACTGATAAGGAAAGTTGACCGTTTGGACAAGTAGACCGATGGGGAAAGTAGACCAATAGGGAATTAGACGAATGGGGAAAAACCAGTGGACAGATAAGGAAAGTTGACCATTTGGACAAGTAGACCGATGGGGAAAGTAGACCGATCGCTCCTGAGGGGTTTTTATGATGTTATGTTAGTTTTAATCTCTATGTATGTAACTACAGCTTAATTACGAATAAGTATTTGAATTTCTGTGTGGAATTTCCCTATAAGAGCTTCCACCACCTAAAAAACTCGCTAGGGTCATCCCTAATCACGTGTCTACTATTTTAGGTACAGTGATACTTACAACCGCTCCCGCATAGACCTGTACGACGGTAGCATCAAACGATACTACTACGGGTCTACTTACAAACGAGGCCACTATCGCCCGGGGCAAGTATACATGGTAAGTAAAATGATATCGCCATCATAGCAGAATCGCTGCAGGACCTCCAGGAAATGCTGGACAGCCTCGACGTTCTGGTCTCGGAAAGAACTTGGAAAATACTAAGGTCATGTTCAATGATCACGTTGCTCCGGGACCGACCATAGTCGATGGTAAGGCACTCGAAGTTGTTCACGAGTATGTCTACCTCGGGCAAATTCTGCAACAAGGCAAAAACAACTTCGAGAAGGAAGCCGATAGGAGGATTAGGCTAGGCTGGGCAGCATTTGGAAAGTTACGTCATATATACTCGTCGCGTATACCATAGTGCCTGAAGACAAAAGTCTTCAACCAGTGCGTCCTACCCGTAATGATCTACGGCGCCGAAACGTGGACACTGACAGTGGGACTAGTCCGAAAATTCAAGGTAGTTCAGCGGGCTATGGAAAGAACTACGGAGTTTCTCTACGGGACAGGATCCAAAATAGGTGATCCGCCAGAGCACTAAAGTCTTTGACATAGCTCAAAAAGTTAGTACGCTAAAGTAGCAGTGGGCTGGTCACATCTGTCGGAGAACCGCTGGGGTAGACGAGTTCTCGAGTGGAGACTGCGACTAGGCAAGCATAGTGGGACGCCCTTTTGCTAGCAAAAGGGCGTCCCACTATGCTTGCCTAGTCGCAGTCGCAGTATCTAGATAGAGCGACGATCTGCGTAAGGCGGCTGGCAGTGACTGGATGAGAAGAATCGAGGATCGGGTTCAGTGGCGCGCCTTGAGAGAGGCCTATGTCCAGCAGTGAACTGTAGTGCTATTCTCAAACATACAAACTCACGTGCGAGTCTCACTCAAGTGACTTCACTCACTTTGAAACCTAATCCATTGATAATTCTGTAAACATTCCAGACGTCAATGAGTTACTTCACGTCGACAGTGCTCTAAAATGTTTACAGAATGCCAATGGATTGGGTTTCGTAGTGAGTTAAGTCACTTAAGTGAGACTCGCACGTGAGTATGTATTTTAGAGAATAGCATTACTGATAGAGAAGTGAGATGATATGTGTGTAAGATCGATTAATCAAATTCTGTTTACTTATTTATTCTAGTACCACCCAGAAACGGTGACGGGAGACGAGCCCAAAATAATATGTAACAAGATCTCTAGCTATAGCGATCAGGAAAACTTCTTGCCAGAGATGTATGGGTTTGAGTTCAAAGGTAAAAGAATTATAATAAAATTATTTATTGGCATCCTTATACATACATAAGTTTAAATCCCACTTATATTATAAATGCGATAGTTTGGACGTTTGGACGTTTGTTACTCAATCATGCTTCAACCACTCGACGGATCGGGATGAAACTTGGCACACATATAGATTAGGTCGTGGAATAGTACATGGGATAGTTTTTATCCCGAAAAATCATCTTATTTCTCCGGGAAATACATAATAATCTGTGATGTTAAGTTGTCCACGGTGACGAACTTAGGGGACTTGGAACCCATTTCATCCTACGTGTCCCCAGGAAGGGCAGCAGCAACGGGGTGGCCTCGTTGCTGCTGCAGGCACCGCGAGGGTGCGGGGGGAGGGACCAAGTCTCCCCCCGAGACGGGCCGCCGAGCGCGAGCGGAACGGAGGAGGGACGCCGGACGCATGCCCAGGGTGATGTCCCGGGTTCCCTCTTCATCTGTGCGTCTAAGACGGCCACCGCGGGGTTTTAGTCCGTGCGACCCCGACTTAACTTACTCGTCCCCCCGAGGCGAGTAGGTATGCATTAGGCATATCCCCCCGAGAAAAAACAAAGAAAAACCATTGTCTGCCCGGTGCGATCCAGACGAGTCACATCAACCTCTATAAAATCAAATTATTTCAGATTTTTCCCTGTGCAGACTTTGGAGGTAAAGGTAGGGGGGAGGGATTGTATTTTTCAGATATTTTTCGTTATAAATCTAAAACTGAGCGGCATAAAAGGAAACGAAAACCTATTTTAGAAGTAACAATGATGCCTGTGTACATACGATACCCCACTTGAACTTTCACTTTCCGCCCCTTTAAAAATAAAATACTTTTTCAATTCTATCATTCGGTATATTGCTGGGTGTGCAATGGATAATATTTAAAACTATTCTAAATCTGAAGTCAATAGCATTCGTAGTTCCTGACATAATCAGCTGTGACAGAGTCTCAGATTAAGGGTTCCGTTTTTACCATTTTGGTAGGGAATCTTAAAAATATATAAAAAAACTTTTTTTTTATTGTTGATGGGGTTGCGTTTGACCTCAATCTCACCTGATGGTAAGGGACGGTGGAGCGCGCTTACCCAGAAGATGCTCCATTCACTGTTCCTTTAAAAAGATCCAAATTGTACTGGTCCGGAAATACCCAAGTTGCCAAATATTATTTCTGTTATGTTATAGAACAATAAAACGCCGAGATACCATGTAGACTGAATGCTTTATTGCACGCGGCGCAGCAATTTCTAAGACTACCTGTTACTATCATTATTATTTACTAGCTGTGCCCGCGGCTCCGCTCGCGTGAACTACAGAAATCGCTCCCATTCCCACTCCCGCTCCTGCTCCTCTCCCGCTTCCGCTTCCCTCCCGCTCCCGCTTCCACTCCCGCTCCCGCTCCCACACCCACTCCCCTTTTCCTACGCCCACTCCCACTCCAATTCCAACTCGCTGCTCCAATTGTAATCCAAACTCATCGCAATCTGAATAGTACGGAAATACTATTATGTGCAATATATTGCATACTAACCTTACCTGCTAATGTATTTGAAAATTAAAAATGTCTATAACTTTTGATTGAGTTAGCCGATTGCGATGAAATAAAGACTAAATGTTAAGTTAGGCCCCATGTTTTTGTGAAAATTCCATCACAATCCGTTCAGTAGTTTTTAAGTGATGCGTGCACAAACTCACAGACCAACAGACAAACAGACAAAATTTCCAAAAATGATTGAAATGTGTTCTATTACTTATCCTTAGACCCCTCAATTTTTTTTTTGCAAATATCTTCAATGTACAGACACGCGATGTTTACGATTTTATTTATTAGATACATCACATTGTCCTCTCTCTAAATGGAAATAACTAAAAACAACAAGTACATGGAATGGAAACGAGAAACATGTCACGTAGGTGCTACTGACAAATCTAACCTAATTCACAATACTTGTAATAAAGTAAATAAAATAACAAACATATATCAGCATAGCTTACATAATAGTAAAGATATACTAACTAAATGGCTAAAACCTTTAACTTATGACGAGACTAAGGACTTCTTGACATATATTGTATAAAATGTGTGCAATGTATGTTTAGATGTCTTCAACATAGAGCTCTACTAATAGTCCTAATAATTATAATATTTAAGTATAATATAAGTACATATTTACTCTTACTACATCTGTCTTACATATCGTATCGTATGGTATCACACATTTATATATATACATACATATATATCATACACACGCACACACACACACACACACCACTCACACAAGTTGATTAAATATATATAATAAGATATAAGTATGGAAGAGCGAGGCCCTCTGGCACAGACATTTTTATGTCTAAAAGAGGGCCCCAACTATCCTCTGTAACCCAAGTTTCTGTAATAAACATTTTTGTATTTTTTGTAATGTATTTATACATCACAATATCTATTTTAAGGTGATCAAGAGCTTAAAGGTAAACTGGTGTCAATATGGTCTGCATCAAAAACCTACAGAGAAGTAATGAGATTGGAAGATACAATTTATGTGTACCAAGATGAGAAGGGCGATGATGTTCCTATCCAGTAAGTACTATCATCATTATCATCAGTAGCCTGCAAAAGTCTAGTGCTGGACATAGGCGCGTCACTGAACCCGATCCTTCGGTTCTTCTCATCCAGTCACTGCCAGCCTGCTCATCGTAGTCACTGCAGATCGTAGCTTCGTCAAGCCAGGGGGCATCCACACTACGCCTGCCAGTCGCGGTCTTCACTCAAAATATTGTTTAGTCTCCGACAGATCTGACCAGCACACTGCTACTTCATCGTACTATCCCTTTGAGCGCTGTCAAAGACATTTATTCTCTGGCGGATTACCTCATTTCGTATCCTGTCCCTTAGAGAAACTCCAAGTATAGTTTTCGGACTAGTCACACTGTCCGTCTTCGTAGCTCGAACACAATTTTTATAGGTATGGAAGTCATACCTCCTTCGTCATCGACGTTTGATACTACTATATTTTAATTAATATCCTTCTGGAATATAAAAAAAATACCGTCTGTTTATTTTGTCTGTTACTAAAATCTATACGTATAGTAAAACAGTTAAAAAGGCATTTTTGTACACTGAAGTTAAAAAAGGAAATTTCAAGATCTGTCAAGACCCCTTTTCTCAGGAACGCGTGGAAGTATCAAATTGAAATTAATATCAAAGTACTCAAATTTTGCCTTATCTTACCTTTTTTCAGACAAGTCACGAAGCAATTCGATTTGATAAAAGGCAGTCTTGATAAACATTCCATCACCAATTATTATAACTATGACACAGATGTGAAGATGGATACTTTGGAAGCTAACGGTGAGTTTTGTGAAATCGGAACGAAATGTGGGACACTTACATAATATTTACACATAAATACACTTACATCCACAAGCATATTCACACAGACATACTTACATACGTACAGTCATACATTCACCCAGACATACATTCATAACATTCTTACAGTAATACACTTACCATGACGGACGATACCCGTTACGTACCAACTCGGCGTGCTGTGGAAACGCGCATTGCGCGTTGCGCACGATGTTCAGTGCAGATACATATTGTGACGAGTTGTGATGCGCTGCTTTGTTTGCCACCAAGTAATTTATTGTTTATGTCGAACAACTTCACCTGTGAGATACTGTTGTACTGTGAATAGTGTATGTGCCCCTTTTGTATGTTTTCGTCTTCTGTGTATAAACTGTGGTTGTGTAGATTTACAATAAAACTGTGAGTAGATCATCAAGAATTATTTTCCTACCCTACGCAACCAATACATCCTTGGAGTCAACATCGAGTCCATATTGGTGACCCCGGCTGGGCATAATATATTGGAAAATGACTGACAAAGAGACAAAACGTGGCACAGGATCACAGAGCGACAACGAACATGGGGAATTTAAAGATGCAGACGAAGGAAACGCATCAAGGCACGTTTCCATAACCCAACCATCATCCGACATTTTTAAAGTTGGTATACGTGTTCCACCATTTTGGGCAGACGAACCCGAAATCTGGTTTGCACAAGTGGAAGGTCAGTTCATGAATTCTGGGATCACTGCAGACGTGACCAAATTTAATTACGTGATTGGTCAACTTGACGTCCAGCATTCGAAAGAGGTTAAGGACATCATTATTAACCCACCAGTTCAAAATAAGTACGAGAAGCTGAAATCAGAATTGATCAAGCGCCTGAGTGCATCCCACGAGAAAAAGGTAAAGCAACTTCTAATGCACGAAGAGCTCGGAGATCGGAAGCCTTCGCAATTCCTGAGGCATCTGCAAAGCCTAGCTGGACCACAAGTACCAGACGAATTCTTGCAGACCATCTGGACCAGCCGCTTGCCAAGGAACATCCAAACGGTACTAGCAGCACAACCACATGCTTCACTGGAGGTTCTGTCAGATCTAGCAGACAGAATCCAGGATATCGCGCCTTCAACACCACAGGTGGCATCTACGAGCCAGTATATGCCAGGATCAAGTGTAGACGCCTTAGCAAGAGAAGTAGCTGAGCTGAGGAAGCAGTTGCAGTCACTTACTACACAGAGGAATGGAAGACCTCGTTCCCGCACCAGGCAAACTAACCGTGGCCGTTCACCATCAACAAGATCACAATCCAGTTACCGCAAGTTCCCGCAGTGCTGGTATCACTCAAAATTCGGAAGCAAGGCGAACAAATGCATCCGTCCATGCGACTACAAGGCGGAAAACTCCCAGGGTGGTCGGTAATGGCGACTGACGATTGCCCAAACTCCACTGGTCGCCTCTTCATCACGGATCGGAGATCGAAGACCCAGTTCCTGGTCGATACTGGAAGCGACCTCTGCGTTTTCCCTCGGTCCTTGATTAAAGAACGTCGTGCCAAAACGAACTATAAACTCAGTGCAGCCAATGGGACTACCATTGACACTTACGGCTATGCTCATTTTAAGCTAGATCTAGGCCTTCGTAGAGACTATTCGTGGCGTTTTGTTGTCGCGGATGTTACTAAAGCTATTATCGGTGTTGATTTTCTTTCTTTTTATAATTTAATAGTAGATTGTCGTAACCAACGCTTGATAGACAATGTAACTACGCTATCAGCTGTTGCATCGCCAGCTCGTTTATCAGTTAACATTTCATCAGTAAAGGTCATGACTGGCGACACAAGGTATCACAATATTTTAAATGAGTTTCCAGAAATAACACGTCCAGCTGGTACACTAAACACCACACTTCACAACACACTGCATTACATTCGCACAACACCAGGCCCACCAGTTTCTTGTAACCCTCGACGTCTAGCTCCAGACAAACTAAAGATTGCGAAGCAAGAGTTCGAGTCAATGCTAGCTGCTGGAACTGCTAGACCCTCGAAAAGTCCGTGGTCTTCGCCGCTGCATTTAGCGCCCAAAAAGGACAACGGTTGGCGCCCCTGCGGCGACTACAGATTGCTAAACGCCCGGACCATACCCGACAGGTACCCGATCAGGCACATTCACGATTTTGCCCACAGCATTACTGGATGTAAGGTCTTCTCTAAAATTGATTTAGTGAAGGCGTATAATCAAATACCTGTCAATCCGGAGGATATTCCAAAGACTGCGATCACTACACCATTTGGTATGTATGAGTTCCCATTTATGACTTTTGGACTCCGAAATGCAGGCCAAACATTTCAAAGATTTGTCGACGAGATGACTCGAGGGCTGGACTTTTGTTATTGTTATTTGGATGACTATTTGATATTCTCAGAAGACGAGGCTCTGCACGAACAACACCTACGCCAAGTGTTCTCCAGAATGAAGGACTATGGCATATTGGTAAATACGTCCAAATGTGTGTTTGGAGTGCCAGAAGTAACCTTTCTAGGCTATCGAATTTCTGAGACCGGTACTAAGCCACTGGATGAGAAGGTAAGAGTCATTAAAGACTTTCCCTTACCCCAGAACGTAAGAGAGTTAAGGAGATTCTTAGGCATGATAAATTTTTACAGGCGATTTATGCCCCATGCTGCTGAAATACAAGCTCCACTGAATGCTCTCATGACCGGCAATGTCAAAGGTTCCCATCCAATTATTTTGACTGGTGACTCTCTGAAGTCCTTCAATGATTGCAAGGAGAGTCTTTCTAATGCGGCATTGTTAGCTCACCCAGATTGCCAAGCCAAACTTGCATTGGTTACAGATGCGTCTGACTCGGCAATAGGTGCAGTCTTGCAGCAATACAAGGACGGCTCCTGGCAACCATTATCATTTTTCTCCAGAAAATTAAGCCCATCGCAACAAAAGTACTCTCCCTATGATCGCGAACTTCTGGCCATATATGAGGCAATTAAATATTTCCGATATATGCTGGAAGCGAGACACTTTATCGTCTATACTGACCACAAGCCGATCAGCTTCGCATTCCATGAAAGGAAGAAAAACTGTTCACCTAGGCAGTATAGACACTTAGATTATATCTCGCAGTTTACTACCGACATCAGACATATATCTGGAAAAGATAATGTCGTGGCGGATACGCTATCACGAATTGAGGAAGTCGAGACACCTATTAATCTCGAAACTCTAGCTGCATCGCAGGCCATTGACTCGGAGCTGTCAAAACTTATTGACGAAGCATCTGCACTTCGTCTCGAGAAACACAAAGTACCAGGAAGTACTGCATACTTGTACTGCGACGTCAGTACGCAGGCTACCAGACCTTTTGTGACGAAGCCCTTTCGTAGGCAAATATTTGACAGCCTCCACTCATTAAGCCACCCTGGCGCGAACGCGACCGCCAAATTAGTAGCAGAACGCTTCGTATGGCCAGGGGTAAGAAAAGATTGCAGAGAGTGGGCAAAGACATGTTTGCATTGCCAGCGCGCCAAAGTGAGTCGCCATGTGTCTGCACCTTTGGGCACGTACGACTTACCTCGCGCTCGTTTTAAACAGATCCATATAGATCTTGTTGGACCATTGCCACTGTCGCAAGGCTACAGATACTGCCTAACAGCTGTAGATCGCTTCACCCGATGGCCAGAAGTCATGCCGATTGCTGACATAACAGCAGAAACTGTCGCGAAAGCCTTACTATCAGGCTGGATAGCTAGGTTTGGTTGTCCCACAGATATTATTACAGATCGAGGCCGCCAATTTGAATCGGCCCTGTTCCAATATCTGTCTAAAATAATAGGCTTTCAACATCGTAGGACTACTGCTTACCATCCAGCATGCAATGGCTTAGTGGAACGCTTCCACAGACAGCTTAAAGCGTCTATAATGTGTCATGCGAAAGACAGTTGGACAGAGTCCTTACCATATGTCCTACTAGGTGTACGGAGC
Source organism: Esperia sulphurella (assembly GCA_947086405.1). Taxonomy (NCBI): domain Eukaryota; kingdom Metazoa; phylum Arthropoda; class Insecta; order Lepidoptera; family Oecophoridae; genus Esperia; species Esperia sulphurella. Next base: position 1,856,028 of record OX352278.1, on the reverse strand, counting down.
GCTTTCAAGGAAGACTTACAAGCATCCTCTGCCGAATTAGTATACGGCGAGGCACTAAGACTTCCTGGCGAATTTTTTGACAGAAGTGTAGACGGTACTACTGACGTCACCGATTTTACCACACGTTTAAGATCTTTCGCCAATAAACTTAAGCCTGCTCCAACTTCACGCCACAGCAAAGACAAAATTTTTATATTCAAAGATTTATCTACCACTGATCACGTATTCCTACGAGAAGACGCATCACGTGGTTCTTTACAACCCGCTTATACTGGTCCATATAAAGTTTTGTCAAGAGGAGACAAAGTGTTTAAAATCCTATTTAAAGGAAAAGATGTCACAGTTTCTATAGATAGATTAAAACCTGCGTATATACTAACCGACACCAACATACAAAGTGAGAAACCGTCACCGAAAATTCCGAAAAATACGGTTGACGAACCAGAAATTAGAATAACACGATCTGGACGACGTGTTCACTTTCCAGACTTTTATCGCCCTTGACGGTCTCTGGAGGGGAGTGATGTGGGACACTTACATAATATTTACACATAAATACACTTACATCCACAAGCATATTCACACAGACATACTTACATACGTACAGTCATACATTCACCCAGACATACATTCATAACATTCTTACAGTAATACACTTACCATGACGGACGATACCCGTTACGTACCAACTCGGCGTGCTGTGGAAACGCGCATTGCGCGTTGCGCACGATGTTCAGTGCAGATACATATTGTGACGAGTTGTGATGCGCTGCTTTGTTTACCACCAAGTAATTTATTGTTTATGTCGAACAACTTCACCTGTGAGATACTGTTGTACTGTGAATAGTGTATGTGCCCCTTTTGTATGTTTTCGTCTTCTGTGTATAAACTGTGGTTGTGTAGATTTACAATAAAACTGTGAGTAGATCATCAAGAATTATTTTCCTACCCTACGCAACCAATACATCCTTGGAGTCAACATCGAGTCCATAGAAATATCAAGAAAATCTTATAAATAAAATCGTAAACTTCGCGTGTCTGTACATTGAAGATATTTGCAAAAAAAAAAATTGGGGGGTCTAAGGATAAGCAACAGAACACATTTCGATCATTTTTGAAATTTTTGTCTGTTTGTCTGTTTGTCTGTTTGTCTGTTTATCTGTTTGTCTGTGAGTTTGTGCACGCATCACTTAAAAACTACTGATCGGATTTTAATGGACTTTTCATAGAAACATGGGGCTTAATCTGGTGTAACATATAGGCTTTATTTCATTGCAATCGGTGCAGTCAATCAAAAGTTATGAGAATTTATAGTTTCCGAAAACTCGCATACACTGCGAAGTTTGTAGGGTGTAAATGTTCGACTGAATTCGTGAGCGGTAGCGGGAGCGGGTATGGTACCAATGTAATGTGAGTGTTTGAAAATTCGCATAACTTTTGTTTGAGTTACTAGATGACGATGAATTTGTGGTATACGTATGCAACAAAGTAATGTTGATCGGAATTTGGATTGCGATGGATTAGTTACGAGGACTACATTTGGAGAGACGAGGGAAAGAGGTTTTGAGGGGAGAGTTGAGGGAAGGGTTGAGAGGAGTGTTAAGGGGAGGGTTGAGGATCTGGACCTGGCCTAGGTCTGGAACTGGACCTGGACCTCGACCTCGACCTCGACCTCGACCTCGACCTGGACCTGGACCTGGACCTGGACCTGGACCTGGACCTGGACCTGGACCTGGACCTGGACCTGGACCTGGACCTGGACCTGGACCTGGACCTGGACCTGGACCTAAACCTGGACCTGGACCTGGACCTGGACCTGGACCTGGAGCTGGACCTGGACCTGGACCTGGACCTGGACCTGGACCTGGACCTGGACCTGGACCTGGACCTGGACCTGGACCTGGACCTGGACCTGGACCTGGACCTGGACCTGGACCTGGACCTGGACCTGGACCTGGACCTGGACCTGGACCTGGACCTGGACCTGGACCTGGACCTGGACCTGGACCTGGACCTGGACCTGGACCTGGACCTGGACCTGGACCTGGACCTGGACCTGCACTGGTCCTGTACTTGGACCTGGATTTAAAGTCTGAGTGGAAGTGGGATAGGGAGCGGAAGTGGGAATGGGAGCGGAAGTGGGAATGGGAGCGGATCCTGTAGTCCACGCGAGCGGAGCCGCGGGCACAGCTAGTGTAGAATAAATAGAGTGAGAGAAAATTTAACTGGGCTGGATTTCGAAAACGGCGTCAATTTGTAACAACTAATAAATAAAATTAACTTCATAAAGGTTAAGTTATTTATAAATCCAGTACAAAACGAGGAACTTAACTATATACACTTCAAATAGAAAACTTGCCCCGGCTAGTCTCCCGCCGGCAGAGTGCCCTGGAGGCTGGCGGCATTACCTCGCTGGATTGCGAGGGATACGAGCTGGGTACTTCGCCCAGCTCGTAGGGTACTCCGCCCGCTCTGAGGTCCCGGGTATTCTCCACCAGTCTTTTCGATATGTTCTTGAAAAGGCGGTGGGCATTGGAACCGCACGTGACCTGGGTCTCGACCCCAAACATGTAAATGACTAATGTAAATATTTTTCTTTAATAGAGAAATTATGCGTTGCTTGGGACCCATATTCGGTGGACTTGGAGACTTCTCTCAAACATTTGCAACCCGATGTCCCGAGCGACGTTACATCTGCTTTCCACAGGTGATATATTTATCAATTAATAACTATTTAAGTAGTAGTAATTTACTTAATGAAGGAACCTTATTTACTTTAGTCTGCATCTGATGCTTCATATTTAGTAAATACTTTTGGGTTAATTATATTATTATTTATGAAAACAATGTGGGAAAGCGTAAACTGAACACTCTTAGGTGAATACAGTGCCTTCATTAGTACGCCACCACTGCCATCTAATTTATTACTCGAAGTAGAAATACAAAGAACAACAGAAGCTTACTTGCCTATTCTTACGATTTTAGATTTGAATCTAGTCAGAGTCCAGAATTAAAATTAAGATTAAAAGTACTTTACTACTAGCTCTAATGGGAATGTACAATCGTTAAATTTGAAGCAATTCATCCCTGATAACGAGATTTCACAGAAGTATCTGTTATTTTATTACAGATATACGAAACACCACAATAAAGAGTACAAAGAAGATGAACATGAAATGAGGAAAATGATTTTTGAAAGGAACTGGAAGTAAGTGTAATACATTGTATAATTACTTCATAGGACTTAGACAAGGATTCCACCAATTCAAAGTTTTGGGATAAACTGGCAGAGAAAGTCATTGTTAGGGTAATTTATAGATTTTTTTACTTGCGTGAAGAAATTTTGATTTTTTACATTTGTTTTCCTTTAACAATACTGTTGAAATACTGTTTAATATTACCTAACTTCATACATACATATTTATGTATCCAGATGACATAATTATTGTCATGTTTTAGGCGAATCGTAGACCACAACAGCAAGAATCTGGGATACAAGTTAGGAGTGAACAAATTCACGGATCAAACCCCAAAGGAACTTAAATATTTAGCCGCCACAAAATATTCGGGACCTATAAGAGGAACTATCCCATTTCCTCTTACTTTGAAAGAAGTTGACGAAATCAACAACGCGCTACCGGAAGAGCACGACCTGAGGGTAGACGGTATAATTTCACCAGTTCGAGGTAAGTTCTGCCACTTACTTGATAGTAATGCATGGGAAGTACATTAGCACTTCCTACCTTGACTACCTAGGTTTATTTGAAGAATCTAGTGATCATAGGATGAAAATTGCTTAGATAGATCGTCAGAATACGATGTATTGTGGCCATTATGGGTTCAATGAAATGTAGATTAACTAAATCTATTTTGATATGATGTTATCAGGGAGCTCTGGGAGCAACGCTTATTGTGACTTAAGGTACTTGTAGAACAATTAATTTCTGTATTCTTTTATTAATGTCTAGATCAAGATGGCTGTGGATCATGTTGGGCATTCGCAGCAGCGGCAACGATAGAAGGCGGTTTGGCAAAGAGTAATGGAGGGCGTATCTTCGATCTCAGTGAACAGTCGCTGGTAGACTGTGCTTGGCAGTAAGTTTCTTTAGGTTCCTGTTACGTACCGACTTCTACAACCGAACACCCCTTTGGTGGTCACCTTCCGTGCATAAAGAGAGACTCTGTGCACTCTCCTACGGAACACCTACCGGATCCGGGATATGATTCTTACCCTCGACGCTGTTCAGTACAGTTGCGGCAGACTACGTCGCACCTCTGTCCTTCCCGGGGTCGCGTAGATGGATAAGGACAGTTGAAAACCCCACTTTGGGGATAAGAATCGTCTGCAACTCCGATGACCCCTTTTGTCACCACACCTAGATGTTTTTTATTGTTGATGGGTTTAAGTAGTATTTGTTTGATTTTATTAGTTTTATTATTATTCTTCAGCAATCTTTTTTCCAATCTGCGTATAAATTGAATAATTATTACCTATTATTTCTTGTCCCCTTAATAATTATTCTGAAATTTTTATCACCATCATCATAATTAGACGTCCGCTGCTGGACATGGGCTTTCCACAATGTACACCACAACCATAGGTCTTTCGCCCTCTGCATCCAGCTGCTTCCGGCCAAATTCATTAGGTCGTCGGTCTGCCGGCGGGGCGGGCGTCCCACCCCGGTCTCCACTACAGAACTCGGCTGCTCCAACGGCCGTCGGTTCTGCGTCAGATGTGGCCCGCCCACTGCCAATTAATCAAATTCTTATACTGTTATATAATATTATTTTGTTAGTATGTTCATTTCTATACATACAATTAGAATGTATCAAAATAAATTTTTGTAACAAAGAACTGGAATACAACAAAATGTAGGTCTTGCAATTCGAATTACCACTGGCAGCACTTCAAGCCACATGTTTTTTTAACAGATACAGAAGCCACGGCTGTGAAGGGACAGAAGCTATAGACGCGGTTTACGAATATCTCATGAAACATGGCTTGCCCACTGTTGGAGACTACGGGCCTTATTTGGGAGAGGTAACTAGAAGTAAACTAGTCATAAGTTACTATATAAAACGTCAATCAGGCCTCCCCAACCCGTCTGGCCAGCGCGGGGAGTGTAGGACAATCCTCCGTCTGTCTCCGGCAGATGAGAGAGGGTCGTGCTCCTGCAGTGGAGACAAAAATAACCTGATGATGAAGTTACTATATACGAAGTCAAGTTCTTGCTACAATAGACACACGTCGCAAGTTTTCGGCGAAGGCATTTCCTGTAATATTTGTTATTTTTTTTCAGGATGGCTTATGCAAAATCAGCAACATGACTCAAGTTACCAATATCAAGGGCTATGTCGTTGTTACGCCGCAGAGCCCTAACGCCCTCAAGGCAGCCCTCTACAAATATGGCCCTATCACTATAGGTATTCTGGTCACTCAGAAGATGGTATCCTACGAAAGCGGGATATTCTACGATACGGAGTGGTAAGTTATCTCGTGAAGTTTATTTGATAAACGACAGTCTATAAAAGTCCACTGCTCTCAGTCTCTCTTTCTATCTAAATAACAGGTCTTTTGTATCCTAATCATTAACTCTAGACAGGAAAGTTGGTGATACAGTACATGGATTGCATTTAGTAATCCGGATTTATCCTTCAGTAGAATACAATAGAACAGAACAGAATAGAACAAAATAGAACAGAATGTAATAGAATGGAATAGAGTGGAATAGAATAGAACAGAACAGAACAGAACAGAACAGCACAGCATAGCACAGAACAGAACAGAATAGAATAGAATAGAATAGAATAGAATAGAATAGAATAGAATAGAATAGAATAGAATATTCATTTATTAGCCGCAACAAAACACATACAGTGCAACTTTACACATAAACAAAAATAATATAAAGCTACAACTAAGAGTCAGGTGCACACGCCGGGATCACGTCACACGGCTTAATCTTGTAGAGATCCACATTAAGTCTGAGAGACTAGCAGCTCATCTGATAGTTAGCGGCAATGTCGCCTATATACCTGTAACTCGTGTTTGCATGTAGCATTCTAAGAACCCTTTTAAAAGAAACAGCAATGCTTGCATCTGTAAAAATAATGACTATAAAAATACAAATAAAAACGGAGAAAGGGCGGAAGAAGGGGAATTAAAGAAGAGAGGAAGATAAACTCATTAAAAAACTAGTTGTTACATCGTCCGCGTAGACAACTTAACATCACAAATTATTATGTGTTTCCCGTAGGAAAGAGATGTTTTTTCGGGATAAAAACTATCGTATGTCCTAAAGTCAAAGTCAAAATTAGTCTGGCTATAAATTGCGAGATGATGGGGAAATAAAAAAGATAGTGGAGTGAAGTAGGAAAGAAGGGAGATTTTTTTGGAGATCCAGAATCTAACCTATATGTGTGCCAAGTTTCATCTCAATCCGTCCAGTGGTTGAAGCGTGATTGAGTAACAAACATTCAAACATCCAAATTTTTGCATTTCTAATATGACTGGGATAGTACATTTATGTATTTCAGCATTATGTACCTTGCGGGCACAGCTAGTTATTGATAAAATGCCACTTTTGCCCGTTAACTCTTGCAACATGTAGAATCCTTAGTACAGTTAATTTAATTTAATTTTTGATAATTTAATACCAAGTGTATTTTGAAATTTTTATTTTAATATTATATACTGACATAGATAGTATGTTATAAACTATGACATTATTTGAATTGCTGACATTGTAATTTATATTTTGTACATTATTTTATGACGATCCCTTTTACCATAGTAGAATGACATGTAAAATTGAATTTTTAAGATGTAAAAGTGAAATAAATAAATCTAATCTAATCTAATCAAATCAAGCAACTAAAAGCTAAAGTCAGTTGCTACTGTGAGGGCTCTGAAAAAGTGATTGTATGGCCTGCTACAGTTTGGGGCTGCGCCATCTTGATTTTTGCTCTCTACTTTGCCTGCTTAATCATCAATCTCATCATCATCAGGTTATTATGTCTCCACTGCAGGAGCACAACCCTCTCTCATCTGCCGGAGACAGACGGAGGATATGCCCTACACTCCCCGCGCTGGCCAGACGGGTTGAGGAGGCCTGATTGATATATTATAATGTATTCCCTTAGTCGCCTTGTACGACATCCACGGGAAGAGTTGAAGTGGTCCTATTCTACTCTATCGGAAACCACTCGGCAATCATCAATCTAGTCATCTTTAACTTCTACTACTCTAACTTCTACCTCTTTTATCATTCCAGTGAGGGTATTGAGCCATATATGATGAACCATGCCGTCACCCTGGTAGGGTATGGAGTCCGCGATGGAGATCTGTACTGGATCATCAAGAACTCCTGGGGAGAGGTATGGGGCGAGGATGGCTATCTACTCATTTCAGCTAAAAACAACAACTGTAATGTCATGAACGTTCCCGTGTATCCTCTGTTTTAAATGAGTCTCACTGTACGAGTAATTAGGGTGGTGAATGTATTCAATAAACGACTCAAGGCTATGTTTAACGGTTAGGTTAATAAATTCCACGTGTTTACTGAAGTCTTTGTATTATTTGTTTCACTAAATACTGAAGACCATAATAAGATAATGAATAGCTTTGTCTATAGTCCAAAGAGTAGAAAAATCGCATGTGACATCCAAATCGTTTTATTTTTATTCATCCGGCTGAATATTGTCATACCGAGTAGTAGAACTAATTGGACTTTTATTCTTTACCAATATGTGATACTAATCAATGTAACTAATTGGACTTTGTGGTCCATTCTGTTCTATCACAGTATAACTAATTGGACTAACCCGAAAATACCACCTCCACCATGTCACGGCGCGAAGGCGTTACAGCCTCGCGTTCGTCTACACTAGACACCATGTTTGTTCAGGGCTTAGCATAATAGAACATTAATTAAGCTGCTCGACCACGGCGAAATACAGTGCTGGGTAAGTTGCTTGATTTTTTAGGTACCTATATTCGTACAAGCGTCTTAAAAGAAGAGCATATTGCTTCAAATACGTTTAAATTGTGCTTATTCAGAGACGTAAAACGGTTGGTTGCCACTCGAATCTGGATCAACGGGTGCTCAACCGCAGACGTTATTCATCGCCACGTCACATATCTCACTGACCACCTCTTGGAAGTTATCTGGAGCTAACAGGATCCTAGGTCTTGAACTTTCAGAAACGTTGGAGTCAAATAATCTTAGGAACATGACTGTCTCAAGCAAGGACATTCTGAAATAATGTGTTCAGAATCAATTAGCGAGCTATAATTTCAACCCAATTTCGAAAGTCTTCTCTAACGGTGGTCTACGCCTTTTCATGAATCAGTATGCAAAATTATAAGTTATGTACAGCGGTTAGAGCAGTATGTTGATAGATCAAGAAAGATAGATTTTTGTAATGTAAAAGAGAACAAAATTGTCCTTCAGACCTTTAGAAAATATAAACATACAGCTGATATACAGTTACACAGGCATAGAGGCACACGGGCATACAGGTTACGGGCATAAGTTACTCTACTCTTCAGTCAGGTAAAAAAAATAGTAACGTTTTGAACATTAGATCATAACCTACCTGCCGCGATTGGAAACTGCAATGTAATTTACTGAATTAAATTGCAACTCAATATATATTGTTTATTTCTTTCAGTAATTTCACGTACGTTATCAAATTACAATTTATTTTGAAATAACGTACCCTAATTCAAAATGAGATGTCAGAATAACAGGTATTACATTTTACATTCGCATATGACTAGTTAGCTTTTCCCCGCGACTTCGTCCAGGTGATTTTACCAACAGGAGTGGAATATATAAAATCTATTGATGAACATAGGCCTTCCCCGATGAGCACCAACACACTCGTTCAGCAATGGACGTATTTCGACTGATAATGAGTCAAAGTCAAAATCATTTATTGCATATGAGTACATTTGGTACATTTATACACGTCATTTTTTTTTATCGACTACCGCTTCCTAGGTGTTAGCGCTGTGAAGAAGAAACGGCGCAACAAACTTCACGCAACACATCTTTTAAAAATCAAGTTTGCATACAATTAATAAAGATTTTGCGAAGCTGAATTAACATTAGTACCAGGCATCTTTGTCATTCAAATAATCGTTTATTTTATAATAGGCTTTCTTACAAAGTTGTTTTTTAATGTGAATCTTAAACTTTCTGTTCGTCATATTTAAGATTTCCTCTGGTGGTAGTTTGTTGTAGAAGCGTATACATTGCCCCGTGAACGATTTGCTGACCTTACTTAGTCTTAACCCTGGTAAAACAAGTTTATTTTTATTTCTTGTATTATAACTATTATTGTCACAGTGCCTCAAAAAGAGAGATACAATTTTTCTGACATATAAAATATTATCTAAAATGAATTGACCAGCTACTGTTAATATGCTTATTTTTTTAAACTTTTCTCTTAATGAGTCTCTACAACGCAGATTGAGGTACGGCCATATATATTTTGAATACTTACGGTAAGTTGTCTTTTCTATAGAAATGAATAAACTTTAGATTATCCAGCGAAATTGGCATTAATATTACACCAAAATATCACACATTCAGATACAATTCTCTTCTCTTTTCCTTATTTTTTTACATCACATTGCAAGCAAAATAAATAAGAAAATAAATTATGTTGTTATGCTGAAAGAATTTAAATTATTTCCACTGTACACCACGGGTTTATAAGCAAATTATTTGTGTACAGAAACATGTTAAATTAACTGTTGGAAATCTATAGAGTGAGCATATGTTTCTGTTTGTCTAAGTTTATTTGTTACTAGCTGTTGCCCACGACTTCGCCCACGTGGACAACTTAACATCACAAATTATTATGTATTTCCCGTAGGAATGGGATGTTTTTACGGGATAAAAACTATCCTATGTCCTATTCCAGTGGACTCCCGTAGAAAGCCTTGCAGCTGCAGAAATGCAGAAGACATTGCAATTGCGCGAAGTTATTTGAATTAGCGATAAGTTGGTGATCGATCACACTACATATCGCTAAAACTGAATTAACCCAAAAGGTAAATAACCTAGCACTGCTTTCGTAAAGGCTGCCACCGCGAGAACCTATATTAATTAATCCCGCTAACAGGTAGGGCTTTGATAGGCGACGTTTTCACATGTGGGTGATAAAGAAAATGTCTGTGAATATTTGTAGAACATGCTCTTATATAGGAAAAAATGATTCTGGGTCCTTTTGCAATTAAGTCAAAAAATAAAAAGTTAGGACGCTTCCAAGTTTTTCGAAAAATATGACTTTATTGACCATACATGGCGCGCGGGCGAGTTAGATGACCGGCCGAGCCGCCGCGCTCCCCGCCACGCACCTCTCCGCTCGCCGTTCCCGCGACTAATGAGATACGTTTGAGAAATATCACAGTTTGCTCATAAAATTTTTTGGCCAAATAAAGTTTATTTTTTCCATGATAGATTTCTAAATGGTCACCCTACTACACCGTGAGTCAGGGCCTTTTCTGCAGCACAGCATTACACACACTGTTACTGTTTGATTGTTATGTTTGTTTGATGTACTTCTGTACCAATATGTGAGCTATTTGTAACATTGTATTTTGTGCTGTGTCTAAGAATAATTGGACTATCTATCTTTCTATCTAAATGTGACATATATATTTCTTTCAGCAAATAAAATGTTCGTTTACAAACTGACAATGATTCTTGCAATCATGACTGTCGTCCTTGCTGATCCTAATGACCGTACCAATTCGAAGACATTGCTGAACAAGAAGAAGGACTATCGAAGATCTCAAGGCATTACAGAAAGTACCACCTCTGCCGACCCTTACCCAGAGGTCAGCAGCGAGAAGTGTGATGTGTTGCTCAACAACTACTGTGGTACCGTAAAAAACACTTCACGTGAGGTAGCGAATAAGGGACCGGGGCCTTTAGGGGTATGGGATTATTAATGTATCCGTTAGACACTTCGGGTACTAAACAGCATTAAATTAAGGGTTTTTGAAGTAAAATACTTATATGACTTACTGTTTTTATTGTTTTTCTATTTATTCCGAAATGAGGTGATCAAAATAAAAATATTTATTAGCCATGCAACAGCGTACGTGGCATTCTGACGATTTACAATGATCTAATAAATAAAAAGGTAAACCTCGTATGTCTATAAATTTTTGTTGTTGTGGGTTTGCGCTTGACGCTGGAGCGACGACATCGTGCAGGTGGCAGGGCAGACATGGACGAGACTGGCTGCTGACAGGAAGCAATGGCGTCTCATGGAGGAGGCCTTTACCCGTAAATGGGTGCCTCAATAATAAAGAAAAACGAATAAAATATTCATCCAACTTTGTTTAATGTCTTTCCTCTAAATACAAGGTCACCTATAGAGGCTTTATAAAATCTTGCCTTATTTCTGTTAAATCTTTTTGTATTATAAATTTCCACATTCTGTCTATACTGGCTGGTAATCTACATTACGTAAGCCTGTCGCCCACGCCCACGCCCACGCCCATGCCTAAGCCCACGCCCACGCCTACACCTACCACAGATCTAAATTTGTCCTAACTCATTGCAATCTAAATTGCACCGAATATATACAGCTTTGATAAATTGCATACCTACTAATGAATTTGAAAACTAAAAATGCCCATAACTTTTGATTGAGTTAGCCGATTGCGATGAAATAAAGACTAAATGTTACTCCACATTAAGTTCTGTGTTTTGTGGAAAATAAATCAATATTGGTTCAGTAGTTTTTAGAAACTAAACTAATACACTTCAGTTTATTTCAGAATGTACTCCGGTAACACACCAAATATATTTTTTTAATAATCATTTGATAATCTATAAGTTTATCATGTTTTAGCTATATTTAATTCTGTAGTCCAACATCACGTCACTAAGACGTCATAACAATATCCTTTTTATAGCGATTACCTTTAAATAGGCAATTTTGTCCCCCGTAAATATAATCTTAGATTATTTTCTCATTATATGCACTTCTAACCCTAGATAAGCAGAACATAAAATTCAATAAAAAATAAATAAACGAAACCAATTTGTACAATTATGAACATAGAAATAAATAAACAAGTCCGAACTTGGATAGGTATATAAGTTGATGTTGGTGGGAAATAGACATTGTGCATTCACAGGCGGAAAAAGGTGATTTGTGGAATTTCCACTGGTAAGTGTGTGTTAATTGATATATTACTTATAGTAGCTGCGCACGCGGCTCCGCTCGCGTCATGAACGTTCCCGTGTATCCTCGTTTTAAACGATTCTGGGTAACTAGCTTGCTTGATTGTTTAGGTACCTGGAATGTCAATGAAACGGCAGTTCGGAACTGACTGACTTTATTCATTACTACCTGTTATTACAAATATGATTGAGACCAATGCTCACTACCTTACATATCCCTCCACCAAGTTTACAAAATAATTTTAGTTTAAAAAATAAGTTTACTTATGCCTAAGTTCAAAAACATTGGATTTATTCTTAGCTCTCTTGTAAGCTCTTAGAGCGCGCGCGGAGGCACCTGGCGACACTGCTATAGATTTGTCAAGACTCTCGTTTTGTAACGCCTTTGTCCCCTCGCGCCCGGGGGAGGCTTCCTCCACCGCGTCCCCGAGGTCGGAGCGGTCGTCCGACCCTCCGTCTTCCCCAGCGCCTGTTGCCTCCGCGTCGCCCTGATCATCAGCGCCGCTAGACGTCTCCCGCTCTTCATCGATTGGCTGCATACTCGTACGCGACAATGAATAGCGACATTTCTCTCGAATAGGGACAATCTGGTCTTTATGTCTCCGCCATACCGTACCCCCACCCATATTGACTTTGTAAGAAACGGGTCCAGTGGCCGCCGAGATCTGACCCTCCGACCATTTTCCCCCCCTCTGAGTGTAGTCGCGTGCGAGTACCTTTTCGCCTACTTTAATTTGCTGGTAACGGCCGCCGGCGGCCGCGACCTGTTTGTCCTGCCCGCGACGCACCGCGGCCGCGCCGTCCGGGCGCAGCGCGTCCAGCCGCCCGCGCAGCCGCCGCCCGAACAGCGCCACCGCGGGAGACACCCCAGTGGTCGCGTGTTCACAATTCCTATACTGAAAAAGGAACCTATTGAGAGCGACTGAAACGTCCTCTCCTTCAAAAATTGCCCGTTTAATCGCTTTTTTAATCGTCTTAACGGCGTTTTCCGCTTCCCCGTTTCCTTGAGGTCTGTACGGCGCTGATGTTGTATTTTTAATGTTATTTTTCATACAATACATTTTATATTCTTCCGATTGGAACGGTGGACCATTATCCGTCACCAGCTGGGAAGGTAATCCGAAGCGAGCAAAAATTGTACGCAAATTTTTTATTGTCGAACTGGCGGTGGTGCCTGACATAGCCACTGTCTCGATCCACTTGGAATGAGCATCGATCACTACAAGAAAACGTTTCCCTGCACAATCAAAAAAGTCTGCGTGTATACGCCGCCAAGGATGTAGTGGAAACTCCCAGGGGTGAAGCGGCGCGCGCGCGGGCGCGTCGCGCACGGAGCGGCACGCGGCGCACGCGCGGCACGCCGCCGCCGCCTCGATGTCGCGGTCAATATTCGGCCAGTACACGTAGCTTCGAGCAATGTTTTTCATTTTATTCATACCTAAATGCCCTTCGTGTATTTCTTTTAGAACTTCGGGACGGAGCCGCGGGGGGATGACTATTCTGTATTTAAAAACGATACACCCTAATTCTACATATAACTCCTCTTTTCGTGTAAAATAAAATTTCTCTTCCTCACCGATGGGTGATGCCGGCCAACCGAACATAATATTACCCAATAATTTACATAACAGGGGATCCCTTTTTGTTTCATTAGCCACATCCTTAAAATTAATCGGTATATTTTCCTCAACATAATTTAAGTAATTAACCGTGGTAGTGGGGCGACGCTCGTGCGGCAACGGTAACCGCGAAAGGCTGTCTGCCGGACCGTTGTCCGCAGACCTGACAAATTCAATAGAAAAATTATACCCCGCCAGCCGAGCGGCCCAGCGCTGCAGCCTGCTGGCCGCCGTCTGTGGTATGCCTTTTTTTTCGCCAAATATGTACGTTAAAGGCTTGTGGTCTGTTCGAAGTACGAACTGCCTACCGAACAGATATTGGTGATGTTTAGTAATACCAAAATAAATGGCCAAAGCTTCTTTATCTAGCTGACTATAGTTTCGTTCTGCATCATTGAGCGTTCGCGACGCGCAGCTGACGGGCCGCTCCCGGCCGTCCGGGTAGCGGTGCGCCAGGACGGCGCCCAGCCCGTACGCGCTGCTGTCCACCGACAGCACGAGCGGCCGCCCCTCCTCGTAGTGCGCCAATACGCGCTCGCCGAGCAGCGCGACCTTAGCGCCCTCGAAGGCCCGCTCGCAGTGCGAATCCCAATTCCAACGTATATTTTTTTTTAGAAGAGAGTGCAGCGGGTGTAGTTTAGTGCTAAGATCTGGGATAAACTTTCCATAATAATTCAGTAACCCGAGGAAACTCGTGAGTTGTGTTTCGTCGGTAGGCGTTGGAATGTTGGCAATCGCCTCGAGTTTGGCCGGATCCGGATGTAAACCGTCTTTATCAATTATAAAGCCTAGATAGTTTACACTTTTCTGAAGAAATTTACATTTGCTTAACTTTACTGTTAACCCCATTTGACGTAAACGTTCGAGAACAGCTCTCAGATTGCGCATGTGGCTATACCGGTCTTTCCCAGTGACACAGATGTCATCTAGGAACACCACGGTGCCGGGAACGCCACGCAACGTCTCCTCCATTAACTTTTGAAACTGTTCCGGCACGCACGACAGGCCGTAGGGCGTACGGCGGTACGCGAACGTCCCTACATGCGTCGTGATGGCAGTGAACCGCTGCGAATCCTCATCTAAAAAAACCTGTTCGTAAGCATGTCTAAGATCGATTTTCGTGTATTCTTCGCCATTACTTAAGTTAGCGAACAATTCCTCGATCCGCGGTAGCGGATAGTAATCACGTTTTAGCTTAGGATTAATTGTGATCTTATAATCACCGCACAGTCTTAAATCCCCATTGCTCTTTATTACTGGTACTATCGGTGTGCCGAAGTCCGAATGCTCCACCCTGTATATGGAGCCGTCGCGCTCGAGCCGCTCGAGCTCGCGCTCCACGCGCTCGCGCAGCGCGAGCGGCACGGGCCGCGCGCGCACGTACGCGCCCGAGCAATCTGTGAGCGTAACGTTTTTTCACAAGTCCCTAGCTTATTAGTAAACACTTCTGGATATTCTTTACACAGCCGGCTCACGAATTCATCCTCCACCATTGTGTTAATATTAATTTGTGTTATTCTAAGGGCGCGCAACCAATCTCTGCCGAGTAAAGGCCTCCCGCCCCCCTTGATTACATATAAAACTAAATGTTCAGTTTTAATGTTTTTGTATTTGACATCCACCGATATGAAACCGAGAGGTTCAATGCGTGAGCCGGCGTAGCTCCGCAAAATTAAATTGTCTGTATTCAATGCTATGTTGTGAAATAATTGTTTGTAACACTGTTCATTGATAGCCGATATACGACTGCCGGTGTCTATCTCGCATTCCAATAATTTAGAGTTCACCTCAATGTTAATAAAGTATGGTTTGTTACCTTGCGACTGCGGTGTAATTTGCATGTTATAGAACTCGTCCTCTGAATCCTCACTTATGTAATTTTGACCCATAGCTAGCACTTTCCCGTTTACGCACTTGATCACACATGGCCCGTAAATGCCCACGTTGAGCACAGTTATCACAATTATAATTAATAAATCGACATTTGTTCGCTCGATGCGATTTCCCGCACCGCCAACATGCTGTGTCGTCTCGAGGCGGGCCGCCGCCTCGCTCCGCCGCCTGCCCCGCTGCCGCGGCCGCTCGCGGCCTGCCGCCGCCGCCGCCGCCGCTCCCGCTGCCTGCCCCGGCGCGGCGCGCGCGCACGACATGCAGGCCCTCGCCCGCCTCGCCGCCGCCGCCGCCGCCGGTTGCGCCGCCGCTCGCACCCGCCGCCGCCGAGCCGCTCAGCTCCGCGTGCCTATCGGCGGCTTCCAGTGCCAGAGCTAGTTCCACTGCCCTGCTATACGCGATGTTTTTCTCCGCGAAAATCCGCGATCTCATCACTTCGCTGGCTAAGCCCGAGACGAATTGATCTCGGAGGTCCTCCTCCAGCCGGTGGCCGAAGTTACAAGTAGCCGCTAGGTGTTTTAAATGCTGCAGGTACTCAGTTAGCGATTCCCCAGGCCGCTGCCTCCTTTGGCGAAAAATGTGCCTCTCGGCGATTTCTGAGCGCTGCGGCTCGAGGTGGTCGGTTACTAACCCCACTAGTTGTTCATATGTTTTCGTCTCCGGGTCGTCCGGAGCACACAAATCACACATTAACGCATAGGTCGCTTCGCCAACCACTGTTATTAGCATCGGCACTTTGAACTCCGCTTTAACTTCGTTTAGTATTATGAACTGATTAACACGTCGAACATATGCCGGCCATTGTTTTGAGGTTAGGTCGAATGGTTCAATTTTACCGATCGGCATATTGTCAATGTTAACTTTTATCGTAATTTTTTAACTTCTAGCGATATTTTCACCACAATTAACTCTAATACGCGTATTTCGTCCTTAAAATAAATATTTTAAACCCGTCGTCGCCAATGGAATGTCAATGAAACGGCAGTTCGGAACTGACTGACTTTATTCATTACTACCTGTTATTACAAATATGATGGAGACCAATGCTCACTACCTTACAGTACCCACATTCGTATTCTAAAATCTAAGTTAATTTGTTACTAGCTGTTGCCCGCGACTTCGTCCGCGTGGATAACTTAACATCACAAATTATTATGTAAGTATTTCCCGTAGGAATTATCCTATGTAGTATTCCAGTGGACTCCCGTAGAGAAGCCTTGCAACTGCAGAAATACAGAAGATATTGCAATTGCACGAAGTTATTTGAATTAGCGATAAGTTGGTGATCGAGACACACTACATATCGCTAAAACTGAATTAACCCAAAAATTAGGTTCCGGCCGACGGGTTAGGGCGGGACGCGACCTGTGTGGACACACTGGCCCCGTCCCATATCCAATCTACCTCAGTCAATGCTGGAGCCGCGGCTGTAAAGGCGGAAAATGCTAAACATCTTAAATACGCCAACCTAGACTCCAGCTACTTACTTATACCCGTCGGAGTGGAGACACTGGGGCCCTGGGGCCCGGAGGCAACAAAGTTGATAAACGAGCTGTCTTCGCGCCTCATAGAAGCTTCCGGTGACCAGAGGGCTGATCAGTACCTCAGGCAACGCATTAGTTTGGCCATACAAAGAGGGAACGTCGCCAGCCTTCTGGGCACAATGCCCCAGTGCGACCACCTCGACGGCCTTTTTATTACTTGAGTTTAATGTTAGTAGTATTTCTATTTTTTAATATTTAGTTATCTTATATTTAGTCTGGCTTATGTTTTAGAGTTTTTAAATTAACCCAAAAGGTAAATAACCTAGCACTGCTTTCGTAAAGGCTGCCACCGCGAGAACCTATATTAATTAATCCCGCTAACAGGTAGGGCTTTGATAGGCGACGTTTTCACATGTGGGTGATAAAGAAAATGTCTGTGAATATTTGTAGAACATGCTCTTATATAGGAAAAAATGATCCTGGGTTCTTTTGCAATTAAGTCAAAAAATAAAAAGTTAGGACGCTTCCAAGTTTTTCGAAAAATATGACTTTATTGACCATACATGGCGCGCGGGCGAGTTAAATGACCGGCCGAGCCGCCGCGCTCCCCGCCACACACCTCTCCGCTCGCCGTTCCCGCGACTAATGAGATACGTTTGAGAAATATCACAGTTTGCTCATAAAATTTTTTGGCCAAAAAAAAGTTTATTTTTTCCATGATAGATTTCTAAATGGTCACCCTACTACACCGTGAGTCAGGGCCTTTTCTGCAGCACAGCATTACACACACTGTTACTGTTTGATTGTTATGTTTGTTTGATGTACTTCTGTACCAATATGTGAGCTATTTGTAACATTGTATTTTGTGCTGTGTCTAAGAATAAATGGCCTATCTATCTTTCTATCTAAATGTGACATATATATTTCTTTCAGCAAATAAAATGTTCGTTTACAAACTGACAATGATTCTTGCAATCATGACTGTCGTCCTTGCTGATCCTAATGACCGTACCAATTCGAAGACATTGCTGAACAAGAAGAAGGACTATCGAAGATCTCAAGGCATTACAGAAAGTACCACCTCTGCCGACCCTTACCCAGAGGTCAGCAGCGAGAAGTGTGATGTGTTGCTCAACAACTACTGTGGTACCGTAAAAAACACTTCAAGTGTTTCACATGAGGTAGCGAATAAGGCACCGGGGGCACCTTTAGGGGTATGGAATTATTAATGTATCCGTTAGACACTTCGGGTACTAAACAGCATTAAATTAAGGGTTTTTGAAGTAAAATACTTATATGACTTACTGTTTTTATTGTTTTTCTATTTATTCCGAAATGAGGTGATCAAAATAAAAATATTTATTAGCCATGCAACAGCGTACGTGGCATTCTGACGATTTACAATGATCTAATAAATAAAAAGGTAAACCTCGTATGTCTATAAATTTTTGTTGTTGTGGGTTTGCGCTTGACGCTGGAGCGACGACATCGTGCAGGTGGCAGGGCAGACATGGACGAGACTGGCTGCTGACAGGAAGCAATGGCGTCTCATGGAGGAGGCCTTTACCCGTAAATGGGTGCCTCAATAATAAAGAAAAACGAATAAAATATTCATCCAACTTTGTTTAATGTCTTTCCTCTAAATACAAGGTCACCTATAGAGGCTTTATAAAATCTTGCCTTATTTCTGTTAAATCTTTTTGTATTATAAATTTCCACATTCTGTCTATACTGGCTGGTAATCTACATTACGTAAGCCTGTCGCCCACGCCCACGCCCACGCCCATGCCTAAGCCCACGCCCACGCCTACACCTACCACAGATCTAAATTTGTCCTAACTCATTGCAATCTAAATTGCACCGAATATATACAGCTTTGATAAATTGCATACCTACTAATGAATTTGAAAACTAAAAATGCCCATAACTTTTGATTGAGTTAGCCGATTGCGATGAAATAAAGACTAAATGTTACTCCACATTAAGTTCTGTGTTTTGTGGAAAATAAATCAATATTGGTTCAGTAGTTTTTAGAAACAAAACTAATACACTTCAGTTTATTTCAGAATGTACTCCGGTAACACACCAAATATATTTTTTTAATAATCATTTGATAATCTATAAGTTTATCATGTTTTAGCTATATTTAATTCTGTAGTCCAACATCACGTCACTAAGACGTCATAACAATATCCTTTTTATAGCGATTACCTTTAAATAGGCAATTTTGTCCCCCGTAAATATAATCTTAGATTATTTTCTCATTATATGCACTTCTAACCCTAGATAAGCAGAACATAAAATTCAATAAAAAATAAATAAACGAAACCAATTTGTACAATTATGAACATAGAAATAAATAAACAAGTCCGAACTTGGATAGGTATATAAGTTGATGTTGGTGGGAAATAGACATTGTGCATTCACAGGCGGAAAAAGGTGATTTGTGGAATTTCCACTGGTAAGTGTGTGTTAATTGATATATTACTTATAGTAGCTGCGCACGCGGCTCCGCTCGCGTCATGAACGTTCCCGTGTATCCTCGTTTTAAACGATTCTGGGTAACTAGCTTGCTTGATTGTTTAGGTACCACATTCGTATTCTAAAATCTAAGTTAATTTGTTACTAGCTGTTGCCCGCGACTTCGTCCGCGTGGACAACTTAACATCACAAATTATTATGTAAGTATTTCCCGTAGGAATTATCCTATGTAGTATTCCAGTGGACTCCCGTAGAGAAGCCTTGCAACTGCAGAAATACAGAAGATATTGCAATTGCACGAAGTTATTTGAATTAGCGATAAGTTGGTGATCGAGACACACTACATATCGCTAAAACTGAATTAACCCAAAAATTAGGTTCCGGCCGACGGGTTAGGGCGGGACGCGACCTGTGTGGACACACTGGCCCCGTCCCATATCCAATCTACCTCAGTCAATGCTGGAGCCGCGGCTGTAAAGGCGGAAAATGCTAAACATGTTAAATACGCCAACCTAGACTCCAGCTACTTACTTATACCCGTCGGAGTGGAGACACTGGGGCCCTGGGGCCCGGAGGCAACAAAGTTGATAAACGAGCTGTCTTCGCGCCTCATAGAAGCTTCCGGTGACCAGAGGGCTGGCCAGTACCTCAGGCAACGCATTAGTTTGGCCATACAAAGAGGGAACGTCGCCAGCCTTCTGGGCACAATGCCCCAGTGCGACCACCTCGACGGCCTTTTTATTACTTGAGTTTAATGTTAGTAGTATTTCTATTTTTTAATATTTAGTTATCTTATATTTAGTCTGGCTTATGTTTTAGAGTTTTTAAATTAACCCAAAAGGTAAATAACCTAGCACTGCTTGTTTAAAGCTTGGTTTAGGTTCTAGGTCCGTGCTAATTAATTTAAATAATTAAAACAAGAAATACGTGTACAACTCGTTATATTGTCAGAATGTTGCTAGTTTTAAAAACATATTAATGTTGCCGATACAAAATAATATTAATGTTGCTATTTATATAAATTGAGATTGCAACACTGCTTTCGTAAAGGCTGCCACCGCGAGAACCTATATTAATTAATCCCGCTAACAGGTAGACAGGCGACGTTTTCACATGTGGGTGATAAAGAAAATGTCTGTGAATATTTGTAGAACATGCTCTTTTATAGGAAAAAATGATTCTGGGTCCTTTTGCAATTAAGTCAAAAAATAAAAAGTTAGGACGCTTCCAAGTTTTTCGAAAAATATGACTTTAATGACCATACATGGCGCGCGGGCGAGTTAGATGACCGGCCGAGCCGCCGCGCTCCCCGCCACACACCTCTCCGCTCGCCGTTCCCGCGACTAATGAGATAAGTTTGAGAAATATCACAGTTTGCTCATAAAATTTTTTGCCCAAAAAAAAGTTTAATTTTTCCATGATAGATTTCTAAATGGTCACCCTACTACACCGTGAGTCAGGGCCTTTTCTGCAGCACAGCATTACACACACTGTTACTGTTTGATTGTTATGTTTGTTTGATGTACTTCTGTACCAATATGTGAGCTATTTGTAACATTGTATTTTGTGTTGTGTCTAAGAATAAATGGACTATCTATCTTTCTATCTAAATGTGACATATATATTTCTTTCAGCAAATAAAATGTTCGTTTACAAACTGACAATGATTCTTGCAATCATGACTGTCGTCCTTGCTGATCCTAATGACCGTACCAATTCGAAGACATTGCTGAACAAGAAGAAGGACTATCGAAGATCTCAAGGCATTACAGAAAGTACCACCTCTGCCGACCCTTACCCAGAGGTCAGCAGCGAGAAGTGTGATGTGTTGCTCAACAACTACTGTGGTACCGTAAAAAACACTTCACGTGAGGTAGCGAATAAGGGACCGGGGCCTTTAGGGGTATGGGATTATTAATGTATCCGTTAGACACTTCGGGTACTAAACAGCATTAAATTAAGGGTTTTTGAAGTAAAATACTTCTGTTACTTACTGTTTTTATTGTTTTTCTATTTATTCCGAAATGAGGTGATCAAAATGAAAATATTTATTAGCCATGCAACAGCGTTCGTTGCATTCTTGTGATTTACAATGATCTAATAAATAGACAGGTAAGCTTCGTGTGTCTGTACATTTTCTTGTTGTGGGTTTGCGCTTGACACACTGCGACGATGTTTGAGGCTATAAGTTTACCAGAGCATCGTCACCAATGAACAGTTTAGTCAGAAGTAAGTTCCATACCTAACAGTGAGGTGATCCTCTAACGGTATGGAAACATTTTGGAGAGTCGGAGTTAAGTTGAAAGGACTCCGTTTTGCGGTGAACAAACACGCCTGTGTTTTGGTGGCATTGAACTTGACCAAATTGATATCGCCCCAATCGGATACTTCTAAAATAATATTTCCTTATCTATTACTAAACACTAAAATTAACGCGTCAAATTTTCATTTTAAGTAACACAAAATTAAGATGGAATTTGTCTTGTGTCACAGTTCTGGCACGCCGGAGGTTGCGGGTTCGAATCCCGCTAGGGGCAATTGTTCGTATGATGAATATGAATGTTTGTACCCAAGTCTTGGATGTTTATATATTTATTTAAGTATGTCTATCCATTATCTAGTAACCATAGCACAAGCTTTGCCTAGTTTGGGACTGGATAATTGGTATCAATGTCTGAGATATTTATTATTATTATTAGTTTTTTTTATTAAAAGGCACTATATCTAATAAATAAAATCGTAAACATCGCGTGTCTGTACATTGAAAAAATTTGCAAAAAAAAATTGGGGGGTCTAAGGATAAGCAACAGAACACATTTCGATCATTTTTGAAATTTTTGTCTGTTTATCTGTTTGTCTGTGAGTTTGTGCACGCATCACTTATAAACTACTGATTGGACTTTGATAGACTTTTTACAAAAACATAGGAATTTACTTAACTTAACATTTAGTCTTTATTTGATCGCAATCGGCTAACTTAATCAAAAGTTATAGACATTTTTAGTTTTCAAATACATTAGTTACGTAAGGTTAGTGTGCAATATATTGCATACTATAATAATTCGTACTATACTTTAGTATATATTATCTTTGACCGCATCACGCAAAAACTACTGAATGAAATTTTATGCAGTTTTCACAGTTATCTTGCTAGTGGTCCAACTTAAAATATAATAAAATTCCAAAATGAAAACAAAGAGACCGTATTCAATAATATATGCTAAAAATGTATTTAATTGGCAAATGTTTTTACTTATTGCATGATTAAATGATAAAGATAATATTTAAATAGGTGTTTTTAATTTGCAAGTATTTCTGACATTTTATATAATATAGATTTATAGGTTTTTATTGACATTTAAATTCATTAATATGCTGGACATTGTAAATATTTCTATTTTATAATTTAATTTTATATTTTGAAAATAGGTAATTACAATTTATTTATTTTATAAATTTAAAAATATAGTGATAAATGAATGATACTTTTACATATATTGTAGGGCCCTTACAGGGTTCATGTTTAGTACCTTCGTATTGTTTTGTACCATCTTATAAACTACATTAAACAATAAATGAATAGAAAGAAAGAAAGATTATTTATTTGCTTTTGAACAGGGTACAAAAGTAGATAGAATACGCCGGTTCTGGCGCACTTTTTGTATGAAAATGTGACGTCATAATTTGGCCCTTGATTATCTCACGAAGGCACATGGATATTACTCAAACTTATTGTTAAGTAGTCTTTTGTTCCCGTTTCCGCCCTTTTTATGTTATCGTTGTGTATTGCACTTTGATTCTGCGGTGTTATATGTGAATATATTGGACAATTAATAACCTTGTTTATTAGTGGTTCAAAAACGGGAGCGTGAGCATACGTAGCTATTCGCTGAGTACATTTTACATGCAATTTTGAACTTTATTAAAATATGATTATTAATTATAATCGAAAAACCCACTATTGTTGGAATTTCGTTTCTTAGTAATAAGTGACTGGCGTCACCAATGTTGCTGTTCATTAATTATTTTTTCACTGTTATTGATAAGCGGTTATGAGTTGCGGCTCCGGAGTTGGACTAGAACGATTGTTTGGAACTTTCCATCTAGTAGTAGTAGTACATAGAGATCTTTGGTTAGAACCTTTTTCAGTGGAGGCATTAAATAACACTTATCCATACTTCATTCCAAATCAATAGACATATAAAAACAAACACATTTGCGTCTCAAAAAACAAAATAAATAAAAGATGGTGTTCATAAGTGGACCGCAAAGTTTACATGGTAATACAAACCTGTTTTTGCTGCTGATGACCCTTTCATGCCTAAGTTTTTCGAACAAAAATACCTGAGTCATAAGTTTGGAGATAATGTAGCTAATAATTTAAGGTTCCGAATATTTAGGAATTATTTATGCGTTACAATCTGAACACGGAACTCGTTTCCTTTATTATCCATGGTTGATAATATTCTATTGGGCATCATCACTGTGTAATTTTGAAAAGAAAACAGCCGATGGAGTTTAAATCAATATCAAGCATACTACATTTATACATTATTCAGTACTAAACTGTCTGTTTATTTCTACTCTTTGGTTAATCATTCATGCATTATGTTTGATAATCACCTTGACTCATTATCACCACTAATTATTTGCAGTAGTGCGTGTTCCAAGTCAAGCGATAAGTTCAATAATAGTACACATTAATACCTTCCTATCAGAGTCCAACTTCTAACATTAAAAAGAAATATTATAATTGTACCATACAACTGCAGTCTAATCACATTTTAATACATTAACTTATTTCGAAAAATAATGAGACTATGTTCTTAATAAGCTAAATAGGTATAAAAACCTCCAAAACGATAATTTCTTTTATAATTGAACACAAAAAATAGTATACAATGTTATAAAATGTTTTGTTGCCACTTTTTCACTTTAGAAATTGTAGATTTAAATCCAAGGAATCATCAGTACTTCAATAAAAGATAAATAATTATGTATAGATGTTTCTTTTCAAACATTATTCATTTAACTTATGTCTCAAGAAACACTTTAGCACAATCAGACCTCTATATGTTCAGGATACCGAGAAAGACTATCGTCATACGAGCATTTGATGTAATATCCAAAACTATAAACATTGCGTTGTTATACATTTTTGAATTGTATTTTTGTCTTCTACTATCACACTAATATTATAATGCGAAAGTTTGGATGGATTCGTGAATATTTGTTACCCCCCGTAAGTTAAGATTCTCGCGCCGTCATCTAAGATTTTATTAAGATCTCAGCGGTTTTATTGAAATATTAGATAAGGTCGTCTTATTTTCATTCAAGGCATACGTTCAGTTAATATGTTTCGAAACTTTAGAAACTTATTCATTCAAGAGCGTGAGTCTGAATCCCCAATTCACTTCATGGTATTTTTCAGTGTGTACTCTACATAATCTAAAGAAATGAAGAATTCACATATGAGTGAAACTAATGCATTCACTTATGATTAAGCAAAATATTTTAGAATATATCTGAGAAAGATAAAAACTATCGATATTTTTATGTCTGTCCGCACGGATGAATTATCATCTATATATTATAGTTATGTTACTGTAATATCTGTAACATGTTATTTAATAAAACAATGCTCAATCATTTCATAACATCTTTATTATTGACTACAAATATCAACTTAGAACATAAACTTTTTTCAAGTCTTCATATTCTAAAATAAATATTAAACAAAAAATAATATGTATGAGTTGTTGAGTTTTGATCGTGGTGGCAGTTCCTGTATGTAGCGAGTACAATAACTTGAAAATGAGACACACACACACACAATTATAATACATCTTTAAATGTACTTGTATTTGATCCTTGTATGCGATCGCTATTTCTTTTAGTATCAAGCTTTGGGTTAGCTTACACTGGACAATGGTTGGACTGTCACTTATACAAATTACACGAAAGGTCTCGAAAAACATTACATGGTTAAAAGAGAAATGTCAGAAAATCGAAATGTATTTAATGTAGAAGACATAAACTGTCCTAATCTAAATAATTTAAATGATATGTATAGGGATTCTAATAATAAGATCAAATGTATCTACCACTCTAACGTATGTGCTTTAAAAAAATTTAATTTGTATAAGTGACCGGTATAACGAAATAAAATGACTATAATTTTTTTGTTTATATTCAAAACATTATTCATATAACTTATATAACGACACTCTTATCAATATGCCTTACGTACACATTACAAAGGTATCTAATTGTTAATATTTTTCGTTTTTCATATACTCTATTTTTAAAATGAAGAGTTAAAAATTTCATGAATCATTATATAAAGTGTCCTCAGATAACATTTGAAGAAAATCACTCATGGAAACATCATTAATCTTAAGGTAAATAAAACTAAACAATACTCGCCACAGACTATAGGTTTCGTCCGTGGGTTTGCTTGCGGAATTGATTAGGTTATGGCTTTGAATTATTTTATTGTACCTGTCTGAGATTATGTTAGAACAGGAATCTGAATGTTTTATCATCGATTCCAATTGCGTATACTCGAATTCTAGAAAGTAATTGTAAGAGAAGTGGTTCAGAGAAGAAAACTGCTTATTACTATAAATACTCGGAACTTGAGTACCTAGTAGAAACATGCAACAAATTTAATTTACTGATAGGATCTGTTTTCGTTTCAAATTAGTATGCACAACGATTATGATGTAAGCAGATGAGAGATTGAAATGTAGTAGAGCCCTAACTCAAAGATACTTCAATTCGTTTTCCTAGTTTATATTTTTTCCGTTCAAAGTAAAGTAAAAACCATAGTCGTAAAAATTAGACGGTGGCAAAGCTTTAATAATACATTATATTGGTACAGTTCACAATGTCACATTATTAAGGTAAATTTATGTAATATTATTAGAGATTGGTTACGCGGTCCAACAGTTATCGGTTCTCCGACAGATGTGACCATCCCACTACCACTTCAAGGTACTAACTTTTTGATCTATACTGTTCAAGTGGCACCTATTAACAATTGGATGCACTCCCTTTTCAGTCAGTCAGTCAGTCAGTAGATGTATCTTCATACCAAAATGCACAAGTGAGATGAGATTTTTTTAACATTACGCAGTAAGTTCTATTTTAAATATAATATTCTATCAAAGAAAATACATAAAAAATTTGATCTTAGCGACAATACAGCAACACTTAGTGTACTCATACTCATCAGACAAAAATACAAAAGCCACCAGTCTGTTTGGTATTAGATTCAATAGAAGGTCCTTATTCTAATATATCATTTAAGTTGGTGACGAAAACCGCAAGACGTCGCTAAGCGTTCTCAAATTCGTTAACTGCACTGTTATTAAATTACACAAAGACCAACTCCTACCCTAGGGATTCAAGACTATCAACCAACAATAATAAAATATGAATTAAACTGTGTACAAAGGCGGACTTATCCCACTTAGGAATCTTCGAGTCAACCTTAGAGTAACCGAAAGGACAAGTATAATGCGTTTAGTACAAAAAGTTTAGTTTAGTGCGTTCTTAGATGATGGTGTGAGAATCTTAACTTGATTATACTTGAAAAATATCATCCAGTCACTACAAAATATTTAAAAATACTTAAAAAATATTTACAAGCAAGAAAAAAATTATAATTGAACACATAAAAAAAACTTATGATGAGAAAAAAATACAAAATATTTTAAAAAACTTTAAAAAAATAACAAAATATTAAAAAAAATCTGAAAAAAAATACAATATAATTTAAAAAAACTTAAATGAATAACAAAATATTTAAAAAAACTGAAAAAAATACAAAATATTTAAAAAAAACTTAAAAAAACAACAAAATATTTAAAAATAACTGAAAAGAATACAATATATTTTTAAAAACTTAAAAAAATAACAAAATATTTAAAAAAAACTGAAAAGAATACTATAAATTTAAAAAAACTTTAAAAAAAATAACAAAATATTTAAAAAAAACATGTAAATATTGTGCACCGCGATGACTTACAAAGATAATTTAATAGTCATATATCGCAGTAGTGATCTTAATATACTCAGGAGAACGTTGCTGCCCGTCCATGGTGCAAACCCTTAGTCACCTTAACGACACCTACGGGAAGATTTGTGTTGACCCTATTTTAAGTCGGGAACCACGCGACACCTGTATCTGTACCTTTAGTGTGAAACCCGCTAAGCTCAAATCGTCTGCGGCTACACCTGTCGTCAACTACATGCGCATAGTATATTGGGTTAGATATACAGCCGTTCAAATCGTCGGTGATACTGCAGGTTCTATGACGCAAAATACGATTTTTCTGTACAATCAAGAATTGAGGTAGAATGAATTCCATTGAACTTCTTGTAATGGAACGCAGCTTTGACGCACGGCGGCGGAGGAGCGCCCCCCTCGTCGGAGCTGTCATATGTCACTTGTAAAATATTATGTATTTCGAGGTTAGATTGCGACACTTTGAACATAGGTGTTTGAAATTGTTTGTGCTCCCAGCCAAGTTTATTATTAATATAACAAACATTACATGGCGCAGTCGGTGAAGAACGCGAAAAATACGCAAAATTAACAGTGTAAACAAGAAAATCGGCGGTTGTAAAAACTGGCGGTAGTTACGTAGAGTGGTGTCTGCACGTGTCACCTGAAAATTTCCTATCGAACAAAACCAGCGATTTACGGACTTGCAATCTAAACCGCAATAAAGATTCAACCTCTGAAGGTTAGTTCGAGTTTATAATATGGAATCCACAGTTGAATTTCGGCTTCCCACGCCACTACAATTAGACTGTTCGGAAGATCTTAAGGTACAGTGGTCCAGATTCAAGCAGGCATTTGGAATTTATCTGACAGCTGCTGGTCTTGGTGGAGTCTCGGAAAACAGAAAAGCGGCTATATTGCTGAATGCAATAGGAATCCAAGCCCAGGACTTGTATTTTAACGTACTGAAGAAGACTGATACAACCAAATATGATGAAGTATTGAAGGCATTCGATGATCACTTCAATCCAAAACAAAATGAGGTTATTAATTCATACAACTTTGGCAAGCGAGATCAACAAGATGGTGAAAGCTTTGATATCTTTTATACCGAATTAAGAAAATTGGTTGCATTTTGTAATTACGGAGAGTTGACTGACAGAATGCTTAGAGATAGGTTAGTAACTGGCATCAGGGATCATCATGTTCGACAGAAACTTCTAGCGACCAAGGACCTTACATTGGATTCAGCAATAGACATCTGCAGGTCATCGGAGATGTCCAAGGATCATGCGAAGAGTATTAACAATCAGCAGATAAATACACAGTCAATTGAGACAATTGTGTCAGGATCAAAGTCAACAAGGACTGACAAAGATAATCGGACTGGTCGTCAGCAGCAAGCAGAAGCTAAGTATTCCAATAGTAATATAAAATACAGTAGCAATTACTTTCTTTGTAAAAAATGTAATACTACACATGGGCCTAGAAGTTGTCCAGCATTTGGAAAGACATGTATGCGGTGCAATAAGGCCAATCATTTTTCTGTGGGATGTAGATCGAAAAAGAAAATTCATGAGATAGAAGAAACTTCCTCACATAGCAGTGTTGAACACTTTGTAATTGACACTATAAAGTTTTGTAATTCAATAAAAAATAAAACTGAGTGGCATGAGATTATAAATATTAATAAAAAGAGGGTAATTTTTAAAATTGATAGTGGAGCACAAGTAAATGTGTTATCATTAAAAGATTTAAAAAAAATTGTCGATGATGATAATAGCCAACTGTCTGAGACAAAAGTAGTTTTAGAAGTTTTTGGGGGCACGAAATTTTTTCCAATAGGATCCTGCACATTGAAGTTAAGCAATGAGGCTAATTGCAAAGTTAGTGCAGATTTTATAATAATAAAAGAGAAAGTACAACCAGTATTGGGACTTGATACTAGTATGAAGTTTGGTTATATTAAAAATATTAATGTAATAAATAATAAACAAAGTAATAACACTAAACAACCAGAAATCAGATCCGAAAACTTAAATACTAAGAAATTGAGTCAAGAAGAGATTATTAAGAAATATGAAAAACTGTTTCAGGGTGTTGGGGAGTTTGCGGAGCCATTGGAGCTGCGTACTCGACCAGATGCACGACCCATTGTTCGTCCACCTCGACGTGTGCCTGTCACCATCAAGCCACGGCTAGAAACTAAACTTAAGGAGCTGGAAAATCGAAAGATCATCAGTAGGGTCGAACATCCTGATTCATGGGTTAGTAATCTTGTTGTTATTGAAAAGAAAGACAAAAGTTTAAGAATATGTCTTGATCCAAGGGACCTAAATAAAGCTCTAATAAGAGAGCCAGTGCTCATTCCAACGTTAGATGAAATCGTAGCAAGGTTATCAAACAAAACAGTCTTTTCTGTTCTTGATTTGGCAGAAGGGTTTTATCATGTCCGTCTGACAGATGCCTCCAGCAATTTGTGCACATTTAATAGTCCTTTCGGCTGTTACAAATTTAATAGAATGCCATTTGGTATATCAGTAGCACCTGAAATTTTTCAAAAATATAACGAGAATGTGTTTGGAGACATCCCGGGTGTTCTGTTGTACTGCGATGATATTTTAATATATGCAAGTACAGAGCAAGAGCATGATGAAATTTTGATAAAAGTAATGGAACGAGCTCAAAAACATAATGTCAGATTTAATAGTAAAAAATTTCAACATAAAATGTCGGAAGTAAAGTATTTTGGCCATATATTTTCAGAACAAGGCATGAAAATAGATCCAAAAAGAATAAATGCCATCATAGAAATTGCAAGCCCAAAGAATAAAAAAGAATTACAAATTTTTCTTGGTATGGTAAACTACATAAGAAAATTTGTATCTAACATGGCTGAATTGGCTTCCCCTTTACAGCTACTACTCAAAAAGAATGTAGAGTGGCTTTGGACAAGCGTCCATGAAAAAGTTTTTAATGAAATAAAACAAAAAATTAGCTCAGCACCTGTTCTACAAAATTTTAATCCTAACATTCCTATTGTCATACAATGTGATTCATCACAGCATGGATTAGGTTGCTGTATCTTGCAGAACCAGAAACCAGTGTGCTTTGCTTCTAGAAGTTTGACTGACACAGAGAAAAATTTCTCGCAGATAGAGAAGGAGCTATTAAGTGTAGTGTGGGCTACCAAAAAATTTCATTATTATATCTATGGACAAAAATGTATTGTTCTGAATGATCATAAACCACTCGAAACTCTATTGAAAAAGAATGTTCATGACGTGGCTTCACCACGTCTTCAAAGATTGATGTTAAAGTTATTAAAATATGATATTGAGCATAAATATTTGAAAGGGAAATTAATGTATATTGCTGATTTACTTTCAAGGTCATTCTTAGATACCACTGATGTTTACGATGATTCATATTCACAGGAATTAGTACATTTAGTGGGTTTAGCAAATTATTTGCAATGTACCGATAAAAGAAAACAACAATTACAATTAGAAACATCAAAAGACCTAGAATTATTATTGTTAATAAAATATATTAATGAAGGTTGGCCAGAGAAAATGGATACAATACCAGATTCAATTAAATATTATTTTAAATTCAGATCCGATTTATCAGTTGATGAAAGTTTAGTATTCTTAAATTATAGGTTGATCATTCCATGTTCAATGAGAAAATTCATTATGGAAAAACTACATGAAGGTCACCTGGGAATGACAAAAATGAAACAAACAGCTAGGAAAATGTTTTATTGGCCTAATATAGATGATCATATAGAACAGTTTGTCAGAAAATGTATGGTTTGTCAGATGTATCAAAACAACAATGTAAAGGAGCCATTAATGGCACATGAGGTGCCAAATTTACCTTTCTCCAAACTAGGTATTGATATCATGGATGTAAAAAGTAAAAGTTACCTTGTAATTTATGATTATTTTACTAAGTGGTTGGACATAAAATTGTTAAACAGCAAAAGTGCAGGAAGTATAACAAAGAATTTAATAGATTTGTTTTGTAATTTTGGCATTCCAAGTGAGATAGTTTCAGATCACGTTCCATTTGTTTCAAAAGAATGTAAAGATTTTGCTGAGGAATGGGGTTTCAAATTCACTTATACCAGTCCCAGATACCCACAGTCCAACGGGATGGCAGAACGTGCAGTTCAGATAGCAAAGAAGCTTCTATTGAAATGTAGAGAAGATAAAACTGATTATAGAGTAGCATTGCTACAGTACAGGGCTTCACCCGTTTGTGGTACTGTATATTCACCTGCACAGTTGATGTTTAACAGAAATATTAAAACAAAATTACCAATTTGTCAATCAATGTTGAAACGAACCATAAATGAAAATGCCAATGGAACCTTCATAAAAGCTCAAGAAAGAAATGTAGAAAATTATAATCAACATTCAAAATATAAACCAAACTTTCAGATTGGTCAAAACATTGTGTTTAAAAAGGACCCCAATCAGAAAGTTTGGTTGACTGGTAAAATAGTTGGCAAAAATAAATATAGATCATATCAGGTGGTCAACAAAAATAATGAGGAATACACTAGAACCTCTTTGCACATTAGACCAGTGTAATTACTACAGATGATCTTCGATTTCCAGACTCAAAATGGTGGTTCTTGTTTTCTGGTCGGGTGTGTATCTTGGTTTCGTCGAAGATGTATCTTACTTTATTATATATAAGTCAAACATTTAAAAGAAAAAGAGAAAGAAAAGAAGGGGAGATGTAATGGAACGCAGCTATGACGCACGGCGGCGGAGGAGCGCCCCCCTCGTCGGAGCTGTCATATGTCACTTGTAAAATATTATGTACTTCGAGGTTAGATTGCGACACTTTGAACATAGGTGTTTGAATAAATTGTTTGTGCTCCCAGCCAAGTTTATTATTAATATAACAAACATTACACTTCTTTAGTGAAAAAACGATATTTATTTTACATAAAACCTATTAATAAATATATTTTATTGTAAAACTAAATACTTACAACTATATTGCGCACAAAACATCCATTAAAATATAAATACATTTACATGAAAGGTCTCGAAAATATTACGTCATGAATAAAAGAGATATCAGAAAATCAAAATGTATTTGCTAAGTGTTCATCGCAACGCAAGGCCATCTATGTTTGATTGTTGTACTACAGAGATATGCATGGGGGCACTATAACATCTATTCGTTTCCTAGTTTCTGATGATTTTACACAGATTCCTATTAATAAATATATTTTATTGTAAAACTAAATACTTACATCTGTGCAAACCTCTAAATAGGTAAAACAAATATACACTATGCATTTAACACAGACTCATGAATAATTAAATTAACTCCCTAGTTTTAGATTCTACATCATAATAATCGGTATTTATACTATTAAAATAATATTTATACATAGCCAATTTTGTAAATTCTATGAAGTCATAATGAAAAGTGTACATTAGAGTCTTGCTAAAAGAGATCTCTTCCAACCAACCTTAAACCTATTGCAGTATCATCAACGATTATCTAGATGTTGCATAAATGTGTTCACATCTGTCTTTATGTTGAAACACCGCTCTTACATGTTACATTTTATGTGTTCAATTATAATTTTTTTCTTGCTTGTAAATATTTTTTAAGTTTTTTTAAATATTTTGTAGTGACTGGATGATATTTTTCAAGTATAATCACGTTAAGATTCTCACACCATCATCTAAGAACGCACTAAACTAAACTTTTTGTACTAAACGCATTATACTTGTCCTTTCGGTTACTCTAAGGTTGACTCGAAGATTCCTAAGTGGGATAAGTCCGCCTTTGTACACAGTTTAATTCATATTTTATTATTGTTGGTTGATAGTCTTGAATCCCTAGGGTAGGAGTTGGTCTTTGTGTAATTTAATAACAGTGCAGTTAACGAATTTGAGAACGCTTAGCGACGTCTTGCGGTTTTCGTCACCAACTTAAATGATATATTAGAATAAGGACCTTCTATTGAATCTAATACCAAACAGACTGGTGGCTTTTGTATTTTTGTCTGATGAGTATGAGTACACTAAGTGTTGCTGTATTGTCGCTAAGATCAAATTTTTTATGTATTTTCTTTGATAGAATATTATATTTAAAATAGAACTTACTGCGTAATGTTAAAAAAATCTCATCTCACTTGTGCATTTTGGTATGAAGATACATCTACTGACTGACTGACTGACTGAAAAGGGAGTGCATCCAATTGTTAATAGGTGCCACTTGAACAGTATAGATCAAAAAGTTAGTACCTTGAAGTGGTAGTGGGATGGTCACATCTGTCGGAGAACCGATAACTGTTGGACCGCGTAACCAATCTCTAATAATATTACATAAATTTACCTTAATAATGTGACATTGTGAACTGTACCAATATAATGTATTATTAAAGCTTTGCCACCGTCTAATTTTTACGACTATGGTTTTTACTTTACTTTGAACGGAAAAAATATAAACTAGGAAAACGAATTGAAGTATCTTTGAGTTAGGGCTCTACTACATTTCAATCTCTCATCTGCTTACATCATAATCGTTGTGCATACTAATTTGAAACGAAAACAGATCCTATCAGTAAATTAAATTTGTTGCATGTTTCTACTAGGTACTCAAGTTCCGAGTATTTATAGTAATAAGCAGTTTTCTTCTCTGAACCACTTCTCTTACAATTACTTTCTAGAATTCGAGTATACGCAATTGGAATCGATGATAAAACATTCAGATTCCTGTTCTAACATAATCTCAGACAGGTACAATAAAATAATTCAAAGCCATAACCTAATCAATTCCGCAAGCAAACCCACGGACGAAACCTATAGTCTGTGGCGAGTATTGTTTAGTTTTATTTACCTTAAGATTAATGATGTTTCCATGAGTGATTTTCTTCAAATGTTATCTGAGGACACTTTATATAATGATTCATGAAATTTTTAACTCTTCATTTTAAAAATAGAGTATATGAAAAACGAAAAATATTAACAATTAGATACCTTTGTAATGTGTACGTAAGGCATATTGATAAGAGTGTCGTTATATAAGTTATATGAATAATGTTTTGAATATAAACAAAAAAATTATAGTCATTTTATTTCGTTATACCGGTCACTTATACAAATTAAATTTTTTTAAAGCACATACGTTAGAGTGGTAGATACATTTGATCTTATTATTAGAATCCCTATACATATCATTTAAATTATTTAGATTAGGACAGTTTATGTCTTCTACATTAAATACATTTCGATTTTCTGACATTTCTCTTTTAACCATGTAATGTTTTTCGAGACCTTTCGTGTAATTTGTATAAGTGACAGTCCAACCATTGTCCAGTGTAAGCTAACCCAAAGCTTGATACTAAAAGAAATAGCGATCGCATACAAGGATCAAATACAAGTACATTTAAAGATGTATTATAATTGTGTGTGTGTGTGTCTCATTTTCAAGTTATTGTACTCGCTACATACAGGAACTGCCACCACGATCAAAACTCAACAACTCATACATATTATTTTTTGTTTAATATTTATTTTAGAATATGAAGACTTGAAAAAAGTTTATGTTCTAAGTTGATATTTGTAGTCAATAATAAAGATGTTATGAAATGATTGAGCATTGTTTTATTAAATAACATGTTACAGATATTACAGTAACATAACTATAATATATAGATGATAATTCATCCGTGCGGACAGACATAAAAATATCGATAGTTTTTATCTTTCTCAGATATATTCTAAAATATTTTGCTTAATCATAAGTGAATGCATTAGTTTCACTCATATGTGAATTCTTCATTTCTTTAGATTATGTAGAGTACACACTGAAAAATACCATGAAGTGAATTGGGGATTCAGACTCACGCTCTTGAATGAATAAGTTTCTAAAGTTTCGAAACATATTAACTGAACGTATGCCTTGAATGAAAATAAGACGACCTTATCTAATATTTCAATAAAACCGCTGAGATCTTAATAAAATCTTAGATGACGGCGCGAGAATCTTAACTTACGGGGGGTAACAAATATTCACGAATCCATCCAAACTTTCGCATTATAATATTAGTGTGATAGTAGAAGACAAAAATACAATTCAAAAATGTATAACAACGCAATGTTTATAGTTTTGGATATTACATCAAATGCTCGTATGACGATAGTCTTTCTCGGTATCCTGAACATATAGAGGTCTGATTGTGCTAAAGTGTTTCTTGAGACATAAGTTAAATGAATAATGTTTGAAAAGAAACATCTATACATAATTATTTATCTTTTATTGAAGTACTGATGATTCCTTGGATTTAAATCTACAATTTCTAAAGTGAAAAAGTGGCAACAAAACATTTTATAACATTGTATACTATTTTTTGTGTTCAATTATAAAAGAAATTATCGTTTTGGAGGTTTTTATACCTATTTAGCTTATTAAGAACATAGTCTCATTATTTTTCGAAATAAGTTAATGTATTAAAATGTGATTAGACTGCAGTTGTATGGTACAATTATAATATTTCTTTTTAATGTTAGAAGTTGGACTCTGATAGGAAGGTATTAATGTGTACTATTATTGAACTTATCGCTTGACTTGGAACACGCACTACTGCAAATAATTAGTGGTGATAATGAGTCAAGGTGATTATCAAACATAATGCATGAATGATTAACCAAAGAGTAGAAATAAACAGACAGTTTAGTACTGAATAATGTATAAATGTAGTATGCTTGATATTGATTTAAACTCCATCGGCTGTTTTCTTTTCAAAATTACACAGTGATGATGCCCAATAGAATATTATCAACCATGGATAATAAAGGAAACGAGTTCCGTGTTCAGATTGTAACGCATAAATAATTCCTAAATATTCGGAACCTTAAATTATTAGCTACATTATCTCCAAACTTATGACTCAGGTATTTTTGTTCGAAAAACTTAGGCATGAAAGGGTCATCAGCAGCAAAAACAGGTTTGTATTACCATGTAAACTTTGCGGTCCACTTATGAACACCATCTTTTATTTATTTTGTTTTTTGAGACGCAAATGTGTTTGTTTTTATATGTCTATTGATTTGGAATGAAGTATGGATAAGTGTTATTTAATGCCTCCACTGAAAAAGGTTCTAACCAAAGATCTCTATGTACTACTACTACTAGATGGAAAGTTCCAAACAATCGTTCTAGTCCAACTCCGGAGCCGCAACTCATAACCGCTTATCAATAACAGTGAAAAAATAATTAATGAACAGCAACATTGGTGACGCCAGTCACTTATTACTAAGAAACGAAATTCCAACAATAGTGGGTTTTTCGATTATAATTAATAATCATATTTTAATAAAGTTCAAAATTGCATGTAAAATGTACTCAGCGAATAGCTACGTATGCTCACGCTCCCGTTTTTGAACCACTAATAAACAAGGTTATTAATTGTCCAATATATTCACATATAACACCGCAGAATCAAAGTGCAATACACAACGATAACATAAAAAGGGCGGAAACGGGAACAAAAGACTACTTAACAATAAGTTTGAGTAATATCCATGTGCCTTCGTGAGATAATCAAGAGCCAAATTATGACGTCACATTTTCATACAAAAAGTGCGCCAGAACTGGCGTATTCTATCTACTTACAAAACAAGATGTAAAACATAAAACTAGTTCTCCTGCTAAGCCATTTCAAACGACATGCAAATATTAAATTGTATAAAATTGCAATTAAATTAATTTGATTAGATTAGATTAAATTATGTAAGTATGTCTAGTAAAAATTAATTAATTATATTAGATAGTTATTGACAATAAATATGAATAATATTTGAATTTATACAAGTTGTATGTACTCGTAAATCTATTTATTTATTAAAATCAAAAGATAACCTTAAAAAGTTTTCTCTAATGGTGACTTTAACACTGTAACTATGGCAAATTGAATTTAATATTTAGTTAACCTCTTTCACCTTCACTTATTAAGTTATTATAAAAATGTTTAATAAAATATTTTCTGCTTTTCTTATATAACATTGCAAGGAATGAAACAAGAAAAAATATTATACCCAACTAATTCAAATTATTTCCACCGAATAAGGTAATTCTTTGTCGTGTAAAAGAAAATTGTACATTAACCAGAAATAAACTAAAAACAGGTCGGGTCAACTCATATTTAAATTACAACAAACGTTTAAAAGTAAGCATATTTTTTTAGTATTTCCATTAGATTTGCAGAAAAAGTGCATATTTCTTCTTCAACAATAATTGAGATGTACATTTTGAAGCTAGCAGTTATTCTCGCAATCGTTCTCGTCCGCGCTGACACCAACGGCCCTTCCAATTCCAAGACTCGGCTGGTCAAGGACTATCGGAGAAGACTTGCGGCCCCTACATCAACCACTGCTGACCCCCACCCCGAGGTCAGCAGCGAGAAGTGTGACGTGGAGAAAAACAACTACAGTAATTCAGTCCATAGTATTCCGAAGGGGGGTTATGTATATGCGGTATGGGGATAGAAAATATTTACGGTTGGACCTATCGGATACTGAACCCTAGGCAACAATATTTGGGATCCAACTTTGTTTAACGCCTTTCCTCTAAATACAAGGTCACCTATAGAGGATTTATAAAATCTTGCCTTATTTCTGTTAAATCTTTTTGTATTATAAATTTCCACATTCTGTCTATACTGGCTGGTAATCTACATTACGTAAGCCTGTCGCCCACGCCCACGCCCATGCCTAAGCCCACGCCCACGTCTACACCTACCACAGATCTAAATTTGTCCTAACTCATTGCAATCTAAATTGCACCGAATATATACAGCTTTGATAAATTGCATACCTACTAATGTATCTGAAAACTAAAAATGCCCATAACTTTTGATTGAGTTAGCCGATTGCGATGAAATAAAGACTAAATGTTACTCCACATTAAGTTCTGTGTTTTGTGGAAAATAAATCAATATCGGTTCAGTAGTTTTTACGTGATGCATGCACAAACTAACATACAAACAGAAAAATTCCAAAAATGATCGAGATAAAATGTTCTATTACCTATCCTTAGACCCCACAATTATTGCAAATATCCTCAACTATCTGTTGCCCGTAACTTCGTCCGCGTTGATAATTTAATATCACAAATTATTATGTATTTCCAGTAGGAATGAGATGTTTTTTCGGGATAAAAACTATCCTATGTCCTGAAGTCAGAGTCAAAATTAGTCTGGCTATAAATTGCGAGTTGATGGGGAAATAAATAGACAGTGGAGTGAAATAGGAAAGAAGGGACATTTTTTTTATTTGAAATTTTAAAATAAGAAACTTGTAAAAGAGTAGGAAGAATATTAAAGAACTGCACCACGCCAAGTAGAGATTTATATTTTGCGCACCCAATTGCCGTGTGGTTTCCGGTAGAGTAAAATAGGACCACTCCAACTCTTCCCGTCGTGTCGAACAAGGCGACTAAGGGAATACATTATAAAACATCAATCAGGCCTCCCCAACCCGTCTGGCCAGCGCGGGGAGTGTAGGCCAAATCCTCCGTCTGTCTCCGGCAGATGTGAGAGAGTTGTGCTCCTGCAGTGGAGACAAAAATAACCTGATGATGATTATGATGACAGAAATAATGGAAATAAAACAACTCAAATATCGAGACCAACTTGTACATTCTGTGCAATGTGGTCTTTCCCCCGTGGGAATCGAACCCACGTCCTCTGGTGGGCCCTCTGTCGTTTAATTTAATTTGCGATAATTTAATACCAAGTGTATTTTGAAATTTTTATTTTAATATTATATACTGACATAGACAGTATGTTATACTGTGACATTATTTTAATTTTTGAAATTGTAATTTATATTTTGTACATTATTTTATTTTATGACGATCCTTTTTACCATATAAGAATGACATGTAAAATTGATTTTTTAAGATGTAAATGTGAAATAAATGAATCTAATCTAGCGCTCGAGTCCAACGCCAGTGGGCATTTCATCAGCCTGAAAGATTCCACTGCTGGACATAAGCCTCGCCATAGGCGCGCCACAGAGCCCGATTCTCGGTTCTTCTTATTCAGTCACTGGGCATTTAATAAATAATTATTACATATATACATACACTTATTATCTCCTGTGCTATGGCAATTAAACAAGGATTTTACATATTCAAACCAAACCACTTCTGATTGCTGGTATCGACGACAGCCTCAGTTGTCGTTTCTGGTTCATAATCATCTGGAGGAAGCCTCCTACGCGATAGTTATTGTAACTCTGACCTCATAACTCTACCAGGGTCAAACGCAAGGACATAGGTCATGATCGCCAATACTATCGCCAGTCTGAAGAAGTACATCTTAATGCTGAAATTAGAGAAAAGAAATTCAAGTTATTTCTCTGAAAGGTTTTTTTTTTACTTTGTCGAGACATTACACATATTATGTTCACAGGTCAAGCGCTCTAGTAGTTTTCGAGTTATCCGCCAGACTGATAAACATACACATCGAAAAATTTAGGCCATCTCGTTGGCTTTCCCATTTACAAATTGCTCCCGGTCTAGATGTTATATTTGTAAATTGTCCAATCCTTGTTTAATTATAGGTATAATTAGTTAAAAATAGTATTCTTAGGTACTATTTCACTACCAAGCTTGATGTCTAAAGAAATAGTTTAAGAAACTAAACTAATACACTTCAGTCTATTTCAGAATGTACTCCGGTAACACAACAAATATATTTTTTAATAATCATTTGATATTCTATAAGTTTATCATGTTTTAGCTATATTTTATTCTGTAGTCCAACATCACGTCTCTAAGACGTCATAACAATATCCTTCTTATAGCGATTACCTTTAAATAGGCAATTTTGTCCCCCGTAAATATAATCTCAGATTATTTTCTCATTATATGCACTTCTAACCCTAGATAAGCAGAACATAAAATTCAATAAAAAATAAATAAACGAAACCAATTTGTACACATATGAACATAGAAATAAATAAACAAGTTCGAACTTGGATAGGTATATAAGTTGATGTTGGTGGGAAATAGACATTGTGCATTCACAGGCGGATAAAGGTGGTTTGTGGAATTTCCACTGGTAAGTGTGTGTTACAGTTAATTGATATATTACTTATATTAGCTGCGCACGCGGCTCCGCTCGCGTGGACTACAGAATTAAATATAGCTAAAACATGATAAACTAAAAGATTATCAAATAATTATTAAAAAAATATATTTGGTGTGTTACCGGAGTATATTCTGAAATAGACTGAAGTTTAGTTTCTAAAATTATTTTTATATGCATCAAGCTTGGTGGTGAAATAGTACCTAAGAATACTATTTTTAACTAATTATACCTATAATTAAACAAGGATTGGACAATTTACAAATATAACATCTAGACCGGGAGCAATTTGTACAAATAGAACAACGTTAAGTCCGCAATGGGAAAGCCAACGAGATGGTCTAATTTTATCGATGTGTATGTTTATCAGTCTGGCGGATAACTCGAAAACTACTGGAGCGCCTTGACCTGTGAACATAATATGTGTAATGTCTCGACAAAGTAGGAAAATTACAGAAATTTCCCGAAAAAAAAGAACCTTTCAGAGATATAACTTGAATTTCGTTGACTTTTTTCTCTAATTTCAGCATTAAGATGTACTTCTTCAGACTGGCGATAGTATTGGCGATCATGACCTATGTCCTTGCGTTTGTCCCTGGTAGAGTTATGAGGTCAGAGTTACAACAACCATCGCGTCGTATGAGGCTTCCTCCAGATGAGTATGATGAAGAAGTGACAACTAAGCAAGCTACCCGCGGTGAGAATTGTAGATCGGAACTGCAGCGTTCTGATAATAGTGCGCCAGTTTATATACAAGTGTGCGATCGCAAATAAATAAATACAAATACAATTATTATTATATTTCTTTATTTACCTTTAAAATGCCGTTTTTAGGGTTCCGTAGCCAAATGGCAAAAAACGGAACCCTTATGGATTCGTCATGTCTGTCTGTCTGTCTGTCCGTCCGTATGTCATAGCCACTTTATTCCGAAACTATAAGAACTATACTGTTGAAACTTGGTAAGTAGATGTATTCTGTGAACCGCATTAAGATTTTTATACAAAAATAGAAAAAAAACAATAAATTTTGGGGGTTCCCCATACTTAGAACTGAAACTCAAAACATTTCTTTTCATCAAACCCTTACGTGTGGGGTATCTATGGATAGGTCTTAAAAATGATATTGAGGTTTCTAATATCATTTTTTTCTAAACTGAATAGTTTGCGCGAGAGACACTTCCAAAGTGGTAAAATGTGTGTCCCCCGCCCCCCTGTAACTTCTAAAATAAGAGAATGATAAGACTAAAAAAAATATATGATGTACTTTGCCATGCAAACTTCCACCGAAAATTGGTTTGAACGAGATCTAGTAAGTAGTTTTTTTTAATACGTCATAAATCGTAAACAACAATACTATTTATTAAAACATCGATCAAAGTTACAACGAACTACAATAACTTTTATATTATGTTACTTGCTGCCACGGAACCCTTCATGGGCGAGTCCGACTCGCACTTGGCCGCTTTTTACAACAACTGTTATAGCTGATAATCTACTATAGCGACAAGGAAATAAAAAATATCTATGAACAGATGAAAACCTAAAGAATTTATGTGTTTGAAAAATATGTTATTCTGATTGGAACAAAAGTAATAAAATATAGACTAAACTCAAGGTATCGACAATATTTCGGAAAATATTTTATGTTATTTTTTTTCACTATTTAAGCAATTAGACCAATTTATAAACAAACTGGACTATTTTACCTTTAAAATGATACCAATATGTCTATACAAAGTATTTGCCTATAAGAAATTAATTGAAATGTACAACTATTTCCCAATAACTTTGGGCATATCCACCGGTATAGAATAGGCAAGATGGCCGCCCGAGCTAAAGATTCGTACGCACGATTATGAGGACGTGTTCAATGAAACACAATTCGAATTAATTTCTATATTACTAATTTACAAATATGTATAAAACAAAATCTTGTAGGTACAATCAGGTATTATGATAATATTACAGACAGAGAGGAATTCTTCAAACAAAAGTTGATCAGCGAAACGAGCCCCTGCTACATGAATAAACTTTGAGGATCCTCGTACCTCGTCCTCTTCCTCGCCCTTGCGCTCTGTCCGCCGCTTGATTGCTTGTATGCGACATTACAGGCTCTGCCTAGTTTGGGATCAGGTGGCCGTATATAAAATGTCCCCACATACTTATACTTACTTACTTATTTGGATATGTTGTGTTTATGGAAATGTTTTTCTCTACTCTCCACTAAATTTAAAACTTGAATATTAAAACTGAAGGCCTTGTCTAAGTTACCGTATGAAACTATCAGGTTTGCCACAGACCCTATCGTATATACTATTCATCATCATCATAATCATCAGCCTAAATATGTCCACTGCTGGACATAGGCCTAATAGAATACCACTTTTGGTTAGATGTCCACTGGGGGATTAGCCATAATAACCACGCTTGGCAGGCGGATTGGTGATCGCAGTAATGATCTTAACATACACACACAGGAGAACGCTGCTGCCCGTCCCTGGTGCAATGCCTTAGTCGCCTTAACGATACCCACGGGAAGATTGGGGCCGTATTCTAAGCCGGGAACCACACGGCAAATATTTTATATACTATTATATTACATAAACGTATACAGTAATTGATATAATGTGTAACATATATAATATGTGCGGAACAAATCAAAATTATCTATGCCTGAAGTGGAACCACAACATCGGAATCGCAATACGATATAAGCTTTGTGATAAGTGAACAGTTTGGTACATTACCGGAATACATTTTAAAATAACCGAGCGCAAATTAGAGTAAGTTTGTTAAATTAATTTTATAGGCATCCAGCTTGGTGGTGAAATATGTACCACATTTATTATGGAATTTTTGTTCAGAAATCCCCTGCCGATGCTCAAAGGAAACGCTAAGGGGATTTCTGGAAAAAAATCCAGAAATCCCCTTATTTTTTTTCTTTATAAAATAAATACAAACAACTAATAAGATATTCACAGACTTTTATCTGGCAGTGCTACGTCGTCAGCAAAGTACGCAAGTATCGTACAGGTCACGACGGCACGCCCCACTCCTCTGACATCGCTTACATTTCATTGTATGCGTGTAGGTCTATAATTACGCACATTCCTTTCAGAGATAGGTACTCGTATTACAACTAAACTATGACGACACTGAAAACTTACTTT
This sequence comes from Esperia sulphurella, assembly GCA_947086405.1. Taxonomy (NCBI): domain Eukaryota; kingdom Metazoa; phylum Arthropoda; class Insecta; order Lepidoptera; family Oecophoridae; genus Esperia; species Esperia sulphurella. The sequence continues at coordinate 1,812,026 of OX352278.1, read as the reverse complement.
CTCTCACACAAGCTCAAACAGAACTTTACAATATATGTTTTGTTGATATTTGCTTACACTACACAGTTGGAATTTCCTTGAACTCAAGATTAATATGACTTCCGAGTGGAGAGAGCCTGGTGATCTGTAAAACAGGCACTTGCCTAGTTCAGACACCAGTCTCTCACAAGGCAAATGCTGTCCATTGATCTATTGTTAAGTCTAGCATAATGATTACTATTGTATGTATTTACCTTGTGAGAAGAAATAAATAAATTATTATTACGTTTGCTGACATTTTTCTCTAATTTCAGCATTAAGATGTACCTCTTCAAACTGGCGACAATATTGGCGATCATGACTGATATCCTTGCGTATAACCACGATAGAGTCATGACGTCCGGGTTACTACAACTATCGCGTAGGAGGCTTGTACCAAAAACGACAACTGAGCCTTTCTTCGAGGCCAGCAGTGAGAAGTGTGAACTGGCAAGGAACAGCTTCTGCAACACGGCTAATTTACCAAAGTTAAATATTGAACCTATACAGCCGGGCAAATAAATAAATACAATTTGCATTTTATTTCTTATCTACCTTCTGTCTACGCATTGTCTATTGTATGAAATGGAACGCAACGACGGTGGCGCCCTCACACGTCAAGAGCTGTCACTCATTCTCTCCACAAAACTCATCATCTCGTCTTTTTTTTTCTATTTCTCAATACAAGCAATTGATCTTCAAACAACAAAACTTTTTTTTGTGTCTCCCAATAGACATCTAATAAATAAAATCGTAAACATCGCGTGTCTGTACATTGAAGATATTTGCGAAAAAAAAATAGTGGGGTCTAAGGATAAGTAATAGAACACATTTCAATCATTTTTGGATTTTTTGTCTGTTTATCTGTGAGTTTGTGCACGCATCACTTAAAAACTACTGAACGGATTTTGATGGGCTTCTCACAAAAACATGAGGCTTAACTTAACTTAACATTTAGTCTTTATTTCATCGCAATCGGCTAACTCAATCAAAAGTTACAGACATTTTTAGTGTTCAAATACATTAGTAGGTAAGGTTAGTATGCAATATATTGCAAATAATAGTATTTCCGTACTATTCAGATTGCGATGAGTATGGGTTACATTTGGAGTTGCGAGTGGGAATTGGAGTGGGAGTGGGCGTGGGCGTGGGCGTGGGCGTGGGCGTGGGCGTGGGCGTGGGCGTGGAAAAGGGGAGTGGGTATGGGAGCGGAAGTGGGAATGGATGCGGATTCTGTAGTTCACGCGAGCGGAGCCGCGGGCACAGCTAGTATTACATAAACGTATACAGTAATTGATATAATGTATAACATATATAATATGTGCGGAACAAATCAAAATTATCTATGGCTGAAGTGGAACCACAACATCGGAATCGCAATACGATATAAGCTTTGTGATAAGTGAACAGTTTGGTACATTACCGGAATACATTTTAAAATAACCGAGCGCATATTAGAGTAAGTTTGTTAAATTAATTTTATAGGCATCCAGCTTGGTGGTGAAATATGTACCACAGTTATACACCTCAATCAGGAATACGGGTTCAGTTAAATAGTAGGTACCAAAGATTATTGAACTGATATTACGCAAAAGCGATACTCACCTCCCCCTGGGGCTTATTCCAAAAATCTCCTGCCAAAAATCCCCTTAAGGGGATTTCTGGAATTTTGGTTCAGAAATCCCCTGCCGATGCTCAAAGGAAAACACTTAGGGGATTTCTGGAAAAAAATCCAGATATCCCCTTATTTTTTTTTATTTTTTTTTTCTTCATAAAATAAATACAAACAAGTAATAAGATATTCACATACTTTTATCTGGCTGTGCTACGTCGTCAGCAAAGTACAATACAATACAATACGCTTTATTGCACAAACAAATACAGTAACACGTTATAGAAGTTACAAATAGTACAATTTAGGCGGTCTTATCGCTTTAAGCGATTTCTTCCAGACAACCTTTAAAGTACACAAGTATAGATCGTACAGATCACGACGGCACGCCCCACTCTCTAACATCGCTTACATTTCATTGTATGCGTGTAGGTCTATCATTACGCACATTCCTTTCAGAGATAGGTATTACAACTAAACTATGACGACACTGAAAACTTACTTTCTGTGATTTCCTAACTGCTGCACAACTAAGGTAAGAATATAATTTTCCATCAATTGGAATAACATTTAACAGGTAGATCTTTGTTGTCACACGCACATGCATACATCCCCCCCCACACACACACACATCCATACACGCTTACTGTCATATTCACACAAGCTCAAACAGAACTTTACAATACATGTTTTGTTGATATTTGCTTACACTACACAGTTGGAATTTCCTTGAACTCAAGATTAATATGACTTCCGAGTGGAGAGAGCCTGGTGATCTGTAAAACAGGCACTTGCCTAGTTCAGACACCAGTCTCTCACAAGGCAAATGCTGTCCATTGATCTATTGTTAAGTCTAGCATAATGATTACTATTGTATGTATTTACCTTGTGAGAAGAAATAAATAAATTATTATTACGTTTGCTGACATTTTTCTCTAATTTCAGCATTAAGATGTACCTCTTCAAACTGGCGACAATATTGGCGATCATGACTGATATCCTTGCGTATAACCACGATAGAGTCATGACGTCCGGGTTACCACAACCATCGCGTAGGAGGCTTAAACCGAAAACGACAACTGAGCCTTTCTTCGAGGTCAGCAGTGAGAAGTGTGAACTGGCAAGGAACAGCTTTTGTAACACGGCTAATTTACCAAAGATAAATATTGAACCTATACAGCCGGGCAAATAAATAAATACAATTTGCATTTTATTTCTTATCTACTTTCTGTCTACGCATTGTCTATTGTATGAAATGGAACGCAACGACGGTGGCGCCCTCACACGTCAAGAGCTGTCACTCATTCTCTCCACAAAACTCATCATCTCGTCTTTTTTTTCTATTTCTCAATACAAGCAATTGATCTTCAAACAACAAAACTTTTTTTTGTGTCTCCCAATAGACATCTAATAAATAAAATCGTAAACATCGCGTGTATGTACATTGAAGATATTTGCGAAAAAAAATTGAGGGGTCTAAGGATAAGTAATAGAACACATTTCAATCATTTTTGGAATTTTTGTCTGTTTATCTGTTTGTCCGTTTCTCTGTTTGTCTGTGAGTTTGTGCACGCATCACTTAAAAACTACTGAACGGACTTTGATGGACTCTTCACAAAAACATGGGGCTTAACTTAACTTAACATTTAGTCTTTATTTCATCGCAATCGGCTAACTCAGTCAAAAGTTATAGACATTTTTTGTTTTCAAATACATTAGTAGGTAAGGTTAGTATGCAATATATTGCAAATAATGATATTATTTCCGTACTATTCAGATTGCGATGAGTTTGGGTTACATTTGGAGCTGCGCGGGAGTGGGAATTGGAGTGGGAGTGGGAGTGGGCGTGGGCGTGGGCGTGGGCGTGGGCGTGGGCGTGTGCGTGGGCGTGGGCATGGGCGTGGGAAAAGGGGAGTGGGAGCGGAAGCGGGAGCGGGAGTGCGAATGGGAGCGGATTCGGTAGTTCACGCGAGCGGAGCCGCGGGCACAGCTAGTCTTCAATAAAATTTTGACCGCCTCGTTGACCTAGTGGCTTGGTCATTGGTCTCGATCGCCAGAGGGCGTGGGTTCGATTCCCACAGGGGACAGACACCTGCGTACAATATGGATGTTATATTTGTGAATTGTCCAAACGTTGTGCATTGGAGAAAAACCTAGTTTGGGATTAGACAAGTGTAGGTATGTATCCCATTCTACTAATATTATAAATGCGAAAGCTTTGATGTTTGTTACTCGATCACGCTTCAACCACTGGACGGATCTTATAGAGTAGAATAGAATAGAATAGAATAGAATAGAATATAATATAATATAATATAATATAATATAATATAATATAATATAATATAATATAATATAATATAATATAATATAATATAATATAATATAATATAATATAATATAATATAATATAATATAATATAATATAATAGAATAGAATAGAATAGAACAGAACAGAACAGAATAGAATATTCATTTATTGGCTGCAACAAAACACATACAGTGCAACATTACATATAAACATAAATAATACAAAGCTACAACTAAGAATCGCGTGCACACGCCGGGATCACGTCACACGACTTGTCGGACGATAATTTAATATTACACTCGCTTGCACGAGGAGCAGAAACAACGCGAGGAACTTATCTGACAAACCGGGAGTAGCACCAAGGCGTGCTACCGACCTGTAGGGGAGGGGGCAACAGTACAGTGTGGCGACACTGTACTAGACACTCTAGTATATATTATCTTTGACTAGACACAGTTTGTGTGCTGCAGCAGCAAACAGGCCCCAGCTCAGCTTATTGCTTTGCCTGTGAGAGCAGAGCACTGATTTTCAGCTGAGACCTAACAGTGTCGGATAACCGAACATTACAACAGGAAGAGGTCACCAGCTCTCCGAGACTACCTATTTTTTTAAAAAAAGACTGTGCGCCTGGCTTGTCAAGCTGGCATTTTATTGCTATGAAGAGTTCTTGCAGAACGCATAACCTTAATTTATTTAGTTTTAAGAATTTTATTTGACATTTTTATATTTATGTTAGTTATTGATATTTTTATATTTAATTGTGTTTAATTTGCCTTTATAATTTGATTTTATTTAACTTGTGTATGATTTTTATTTGACCTGTAACGGAAGTTATCAATAAAGTATGTCTATGTCTAAGATGTGTAAATATCGAAACCTACACGGACGAAGTCGCGGGCAAAAGCTAGTACTAAATAGTTTAATGTGACTATACTAGCATCCGGACGAACGCAAAGCTTAACGCCAGAGCCGGTAGTTGATTTAGCACGAGAAATATCACGAAACTTGTGATATTTTTCTGAACACGTTCCGTAATGTGCCTTGTTTTTCCGTTCCTATTATAGAAGTAAACCATTTATAAAAATAAACCATTTGACGACCTCCGTGGCGGAACGGGTAGCTCTCAGACTGCCACGCCGGAGGTTGCGGGTACGAATCCCGCTAGGGGCAAATGTTCTTATCACGAATATGAATGTTTGTATCCAAGTCATGGATGTTTATATATTTATTTAAGTACGAGTATGCATCCGTTATCTAGTAACCATACCACAGGCTCTGCCTAGTTTGGGACTGGATAATTGGTGTGAATGTCTGAGATATTTATTATATCAGTAATCGAACTCTACATTATTTTCTTTTTATGTTCTGACTCTAGATAAGGAGAAAATAAAATTCAATAAAAAAATAATAATCGAAACAAATTTTTAATACGTTTACACCAAACAATAACAACCAGGGAGAATTTCGTATATATAAGTTCAGGTTGGTGGAAAATAGACATTGTTCGTTGTGTAAAAAGGTGCTTTGTGGAATTTCCATTCGTAAGTGTGTACATATCATTTATTATCTATATAATATACTTCTTATGCCAAGTTGATATTATTGACAAGAGTGTATCGGTAATCTAATAAACAAAAACTCAAACTACGCGTGTCTGTACATCTTACTAATATTATAAATCCGAATGTTTGGATATTTGAATGTTTGGATATTTGGATGTTTGTTACTCAACACATTAGAATCATTTTTGAAATTTTGTCTTTTTGTCCGTTAGTTTGAGCACGCATAACATAAAAACATAAAATTCGGAGCAACATTTAGTATTCGTTTCATAGGTAACCTGGTTTTATACAAAAACGGTCACCATCCTTTGGAACGTGCACATTGTATAACGTATACCATGCCTAATTTCAGTTTCAAAGATGTTCGTCTTCAAACTGGGAATGTTCCTGACGGTCGTGAGTTTGGTCCTGGCTAATCTAATCGAGACTCCGCACAGGGAAACCCAGACCCAAGCCACCGACCAAAACCCAGAGGTGTCCAGTGAAAAGTGCAACGCGCTTAAGAACGACTACTGTGGCAGCGTACACGTGGGTATGTATTTACCAAACGGCAAATGAAATAATAAATAAATAAATATTATATCATTCAAAAGTAGTGCTGTTTTACTAAAAATAGTTTTTAATTTCTCCTGACTTTATTTCATATCGGCCATTAAATGCCCACTGCACTACCTAGGCCTTCCCTAATGAACGACAACACACCTGGTCCTGCGTCCTCCGCATCCAGCCGCTACCGGCCACCTTCTTCAGGTCGTCGGTCCACCTGGCGGCGGGGCGTTCCACCCTGCGCATGCCGATCCGCGGCCTCCACTCCAGAACTCGTCTGCCCCAATGACCGTCGGTTCTGCGATAAATGTAGCCCGCCCACTGCCACTTCAGCTTGAGAATCCTTTCGGATATGTTGGCGACCTTCGTTCTTCGTCGGATCTCATCATATCCCCCAAACAAACCCAGAGCATAGCCCTCTATTGCCCATAGCTTGTTGAGCGACTTGAAACTTGTGGATCTGGTCCACCGTCAGTGTCTAAGTGTCCGCGCCGTAGGTCATGACAGGCAGGACGCAACGGAATAAAGGCATTTTTGTCTTTAAACATTGTGGAATGGGCGACTTGAAGACTTGACACAGTTTTGCGAATGCTGGATTCTGCGGTTCAATTGGATTCTTATTGAATTTTCGATTAAACTCAATTTTGACAGTTATCTAGAGTATCTCTCAAAGTATCCTATCATTTGTGAGCTGGGCAGAACAGCGGAGGAGTAGCAGAAGTATTTTTAAGAATATATATAGTTGTTGTGTTTATTTTTCATCCTCAGTCAAAATAATATGTGATTTTAAGTTGTCCACGTGGACGAAGTCGCGGGCAACAGCTAGTAACTCATTATCTTCCCGTAAGTTTTGTCAAGCTATTTCACCAGATCATTACTGTGCTCACCAATTCGGCTTCCTACATCATCAGGTTATTTTTGTCTCCACTGCAGGAGCATAACCCTCTCTCATCTGCCGGAGACATTCCCGCCTCCTCACCATTCTCCCCCCGCAACTCCTCTAAGCGAGGATCAACGGAGGTAACTGCAAAGACACCTACCAGTGAAGGTAGGGCAAGTCCCAGGTCATGAATTTACGCTACCTTGGGCCCCAGACAAAGTTAATTAAAGAAGTAAAGAGTCAAAGTAGGAAGAGAGTTCCCACTTCCCCTCTAGCAAATGGGAGTGTAGCAATGAAACGATGACCAGAGTGGTCACGTCGGGGGGTTGGGGGTTTTGGTATGGCCAAGATAAGCCTGGCCACCTAGTTGAACACCACGGACGTATTTAGCGCCTTTGTGACGCAGTGAGCTGTGACGGAGTAGCAGAAGGCTACTTTGTATAATAGTGCCAATAGTAGGCATGGCAAAAACGCTTGAACGCTCGGAAATTGTGACGGTTCGCAACCAGATCTCCATAGTATACCGGACGGTTCACGCAATTTAGATCCGATAGCATGAGTTCACGTTCCCGATCCCACCGTGTGCACTCCCACAGAATGTGATGAGCGGTTTGATCCGACTCACCACACTCGCAGTCGGGAGATGCGACCAGCTTCATGGAGTGAAGCTTCGCCTGGAAGTTGCCGTGACCGGTGAGGAACTGCGCGACGCAGTGGTCCACCTCCAGCCACCGTTTCTCCAATCTCTCCTCAACGCTTGGGAAGAATTTGAAAAGGTGCCTGCCCTTTTCAGATTCCTCCCATCTGCGCTGCCAATCGGACACCAGAAGGTCGTCCACAACCGAAGCTGTCGCCCCAAACAGTCGACATGTGCGGTCCCTGTCTCCAACCCCAAAATCGGTCCAAGTGAGTTGTCGAGCTCTGAAGTGAACACTGGCACGCCGCTGAATCTCCAAGTCTATCGGCCAAACACCGGCCATGACAGGCAAGGCGTCGGTGCTGGTCGTTCTGTATGCCTTGCACATAAAGAGCAAGGCCATACGCTGACTCTGGAGCAATCTTCGGCGCACCGCAGCCATGGTGGCTCTGTCCACCCAGGTTGGAGCCGCGTAGCACATACTGGCTACATATGTCGCCAGATATATCGTGCGGAGGACGGGGAACCGGAGTCCCCACGTGGCCCGAGAGATCCTGGAGAAGGCGTAGAAATTCGACCGGGCGCGTTCGCCAACGGTACGAGTGTGCTCAGTGAATGCAAAGTTCCTCTCCAGGACTACTCCCAAGTATGTCACGTAGGTCTTGCTAGCGACAGGAACACCCCTGAAGCGAATGCGCGGTGGTTCCTTGAGGATACCCTTCAGCAATAGCTGTTGGGTCTTGTGCGGAGCAAAGTCCAGCTTGTTCCTCAGTCCCCACTCACCCACTCGCTCCAGGCATGCCCCTGCATGCCGCTCCAGCTCCGCTCTCGAGTTCCCCTCAACGATCAGGAGACCATCATCTGCGTACGCCAGCAATTGACAACCCCTGGGGGTTGGGATCTCCAGGAAATCATCAAAGCATACATTCCACAGATAGGGTCCCAGAACTGATCCCTGAGGGCATCCCCGCGTGAGCTCTTTTGGCAATTCACATTGTCCCAATCGAAGCACAATAGAGCCGTTGTTAAAGTACTGCAGCAACATCCGATAGATGTTGCTGAAGCAACCCCTAACTTTCAGCTTGAGCATAATCATTGGCCACCATGCATTGTCAAAAGCGCCCGATATATCCAGGAATATGCCAATAACGTACTTACACGTCGACTGTTCAGCAGTTTTCCTGACCAGGCCTATGGCGTCCACCGTCGATCGTCCCTTTGCAAAACCGAACTGCCTGTCATGGCCTGAAGGGCCCCCCGGAAGTAGTCTCGGCACTATCAGCCTCTCCAGCAGCTTACCCAAAGCTGGGAGAAGCGTGATTGGCCGAAAGGATTTTGGGTCATCGAGAGGTTTATCCCCACCTTTGGGGATAATCCTAACGACTCCCTGCCGCCATACTGAGGGAAACACACCGGATTCGAGGCAGCGATTCATCACGTATAGTACGGATTCGGGGGCTGCCTTGATGATTTCCTTCAGCATGCGGTTGTTGATCCTGTCTACTCCCGGGGCTTTGTTCGTGGCTAACGAGCGGGCTATAATAGCCAGCTCGTCAACCGACGCTAGGGTCGAAGTTGGCGCTTCGGGGACAATCGGCAGTACACGCCGTATCTCCTGGTGGTGCAATGAGTCCTCTTCCGGCACGTCGTCCGGCATGAGGACTCTCAGGAGTTCCTGACCAGTTTCTTCAACGGTTGTGGTGTGACCCTCCAGTGTCCACAGGTTGTTAAAATACGAGAGATTCGGCTTGTATGAGGTTTTATACTCATGGTAGAGGTGTGACCACGGGTCGGCATTACCAAGAGCATCTGCAACTTCGCGCAGCTTGTTGCTCCTGGTATTGGCGACCGACGCCCGATACCTTGACCGAGCTACGCGTAGTTCGGTCAAGGCACCCAGCATCAGTTCCTCACCGGCCTGCTGCCGTTTCAGCCTATTGTACTTTCGGCGTGCTTTGCGGAAGCTCTTCCTGAGCTCCGTCAACCCCCCATGCCACCAGTCGCATCCTCCGCGCCGCACCAAGGACTTCCTCCCGATGATGACGTCTGCGCAAAATGTCAGTGTGTGGGTCATCAGATTGGCACATTCGTCCGCCGTTAGGTCAGGGTTTGTGAACTCATGCGATAGGCCGCCGAAAAGGTTACCAAACGAAGGCCAATCTACATTGGCCTTGCGGTAAGTGAATCCGTCGCAATACCCTACGGAGTCTGCCGCTCCCCACTCCAACTCGAAAACGATCAAGCGATGGTCGCTGCATGAGGCGTCCGGGAGGACGCTCCATGAGGTAATCGGAACGTCACCTAAGGTGAAGGTGACGTCGATGTAAGAATTGCCTGATGGGCTACTGTATGTTGGTGGTGTTCCAGGGAGGTTTTGAACATTAAGGTTGAACTCCGCGACGAACTCCTCAATTGGCACCCTACGCTCCGAGTCTGCGGTCCTAACAGGACCGTGCCAGAACGGAGAAGAGGCGTTGGTGTCAACGCAGATTAAAATGTTCTGACCACTAAGGGTTCTAATTACGTGGCCTAAATGTGCCAAATGAGGAGCAACGGAGTCCATGAATTTAAAGTAGCAGCTCACTGCGTAGAAACGGTGGGAGTGATGGACAACCTCCACAACCGCGCAACAGGGGGTAGAGAGATGGCGCAGAAAAGTGAGGGTAATGGACTGGTTGATGACCAGTATGCCCGCAAATGCAGACTCGTTGACCTCAACAATCGACCCTCGCAGGTCACGGGAGTGGTACTGCTCCTGACACAGTAAGAGGTCTATATTAAGACCCTTTGCTATTTGAATGGCCTCAGGGGTAGCTGTTTTATTCATATTGAGATTGATTTGGCCTATCTTTAAATAATTATGCTTGGCCATATTCAGTAGATTTGATTAGGAGTTCAACTCGGTGCCTCAGAGCGGGGCAGTCGGCGCTTCCAGTTTTGTGCTCGCTTGGTTTCTTAAAGGTACTGCACGTGGCGCATTTCGGTTTGAAACCTTCCTTTCCAACTTCACCACACTCTCTGGTATCGTGCTTACCGGCGCAGTTTCCACAAGTAGTCTCTTTTTCTTGGCAATATTTCTGGACATGCCCAAGCATCTGGCATCTCATGCAACGGACGACCTCGAAGTCGTCCTCGATCCTACAGGTATTCCATTCGATATGGACTTTCGGCTTTGTTTGAATGAGGTGTTGCCTGATTCTCGAGGACACCTCGAGGCCGTACCATTTGCAGTTTGCAAGGGTTCTGCGCCTAACTATGGTCATCTCTTTGCAGGCTGTCTCATGTGGAATACCAAGCTCGCCCTCTCCTGATATGTTCTGAGCTATTAATACTCTCAGGAACTCTTCCTCAGTGAGCTCATTTGGAACATCTTTTATAATAATTCTTGGCTGTCGGCCTCTCGGTCTTTCAAGAGTAAGACCCGCTTTCTTTATTCCCTCAGATGATTGCAATTTCAGGATCTGGTTTTCGGTAGTTACTCTTATAACTACCCCACTTTTGGCCGTTTTTCGGACGCCAACAATTTGGTAGCCTTCGTCTGCGGGGTTTATCGCCTTCATTAGAGCTTCTTTGGTTTGGGTAGAGTTCGTAATTTCTCCCTTCTTGTCGGCGCCGGGGTAAGCAACAATGCACGGCAGGGGCGGTCTGATGGAGGCTGCTGCCGCCACAGTGGCTGGGTTGGCAGTCTTTGACAGCCGTAATTGCAGGGTTTGGGCGTATGAAGCGGGAGCTGAGGTACCAGTTGCTGCCACTGACTCGACTGGGCGTTTTGGCAGAGCCTGGTTTTGGCCCGTTAGGTTTGACACCTGCTCCTGTAGCGCCCGAAGTCGTTCCTCCGCCACCGCCCTTTTCAGTTCGGACTCTGCAACCAGCAGCCCAAAATGGGCAGTGACTGCAGAGATTGTGTTGGCATAAGTATTTATCATTGCCAGGTTTGCCTTGTTGAGCCGAGCATTTTTGTCGCCCGTGACCACTTCATTAATACCATTTAACGAGCATTGTATTTTGTCTATTAGTTGCCTCTTCGAGGCATTCGCGAGACCCGGCTGACCATCGTCCTCGGAGTCTGAAGAAGAGGACCGAGAGTTTGCCGACAGGTACTGGAGTGGAGTATCCGGTGCCAGTGAGGCCAACTGTGGGTTTCTCTTAGTTGGGTTGGGCAGTCTTCTCTTTGATGCCCGGGGGGTCCTGAGAGAGTCTGGGGAGATGTTATCTATGCCCCTTTTTGCCCTATTTCTGTCAGAGTCCGTCATCTCATCATTGTCCGGAGCGCATGTGGCTGGGATGACTCCTGTGGATCTCATCTCCGACATTGCTGCCTGCATTTGCAGCATGGCATCCTGCACACGTTCTTCCGGGCTTCTCGGGGTAGCAGTGCTCCTACCGAAAGGGTTTCTCTGTGTCTCCTGCAGAGGTAGGGGTTCCTCCTCCATACCTGAGGCGCCACCGGCCGTCCCTCTACGAGAGGGGGGGGTGCGGCGGACACCAGACATGTCTACGGCTCACGGTAAACAGGTACCGTAGCCGAGACGAGTGGTTGCTAGTAGTTGCACAAAATTTAGAAATACAACAAGGCTCACAATATATATCCAAAGTTTATGAAAAAAGATAGAAAAAATTTTGTACCAAAAAATTAAGTTTGGTAAAAACACTTAGAAAAATTTTCGTGAAAAATTCAAAGTCCCAAAAAACCAATTAAAATTGTTTATTTTAAAAACTAATTAATGTCACTTTGTGTGCCTCATCAAGACACACAAAAAAGGTCCAGTGTCTTTTTCACCTAACTGTCACAGTTCTATAGTTATTTCACTAATTGTCTAAAAAAATGCCCTGGCTGAACACCATTACATGCCGTACGTATATGTATGGGCTAAGCACATATCCGCTTTGCGAAAAAATCCCAAAATTTTTGAGACTTAGAAAATTTCTGGTCACTCGACCACGAGGACGCAGCCAAGTGGTCCGGCGACTATGTCCGGGCCTAACAACGCCCAAAATTGTCCGGTGGGCAAAAGTCTGAAAAATACACAGAAACACGAGGGCACACGAGAAAAGTCAAAATAAGGCCCGCCAACGTCCAAAATTGGCCGTAGGCAGGAAAATGTCTAAAAAGTCAAAAAAGAGTGTACAAAAATACAGTGTCACAGGAATAGTAAAAAATAAGGCCTGCCAACGCCCATAAATGGCCGTCGGCAAAAAAGTCTAAAAGCGCTTAAAATTACTAAATAAACACACAAGTACACAGAAAGCGTCAAATTCGCGAGAAATAAACGGTCCGTGAAAACAAAATGGCCGAAACAAAAATGTACGTTTGACACCTGTCAAAGTGACAGATGTCAAAGTCATAAACACAAAAACGTCACTGTCGCAAATGTCACTGTCAAAGAAATGTACGAGTGACAGCTGTCAGAAGGACAGATGCCACTGTCACTAAAACGTCACTGTCGCACACAAATCACTGTCAATAATGTACAAGTGACAGCTGTCAGAGGGACAGGTGTCACTGTCATAAAACGTCACTATCGCACAGATCTTCCGTCTCGCCGATCCTGGTACAAAAACCAAGATGGCCGCCGCAGTATATGGCCTCCTCCCGTAGAAGAAACGAGAGGAGTCTGATACTCACGGGTCTCAGCGGATTTGCCGTCTCACCTATCTCGGAACTAAATCCAAGATGGCCGCCGGCGTATATGGGTTCCTCCCAAGGAAGGAACGAGAGGAGTCTGAGTTTTCACTGAGGCTAAATAAATATATAAATAATGGCAAATAAAAACACGGAGCGCAAAGCAGCACACGTCCGACCTCGACGAGAGCCAGAGGGGAAGTCGGAGACAGACGGAGGATTTGGCCTACACTCCCCGCGCTGGCCAGACGGGTTGGGGAGGCCTGATTGACGTTTTATAATGTATTCCCTTAGTCGCCTTGTACGACATCCACGGGGAGAGTTGGAGTGGTCCTATTCTACTCTACCGGAAACCACACGTCAAAATTGGTACATAAACGTACTCATATATATCTCATTAAAATTCAATATTTATTTATTTTATTTTATTTTATATATCTATTTAATTTCACAGCAATTACATTATATACAATACAAGTTATTATAAAATTCAAAATATGCCAATTACGAAATTAAAATAATTAAAATTCTATATAATTAAAATATAAGATTTAAACAAGGAGAAAAAACAAACACATTTATATAGACAAAATTATTAGCTCTGTTGTTTGATATTGATATGTTTGTTGATGATGATGATGAGTGAAGTAAGTGATATGAGTGATGTGTGTATAGTGAGAGGAGTGGTGTGAGGGTGATGTGTTAGAGTATACATTTAGTATAAATTTAGTGGTTACAGGTCTATCAACACTTTCTTAATCTCCTTAATGTATTCGGTGCGTTTAAGGAAAAATATATCTGCAGTCTGGAGGTGGTGTTCCTGAAAGTCAATGCTCCGGTTCAGGGGTGTGTTGGAGGCGTAGTTGGTGTGCGCGGGCGCATGCCCCAGCAGGCGGGGGGCGGGGGCGGGGGCGGGACGCGCACCCACACGCGCTCCAGCAGTGCGCCGCTATCCAGCCGGTTGTTCACGATGTCGTAAAGCATCTTTAAATCGGCGACCACTCTGCGATCCTTTAGATCCTTTGATCCTTTTTTTTCTTCGTAATACATACAAGTAATAAGATATTCACATACTTTTATCTGGCAGTGTTACCTCGTCAGCAAAGTACACAAGTATAGATCGTACAGATCACGACGGCACGCCCCACTCTCTAACATCGCTTACATTTCATTGTATGCGTGTAGGTCTATCATTACGCACATTCCTTTCAGAGATAGGTATTACGTTTGCTGACATTTTTCTCTAATTTAAGATGTACCTCTTCAAACTGGCGACAATATTGGCGATCATGACTGATATCCTTGCGTATAACCACGATAGAGTCATGACGTCCGGGTTACCACAACCATCGCGCAGGAGGCTTAGACCGAAAACGACAACTGAGCCTTTCTTCGAGGTCAGCAGTGAGAAGTGTGAACTGGCAAGGAACAGCTTTTGTAACACGGCTAATTTACCAAAGATAAATATTGAACCTATACAGCAAATAAATAAATACAATTTGCATTTTATTTCTTATCTACCTTCTGTCTACGCATTGTCTATTGTATGAAATGGAACGCAACGACGGTGGCGCCCTCACACGTCAAGAGCTGTCATTCATTCTCTCCACAAAACTCATCATCTCGTCTTTTTTTTTCTATTTCTCAATACAAGCAATTGATCTTCAAACAACAAAACTTTTTTTGTGTCTCCCAATAGACATCTAATAAATAAAATCGTAAACATCGCGTGTCTGGACATTGAAGATATTTGCAAAAAAAAATTGAGGGGTCTAAGGATAAGTAATAGAACACATTTCAATCATTTTTGGAATTTTTGTCTGTTTATTTGTTTGTCCGTTTCTCTGTTTGTCTGTGAGTTTGTGCACGCATCACTTAAAAACTACTGAACGGATTTTGATGGACTTTTCAAAAAAACATGGGGCTTAACTTAACTTAACATTTAGTCTTTATTTCATTGCAATCGACTAACTCAATCAAAAGTTATGGATATTTTTAGTTTTCAAATATATTAGTAGGTAAGGTTAGTATGCAATATATTGCACATAATAATATTATTTCCGTACTATTCAGATTGCGATGAGTTTGGATTACATTTGGAGCTGCGAGTGGGAATTGGAGTGGGAGTGGGAGTGGGAGTAGAGGTGGGCGTGGGCGTGGGAAAAGGGGAGTGGGAGCGGAAGCGGGCGCGGAAGCGGAAGCGGGAGCAGAAGCGGGAGCTGGAGGGGAGCGGGAGCGGGAGCGAAAGCGGGAGCGGGAGCGGGAGCGGGAGCGGGAGCGGGAGCGGGAGCGGGAGCGGGAGCGGGAGCGGTAGCGGTAGCGGTAGCGGGAGCGGGAGCGGGAGCGGGAGCGGGAGCGGGAGCGGGAGCGGGAGCGGGAGCGGGAGCGGAAGCGAAAGCGGGACCGGAGCGGTAGCGGAAGCGGGAGTTCGTAGTTCACGCGAACGGAGCCGCGGGCACAGCTAGTCTTTAATAAATTTTAGACCGCCTCGATGACCGAGTGGCTTGGTCATTGGACTCGATCGCCAGAGGTCGTGGGTTCGATTCCCACAGGGGACAGACAACTGCGTACAATATGGATGTTATATTTGTGAATTGTCCAATCCTTGTTCAATAACTCCCATAGCATAGGAGAAAAACCTAGTTTGGGATTAGACAAGTGTAGGTATGTATCCCATTCTACTAATATTATAAATGCGAAAGTTTGGATGTTTGTTACTCGATCACGCTTCAACCACTGGACCGATCGGGATGAAACTTGGCACACATATAGCTTAGGTCCTGAAATTGGACATAGGATAGTTTTTATCCCGAAGAAATGTTATTCCCACGGGAAATACATAATAATTTGTGATGTTAAGTTGTCCACGCGTACGAAGTCGCGGGCAACAGCTAGTATGTAATATTTATTTATTAAATGCCCAGTGACTGGATGAGTAGAACCTAGGATCGGCAGTGTGGATCGCTTTGGGAGAGGTCTACGTCCAGCAGTGGAATCTTTCAGGCTGATGACAAAATGTCCATTGGCCTTGGTCGTGGGTTCGCCTTCTGGGGATATAGACAACTTTGTACAATTTGTACTAGATACTCCTGTTCTCACCCTTGACCTTAATAATCCTACTAATATTACAAATGCGAAAGTTTGGATATTTGGATGTTTGTTACTCAATCACGCTACAACCACTGGACGGATCGTGATGAAGCTTGGCACACATTTAGGTTAGGTCCTGGTATAGGCATAGGATAGTTTTTATCCCCAAAAATGCTACGGGAAATAAAAAATATCTATTTTTAAATTTAAGATAGAATAGAATAGAATAGAATATTCATTTATTGGCTGCAACAAAACACATACAGTGCAACATTACATATAAACATAAATAATACAAAGTTACAACTAAGAGTCGGGTGCACACGCCGGGATCACGTGACACGGCTTGTCGGACGATAATTTAATATTACACTCGCTTGCACGAGGAGCAGAAACAACACAAGGAACTTACCTGACAAACCGGGAGTAGAACCAAGGCGTGCGACCGACCTGTAGGGGAGGGGGCAACAGTACAGTGTGGCGACACTGTACTAGACACAGTTTGTGTGCTGCAGCAGCAAACAGGCCCCAGCTGAGCATATTGCTTTGCCTGTGAGGGCAGAGCACTGATTTTCAGCTGAGACCTAACAGTGTCGGATAACCGAACATTACAACAGGAAGAGGTCACCAGCTCTCCGAGCCTACCTATTTTTAAAAAGAGACTGTGCGCCTGGCTTGTCAAGCTGGCATTTTATTGCTATGAAGAGTTCTTGCAGAACGCATTAACTTAATTTATTTAGTTTGCCGTGTGGTTTCCGGTAGAGTAGAATAGGACCACTCCAACTCTTCTCGTGGATGTCGTACAAGGCGACTAAGGGAAAACATTACAAAACGTCAATCAGGCCTCCCCAACCCGTCTGGCCAGCGCGGGGAGTGTAGGCCGAATCCTCCGTCTGTCTCCGGCAGATGAAAGAGGGTTGTGCTACTGCAGTGGAGACAAAAATAACCTGATGATGATGATTTAGTTTTAAGAATTTTATTTGAAAATTTTATATTTATGTTAGTTATTGATGTTTTTATATTTAAATGTGTTTAATTTGCCTTTATAATTTGATTTTATTTAACTTGTGTATGATTTTTATTTGACCTGTAACGGAAGTTATCAATAAAGTATGTCTATGTCTAAGATGTGTAAATATCGAAACCTACACGGACGAAGTCGCGGGCTTAAGCTAGTACTAAATAGTTTAATGTGACTATACTAGCATCCGGACGAACGCTGAGCTTAACGCCAGAGCCGGTAGTTGATTTAGCACGAGAAATATCACGAAACTTGTGATATTTTTCTGAACACGTTCCGTAATGTGCCTTGTTTTTCTGTTCCTATTATAGAAGTAAACCATTTATAAAAATGAACCATTTGACGACCTCCGTGGCGGAACGGGTAGCTCTCAGACTGCCACGCCGGAGGTTGCGGGTTCGAATCCCGCTAGGGGCAATGTTCTTATGACGAATATGAATGTTTGGATTCAAGTCATGGATGTTTATATATTTATTTAAGTATGTCTATCCGTTATCTAGTAACCATACCACAGGCTATGCCTAGTTTGGGACTGGATAATTGGTGTGAATGTCTGAGATATTATATAGTGACGACCTCCGTGGCGGAACGGGTAGTTCTCGGACTGCCACGCCGGAGGTTGCGGGTACGAATCCCGCTAGGGGCAAATGTTCTTATCACGAATATGAATGTTTGTATCCAAGTCATGGATGTTTATATATTTATTTAAGTACGAGTATGCATTCGTTATCTAGTAACCATACCACAGGCTCTGCCTAGTTTGGGACTGGATAATTGGTGTGAATGTCTGAGATATTTATTATATCAGTAATCGAACTCTACATTATTTTCTTTTTATGTTCTGACTCTAGATAAGGAGAAAATAAAATTCAATAAAAAAATAATAATCGAAACAAATTTTTAATACGTTTACACCAAACAATAACAACCAGGGAGAATTTCGTATATATAAGTTCAGGTTGGTGGAAAATAGACATTGTTCGTTGTGTAAAAAGGTGCTTTGTGGAATTTCCATTCGTAAGTGTGTACATATCATTTATTATCTATATAATATACTTCTTATGCCAAGTTGATATTATTGACAAGAGTGTATCGGTAATCTAATAAACAAAAACTCAAACTACGCGTGTCTGTACATCTTACTAATATTATAAATCCGAATGTTTGGATATTTGAATGTTTGGATATTTGGATGTTTGTTACTCAACACATTAGAATCATTTTTGAAATTTTGTCTTTTTGTCCGTTAGTTTGAGCACGCATAACATAAAAACATAAAATTCGGAGCAACATTTAGTATTCGTTTCATAGGTAACCTGGTTTTATACAAAAACGGTCACCATCCTTTGGAACGTGCACATTGTATAACGTATACCATGCCTAATTTCAGTTTCAAAGATGTTCGTCTTCAAACTGGGAATGTTCCTGACGGTCGTGAGTTTGGTCCTGGCTAATCTAATCGAGACTCCGCACAGGGAAACCCAGACCCAAGCCACCGACCAAAACCCAGAGGTGTCCAGTGAAAAGTGCAACGCGCTTAAGAACGACTACTGTGGCAGCGTACACGTGGGTATGTATTTACCAAACGGCAAATGAAATAATAAATAAATAAATATTATATCATTCAAAAGTAGTGCTGTTTTACTAAAAATAGTTTTTAATTTCTCCTGACTTTATTTCATATCGGCCATTAAATGCCCACTGCACTACCTAGGCCTTCCCTAATGAACGACAACACACCTGGTCCTGCGTCCTCCGCATCCAGCCGCTACCGGCCACCTTCTTCAGGTCGTCGGTCCACCTGGCGGCGGGGCGTTCCACCCTGCGCGTGCCGATCCGCGGCCTCCACTCCAGAACTCGTCTGCCCCAATGACCGTCGGTTCTGCGATAAATGTAGCCCGCCCACTGCCACTTCAGCTTGAGAATCCTTTCGGATATGTTGGCGACCTTCGTTCTTCGTCGGATCTCATCATATCCCCCAAACAAACCCAGAGCATAGCCCTCTATTGCCCATAGCTTGTTGAGCGACTTGAAACTTGTGGATCTGGTCCACCGTCAGTGTCTAAGTGTCCGCGCCGTAGGTCATGACAGGCAGGACGCAACGGAATAAAGGCATTTTTGTCTTTAAACATTGTGGAATGGGCGACTTGAAGACTTGACACAGTTTTGCGAATGCTGGATTCTGCGGTTCAATTGGATTCTTATTGAATTTTCGATTAAACTCAATTTTGACAGTTATCTAGAGTATCTCTCAAAGTATCCTATCATTTGTGAGCTGGGCAGAACAGCGGAGGAGTAGCAGAAGTATTTTTAAGAATATATATAGTTGTTGTGTTTATTTTTCATCCTCAGTCAAAATAATATGTGATTTTAAGTTGTCCACGTGGACGAAGTCGCGGGCAACAGCTAGTAACTCATTATCTTCCCGTAAGTTTTGTCAAGCTATTTCACCAGATCATTACTGTGCTCACCAATTCGGCTTCCTACATCATCAGGTTATTTTTGTCTCCACTGCAGGAGCATAACCCTCTCTCATCTGCCGGAGACATTCCCGCCTCCTCACCATTCTCCCCCCGCAACTCCTCTAAGCGAGGATCAACGGAGGTAACTGCAAAGACACCTACCAGTGAAGGTAGGGCAAGTCCCAGGTCATGAATTTACGCTACCTTGGGCCCCAGACAAAGTTAATTAAAGAAGTAAAGAGTCAAAGTAGGAAGAGAGTTCCCACTTCCCCTCTAGCAAATGGGAGTGTAGCAATGAAACGATGACCAGAGTGGTCACGTCGGGGGGTTGGGGGTTTTGGTATGGCCAAGATAAGCCTGGCCACCTAGTTGAACACCACGGACGTATTTAGCGCCTTTGTGACGCAGTGAGCTGTGACGGAGTAGCAGAAGGCTACTTTGTATAATAGTGCCAATAGTAGGCATGGCAAAAACGCTTGAACGCTCGGAAATTGTGACGGTTCGCAACCAGATCTCCATAGTATACCGGACGGTTCACGCAATTTAGATCCGATAGCATGAGTTCACGTTCCCGATCCCACCGTGTGCACTCCCACAGAATGTGATGAGCGGTTTGATCCGACTCACCACACTCGCAGTCGGGAGATGCGACCAGCTTCATGGAGTGAAGCTTCGCCTGGAAGTTGCCGTGACCGGTGAGGAACTGCGCGACGCAGTGGTCCACCTCCAGCCACCGTTTCTCCAATCTCTCCTCAACGCTTGGGAAGAATTTGAAAAGGTGCCTGCCCTTTTCAGATTCCTCCCATCTGCGCTGCCAATCGGACACCAGAAGGTCGTCCACAACCGAAGCTGTCGCCCCAAACAGTCGACATGTGCGGTCCCTGTCTCCAACCCCAAAATCGGTCCAAGTGAGTTGTCGAGCTCTGAAGTGAACACTGGCACGCCGCTGAATCTCCAAGTCTATCGGCCAAACACCGGCCATGACAGGCAAGGCGTCGGTGCTGGTCGTTCTGTATGCCTTGCACATAAAGAGCAAGGCCATACGCTGACTCTGGAGCAATCTTCGGCGCACCGCAGCCATGGTGGCTCTGTCCACCCAGGTTGGAGCCGCGTAGCACATACTGGCTACATATGTCGCCAGATATATCGTGCGGAGGACGGGGAACCGGAGTCCCCACGTGGCCCGAGAGATCCTGGAGAAGGCGTAGAAATTCGACCGGGCGCGTTCGCCAACGGTACGAGTGTGCTCAGTGAATGCAAAGTTCCTCTCCAGGACTACTCCCAAGTATGTCACGTAGGTCTTGCTAGCGACAGGAACACCCCTGAAGCGAATGCGCGGTGGTTCCTTGAGGATACCCTTCAGCAATAGCTGTTGGGTCTTGTGCGGAGCAAAGTCCAGCTTGTTCCTCAGTCCCCACTCACCCACTCGCTCCAGGCATGCCCCTGCATGCCGCTCCAGCTCCGCCCTCGAGTTCCCCTCAACGATCAGGAGACCATCATCTGCGTACGCCAGCAATTGACAACCCCTGGGGGTTGGGATCTCCAGGAAATCATCAAAGCATACATTCCACAGATAGGGTCCCAGAACTGATCCCTGAGGGCATCCCCGCGTGAGCTCTTTTGGCAATTCACATTGTCCCAATCGAAGCACAATAGAGCCGTTGTTAAAGTACTGCAGCAACATCCGATAGATGTTGCTGAAGCAACCCCTAACTTTCAGCTTGAGCATAATCATTGGCCACCATGCATTGTCAAAAGCGCCCGATATATCCAGGAATATGCCAATAACGTACTTACACGTCGACTGTTCAGCAGTTTTCCTGACCAGGCCTATGGCGTCCACCGTCGATCGTCCCTTTGCAAAACCGAACTGCCTGTCATGGCCTGAAGGGCCCCCCGGAAGTAGTCTCGGCACTATCAGCCTCTCCAGCAGCTTACCCAAAGCTGGGAGAAGCGTGATTGGCCGAAAGGATTTTGGGTCATCGAGAGGTTTATCCCCACCTTTGGGGATAATCCTAACGACTCCCTGCCGCCATACTGAGGGAAACACACCGGATTCGAGGCAGCGATTCATCACGTATAGTACGGATTCGGGGGCTGCCTTGATGATTTCCTTCAGCATGCGGTTGTTGATCCTGTCTACTCCCGGGGCTTTGTTCGTGGCTAACGAGCGGGCTATAATAGCCAGCTCGTCAACCGACGCTAGGGTCGAAGTTGGCGCTTCGGGGACAATCGGCAGTACACGCCGTATCTCCTGGTGGTGCAATGAGTCCTCTTCCGGCACGTCGTCCGGCATGAGGACTCTCAGGAGTTCCTGACCAGTTTCTTCAACGGTTGTGGTGTGACCCTCCAGTGTCCACAGGTTGTTAAAATACGAGAGATTCGGCTTGTATGAGGTTTTATACTCATGGTAGAGGTGTGACCACGGGTCGGCATTACCAAGAGCATCTGCAACTTCGCGCAGCTTGTTGCTCCTGGTATTGGCGACCGACGCCCGATACCTTGACCGAGCTACGCGTAGTTCGGTCAAGGCACCCAGCATCAGTTCCTCACCGGCCTGCTGCCGTTTCAGCCTATTGTACTTTCGGCGTGCTTTGCGGAAGCTCTTCCTGAGCTCCGTCAACCCCCCATGCCACCAGTCGCATCCTCCGCGCCGCACCAAGGACTTCCTCCCGATGATGACGTCTGCGCAAAATGTCAGTGTGTGGGTCATCAGATTGGCACATTCGTCCGCCGTTAGGTCAGGGTTTGTGAACTCATGCGATAGGCCGCCGAAAAGGTTACCAAACGAAGGCCAATCTACATTGGCCTTGCGGTAAGTGAATCCGTCGCAATACCCTACGGAGTCTGCCGCTCCCCACTCCAACTCGAAAACGATCAAGCGATGGTCGCTGCATGAGGCGTCCGGGAGGACGCTCCATGAGGTAATCGGAACGTCACCTAAGGTGAAGGTGACGTCGATGTAAGAATTGCCTGATGGGCTACTGTATGTTGGTGGTGTTCCAGGGAGGTTTTGAACATTAAGGTTGAACTCCGCGACGAACTCCTCAATTGGCACCCTACGCTCCGAGTCTGCGGTCCTAACAGGACCGTGCCAGAACGGAGAAGAGGCGTTGGTGTCAACGCAGATTAAAATGTTCTGACCACTAAGGGTTCTAATTACGTGGCCTAAATGTGCCAAATGAGGAGCAACGGAGTCCATGAATTTAAAGTAGCAGCTCACTGCGTAGAAACGGTGGGAGTGATGGACAACCTCCACAACCGCGCAACAGGGGGTAGAGAGATGGCGCAGAAAAGTGAGGGTAATGGACTGGTTGATGACCAGTATGCCCGCAAATGCAGACTCGTTGACCTCAACAATCGACCCTCGCAGGTCACGGGAGTGGTACTGCTCCTGACACAGTAAGAGGTCTATATTAAGACCCTTTGCTATTTGAATGGCCTCAGGGGTAGCTGTTTTATTCATATTGAGATTGATTTGGCCTATCTTTAAATAATTATGCTTGGCCATATTCAGTAGATTTGATTAGGAGTTCAACTCGGTGCCTCAGAGCGGGGCAGTCGGCGCTTCCAGTTTTGTGCTCGCTTGGTTTCTTAAAGGTACTGCACGTGGCGCATTTCGGTTTGAAACCTTCCTTTCCAACTTCACCACACTCTCTGGTATCGTGCTTACCGGCGCAGTTTCCACAAGTAGTCTCTTTTTCTTGGCAATATTTCTGGACATGCCCAAGCATCTGGCATCTCATGCAACGGACGACCTCGAAGTCGTCCTCGATCCTACAGGTATTCCATTCGATATGGACTTTCGGCTTTGTTTGAATGAGGTGTTGCCTGATTCTCGAGGACACCTCGAGGCCGTACCATTTGCAGTTTGCAAGGGTTCTGCGCCTAACTATGGTCATCTCTTTGCAGGCTGTCTCATGTGGAATACCAAGCTCGCCCTCTCCTGATATGTTCTGAGCTATTAATACTCTCAGGAACTCTTCCTCAGTGAGCTCATTTGGAACATCTTTTATAATAATTCTTGGCTGTCGGCCTCTCGGTCTTTCAAGAGTAAGACCCGCTTTCTTTATTCCCTCAGATGATTGCAATTTCAGGATCTGGTTTTCGGTAGTTACTCTTATAACTACCCCACTTTTGGCCGTTTTTCGGACGCCAACAATTTGGTAGCCTTCGTCTGCGGGGTTTATCGCCTTCATTAGAGCTTCTTTGGTTTGGGTAGAGTTCGTAATTTCTCCCTTCTTGTCGGCGCCGGGGTAAGCAACAATGCACGGCAGGGGCGGTCTGATGGAGGCTGCTGCCGCCACAGTGGCTGGGTTGGCAGTCTTTGACAGCCGTAATTGCAGGGTTTGGGCGTATGAAGCGGGAGCTGAGGTACCAGTTGCTGCCACTGACTCGACTGGGCGTTTTGGCAGAGCCTGGTTTTGGCCCGTTAGGTTTGACACCTGCTCCTGTAGCGCCCGAAGTCGTTCCTCCGCCACCGCCCTTTTCAGTTCGGACTCTGCAACCAGCAGCCCAAAATGGGCAGTGACTGCAGAGATTGTGTTGGCATAAGTATTTATCATTGCCAGGTTTGCCTTGTTGAGCCGAGCATTTTTGTCGCCCGTGACCACTTCATTAATACCATTTAACGAGCATTGTATTTTGTCTATTAGTTGCCTCTTCGAGGCATTCGCGAGACCCGGCTGACCATCGTCCTCGGAGTCTGAAGAAGAGGACCGAGAGTTTGCCGACAGGTACTGGAGTGGAGTATCCGGTGCCAGTGAGGCCAACTGTGGGTTTCTCTTAGTTGGGTTGGGCAGTCTTCTCTTTGATGCCCGGGGGGTCCTGAGAGAGTCTGGGGAGATGTTATCTATGCCCCTTTTTGCCCTATTTCTGTCAGAGTCCGTCATCTCATCATTGTCCGGAGCGCATGTGGCTGGGATGACTCCTGTGGATCTCATCTCCGACATTGCTGCCTGCATTTGCAGCATGGCATCCTGCACACGTTCTTCCGGGCTTCTCGGGGTAGCAGTGCTCCTACCGAAAGGGTTTCTCTGTGTCTCCTGCAGAGGTAGGGGTTCCTCCTCCATACCTGAGGCGCCACCGGCCGTCCCTCTACGAGAGGGGGGGGTGCGGCGGACACCAGACATGTCTACGGCTCACGGTAAACAGGTACCGTAGCCGAGACGAGTGGTTGCTAGTAGTTGCACAAAATTTAGAAATACAACAAGGCTCACAATATATATCCAAAGTTTATGAAAAAAGATAGAAAAAATTTTGTACCAAAAAATTAAGTTTGGTAAAAACACTTAGAAAAATTTTCGTGAAAAATTCAAAGTCCCAAAAAACCAATTAAAATTGTTTATTTTAAAAACTAATTAATGTCACTTTGTGTGCCTCATCAAGACACACAAAAAAGGTCCAGTGTCTTTTTCACCTAACTGTCACAGTTCTATAGTTATTTCACTAATTGTCTAAAAAAATGCCCTGGCTGAACACCATTACATGCCGTACGTATATGTATGGGCTAAGCACATATCCGCTTTGCGAAAAAATCCCAAAATTTTTGAGACTTAGAAAATTTCTGGTCACTCGACCACGAGGACGCAGCCAAGTGGTCCGGCGACTATGTCCGGGCCTAACAACGCCCAAAATTGTCCGGTGGGCAAAAGTCTGAAAAATACACAGAAACACGAGGGCACACGAGAAAAGTCAAAATAAGGCCCGCCAACGTCCAAAATTGGCCGTAGGCAGGAAAATGTCTAAAAAGTCAAAAAAGAGTGTACAAAAATACAGTGTCACAGGAATAGTAAAAAATAAGGCCTGCCAACGCCCATAAATGGCCGTCGGCAAAAAAGTCTAAAAGCGCTTAAAATTACTAAATAAACACACAAGTACACAGAAAGCGTCAAATTCGCGAGAAATAAACGGTCCGTGAAAACAAAATGGCCGAAACAAAAATGTACGTTTGACACCTGTCAAAGTGACAGATGTCAAAGTCATAAACACAAAAACGTCACTGTCGCAAATGTCACTGTCAAAGAAATGTACGAGTGACAGCTGTCAGAAGGACAGATGCCACTGTCACTAAAACGTCACTGTCGCACACAAATCACTGTCAATAATGTACAAGTGACAGCTGTCAGAGGGACAGGTGTCACTGTCATAAAACGTCACTATCGCACAGATCTTCCGTCTCGCCGATCCTGGTACAAAAACCAAGATGGCCGCCGCAGTATATGGCCTCCTCCCGTAGAAGAAACGAGAGGAGTCTGATACTCACGGGTCTCAGCGGATTTGCCGTCTCACCTATCTCGGAACTAAATCCAAGATGGCCGCCGGCGTATATGGGTTCCTCCCAAGGAAGGAACGAGAGGAGTCTGAGTTTTCACTGAGGCTAAATAAATATATAAATAATGGCAAATAAAAACACGGAGCGCAAAGCAGCACACGTCCGACCTCGACGAGAGCCAGAGGGGAAGTCGGAGACAGACGGAGGATTTGGCCTACACTCCCCGCGCTGGCCAGACGGGTTGGGGAGGCCTGATTGACGTTTTATAATGTATTCCCTTAGTCGCCTTGTACGACATCCACGGGGAGAGTTGGAGTGGTCCTATTCTACTCTACCGGAAACCACACGTCAAAATTGGTACATAAACGTACTCATATATATCTCATTAAAATTCAATATTTATTTATTTTATTTTATTTTATATATCTATTTAATTTCACAGCAATTACATTATATACAATACAAGTTATTATAAAATTCAAAATATGCCAATTACGAAATTAAAATAATTAAAATTCTATATAATTAAAATATAAGATTTAAACAAGGAGAAAAAACAAACACATTTATATAGACAAAATTATTAGCTCTGTTGTTTGATATTGATATGTTTGTTGATGATGATGATGAGTGAAGTAAGTGATATGAGTGATGTGTGTATAGTGAGAGGAGTGGTGTGAGGGTGATGTGTTAGAGTATACATTTAGTATAAATTTAGTGGTTACAGGTCTATCAACACTTTCTTAATCTCCTTAATGTATTCGGTGCGTTTAAGGAAAAATATATCTGCAGTCTGGAGGTGGTGTTCCTGAAAGTCAATGCTCCGGTTCAGGGGTGTGTTGGAGGCGTAGTTGGTGTGCGCGGGCGCATGCCCCAGCAGGCGGGGGGCGGGGGCGGGGGCGGGACGCGCACCCACACGCGCTCCAGCAGTGCGCCGCTATCCAGCCGGTTGTTCACGATGTCGTAAAGCATCTTTAAATCGGCGACCACTCTGCGATCCTTTAGATCCTTTGATCCTTTTTTTTCTTCGTAATACATACAAGTAATAAGATATTCACATACTTTTATCTGGCAGTGTTACCTCGTCAGCAAAGTACACAAGTATAGATCGTACAGATCACGACGGCACGCCCCACTCTCTAACATCGCTTACATTTCATTGTATGCGTGTAGGTCTATCATTACGCACATTCCTTTCAGAGATAGGTATTACGTTTGCTGACATTTTTCTCTAATTTAAGATGTACCTCTTCAAACTGGCGACAATATTGGCGATCATGACTGATATCCTTGCGTATAACCACGATAGAGTCATGACGTCCGGGTTACCACAACCATCGCGCAGGAGGCTTAGACCGAAAACGACAACTGAGCCTTTCTTCGAGGTCAGCAGTGAGAAGTGTGAACTGGCAAGGAACAGCTTTTGTAACACGGCTAATTTACCAAAGATAAATATTGAACCTATACAGCAAATAAATAAATACAATTTGCATTTTATTTCTTATCTACCTTCTGTCTACGCATTGTCTATTGTATGAAATGGAACGCAACGACGGTGGCGCCCTCACACGTCAAGAGCTGTCATTCATTCTCTCCACAAAACTCATCATCTCGTCTTTTTTTTTCTATTTCTCAATACAAGCAATTGATCTTCAAACAACAAAACTTTTTTTGTGTCTCCCAATAGACATCTAATAAATAAAATCGTAAACATCGCGTGTCTGGACATTGAAGATATTTGCAAAAAAAAATTGAGGGGTCTAAGGATAAGTAATAGAACACATTTCAATCATTTTTGGAATTTTTGTCTGTTTATTTGTTTGTCCGTTTCTCTGTTTGTCTGTGAGTTTGTGCACGCATCACTTAAAAACTACTGAACGGATTTTGATGGACTTTTCAAAAAAACATGGGGCTTAACTTAACTTAACATTTAGTCTTTATTTCATTGCAATCGACTAACTCAATCAAAAGTTATGGATATTTTTAGTTTTCAAATATATTAGTAGGTAAGGTTAGTATGCAATATATTGCACATAATAATATTATTTCCGTACTATTCAGATTGCGATGAGTTTGGATTACATTTGGAGCTGCGAGTGGGAATTGGAGTGGGAGTGGGAGTGGGAGTAGAGGTGGGCGTGGGCGTGGGAAAAGGGGAGTGGGAGCGGAAGCGGGCGCGGAAGCGGGCGCGGAAGCGGAAGCGGGAGCAGAAGCGGGAGCTGGAGGGGAGCGGGAGCGGGAGCGAAAGCGGGAGCGGGAGCGGGAGCGGGAGCGGGAGCGGGAGCGGGAGCGGGAGCGGGAGCGGTAGCGGTAGCGGTAGCGGGAGCGGGAGCGGGAGCGGGAGCGGGAGCGGGAGCGGGAGCGGGAGCGGGAGCGGGAGCGGAAGCGAAAGCGGGACCGGAGCGGTAGCGGAAGCGGGAGTTCGTAGTTCACGCGAACGGAGCCGCGGGCACAGCTAGTCTTTAATAAATTTTAGACCGCCTCGATGACCGAGTGGCTTGGTCATTGGACTCGATCGCCAGAGGTCGTGGGTTCGATTCCCACAGGGGGCAGACAACTGCGTACAATATGGATGTTATATTTGTGAATTGTCCAATCCTTGTTCAATAACTCCCATAGCATAGGAGAAAAACCTAGTTTGGGATTAGACAAGTGTAGGTATGTATCCCATTCTACTAATATTATAAATGCGAAAGTTTGGATGTTTGTTACTCGATCACGCTTCAACCACTGGACCGATCGGGATGAAACTTGGCACACATATAGCTTAGGTCCTGAAATTGGACATAGGATAGTTTTTATCCCGAAGAAATGTTATTCCCACGGGAAATACATAATAATTTGTGATGTTAAGTTGTCCACGCGTACGAAGTCGCGGGCAACAGCTAGTATGTAATATTTATTTATTAAATGCCCAGTGACTGGATGAGTAGAACCTAGGATCGGCAGTGTGGATCGCTTTGGGAGAGGTCTACGTCCAGCAGTGGAATCTTTCAGGCTGATGACAAAATGTCCATTGGCCTTGGTCGTGGGTTCGCCTTCTGGGGATATAGACAACTTTGTACAATTTGTACTAGATACTCCTGTTCTCACCCTTGACCTTAATAATCCTACTAATATTACAAATGCGAAAGTTTGGATATTTGGATGTTTGTTACTCAATCACGCTACAACCACTGGACGGATCGTGATGAAGCTTGGCACACATTTAGGTTAGGTCCTGGTATAGGCATAGGATAGTTTTTATCCCCAAAAATGCTACGGGAAATAAAAAATATCTATTTTTAAATTTAAGATAGAATAGAATAGAATAGAATATTCATTTATTGGCTGCAACAAAACACATACAGTGCAACATTACATATAAACATAAATAATACAAAGTTACAACTAAGAGTCGGGTGCACACGCCGGGATCACGTGACACGGCTTGTCGGACGATAATTTAATATTACACTCGCTTGCACGAGGAGCAGAAACAACACAAGGAACTTACCTGACAAACCGGGAGTAGAACCAAGGCGTGCGACCGACCTGTAGGGGAGGGGGCAACAGTACAGTGTGGCGACACTGTACTAGACACAGTTTGTGTGCTGCAGCAGCAAACAGGCCCCAGCTGAGCATATTGCTTTGCCTGTGAGGGCAGAGCACTGATTTTCAGCTGAGACCTAACAGTGTCGGATAACCGAACATTACAACAGGAAGAGGTCACCAGCTCTCCGAGCCTACCTATTTTTAAAAAGAGACTGTGCGCCTGGCTTGTCAAGCTGGCATTTTATTGCTATGAAGAGTTCTTGCAGAACGCATTAACTTAATTTATTTAGTTTGCCGTGTGGTTTCCGGTAGAGTAGAATAGGACCACTCCAACTCTTCTCGTGGATGTCGTACAAGGCGACTAAGGGAAAACATTACAAAACGTCAATCAGGCCTCCCCAACCCGTCTGGCCAGCGCGGGGAGTGTAGGCCGAATCCTCCGTCTGTCTCCGGCAGATGAAAGAGGGTTGTGCTACTGCAGTGGAGACAAAAATAACCTGATGATGATGATTTAGTTTTAAGAATTTTATTTGAAAATTTTATATTTATGTTAGTTATTGATGTTTTTATATTTAAATGTGTTTAATTTGCCTTTATAATTTGATTTTATTTAACTTGTGTATGATTTTTATTTGACCTGTAACGGAAGTTATCAATAAAGTATGTCTATGTCTAAGATGTGTAAATATCGAAACCTACACGGACGAAGTCGCGGGCTTAAGCTAGTACTAAATAGTTTAATGTGACTATACTAGCATCCGGACGAACGCTGAGCTTAACGCCAGAGCCGGTAGTTGATTTAGCACGAGAAATATCACGAAACTTGTGATATTTTTCTGAACACGTTCCGTAATGTGCCTTGTTTTTCCGTTCCTATTATAGAAGTAAACCATTTATAAAAATGAACCATTTGACGACCTCCGTGGCGGAACGGGTAGCTCTCAGACTGCCACGCCGGAGGTTGCGGGTTCGAATCCCGCTAGGGGCAATGTTCTTATGACGAATATGAATGTTTGGATTCAAGTCATGGATGTTTATATATTTATTTAAGTATGTCTATCCGTTATCTAGTAACCATACCACAGGCTATGCCTAGTTTGGGACTGGATAATTGGTGTGAATGTCTGAGATATTATATAGTGACGACCTCCGTGGCGGAACGGGTAGTTCTCGGACTGCCACGCCGGAGGTTGCGGGTACGAATCCCGCTAGGGGCAAATGTTCTTATCACGAATATGAATGTTTGTATCCAAGTCATGGATGTTTATATATTTATTTAAGTACGAGTATGCATTCGTTATCTAGTAACCATACCACAGGCTCTGCCTAGTTTGGGACTGGATAATTGGTGTGAATGTCTGACATATTTATTATATCAGTAATCGAACTCTACATTATTTTCTTTTTATGTTCTGACTCTAGATAAGGAGAAAATAAAATTCAATAAAAAAATAATAATCGAAACAAATTTTTAATACGTTTACACCAAACAATAACAACCAGGGAGAATTTCGTATATATAAGTTCAGGTTGGTGGAAAATAGACATTGTTCGTTGTGTCAAAAGGTGCTTTGTGGAATTTCCATTCGTAAGTGTGTATATACATATCAAATATTATCTATATAATATTCTTATTATGCTAAGTTGATATTATTGGCAAGAGTGTATCGGTAATCTAATAAATAAAGTTGTAAACTACGCGTGTCTGTACATCTTACTAATATTATAAATCCGAAAGTTTGGATATTTGGATGTTTGTTACTCAATCACGCTTCAACCACTGGACGGATCGTCATAAAACTCGGCACACATATAGGTTAGGTCCTGGAATACGACATAGGATAGTTTTTATCCCGAAAAAACATCCCATTCTTACGGGAAATACATAATAATTTGTGAAATTAAGTTGTTCACGCAGACGAAGTCGCGGGCAACAGCTAGTTTAATATATTTCCAAAAAAAGGGGGGGGGGGGGGTCTAATCTTTACTTATCCAGTAACAGAACACATTAAGATTATTTTTGACAATTTTGTCTGTTTGTCCGTTAGTTTGAGCACGCATAATATAAAAACTACCGAACAAATTCTGCTGGAGTTTTCATGCAGAAAATCATAGGGCATAAAATTCGGAGCAACATTTAGTATTCGTTTCATAGGGCCGCGTGGTTTCCGGTAGAGTAGAATAGGACCACTCCAACTCTTCCCGTGGATGTCGTATAAGGCGACTGAGGGAATACATTATAAAACATCAATCAGGCCTCCCCAACTCGTCTGGCCAGCGCGGGGAGTGTAGGCCAAGTCCTCCGTCTGTCTCCGGCAGATGAGAGAGGGTTATGCTCCTGCAGTGGAGACCAAAATAACCTGATGATGAGGGCCGCCCGTGGATGGGAACCTGGTCCTATACAAAAACAGTCACCATCCTTTGGAACGTGCACATTGTATAACGTATACCATGCCTAATTTCAGTTTCAAAGATGTTCGTCTTCAAACTGGGAATGTTCCTGACGGTCGTGAGTTTGGTCCTGGCTAATCTAATCGAGACTCCGCACAGGGAAACCCAGACCCAAGCCACCGACCAAAACCCAGAGGTGTCCAGTGAAAAGTGCAACGTGCTTAAAAACAACTACTGTGGCAGCGTACACGTGGGTGGGAATTTACCAGGCGGCAAATGAAATAATAAATAAATAAATATTATATCATTCAAAAGTAGTGCTGTTTTACTAAAAATAGTTTTTAATTTCTCCTGACTTTATTTCATATCGGCCATTAAATGCCCACTGCACTACCTAGGCCTTCCCTAATGAACGATACCACACCTGGTCCTCCGCCCTCCGCATCCAGCTGCTACCGGCCACCTTCTTCAGGTCGTCGGTCCACCTGGCGGCGGGGCGTTCCACCCTGCGCGTGCCCATCCGCGGCCTCCACTCTAGAAATCGGCTCCAATGACCGTCGGTTCTGCGATAAATGTAGCCCGCCCACTGCTAATTTAGCTTGAGAATCCTTTCGGATATGTTGGCGACCTTCGTTCTTCGTCGGATCTCATCATATCCCCCAAACAAACCCAGAGCATAGCCCTCTATTGCCCATAGCTTGTTGAGCGACTTGAAACTTGTGGATCTGGTTCACCGTCAGTGTCTAAGTGTCCGCGCCGTAGGTCATGACAGGCAGGACGCAACGGAAGAAAGACATTTTTGCCTTTAAACATTGTGGAATGGGCGACTTGAAGACTTGACACAGTTTTGCGAATGCTGGATTCTGCGGTTCAATTGGATTCTTATTGAATTTTCGATTAAACTCAATTTTGACAGTTATCTAGAGTATCTCTCAAAGTATCCTATCATTTGTGAGCTGGGCAGAACAGCGGAGGAGTAGCAGAAGTATTTTTAAGAATATATATAGTTGTTGTGTTTATTTTTCATCCTCAGTCAAAATATGTCCATTGTTGAATATGTATCCCCAATAGAATGACACTTTTGGCTTGCTTGCATAGGAAGATTTGCCATAATCACCAAGCTAGGCAGCCGCTGTGTGGTTTCCGGTACAGTAGAATAGGACCACTTCAACTCTTCCCGTGGATGTCGTACAAGGCGACTAAGAGAATACATTATAAAACATCAATCAGGCCTCCCCAACCCGTCTGGCCAGCGCGGGGAGTGTAGGCCAAATCCTCCGTCTGTCTCCGGCAGATGGGAGAGGGTTGTGCTCCTGCAGTGGAAACAAAAATAACCTGATGATGTAGGCAGCCGAATTGGTGAGCACAGTAATGATCTGGTGAAATAGCTTGACAAAACTTCAGGGAAGATTATTAGCTACTAGCTGTTGCCCGCGACTTCGTCCGCGTGGACAACTTAAAATCATATATTATTATATTTTCCCGTAGGAATAGGATATTTTTTCGGGATAAAACCTATCCTATGTCCTATTCCAGGACCTAACCTATACGTGTGCTAAGTTTCATCACGATCCGTCCTGTGGTTGAAGCGTGATTGAGTAACAAACGTCCAAATATCTAAACTATTGAATTAATAATATTGGGACTATGGGGAAAGGGTTGTTATAGTTATTTTTTATTTCTTTTTTTTAATGTATTTTTGTTTCGTGAGATCCTTTTTTTCTTATTTTTTTTTCTTTTTTCTTTTTTTCCTTTGTGTATTCCATTGTATTCTTTTTTTTTCACATTAGAGCAAACATATATCTACATAGATATATCTAGTATAAGGACCCTAATGTTCTTGAACCAATAGAGTTATTTGGATTTGTTTCAAGTTTTATTTCGAAAACTGCATCAGGTTTTCACGTCGCCTATATATAAAGTTGGTACATCATCATCATCAGGTTATTTTTGTCTCCACTGCAGGAGCACAACCCTCTCTCATCTGCCGGAGACAGACGGAGGATTTGGCCTACACTCCCGCTAGCCAGACGGGTTGGGGAGGCCTGATTGACGTTTTATAATGTATTCCCTTAGTCGCCTTGTACGACATCCACGGGGAAAGTTGGAGTGGTCCTATTCTACTCTACTGGAAACCACACGGCAAAATTGGTACATAAACGTACTTATATTTATCTCATTGAGATTCAATGTTAATAGTAAGTACCTAAAAAGTTATAATATCTTCGTGACTTAGAACGCTTAGCTTTTAAAACGGCCGCTAAAATGGGCTATGGAGAAAAGGCTACCCAGTAGTAGGTCCACCCTAGGCTATACTAAATAGTATAATGTGACTCAATATCCGGCTTCTTAGCCAGCAGTTGATTTAGCACGAGAAATAGCACGAAACTCAAGATATTTTTCTGAACACGTTCCGTAATCAAAGTCAAAATCATTTATTGCATATGAGTACACTTGGTACATTTATACACGTCATTTTTTTTATCGACTACCGCTTCCTAGGTGTTAGCGCTGTGAAGAAGAAACGAGGTGTGGTGAAGAAATGAGGTGAATGTTTCGTTCTGATCCTATTTAGCGAAGGTGGTCATGTGATATTTGTTTCCCTCATTGCACTGAACTTAACCATTTTTATCCGTAAACGAACTCTATTTTCATATTGTCCTTCTGACCCTAGATAAGTGGAACATAAAATACAATAAAAATATTAATAAACGAAACAAATTTTTAATACTTTTATACCAAACAATAGCAACCAGAGATGAATTTCGCATATATAAGTTGAGGTTGGTGGAAAATAGACATTATTAACTGTGCAAAAGGGTGCTTTGTGGAATTCCCATTCGTAAGCGTTTAATATATATATCACTTACTATTTATATTTTGCATAGTTGATATAGACGACTACCTCCGTGGCGGAACGGGTAGCTTTCGGACTGCCACGCCGGAGGTTGCGGTTCGAATCCCGCTAGGGGCAAACTTTCGTATGATGAATATGAATGTTTGTACCCAAGTCTTGGATGTTTATATATTTATTTAAGTATGTGTATCCGTTATCTAGTAACCATACCACAGGCTCTGCCTAGTTTGGGACTGGATAATTGGTGTGAATGTCTGACTTTTTTAAAAATTATTAATCGCCAGTGTCGCGCGTACTTGCGATACTCAACTCCGTTTTGGGGCTTTGCGACAGCATGAGGGGATAGGATGCTTGATGAATAAAAAAAATATATGTGTGGGGATATTTCACAAACTCCACCTGATCCCAAACTAATCAGAGCTTGTAATATGGGTATCAGACAGCTGATATACATACATATATACATATATATAATATATAAATAACATCCAGTCACAAGCAAACACAAGTGCTCATCACACGAATGTTTGCCCTAGGCGGGATTCGAACCCGCGACCCCGAGCTTTGCAGTGTACTACCGACTAGGCGACGGAGCCGACCTAAGAATAAGAGAGTTATGGAAGGAAAAATGCCTGAGAGTTCTATAAAATAAATTTACTTTAAATATCCTTACATAATGTATTATTAACTAGCTGAGCTCGCCGCTCCGCTCGCTTGGATTACACAGTTATTTTTAATCTTTCTCTCAAACGGACTCACGCCCACGCTCACGCTCTTGTCCACGACCACTCACTCCCACGCTCACCCACGCTCACGAACAGATAAACAGATGAACACCTTTATATACTTCTGACAACTAGCCTATGGCCTTCTATCAACTCCATCGCCCCTACCTTATCGCTACCGCGGGCACTCATCATCAGCCTAAATACGTCCACTGCTGGACATATGCCTCCCTAATAGAATACCACTTTTGATTAGATGTCCATTGGGAGATTTGCCATAATCACCACGCTTGGCAGGCGAATTATTGATGCAGTAATGGTCTTGACATACACACACAGGAGAACGATGCTGCCCGTTCCTGGTGCAATCCCTTAGTCGCCTTGACGACACCCACGGGAAAGATAGGGGTGGCGCTATTCTAAGCCGGGAACCACACGGGAACAAAATGTACGAACGTGGCAGATTGTATAACTTGATATTTTTATTAATCTAATTTCAGTGGTAAAGATGTTCGTCTTCAAACTGGCAATGTTCATAACGCTCGTGAGTTTGGTCCTGGCTAATCTAGTGGAGTTACCAAGCAGCCGCCGAAGTCTCGGCAAGACCCAGACCCAACCCACAAACCACAGCACAAAGGTCTCCACTAAAAAGTGCGACGGGTCCAAAAACTACAACTGCGACAGTGTACGCGAGCCCTGGATTTATCCAAAGTTGTCTTCGAGCTGGGGCAAATAAAAAATAAACATTTCAGTATCTAGTAAATTAACTTGTACATTATTTTCTCATTTTATGCACTTCTGACCCTCATAAGCAGAACATAAAATTCAATAGAAATAAATAAACTATACGAATTTGTACACTTGAACATATAGAAATAAATAATCTATACGAATTTGTACACTTGAACATATAGAAATAAATAAACTATACGAATTTGTACACTTGAACATATAGAAATAAATAAACTATACGAATTTGTACACTTGAACATATAGAAATAAATAAACTATACGAATTTGTACACTTGAACATATAGAAATAAATAAACTATACGAATTTGTACACTTGAACATATAGAAATAAATAAACTATACGAATTTGTACACTTGAACATATAGAAATAAATAAACAAGTTTTAATTTCGATATATAAGTTCATGTTGGTGGTAAACAGACATTGTGCATTCACGGGCGGAAAAGGTGATTTGTGGAATTTCCACCCGTAAGTATGTATTGGAGATAATTATTATATTACTTACCTACTAGCTGTGCTCGCGGCTCCGCTCGCCTGAACTATTCGGTTATTATTTTTAAATACAGCTGAAAACAGTGTTAATCATGAAATAAAATATTCATTTTTGCAGGAAGTAAGTAAAACGATATGGGAGTCAAATCTGCTGCGTTGAATTACGTACAATTTTCTTTTATATTTTGGGTTCTATCTTATCTTCTTAGGGGGCCAGGAAGACCTGGCGACACTTCGACCCTTCAGGATCTTTTGTGCCAAACCCCTGACCACCAACGGTGCCCCAAGCCGATTTGGTGGACTTCACATACTCCTCAGAATTTCTTCTTCGGCATATGCAGGTTTCCTTACGATGTTTTCCTTCACCGAAAAGCCTGTGGTATTATAAATAAACCGTACTTAAGTTTCGTAAAACTCATTGGTACGGGCGGGGTTTGTACCAGGACCTCATGAACGTGAGGCGAGTGTGCAACCAACCCGGCTACCACGGCTCTTTTGGGTTCTAAGTCTAATAGTTTTCGAGAACATTGTGTCACAATGTGACTGTAATCATTTTTGGGTGACGTTACAATTTCGTTCGTGTGGCTATTGGATTTTCAATATTAATGTGTTATATGTTTTCAGTGGGTATGTGTTATTTTAGCAATGTATATATATATATATCAAAGTCAAAACCATTTATTGCATATGAGTACACTTGGTACATTTATACACGTCATTTTTTTTATCGACTACCGCTTCCTAGGTGTATAGAGGGCATTTGTAGAGCCTTACAAATACTTAAAACGAGGTTTGCAAGTAGTACTACGTAGTGCTTATACTTTGGCAGAGATAACGATCACCACTCCCTTCATCTAGCTTCGATTTTAGCAATGTATAATTATAATGGCGATACCTGAAAAGCAGCGCTTCGCTGAGGCATCGACCAATTTATCTCACTGTAGAATAGTTATGGAGTTGCCTCGCTTCTGCAGCGCGAACTTCTACGCAACCATGCGCAAGAGATGCGCGTCCATTGTGCGCGTGCGCAGGGTGCGGGGGGGGGGGGGGGGGGGCACCAATAGCATGCTGGACTACTAGTAGGTGAATCATTGCTGTGCCATATCGAATGGGTTGGCGCGGAAGTGGTTAACGTACCGAACAGAACAAAAATAAAATTATTTAAATGTTTTTTATATTTTTATCAACATAGTATTAAGTTGCTTTAATAAATAATTTTTCTATTCTATTCTAATGCTGTTGATGAATAAATACTCTTTTATTATTTTATTTATGTATTTTTATATATTTTCTAATATATTCTATAATTTTATAATTTTAATTTCAGTATTAAAAATGTATTTTTTCAAACTCGCAATGTTCCTGGCGGTCGTGACTCTCGTCCTGGCTGATCCAGTCAAGACTATGCGCAGTCGCAGAATGCTCCCAACAACGACGACGCCAGAACCCTTTGAAGATGTGAAAATTGAAAGGTGCTCTTTGTACTCAAATCTCTACTGTGGGAAAGCGGCAGAAGAGACGGTGGACTGGAGTCATGCGGGCCCATTATCGCCGGTCGGTTTCAAATGAAACAAATGAAACGAAAATGTAATGAATAAAATAAATATTTTAACTATAATTAAATGACATTGGCAATAAATATTTGAGCGTCTCAATCGTCGTCATTACCTTTAACCCCAAAAGTTGATGGAAAATAATATATTTATTTATGTTATTCCAAATTATGTCAATTTCAGATATTTTAAACACTAATATATATCCATTAAACTGTGTGGTTTCCGGCTTAGAATAGGGCCACCCCTATCTTTCCCGTGGGTGTCGTTCTCCTGTGTGTATATGTTAAGATCATTACTGCGATCACCAATCCGCCTGCCAAACGTGGTGATTATGGCAAATCCTCCAGTGGACATCTAACCAAGAGTGGTATTCTATTTGGGAGGCTTATGTCGTCAGTAGAGTGGTGCCTGCGGTGCCCAGGCACAGGGCGCAGACCTTGGAGGGGCGCAAAAAAATCTAGGTGGGCATTTTTCAAGGGCGCAGTTATAGAAGACGGCACCGGGAGCATAAAATGCTAGTTACGGGAAGACTTTGTGTTATTGTGCGCCTTTACCTATCTAACTTTCGGCTGCCACATCTCCCGGTCTATGTCTTACCTACTTACAGCAATGTATATGGCATGCGAACGTGGGAGTATATATGCCGCAAATTATAAATGAATTGCCGAAAGAAATACAAAATACCTATGTAAGTGGTAAAAAAATACAAACATTTATTAAAAAAGAAACTACTTTCAGTAGCGGAAAACCAATATGAATAGATTACTATATAAGTACAATTCAAGGTTGCATAGATACATTTATTTTGTCATCTGTTCTGTTATGTTTACTTAACTTTCTTTATAATGTACAGCAAGCGTTAGCATGGCCTGCCGTGACCGAGCGGCCTCACCCACCGCACATAGGACAAACCCAAGAGGTTTATTGTGTGTGAGTTATGTAAGACATGTGATGTATTTTCTTATTATTTTTGTACTACTACAGAGTTAAACTGAAATTGATTGAGTCGCGGGCAACAGCTAGTGGCAAATAAATGTCCTAACCTCAATTAACTGTACTTCACTGTGTTTATTTTTCCAGTTTTTTTAAACGACATAGAAACATTATTGAACCCAAAATATCTATTGGAGCGAATTAATTTAATTTAATTTATATATTTAGAAATCTTACAGCACACAATTTTAAATTATATAAAGTTTGATTAAGAAATCTGAAGGCCAAAAAGAGATTTCACATTTTACATTCAATCATTAAGTACAGCAACATCATTAAGTACAAATATTATAAAACCACTGCTAGTGCATGCATGTGGGGGTGTGAGTGTGTGTGTGTGTGTGTAAATAATGAGTAGGGGTGTGTTTACATAGTTGGAATTAATGCACTAACGCTGAAGGGTCTTTATTGCTTCAAGCAATTGCTTTTTGAAATCATGATATTTTATATAAAATATGATGATCTGAAATGATCTTAAATAAACGAAAGTTGCGGCAGGAAAACATTTACTGTCAAGAGTGAGTCGAATTATAAAATAACTAGGCAATGTTCTTTCAGACAGCTTAATCATAATCAATTTTATTGGTAATTATTATTACATGTCAAAAATAGAATAAACTATTACTACTTACAAAAAATCATGTCAAAAATTATTAATGTAAATAATAAAGAACAATGTCAATTAAATAGTAAAAAAAAATACTTATGCAGTGTTGAATTTTGTTAAAAATAAATAAATAATAACAAACCAAATAAATACAGATGACTTATTTGTTCGTTCTGTTAGTCATGAAATGTTCGTCTTACGACTTAGGAAATCAATACCATGAGAAATAATAATATACAATCATTGCGACTTATAGCGATTATATTTCAGTAGGCAAACCTTTTTCATCTCTCTTACATTATTTTCTCATTTTATATCGAAAGATATCTGTTATTTTTATGTCTTATGTGGAAACAGTATAATATAATATATACATAGCCACACTAAAAATGTTATAATGAACTTTGTACCTACTTAATACTGTTGGTTTTCCTAAATTAAATAAAATAAAAAATAAAATATATAACTTTTGACCCTAGATAAGCAGAACATAACAGTCAATAAAAATAAACGGAACCAATTTTGATACCTATACCCATAGAAATAATACGTGTATAGGGTAGGTATATAAGTTGATGTTGGTGGTAAACAGACATTGTGCATTCACAGGCGGAAAAGTTGATTTGTGGAATTTCCACCCGTAAGTGTGTATAGTTATTTATTACTTATTATCAAATCAAATTATTCTTAATTTTGCTCAAAGATATAAGAAAGGTAATTAATACAATGTAACGTAGAAGGATGATAACAGCTAATGTACAACAGCGCCGTTATCGCTCAACGATTTCTATCAAACAACCATGGCAGCCATTTTTTTATCTAGAGAAAAGTGGTTAGTGAAATGTTTTACATTAACTTATGTTCCAAGAAAATTTTGTCAGGATGAGGTGGTAATAATGGGTTCTATAGAAACAGAGAATACGTTCAATGCTGTTCAAATTTGTTAGTCCGATATTTTGTTCGTCATGTTTGTCTACTTTGAGAACGTAATTCGAAGGATTCCGAGTAGTTTTGTGTCAATTTAAAAGGGAACTGACAACAAAACGCATTTTTTTAAACAGATAAAGTTTCAACAATTTTCTTTAAATGTTAAGTTATGTACAAAGTCGATATACCTAGGTAAATACCGTTATGAATGACATAAATGATTTGAATGAAAATTAAATGCGTGCATGCCTCAAACTTTGATGTATATTTTTTATAATTCTAATTTCAGTGTTAAATATGTTCGTCCTCAAACTGGCAATGTTCCTGGCAGTCATGAGTCTCGTCCTGGCTGATCCAGTCGAGTCCTCGCGTAGCCGCAGAGATCTCCCCACAACCACGAGTACCACAACACGATTGCCACCATATAAAAAGTATAATTGGGCCCATGAAGGTCCAATAGCGCCATTTACTGATGGCAAATGAAAGTCTAACCAGAGAATCACACTACCGAATTCCGATCCTAAAAGAATCGTACATAAGTATTTGCGACGTAATGTTTATGATATTCCGAGATTTATTTAAAAGTGTGTTCATCATTTGTTTGTCATTATATTATCTATACATATAATAAAACAGTATAAAAACAATTCCCCGGACATTACTTAAGACCAGTAGAGTCCAAAAATATAATAAAAAAAATTGTCGTGTCTGTATGTATGTATGTATGTATGTGCGTATGTACGGGCTAATCTTGGAAACTACTGAACAGAATTTGACGGTGTTTTCACTGTTTCAAGTTCCTGTTCCAAGCGGATGTTTATATTATTTTAATGGATTCGAACCCGCAACCGCCGTCGGCAGGCTAATTTTATGTATATGAATATTTTCAATGAATAACCAGATTTATTTAAGGATTTAGTAATACATAATAATGTGTAATGTTAAGTTGTCCACGCGGATGAAGTCGCAGGCAACAGCTAGTGTGTAAATAAACTCATACAGTATTTAAATATGGACGTTTCTTATCGCTCATTTAATAATGTATAATTCTTCTTCCGTCTTCTGATTACCAGTAAAATAAAATATAAAACATATGAAAAAAAAAACTTTTCTTAAATTGATATAAATGGTTTCCACGATATTCGAGTGAAGTCAACGTGACCTTATCCATGGCGTACTGACACCTGTGAGTCAGCTATCGGATGTTGTTGGGGTTGCAACGATATTACACTGCATCATCCCTGATGCAGTGATGTTCGTTGAAGCAAGCGTGGACGGACAACTTATACCCCAAAAGAATCGCTTCTCTGGTGGTATGGGTTCGTGACAGATCCTCAGCGTACTGTATCGGTTGGATAGCTAAATGCACAGCTGCACTGCATGCACTGGGATAGTGTCCACCTGGTCGACAACAAATCTAAAAATACAGTTTTCATTTAATAATAAAGAATCTACAGTAATATTTAAAAGAAGTAAAGTTTGTGGGGTTGTAGCGGGTTATCTCTGGATTTATTGAACCGATTTTGAAAATTCTTTTACCAATAGAAAGTCACGTTATTTGTGAGTGTCATAGGCTATATAATGTATAAAGCTACGTGGTCCACGCGGACGAAGTAGCGGGCAAACAGCTAGTTAGTAATAACACTGTGGATCACAAAAACCGAAATAAAGAATTAGATTAATAGCACAAAGTGAACTTGTTCCGTAGTGAGATGAGTGTGAATAATCCAGTTAGTTCGGCTATTATTTCACAATCGTATTCATGACAAATAAAAGTCCTAAGTTCAATTAGAACTTCACGGTATTTACTTTTCCATTTTTTAAACAATAATCAATGAATGGGGCGAATGAATGATTCTAAACGAACGAAAGCATGAAAGCATTCGCTGTCAAGAGTGAGTCGAACTATAAAATGACTAGGTCTCTGAGAAAAAAATAAGTAGCGCTCCTACTTATATAAGGATAAAAATATACCACTATTACGTAAGTAGCCGCCCCATTAAAAATGGTGCTGCCTACTTTTGAATCAGCAGCCGACCATATTGTTAAGTCTACACTACTTAATAATGTGTCCGGCCACTGAATCAGTGGTAAGCAACACCATTTATAATAAGGGTGGTTACTTACGTAATAGTGGTATATTTCTATCCTTATATAAGTAGGAGCGCTATTTTTTTTTCTCAGTGGTTGTACTTTCATACAGCTTACTAAATCAATACTGTTTGAAATAATTATATGGATACATATAAAATCATAGCGATTAAACCTTTCAGTAGGTAAACTTTTTCATCCGTAAATAAACTCTTACATTATTTTCTCTTTTTATGTACTTTTGACCCAAGATAAGCAGAACATAACAGTCAATAAAAATAAACGGAACCAATTTTGATACCTATACCCATAGAAATAACACGTGTGTAGGGTAGGTATATAAATTGATGTTGGTGGTAAACAGACATTGTGCATTCACAGGCGGAAAAGGTGATTTGTGGAATTTCCACCCGTAAGTGTGTTATAGTTATTTATTACTTATTATCAAATCAAATTATTCTTTATTTTGCACGAAGACATACAAAAGGTATATATATAATACAATGTAACGTAGAAGGATGACAACAGCTAGTGTAGGTACAACAGTGGCATTGTGGTATGATATTGAGGACAAAGAAGTTATTTAAATATTTTATTGTAAGTTCCTGTTACGATTTGGTTCTTCAAATAAAGAAAAACGTAAACTTCGCGCTACATTGAAGATATTTGCAAATAAAATTGCGGGGCCTGAGGATAAGTAATAGAACACATTTCAACCATTTTTGGAATTTCTGTCCGTCTGTTTGTTGGGCGCAACTGGAGCGGGAGCGGAAAGGGGAGGAGGAAGGGGCGGCGGTAGGGGAAGGGGAAGGGATTTAACATTTTCAACTGTATTTAAATCTGTAGTCCACGCGAGCGGAGCCACGGGCACAGCTAGTTTTTTTAATAAATGATTGTAATTTGATAATTGATAATTGTGTGTTATTTTATATTAAATATTTTAATTGTGTAAGAATTGACATTGTACCTATTTATTTTATATTCCTTCTGCATGAATATTAAAACGATTTTTTTAGTTGAAATAATAAGTGAAAATGACATTGTATTTATTTGGTCATTATTATTCTGAATGTAATTTTAAGTAAGTATTTAGTGATGTTGATATTGCATTTATTCAATATTTTTTTAATAACAATATATTTTTAGTTTTTAAAATTATTACTCTAAGTTAATGTTAGGGTTATTTAATTATATTATGTTAATTATGAAGTAAAGAGGTTGTACCATTAATAAACGTATAAATTCGATATAAATAACGTAATGATATAAATTGGTTTTAACAAAAATTAGAAGTGTGAATTTTTAAAAATAAATTATATTTCTAATTTCAGCATTAAATATGTTCGTCCTCAAACTGGCAATGTTCCTGGCAGTCATGAGTCTCGTCCTGGCTGATCCAGTCGAGTCTTCGCGCAGCCGTAGACGTGTCCCCCCAGCCACGACTACCACTAGTAGTACCACGACCAAACCATCAAGACTATACCCAGAAGTCCAGGTTGAAAAGTGCAACGTGCTCTCAAGCCACTTCTGTGGGAAATCTTATAAAAAGTTGGATTGGGGTCATTCAAGTCCAATATCGCCGTTTAATGGCAAATGAAAGTTATATTAGGACAAATTGAAAATTAAAAGTCAATGTCCGGTAAATATTCGAGCGTTTCAATTGCCGTCATTACCGTAAGCCCCAGACAATGATTGGTAACATTATATAATTCAAGTTGGATTGGGTTCATTCAAGTCCAATATCGCCGTTTATGTTATTATAACAAATAAAAAATTAAATGTCACTCCGGTAAATAATTCTTAATTTATTTAGCTATTTTTTAGGTCCTCAGTGGGAATCAAACCCACGACCTCTGGCGCTCGAGTCCAATGACCAATCCACTAGGCCCACGAAAAATCAATCAAAATCAAAATGTAATAGATAGATATATAAACCCTTTCATCATCAGGTTATTTTTGTCTCCACTGCAGGAGCACAACCCTCTCTCATCTGCCTGAGACAGACGGAGG
This sequence comes from Esperia sulphurella, assembly GCA_947086405.1. Classification (NCBI taxonomy): domain Eukaryota; kingdom Metazoa; phylum Arthropoda; class Insecta; order Lepidoptera; family Oecophoridae; genus Esperia; species Esperia sulphurella. The sequence continues at coordinate 1,767,053 of OX352278.1, read as the reverse complement.
ATTTGGCCTACACTCCCCGCGCTGGCCAGACGGGTTGGGGAGGCCTGATTGATGTTTTATTATGTATTCCCTCAGTCGCCTTGTACGACATCCACGGGGAGAGTTGGACTGGTCCTATTCTACTCTACCGGAAACCACACGGCAAAACTCTTTATTGTACACAAATTAAGAATAACAATAAAAATAGGTAGAGATTTTTGGAAAGTGTACAAATGTAATACCTATATGTAATGTATAATTGTAAAACAAGCAATGTTCTTTTATACAGCTTAGTTAATTAGATTTAAAATGGAAAATAATTTCGCGAGATATAGAGTATTAAATAATTAAACCCATGTAAATACCTACATTTAAAATCATAGCCACGTTATAGCGATTACCTGTTAACCCGTAAATAGACTCTTAAATTTTTTTTTCAATGTTTGTGCTTTTGACCGTAGATAAGTAGAACATAAAATTCAATAAAAAAATAAATTAACGGCACCAATTTTTAATACTCTACACTTAACTATAAGTAAGGGTCAATTTGAATATATAAGTTGCATGTTGGTGGTAAATAGACATTGTGCATTCACAGGCGGAAAAGGTGATTTGTGGAATTTCCACCCGTAAGTGTGTTATAGTTATTAAATTCAAATGGCTTATGTTCAGCAGTGGACGTATTTCGGTGCACTAAGACTTACGAGTAAATGTATAATAAATATATATCATACATAGTGTGGAATTCTGAAGATAGTAAATAGAAGTAGTTAGTAGATAGAAGTACTTTTCAGTTAATTCACCATGTCATGCATTATGCCCCTACATACAAATGTATGTATATCCCCTCAAATATATAATTGTATATTTTTAACAGTTTTACATCACAAACACTCATACACACTTTCTCACTCATATTTTCCCAAATTATTGTTATTTTTATTAAACTTGATCTGGCAGAGGCAGCATGAAAGCAGGATAAATGCGGTTGAGATGCCCCTGAGAAAAATATATGGAGTGAAGTTATGTGACAGAGTGAGGAATACCGAGGCGTGAAGAAGTGTGGTTTAAAAGAAGATTTAGTAATGAAGATGGAAAAGAGTATGTTGCGTTGGTTTGGACCTTTAGCGCGTATGAGTGAAACAAGAGTGAAAAAAGAAATTTACAGTGCGAATGTGGAAGCACCCAGGTACAGCTAGAGATCGTCGTCCTAAGAGGACATTTAAGGATCAAATTGATGACGTCCTCAAAAAGGCTGGGGTCCGCAGTGATATGAATAAAACGAGGTGCATTAAAAGGTTGATGGATGTGAGTGAGGTGTTTTGGGTTCTACCTACCCCTCTGGGACCAAGACGTGAGCGTTATGTTTATGTATGTATTATATTTTTTTATTTAATTTTTAAGAGAGATGAGTTTTAGAGATAAGTTCGCCATTGTATACAAAGTTTCTATATATGTATTTAGTTTTTAAAATGTGTAATATAGAAGATATATAAATTATCTAAGTTACTACCTATACAAATACAAAAATGTTTATTACAGAAACTTAGGGGGACAGAGTATAGTTGGGCCCTCTTTTGGACATAAAAATGTCTTTGCCAGAGGACCTATATATGTATGATATTGATTTTTAAAAGATGTGTTGCGTGAAGTTTGTTGCGCCGTTTCTTCTTCGCAGCGCTAACACCTAGGAAGCGGTAGTCGATAAAAAAATGACGTGTATAAATGTACCAAGTGTACTCATATGCAATAAATGATTTTGACTTTGACTTTGACTATGTACTAGTGGTTCGCGTGTGCGCCGCGGGCCGCAAGCGGCCCGCAGAAGGCTGTGTTTGCCCCCCCTTTTTTTGTATTGCACCTCTACTTTAAAATTTAAACTTGTAAAACGGTATCATTGTATTTTGTTATTTTTGTTTTATTTTATTTGGAAGCTTACAGCTACATTTACATTCTACAATTTCGGGTAACAGAGTTAGCTGGAACTATTAAGAATCCTGGAATAAATTAGCTACAACTCGTTTGATATCAACCAGGTTTAGTCGCTAGGCAAAGCGTGACAAACGGACGGACCGACGGACGTGTTTGGAAAACTTCTTTTTTAAATTTACTGGTGATATAGAACACATACATACATAATGCTCACACCTTGGTCCTAGAGAGGTAGGCAAAGACGATGTATCGCCACTGAGCGATCCTGACACACTATAATTGACACACAACAACAACACTTAATCTAGCTATCATCATCAGGTTATTTTTGTCTCCACTGCAGGAGCACAACCCTCTCTCATCTGCCGGAGACAGACGGAGGATTTGGCCTACACTCCCCGCGCTGGCCAGACGTTTTATATGATGTTTTATAATGTATTCCCTTAGTCGCCTTGTACGACATCCACAGAGTTGGAGTGGTCCTATTCTACTATACCGGAAACCACACGGCTAGCTATGCTCAAAAGTAAAAAGTGTGCACAAAGTACACATGGCTGTAATTTTTTTTAACTTGAATTTCAGCATTAAACATGTTCATCTTCAAACTGGCTACGTTCCTGGTGGGTATAAGTATCGTTCTGGCAAATCCAGTCGAGTTCTCGCGCAGCCGCAGATATTTGTTGCCAAGCCCGGGAACGACCACGACCGAAGCACTAGACGACGTCAAAATTGAAAAGTGCACATTGCTCGGGAACAATTTCTGTGGTCAAGCGAATGCAAAGTTGAATTTGGCGCGACTAGGTATAATGCCTAAGAAAGAAAAAGTGTAGTTAATGAAAGAATATTATTATTAAAATTAAATTACATTGTATGGTACAAATTCCACCGTTTTAATAACCCCCAAAAATGTATGAACAAGAATATATTAAATTAAACATTTCACGAATGCAGAATCTGTGCTTAGACAAAAACTTATTGTATAACTACGCGTAGGTTTCGATATTTACATATCTTGATCATTTAGTTACCCGTAGGAATGAGGCATTTTTTTCGGATAAAAACTAGCCTATATCCTATTCCCAGTGGTTGATGTGTGAGTAACAAACATCCAAACTTTCGCATTTATATAATAACTAGCAAACGCCCGCGGCTTCGCCCGCGTGGAGCAAGTTGTTATTTCCTGAGGGAACCATTTCTCCTTAAGGTAAACTTTATATGACTACTAATCAATAATTATGGTGATTAGTTGAATAGCCAAGCCTAGAAAGCGTAAAGAAGAGACAAATAAACACACAAACACTCATCAGACTTAATTATATTAAAGCTGTTGCCCGCGGCTTCGCCTGCTTAGAAAAAGGGTTTGTTTCCAGTCTAAAAAAAAAACCCATTGTAAACCAATCTATCCAACAGTGAAAACTACATTCTTATCCCTTTATTAATTTGTCTTTATTAACTAATCCCTTTTATTTATTTAATAATTTGTCGCAGGGCTGATGAACTATATTATATGTATAAAACAATGAAAACATTACAAGTAAACACGTCGATTAAATATTTTTTAACTTTTTTTAACTACTTTAGTGGTGTTCGAAAAGAAACTGGTGACATTATTATTAAAAAATATTTAATCGACGTGTTTACTTGTAATGTTTTCATTGTTTTATACATATAATATAGTTCATCAGCCCTGCGACATCCACTGCTGGACATAGGCCTTCCCCAATAAATGTAATCACACCCGGTCCACCGCCTATGAAATCTGCTGCTTCCGGCCTATGCCTTTCCACGTGCCTATCCGCGATCTTCACTCCAGGACTTGTCTACCTCAGCGCGTAGTCTGCGGCAGATGTGGCCCGCCCACTGCCACTTCAGCCTGCTAATCATTTATACTTTAAATGTATCTCTAGGTATGGAGTAGTACATTTGAACTCAATTTCACCCCCTTAGCACATGGTTTTCTGAAACTGTAAAACCCGTGTAGAATCATTAAATTTACAATGACTCCTACAAAGTTCAGTTGATAGGAACATTTAATAGGTTTTCTCCATACAAACTCTCAACCCCTATTTTACCACCTTAGGGGTTGAATTTTGAAACACCCTTCAATTGTGCATACCGGAGATACATGAGGAACCTTTGTGCTAAATTTTAAGTTTCTAAGAATTATAAAATTTTTAGAATTTTTCTACAAAGTTTCGAATTGATAGGAAGATTTTATAGTTTTTCTCAATACAAACTTTGAACCCCTATTTTACCACCTTAGGGGTAGAATTTTGAAAAACCCTTCAATAGTGCATGCCGGAAATACATGAGGGAGCTTTGTGCTAAAATTCAAGTTACTAGAGCAATCGGTTTGGAGACTACTACTCTCGAACTCCATTGCAGCCCCTTAGGGGATGGTTCAAAAAAACTCTAAAACACGTGTTCAATTTTTAAGTTTTTAGAGTACTCCTACTAAGTTTCGAATTGATAGGAACATCTAATAGTTTTTCTCCATAAAAAATTTGAACCCCTATTTTACCACCTTAGGGGTTGAATTTTGAAAAACCCTTCGAAGGTGCATACCTAAGATACATGAGGAACCTTTGTGATAAATTTCAAGTTTCTAGAGCAATCGGTTTTAAGACTACTACTTTCGAACTTATGTCACCACTTTAGGGACGATTTTACAAAAACTGAAAAACACGTATTGAATCATTAAGTATTTAGAGTATCTCTACAAAGTTTTAAATTGATAGGAACATATAATGGACGTTCTCCATACAAACTTTAAACATCCATTTGACCCCCTTAGGGGATGAATTTTGAAAAACCGTTCATTAGGGCTTGCCTATGCTATATAAGGTAACTTTGTGCAAAATTTCAAGCCTCTAGACTCAGCGGTTTGGGCTGTGCGTTAATATGTCAGTCAGTCAGGCAGTCAGTCAGTCAGTTTCTTCTTTTATAGATATAGAAGATAGATTAAAATGATCAACTGGTGTTGTATCTTCAAATTTTGAAGTAAAAGAAGGTGACTATTGGTTACCTGTCAACCCGTAAATAAACTTTTCAATTATTTATTTTTTCACTGTTGTTTTTGCTGTTCTTCTGACCGTAGATAAGCAGAACATAAAATTCAATAAAAAAAATAAACTGACGGAACCAATTTTTAATACTGTACATTCAACAATAAATAAGGGTGAATTTGAATATATAAGTTGATATTGGTGGTAAACAGACATTGTGCATTCACAGGCGGAAATAGGTGCTTTGTAGAATCTCCACCCGTGAGTGTGTCATAGTTATTAACAGGGATTTAAATTAAGTTGTGTCATTTCATTAGCTTATGTGCTTGCCACGAAATGTTTATGTAAATATGGATGTTACAGTATTTTTAACAAGTTTTTTTTACATACATACATTCATAATGCTCACGCCTTGGTCCCAGAGGGGTAGGCAGAGACGATGGATCGCCACTTTGCGCGATCCTGACACAACTCACTAACCTCACTCACATTCATCAACCTTTTCATTTACCTTTTTTTATTCTTCTCACTGCGGACCCCAGCCTTTTTGAGGACGTTCCTAATTTGATCCTTGAACGTCCTCCTAGGACGACCTCTAGCTGTAGTTCCTTCCACATTCGCACTGTATATTACTTTTGTCACTCTTCTTTCACTCATACGCTCTAAATGTCCAAACCAACGCAACACACCCTTCTCTACCTTCGTTACTGCATCTTATTTTAAACCACACTTCTCACGTATCACTGAATTCCTCACTCTGTCAGATAACTTCACTCCACATATTTTTCTTGTAGACCGCATCTCAACCACATTTATCCTGCTTTCATGATTCTTCTGCCTTACGCAACATTCACTACCATACGCCAGCGTAGGAATCAGAACAGCACTATGCACAGCCATCCTTGCCTTTTGAGACATGATCTGGCTGGACACAAGGCTATTGATAGCTCCATTCACTGCATTTCCTTTCTTTACTCTCCTTTCAATATCTTCTTTTAAGTGTCAAATTTGTTTGACATTAATTTATGTATAAACTCATATTGTAATATAAATATGGACATTCCACCTCTCATTTAATCCTGCATTCATGGTTCTTCTGCCAGGCCCAGTATAGTAATTAAAAAATAACAATATTTTGGGCAAATATGAGTGAGAAAGTGTGTATGAGTGTTTGTGTGTATGTACAATTGTTGAAAATATATATTTGAGGGGATATAATGCATGACAAGGTGAATTATATACATATGTACATAATACTCACGTCTTGATCCCAGAGGGGTAAAGAGACGATGGATCGCCACTGCATGGCAAGGTGAATTAACTGCAAATTTTATAATATTTGTATTCTATTTTATTAGAAGCGAGGGGAGGAGGAAGAATTACAGATGACTAGCTGTTGCCTGCGACTTGGTCCGCGTGGACAACTTAACATCACAAATTATTATGTATTTACCGTAGGAATGAGATGTTTTTTCGGGATGAAAACTATCTTGTGTCCTATTCCATGACCTAACCTATATGTGTGCCAAGTTTCATTCCGATCCGTCCATTGGTTGAAGCATAATTGAATAACAAACATCCAAATATCCAAACTTTCACATTTATAATATTAGTAGGGTTATTACGCACAACACACACCCACCACTCACACACGTTGTTTAAATATATATATATATATTAGATATACGAGTAAGTATGGATAAGCGAGGTCCTCTGGCGCAGACATTTTTATGTCTAAAAGAGGGCCCCAACTATCCTCTGTAACCCCCTAAGTTTCTGTAATAAACATTTTTGTATTTTTTGTATTACTTATAATCATCATCATCATCATCAGCCCTTAGACGTCCACCGCTGGACATAGGCCTTCCCCAATGAACGCCACCACACCCGGTCCTCCGCCCTCCGCATCCAGCCGCTTCCGGCCATCTTCTTTAGGTCGTCGGTCCATCTGGCGACGGGGCGTCCCACCCTGCGCGTGCCAGTCCGTGGTCTCCACTCCAGAACTCGTCTGCCCCAACGGCCGTCGGTTCTGCGACAGATGTGGCCCACTGCCACTTCAGCTTGCTAATCCTTTCGGCTATGTCGGTCACCTTCGTTCTTCGTCGGATCTCTTCATTACGAATCATATCCTTCAAAGATACGTCGAGCATAGCCCTCTCCATAGCTCGCTGAGCGACTTGAAACTTGTGGATCAGGCCCACTGTCAGTGTCCACGTTTCTGCACCGTAAGTCGTGACAGGCAGGACGCACTGATTAAAGACTTTTGTCTTTATGCATTGTGGAATAGGCGAAGTGAAGACTTGACGCAATTTTCCAGATGCTGAATTTAATATTCTATGATATTACTTCTATTTTACTGACTTCCCCCGGCCAGTTTAACGACGTCGGGCAAAATAGATCTTGGCTGACAGTACGCACTGATGGACTGCCGCCATTATGCACACAGACAAATAGTTAAGACTAGTGTGCGGCTGTGGTAATACAAAATTTGGATCTACCAAAATTTAAACATGTGTTGTTTGCTTTTCTGGTGAACAAAGCTTACTACAAATTAGATAATTTTCTTTTTGACAATAATGTGAACGAAGTTGATATAAGTAAGCTGACATTGAACTAATTTAAATTTTTTTTGTATTGATTCTTGACATTTAAATCTGGACATTTTTATTGATTTTACATTTAACTTTGACATTGTGTTTAATTTTTTGGTTTGAATAATTTATTAATTAATGTATTAGGAGAATTTTAATAAATATTGCATGCTTATACAAAAGGCAAGGTATAGCGACCCTAATCTATAATATAACATCTTCTGTGTATCTGTATTTACCTATACTTGGCAATAAATGATTATGATTATGATTATGTGGTAGTGGTAGGTAGTTAAATTTGTACGCTTGTATGGAATGTCGGCGGTTATCTAACTTGTTAATTATTTTCGTATCTGTATATTATTATCACGCAACAAAGTCATCATCTTCATCAGGTTATTTTTGTCTCCACTGCAGGAGCACAACCCTCTCTCATCTGCCGGAGACGGACGGAGGATTTGGCCTACACTCCCCGCGCTGGCCAGACGGGTTGGGGAGGCCTGATTGATGTTTTATAATGTATTCCCTTAGTCGCCTTGTACGACATCCACGGGAAGAGTTGGAGTGGTCCTATTCTACTCTATCGGATACTACACGGCAAAGTAATTGAATCAAATTGAAATGTGTACACAAGGGCGTAATTTTGTTTTTAATTTTGATTTCAGCATGTAATATGTTCATCATTAAACTGGCAACGCTCCTGAGTCTCATTCTGGCTAATCTAGTCGAGTCCTCGCGCAGACGCAGAAATCTTGATGAAATTACAACTACCACGACCGAATCACTAGACGAGACTAAACATTTGACCTTGGACGAACTCCTCAAACTCTTACCTGGTGTAGAAAAAGAAATTTATTCCCATCCAGTCTCCAAAAGATTGCGCTACGGGTAACGAATCATCTCAAATCGATAAAAAGTTTAATAAAAATGGTGCTTCGGCACAGGTTGGACATTGTTAAAAAGTGCTTCAACAGTAGAAAATATTATTAGTTCATCATCATCATCATCATCAATTATGCGAAGCTGAAGCAAAATTAGTACCAGGCATTATTGTCATTGGTTTCCGTGTGGTTTCCGGTAGAGTAGAATAGGACCACTCCAACTCTTCCCGTGGATGTCGTACAAGGCGATTAAGGGAATACATTATAAAACATCAATCAGGCCTCCCCAACCCGTCTGGCCAGCGCGGGGAGTGTAGGCCAAATCCTCCGTCTGTCTCCGGCAGATGAGAGAGAGTTGTGCTCCTGCAGTGGAGACAAAAATAACCTGATGATGATGATGATGATCTTTGTCATTCTATATAATCGTCTATTTTATAACAGGATTTTTTCCGAGGTACCTAGTTTTTAATGTGATTCTTAAACTTTCTGTAAGTCATATACGATTTCGTATATACATACTAGCACGCCATCTATCAGTATTTTCCGTTACTACACCTAAGGAGAAAACTTAGTACAACCTGCGCCATCTGACGTCACTTTCCTGCATTAGATATTTGAGAAGTTTCTGGTAACTTCAAATCATGACAGTAAATACCTTCATATGGACGCTTTCAAAGTATTTAGACCAAATAAGTTCATCCGTTTAAAGTTATTTTTATTCCTAAAACGGTCTTCCTTACGATTGGGCAAGTGTATGGGACGAATACAAGCATGGAGAGCACGCTTTAATGGAGTAAAGCTGTGAGTTGTGCCGCTAGAACACCGAGGATGCGTCGCTCAGGTCAAAGGATATCACTATAACCGTTGATCTATTACGATTTTGATAATAATACTATTGATAGTTGTTAGGGAAACAGATTTGCAGGAAAGTATAGCCAACAAAGATCTCTATGTACTACTAGATGGAGCGTTTCAAACAATCGCTCTGTTCCGCGCAAGTAGCCACAACTCTTTCACATTCACAATGAAACTTGCGCAGTTACTACTCAGAACATTTAATTATTTATGTATGTTTTTTTTTTAATTTGGACTTTGATGAGTTATTTATTGTTATTATTAAGCTTTATTATAATACTAGCTGTTTCGTTGACTTCGTCCGCGTGGAACTAGTTTCCCGTAGGAATGATATGTTTTTTCGGGATAAAAACTATCCTATGTCCTAGTCCAGGACCTAATCTATATGTGTGCCAAGTTTCATCCTGATCCGTCCAGTGGTTGAAACGTAATTGAGTAACAAGACATTTATTTATTTTTTTAAAATATTGAAACATTACAGATTATTATTCCATTGCATTACAATAACTTTTATGGTATAGACGAAACAGGCATTCCTCTCTCTAGCGTTCCCTTACATTCCGTCATCAGCCGTCCCATGCCGTCCACGAACACGTCACAATGCGGTACCTCGACAAGCATCCAAACATCCAAACTTTCGCATTTGTAATATTAGTGTATTATTTTTTCCTGAATTTATCATCTCAGTCCTTAGACGTCCACTGCTAGACGTAGGACTTCCCCAATGAACTACCATGCACATTCAAATGAGCTTCCGGTCACCTTCTTCAGGTCGTCAAAGTATAATTTACTAGCTATGCCCGCGGCTCCGCTCGCGTAGACTACAGAATCCGCTCCCCTTCCCACTTCCGCCCCCGCTCCCGCACCTTCCCCCCATTCCCACTCCCACTCTATCATCAATAGTTTCCGCAGCGCATGCGATGAAAGACATTTTATGTCTAATTTTTTTACATCTTGGGTTACATTATTAAAGTTTTAGTAGGGATCCCTAATTTTTTATAGTAATAAATATAGCCTATCTTACTCAGAGATAATGTAGCATTATAAAGTTGAAAGAATTTTTGAAATCGGTCCAGTAGTTTTTAAGTTTATTCGTTACAAACATACAAATCTCAGATCACGAGTTAAAGAGCACTACCTTACTCTCTGTCAATAAAGTATCGTATATTTTTATTATATTATATATACATATATCATATTATATTCTATTATATATATTATGTATCTGTATTGGTATTTATAGTTTAATAGTTTATGCTTATTGTATTATATGTTCTATGATTATTTATTATAGTAGGTACACGCGACTACTGCCTCTCCATAATCCCTTGTCTTCACTGCAGGTTAGCTGGAAGAAATTCTTTAGAAATAAGCTTATCCTTTTGTATAATTTTCTTTTCTTTGTGTTGCTCTTTATATTTTAGTGTGTACAATAAACTATTAAATAAATAAATCTCTCCTCATTCAAATGTTAGTGTAGATAAGCAAACACTGGCATCAAATAAAAGCCGTAAAACAAACCTAGACAGTCAACCGACTAATAAATTGAAAGTCAAACTTGTAATTGTCAAAGCCAATAAAAAGCTGTGACAAAACGGGCCAAGTTCCCGGCTCGACCTCCCCCAGACAACCCTCTCGACCGTTTAAACTTTATTCTCTTTACTCTCGCACGTATATACGACTCACGACGCAGACGCATGACGCACAATTCTTTTTGAAATTTTAAGTCAAATACTTAAAGAGCTTATAAGGCATTATGTACAATTGATGATATTTATTTGATTTATTACTGGGTTTATTTAAAAAAATTAATTTATTGTAAATACTGTATGTTGCTTTTATACAGTATTTACAATAAATATTTAAAATTTATACATTATAAAACATCAATCAGGCCTCCGCAACCCGTCTGGCCAGCGCGGGGAGTGTAGGCCAAATCCTCCGTCTGTCTCCGGCAGATGAGAGAGGGTTGTGCTCCTGCAGTGGAGACATAAATAACCTGATGATGTTGCTTTTAGTTTAGCTTTAGTTTAATTCAGTTTCGAATACAATACAATACAGTTTATTGTACAAACAAATACAGTTACAATTTTTAAAAGTTAAAAATATGACAATTTAAATAAATATGTCAGACATTCACACCAATTATCCAGTCCCAAACTAGGCAGAGGCCACGGCTGCCAACTTGGCGCGTTGCGCGCCAGATCTAGCGCTTTTTTTGAGCCAAAGCGCGTTTTAGCGCCTAGCGCTAAATTTAGCGCTTTTTTGAAATCATGACGACCCATACCGAAATGATGCAAAGTATAGGGGCGCCATTCACTATATATAATGCACCGACCGTCAATGGTTTTGCAATCTTGCAACACTGCAGGCGGACAACCGTGAATGGGCCCCCTTATGTAGTTGTTAAACAATATTCTTAGTAGGTATCAATCAACTAGTTTATTTTTACTTTTGATTTGACATGTCATTCATTTAATTATAATTTTTTTAATATAAGGTATTTTTGTTTCATTTCGTACGTACAGTCGACAGCACGTCAAGCGTAACACTTTGGACTTTATGCCGGCCGCATAAGGTTGCGTTTGTTACGCTTGACGTGCTGTTACCTGTACGTATTAATTCTGTTTTATCTACTTAATCATTTGAGTAAAATATGGTAAAAATAATAAATTCAATCGCTACTGGAAGCGCTTTCACAGGTGCCATTTAGCGCGTTCTAGCGTGTTTTTTGCTCAGATCCATTTAGCGCGTTCTGGCGCGTTTCTAAAGCGCAAACAGCGCGTTTGTTGGGTCTAACGAGTTGGCAGCACTGGCAGAGGCAGAGCTATGGTTACTAGATAACGGATAGACATATTTAAATAAATATATAAACACCCAAGACTTGGGTGAAGAAGGTGGCCGGAAGGGGCTGGATGCGGAGGGCAGAGGACCGGGTGTTCTGGCTTTCATTGGGGAAGGCCTATGTCCAGCAGTGGACGTCTAAGGGCTGTGATGATGATTTGCATATTATTTTACAGTTAAGCGGGAGGGGAAAGATGTATTATAGATTATTAAATGAGAGATGTGGAACTTGTGAAATGAAATTTATATTGTATGAGTTCATACTTTAAATGAATGACAAACAAATTATGAACAATTTTTTTAAATAAATGTCAGATCCATATTAATATAAACATTATGTGCCGTTCGGCGTCGAGACTCTGGGCCCCTGGGGGCCAGAGGCTCTTATTCTAGCTGAAGACCTTTCAACGCGCCTCATCGAAGCTTCGGGAGACCGTAGAGCTGGCAGCTTCTTCGCCCAAAGAATCAGCTTGGCGATTCAGAGGGGGAACGCTGCCAGTATACTGGGAACCCTGCCCCTGTGCGGTGTGTTGAAAGACTTCTTTTATTTATGATTGTTGAAATTTATTTGTGTTTAATTAATAAACTTGTTTAACAAAACATATGAATATAAACTATTAAAACTGAAAAACCTTATGTTGGAAAATGAATATTATTCCATAAATGAATTTTCTAAAAAATTAAATTGGTGGGCCCTCTGACGTTTTGTTTAATTTAATTTGTGATCATTTAATACCAAGTGTATTTTGAAATTTTTATTTTAATATTATATACTGACATAGATAGTATGTTATATACTATGACATTATTTGAATTGTTGACATTGTAGTTTATATTTTCTACATTATTTTATTTTATGACGATCCCTTTCAACATATTAGAAAGACGTTTAAAATTGAAATTTTAAGATGTAAAAGTGAAATAAATAAACCTAAGCTAATCTAATCTATATTTTTTTTCACATAAACATTTCATCAGAAGTACATATATGGCACTATCTAATTCCGATCCCTTTTAATAATAAACTATTAAATTGAAAGTCAAAGTCAGTAGGGTTGTGATAAACGGGCCAAGTTCTCGACTTGACCTCCCCGTGACAACCTTCTCTAAAGTACTTTACTTTGCACATTTATGAGATACCGCATGAAAGAATGATGATCATTTTCAGTCAATAACTCGTGCTGTTCAGGAAGTGTCAATTGACATATCTGGGAGAATTGTTAAAGAATATAATAAATACCTAACAGTAAAAGTACAGAAGCGGACTTCGTAAGAAAGCTTGTTCAATTTATCATAAAGGTACAATTAATTGTAGCCAAATTGAGTCCTAATCGCATGGAAAAAAGTTAATGTTACAGTAAACCACTAAATCAAGCACATGACAGTCGTACGTCGTTCCCTTAGGTGGCACGGCAATCGGGGCCGCACCACGTAGGTATAATAAAGTGCGAATTGAGACATCTGGCAGAGGTAAGAGAGTGACGAACATCATATTTAGACCCTGCACTAAAATCTTTCTACCGATAAAACATTGACTTTCCTATTAAAGTTTATAAGCATAGCAAATGAAGAGAGTGTAGGGAAACAACGGTAAATGTAACAAAATTTGATGTATATAGTTACTAAATCCAAAATCAATGGAGTTTAAATACATTTGAAAAATCTCCGCTATTATAGTATAGAGCTTACTGTTTTTAGTATATTTTAATTTTTCCTCGTTATTAATATATTCATATAATTCCCACTGATTTTCCAACTAGACATTCAATAAATAAATCATTTATTAATGGCAAAAACTTGTATTGTTTACATTAATTCGCCAAATTGCAATGTTGCAGACAGAAACTGCTTTCTAGTTTTCAAATCAATCCATTTTCATGTCAGGCTTGCCGTTCCACCCCCCCGTATGTCCCCTCCAAGGTGTCCCAGGGATGTTTCGGGAGGGGATCCATTCAGACCGCGTTCGGCCCGTGCCACGAACGCCCGCGCGTTCTCCCGCGATAATGTCCATTCTTGTCTAAATAGTGCACTGTGATTGGCCGCAAAATGTCTAAATACAACATCTTATTGGCTGCTTTGTTCGCTATTTCGCTTGTTATGGGTAAGTAATGGTTTCTAAGCACTGTTTTCAGATATATATTCTTTTTGTGTCGAAATTTTAATTGTGGTTTTGTTTATATGATTTATTTATATGTTGATAGTCTATTTGGACAAGATATTACATGTTAGTTGAGAATTTTATACCTTATTAATATTAAAATCGAGGAGTTTCGTTTTATGCGCACAGTTTGTGACTTCTTTGTGTGTTTAAATGTTTTGTAAATAATATTTAATAGTGTTGCATGTCAAACAAAAATTGTTTACGTCCGAGAAGGCAAGATTTGGTATTATCCGCCCTTGTTTACCTGAATTTATACACAATAAATAATTTATCTTATCTTTTAATAAGCAAAAACTACATTTGCTCAATTAATTATTAAAAAAACCTAATAAACACACGTGTTTCTTTTAAAAGAAAGTAATTTTTCATGCTGGTAATTGGAATTGCAAATCAGTTTACAATTTGTCTGTAATTCAACGAGTCAACATTTCGGGGAAATGAGCAGAATTGTCAGTTTAAATTGTTGGGGTTGCGTTTGTTTTTAATATATACCTACTGGCAACGTGTTATAGTTTATTTCTAAATATTATCTTTAATATATTGACCGCCTCGTCGGCCTAGTGACTTGGTTATTGGGCTGGAGAGCCAGAGGCCATGGGTTCGATTCTCACTAGGGATAGACGACTTTGTACAATTTGTACTTACTAGCTGGTCCCGGTCTGGATGTCATATTTGTGAATTGTCCTATGCTTGTTTAATTTCCACAGCACAGGAGAAAATCCTAGTTTGGGATTAGATTGGATTTAGTAAATGTAGTCAAAGTGGTGATCTATCGTCTCTGCCTACCCCTCTGAGCCAAGGCGTGAGCATTATGTATGTATGTAGTAAATGAATGTATATCATCATCATCCCCATATTAGCCTATAGACGTCCACTGTTGGATATAGGCCTATACGTATATATATGTAATGTATACTTGCAGTAACTACTGCGAGACCTCAGACTTTTTTGAACGTCACAAAGGCCCGATATACGAGTAAAATCCCAAACTTGGATTACCTGTATTATAAGACTTTGACAATGTTATCACTATGGATTACTCGAGTGGAGACCGCGACTGGGCAAGCGTAGTATGGGACGCCCCCTGGCTAGATGGAGCGACGATCTGCGTAAGGCGGCTGGCAGTGACTGGATGAGAAGAACCGAAGATCGGGTTCAGTGGCGCACCTTGGGAGAGGCCTATGTCCAACAGTGGACTCTTTCGGGCTGATGATGATGATGAATGAATGAATGGATCACCCCTGATATGAATATATTACAAGGATGTTTGCAATACTTAATATTTTAACCCAGACCTATTGTAAAAACTGTTCAAAGTTATCTCGTTTCGCGTGAGAACCGAACCTATTACCTCCGATGTTAGAGACAAACACCGGAACTAGTTCTATCTAGACCAACAAGAAGCATGAGACAATCACCTGTCGATATTACAAATATTAGAGATGCTGTTTGTCTATGACGTTACAATCTGGTGCCGTGACCAGGATGCTTGACTTTGTTAATGTAGATTTTAGTTAATAATAGGCGACAATATGCAAAATAATCGCATACGAACGCCATTCGCTCAATTTACGCCTTTCCTTAGAAATAATGATTAAAATGCATAATACATAAGAATCAGAATTTCTTCTTTCCTTACGACGTTTTTTCCTTCAGCCTGTGGTATTATAAATAAACCGTACTTAAGTTTCGTAGAACCCATTGGTATGGGCGGGGTATTGAACCCACCATCTCATGAAAGTGAGGCGAGTGCACAACCAACCGGCTACGGCTCTCACTGGACTACTTAATATCACAAATTATTATGTATTTCCCGTAGGAACGAGATGTTTTTTCAGGATAGAAACTATCCTATGTCCTATTCCAAGACCTAACCTATATGTGTGTCAAGTTTCATCCCGATCCGTCCAGTGGTTGAAGCGTGATTGAGTAATAAACATCCAAACTTTCGCATTTATAATATTAGTGGGATATTTAAATCACAACTATTGTAATATAAATGTATTTCTAATTAAATTTTACACAGAATTGTATTTGACATCCTAAAATAACTCTTGAGTGAAATTGAAATGAAACAAAAGCGGACTTGGTGACGAGGGATTTTCATCGTCAAAGTCTTTGTGCCTTTCAACGATTTACCTTCAACTTAAACTCAAGATACGGAAATAGAAATTTCGGTCGAACATAAGTTCTCTTAGTAGGGTTGTCACACTATATACTTAATGTGGATTACCTATATTATAAAATACATCAATAGGGGAGAGGTATATCCTCTAACTAAAGCATCTCACAAGCGAAAATTTATACTAGTGATGGTATTTACAAACAAAAATGTTATCGGGAATTTTCCCGATAACATTTTTGTCTGACAGAGAATTAATGAGAACTTAAAGAATTAAGATACTTTTCCCTCCGATTACCAATTCAAATTATAGATGTTGATGTATATAAACGTAATATGCAGACTGTGATATGAGATGACGATTATATACATGAACTTCAAAAACTTGCATTGGTAATCGTAGGAAAAATTTATTTAAGTTCTCAAAAATATTCGCCCATGAGATTGTTTTCGGTAATCATTAATCGACACTGTACTTTTATCTTCCCAAATAAAAGTACAGGGTTCTTTGTTTTAATATACGAATAGTAGGCACGACCTCTAGCCCTCGAGTCTGACTAAGTCACTAGGCCAAGGAGGTGGTCGAGTACCACTATATAAGAAATATTTACATTATTTATAATTAACAAATGGGTATTGTCACCCCTGAAAGCAGATGCTCCAATTTCATAGAAACTCTGTACAGTATATGCATATACAGTAGGTAAACACGAACATAGCTCGCATGTGCATGAATATTTATGAGCACGACATAATATGCATGCTTCTAACAATAAACACGCTGAATTTACTTCTCCAATGATTGGCTGGGGTACATTTTTTTATTTCTACGGCTATAATACACAAACAAGCTAATTTTGTGGGAATTTTATGTTGTACGTAAAAGTATTTCTAAATTGAAATATATATAAAGCATCCTGACGAAAGAAAGAAAGAAAGAAAAAACATTTATTTACTACCATAATTGGCACACACAAAGAAAAAACCAACAAAGTAAGAAAAAGGAAATAAAATAAAATAAAAATTATAAGAACTAAAGAAAACAATTTAAATATTTTAACATAGTTAAAATAGTATGCGTGTGCCGTGGCAGCAAAAGGGCAAACGACTCAGCATATGCCTAGACCAAGTAAGGTGCTAGGCGCTGATTTTCAGTCGCACCCGGTGCAGACAAGCTTGTCTACAGTGCCAAACAAAGAAGTAATAAATATGATATGTGTAATTGCAATACCTACTCGTATGTACCTAAATAATATAATATAACACTAAGAATAACTTCCCGTGGGTGTCGTCAAAGAGACAGGAATTGCACCAGGGACGAGCCTGCCAAGTGTGGTGATCATGGCAAACCCCCAATGAACAGCTCATAAATTATAATTTGAGCGGTCCTCATCATCATCATCAGCCGAATTACGTCCACTGCTGAACGTAAGCCTCCTCAGTAGAATCCCGCTTTTGGTGGGCTGTCCATTGGGGGATTTGACATGATTACCACATTTGGCAGGCGGATTTGTGGTCGCAGTAATGTTCTTAATATATACAGGAGAACGTCCCTATTGCACTCCCTTAGTCGCCTTCACGTATGGAATGGGGGTGGCCCTGTTCTAAGCCGGGAATCTCACGGCTATTGATATAACTTTTAGGTGATTATGGCCAAAATAATCGCTCAGTGTTGGAATTCAACTAAGAACATTACTGCGATCACCAATCCGCCTGGCAAACGTGGTGATTATGGCAAATCACCCAATGGACAGCCCACCAAAAGTGGCATTCTATTGGGGAGGCTTATGTTCAGCAGTACATGTGTTTCGGCTGATGATGATGATGATGAATTAATAGACTTTGTATACCCTTAGTGGAAGTCAGTTGTATACAGTCGTAGGCCAACCGTCAGTGTTATAAAGTAAGTACTAGCCATAATGAAAAAAATCATTATTAATCCAGATATATTGAAAATAATCCTTAATTGGTAGATGTTTATATCAACAATTTATTATTATGAGAGATATTCCGGCGTAAATATGAATGAAAGAGGAGAACACAAAACATCGTTTTATCCGGACACTAACAAAGGATAATAAATCAGGGCCGGATTGTGATTGGGGCGGTAGATTTTATTTGACGTAAAGGGGCGACGGAAATAACTGCCAAATACAAAAATAACAGATAAATAGAAAAATTAAAATTGTTTTAAGTTTTGTATTGTATAATTTTCCCTGTAAATAAGATAATAGATTTCAGTTCGTTTGGGGCATTATCTTGATTAATCGAAAGTCTAAAACACATTTTTATAGAGATACTAGCTTTTGCACGCGACTTTGTCTACGTAGGTTTCGATATTTACACATCTTGAATTTCTAAATAGATATCATATTTCGTTTCCCGTAGGAATGAGATGTTTTTTGGGATAACAACTATCGTATGTCCTATTCCAGGACCCAACCTATATGTGTGCCAAGTTTAAGCGTGATTACAAACAAACATCTTAAATCCAAACATCCAAGCATCCAAACACCCACACATCTAAAATCCAAAATCCAATACGTATTAGTGGGATTTGCCTTTTTTTCGTTAGTATGATCACCTTAGAACTTCAGAAAGAACATGAAAGACTTTTATTCGAATTGCATGAGTAGACGGTGAGAAATAATATGGAGTGTATTTTATTTAGAACGTGTTTTTTCCGCATTATTGATGTAAGTTATTTATTATGTAAAGGTGCTGTAACTGCGTAATAATAAATAATAAATTATATTGTATTAACAGGTTTGCGTCTCACGCAGATAGTGGCGTAACATTTTAATTTAAATAAATTATATTAGACAAATACTAACACCTAGAAAGCGATAGTCGATAACAAAAATTACGTGGATAAATGTACCAAGTGTACTCATATGCAATGATTTTGACTTTGACCTCAATAAAAAATAGGGCGACAAATTAAATTAACGACTGAAGCGGCCCTGTAATTTACTAAATTGAACCATGGAAGGTTTCCAAGCTATTATGCCTGTACAATGGAGGCTTTCCCGCGACCTTGCGGGGATCTGTTGAGGCATACCTTTGATAAACGACTCGGATATAATTCTGGACGTAGATTCTTAAGGGGGTAGATCACGGTGCAAGTGAAAGAAAGAAATCAGCAGAAACTCGCTGTTCCGGCCTGAAGCTCCTAAATTTAAGACAGGAGACAGCGGTGATGGGAATCGCGAGCCAGCAAGTAAAATTAACTCGATTAGTGGTTCGTCACGTTTTCAAGAAAATAAATTCAGAACATTATAATATACTAGCTGTGCCCGCGGCTCCGCTCGCGTGGACTACAGCATCCGCTACCCTTCCCACTCCCACTCCAACTCCCACTACAGCTCCAAATGTAATCCAAACGCATCACAATATTACCGAACATTAAATATACTTCTTTGTTATATTCTTGGGTACATTATTGAAGTTTTAGTAGGGATCCCTAATTTTTTATAGTAATAAATAAAGCCTATGTTACTCAGGGATAATGTAGCATTTTAATGGTGAAAGAATTTTTGAAATCGGTCCAGTAGTTTTTGAGTTTATTCGTTACAAACAAACAAATCTTTCCTCTCTATAATATTATTGTAGATGTAGATTATTTTTGACATGATTAAAATTAATTTACTTTGTCTCCTGAAAACGCATTTTCTAAGTCACATCCTTTTTTATATGGAGGCACAGAATAATAACTGTACGTTTCAGTTTGGTACATCAGAGTTTTGAAGTTAGTTGTGTGGTTCTGGATGAGTGGTTGCTGAAGTTAAATTGCCGGAGTAATTTTCGACTTCAGTTGCAGTAGATGGAGTTCACAGTCAAATATATTATTCATGAAGTAAATAGTAAAGATTAACAGAGAGTAAATAAATAAATAAATAAATTACTTAACTGCACAACTAACCTTTTTCTGCTAGTCTTATCCTCTACCCAAAGGTTGTCTGAAAGAAATCGCTTTCAGCAATAAGACCGCCTAGATGTACATGTGTAAGCTACTTTATTATTATAACTTTGTTTTTTTTATCGTGTATTAAAGAGTATTTGAATTGAATTGAATTGAAATTATACCATAATCAGCCTAAATATGTCCACTGCTGAACATAAGCCTCCCCAATAGAATGACACTTTTAGTGGGCTGTCCATTGGGGGATTTGCCATAATTATCATGTTAGTCAGGCGGAATGGCGATCGCAGTATTGATCTGGCGAACGCTGCTGCCCGCCCCTGGTGCAATCACCTTGACGACACCCACGGGAAGATAAAGGGTGACTCTATTCTAAGCCGGGAACTACACGGCTAATATTGCATCGCTATTTAAATCAATCAATCATTTCATCATCATTATATCAGCCCTTAGACGTCCACTGCTGGGCATATGCCTTCACCAATGAATGCCACTCTATCCTCCGTCCTCCGCATCCAGCCACTTCCGGCTACCTTCTTCAGGTCGTCGGTCCATCTGGCGGCGGGGCGTCCCACCCTGCGCGTGCCGATCCGCGGTCTCCACTCCAGAACTCGTCTACCCCAACGGCCGTCGGTTCTGCGACTTATGTGGCCCGCCCACGGCCACTTCAGCTTGCTAATCCTTCAACGAAACCGCGATCAGAAAAAATCAATCATTCATTGGTAAAATAAATTTGGTTAAACAACGTTTGGTAAAAAAACGTACTACGGAATTGTGAGGCCTAGTCAACGATCTCTATGTACTACTAGATGGAGCGTTCCAAACAATCGCTCTGTTCCACGCAAGGAGCCGCAAATCGGTTACGTTCACAATGAAACTTGTGCAGTTACTACGCACAACATTTAATTATTACTAAATATTGAAGCTATAGGTAAACAGCGTCAATATTTAGTAAATAATTAAATGTTCTGCGTTGGGCCCAGCACTATCTTTTAAGGACACGAAAATCCGAAAATATTTACAAGGCATTGGGCCCACATAACTAAACTCAATTTTGGCTTTATATGATTTACAACATTTGAAGTTACATATCCCACTCGCCTCCCCAAAATGTGTTTCACGGTTCACTGGTCGTTCCGGACCGGACAAGCCGGCTCAGTCAGGCAAACACCCGTATATACGGGTGATATATCGGTTCAAACATGTTGGATCAGCGGTTTAAGCGGCTGACTTGGCAGTTTCGTGTTGAAATGTACTAGGGGATACGGAAAATTAGGTGCTTTTTACTTTTTTACTCGACTGTGGAGTATACAACGATCTCTATGTACTACTAGACGGAGCGTTCCAAACAATCGCTCTGTTCCACGCAAGTAGCCACAACTCTTTCAATTCACAATGAAACTTGTGCAGTCACTATGCAGAACATTAATTATTACTAAATATTGACGCTACGGTTAAATAATGTCAATATTTAGTAAATAATTAAATGTTCTGAGTAGTAACTGCACAAGTTTCAAAGTGAATGTGAAAGAGATGTGGCTACTTGCGTGGAACAGAGCGATTGTTTGGAACGCTCCATCTAGTAGTACATGGAGATCGTTGGGAGTATAGAATGTATTTTGAGTAGTTTGAATTAGTTTGAATGTAACGTCCTCAAAAAGGCTGGGGTTCGCAGTGAAAAGAATAAAAGGAGGTGCATGAAAAGGTTGAATGTGAGTGAGGCGATCGCGCAAAGTGGCGATACATCGTCTCTGCTTACCCCTCTGGGACCAAGGCGTGAGCATTATGTATGTTTGACCGCCTCGTTGGCAAAGTGGCTTGGTAACTGAACTCGAGCGTCAGAGGTCGTGAGTTCGATTCCCACTGTTAATTTCAGTCTGGACGTTATATTTGTGAATTGTATTATTCTTGTTTAATTACCATAGCACAGGAGTCAAGTCAAAGTGAATGTCAAAATCCTTTATTACACACTAGCTAATGCCCGCGACTTCGTCCGCGTGGATAACTTAACATCATTATGTGTATCCCGTAGGAATGGGATGTTTTTTCGGAATAAAAACTATCCTATGTCCCATTCCAGGATCTAACCTATATGTGTGCCAAGTTTCATCACGATCCGTCCAGCGGTTGAAGCGTGATTGAGTCACGAACATCCAAATATATAAACATCCAAATATCCAAACTTTCACATTTATAATATTAGTAGGAAGGTTCCTCCGGTAGTTTGTTGTAGAAGCGTAGACATTGCCTACGGATCTACGGAATTAATTGAATTGAACATTGAAATATTGGCACAATATCCTCTGGCAAGGCCCGGAGACGGGCAGTCTGCCGGAAATAGGTCAAGCCTGCGTTATAGACGCGTTATGGCGGAATGTCCGAGCTGGGGTGACGTCACTCCAGCTCGACTTCAATACTCCGTTGTATCTCTTGATCTATATAAGTATAATATCTGAAATTTGAGTTCAAATTAGTACATATTAAAAGTACATGTTAGTAATTTATTATAATTGTAATTGTAATCTTGTCAAAGTCAAAATCATTTATTGCACTCAACACTTGGTACTTTTATACACGTAATTTTTTTTTCGACTATCGCTGCTATGAAGAAGAAACGTTGCAACAAACTTCACGCAATACATCTTTTAAAATCAAGTTTGCATACAATTATATAAAGATTGTGCGAAGCTGAAGCAACATTAGTACCAGGCATCTTTGTCATTCAAATAATCGTTTATTTTATAATAGGCTTTTCAAGACTTAATTATGTTTATTTCTTCTTGTTTGTTTTGTTTCACTTTTAATCACTTAAAATTCTGATGCAGCAATTTGCCATTTTTAGATCTATCGTAAAACTCTGGGTTGATAATGGAATGCAGCCTCAGGGTGTCGTAAAGTGTCGTATTGGTTGTATTGCAGGATCTAATTTAGGGATGCGACTGTTACCGATACGATACCGATATAACGGGGCCATCTGCAGATATATAAAACAGATATACAAAACCTTCCGACACAATTTTTTTTTATTGATATTTCGAAAGACTGGTCCTCGCCTCCGGAGACCCCAGGGCTGGCGCGTACCTCGCACAAAGGTTAAGCTTAGCGATCCAGCGAGGTAACGCCGCCAGTGTCCTGGGAACCCAGGCGAGCTGGACGACGTGTTCATACTGTGACGTGTTTTTATATTAGTTTATAATACTAGTTTGTAATACTGTTAGAATATAATTATCTGTATAGACTGTAAGTTTCCTGAAAATAAAGAATTGTAATGATATACAAAACTCCAATTCAAAATAATAAATTGGTGCATGGCGAATCAATTTCAAACCACTTGAGTCTCTACACGCGTTGTCTCATAATACGTTACTTACATCAAATTTATGGAGGCTCTTGCACTTATGATAAGATACTTAAGTATACTATACTACTTATCCTTTCCTTATTTAATTCCCATAGCGCAGAATAGACTTGTTTTACCAGAGTTAAGACTAAGTACGGTCAGCAAATCGTTCACGGGGCAATGTATACGCTTCTACAACAAACTACCAGAGGAAATCTTAAATATGACGGACAGAAAGTTTAGGATTCACATTAAAAACAACTTTGTAAGAAAGCCTATTATAAAATAAACAATTATTTGAATGACAAAGATTCCTGTTACTAATGATTTTTAAAAGATGTGTTGCGTGAAGTTTGTTGCGCCGTTTCTTTTTCACAGTGCTAACACCTAGGAAGCGGTAGTCGATAAAAAAAATGACGTGTATAAATGTACCAAGTGTACTCATATGCAATAAATGATTTTGACTTTGACAGGATAAAATCCTAGTTTGGGATTAGATAAGTATATGTATATTATGTAATGTTTAGTTACTTATTACTCTGTGCCCATATTGCATTTACACCTGCCATCTACATTACATTAGGTCATCTTCAATTTTTATTTTGTATAAAACTGGCTTTGTTAACTTTAAAATTGACGATAGTTGCGTGTATTGGTGTATCGTATCGGTATCGGCGATATTTTACTAATAACATCGGCATCCGTATCGTATCTGTGGATCAGCGTATCGTTTCACCTCTAATCTAATTTGCTGCCTCGGGTCGCCTATGGTTGATAACAGGCGTTTGGATATTTTAGGACTTCTGAAAAAATATACAGAGACATACGCAGAGTTATTTTTTTGAGAAATGATCCTAAGGGGTCCGTATAGGAAGAAACTAGGAGCGAGAAGCACCGATCTACTGCTAAAAATTCTGTGCCTCTTGTGAAAATGTTCTAAGTTACTAAGTTAGAAAGTCCTACTTGATGTGGAGTCATTTATTTAATTTACCCCTAAAATATAAATAGTTCGGTCCACTCCCAGCTGACCCTCCAGGCAATCAGATAAGCCTTCTCAATTTTGTTCTAATGCTCACCTAACCCTACGAGAGGGTAATAAAGTAAACGGCCCACGTTATCTGCTCACGGGCCCCCGGGACCAGGGTTGCGTTTAGCGCTGCCCCGAAATCGATGTTATGTCGATAGACTATCGATCAAAGTGAAAATCATTTATTGCATATGAGTACATTTGTACATGTCAATTTTGTTTTAGACTACCGATTTCTAGATCCTTTGAAACTTCACGCAACACAGCTTTTAAAATCAAGTTTGTATACAATTATATGAAGATTGTGCGAAGCTGAAGCAACATTAGTACCAGGCATCTTTGTCATTCAAATAATCGTTTATTTTACTTTCGCACAAAGTGGTTTTTTAATGTGATAATCTTTAGACGTAAATTCGATAAACGTCTTACGTTTTAAGGTAAGGGACGGGGGACAGACTGTCGAAATGGGGGGGATTCGACAGCTTCGTGTTACTAACGTTTAAAATTCGATTCGGCGACTACAAAAAAAATAATTCTTGACGACGCTCCACCTTTCCCGATGACACTCTCCTGCCTTAGCGTGGTGATTATAGCAAACCCCCCAATGGACAGCCCCCTGAATGTGTCATTCTATTGGGGAGACTTATGTTCATTCGGCTGATGATGATGATGACGCTAGTAGCATCAAATGATATTATCGATACATAAATTGCAGATATGGAACATCACTAGCCAGCAGGGTTACCCCGTCTGGGGCCATATGAATTGAGATGCTGCGATAAATGTACCCACTTCGGCATTAGGTAAAATGCTCGGGCTGGGCAGTGGAACTCTGATTTTTGGGTCAAGGTCGATGTAGGGTCTATATGACTTTCCGAGGTTGATTTTCTAAATCCGAAACCGGGAAAAGAATGTATTAGACCTCGACACTCCATAGAAGCGAACAGCTTTACAGGCGCACCTTGTCTGTCTGTACACGTGCGTGTCTGACCTTAGACCAGTAGTCCCCAAAGTGGTTCAGATGGACCCCCAGGGGACCTCAGCCGTAACGAAAATTCCCATAGTTAGATTTAATCTTCAATTTTTTTGTCGAGTTTTGGGAATATGGTAGCAATGTAGCAGAGAGTCCACCGGAAACAGCTAAATTTTGAAAGTGGTCTATAAGAAATAAAGTCTGGGAAATCTACGCCGTAGACTATCGAGAGGGGCAATGTTGTACGTGAACAACATAAATGCTTCTCTTTCTAACTTATAGCGTCGTTGAACCTCAGTGATGCGTACTGCTAGCTGTGCTCTGTTCTGCGGGTGACGATAAACAGCCGGGGAGAGGTGAGTGTCGCTTTCAAGTAATATTTAGTATTTCCTGCCTTCATTGTGAGTTAGTCCGCAAGTTACCAACCGATATTTATATATATATATATAGAGCAGAAACACCCCTATGATAAACAGAGAATTTCTACAATTCACGGATTTGAAATTTTTTTGCAACAGCCTTCCTAATTCTCACATTTCATAAGAACGCTGTTAAGGCTTTGAGGCTGAAACGTCCCAAATTGCCTTATCTTCACGCGTCGTTAGCCTGGGAAAGAAATTGACCTATATAAACAAGAAAAGATGAGAGTGGCTTCTTTACGAAGTCATATTTTGTATTCGTTATCAAAGATATTAACGAGTACACTGGAAAGACTTTCGCATCCTCGTCATGGGATCGCCAGCCATCGCCAACGCTCTTATGAAATGTAACAACAAATTAGGACATTAAGGAAGGCTGTTGCAAAGAAATGTTCGAATCCGTGAATTGTAGAAATTCCTTGGTTATTATTGGGAGTGTATCTACTCTATATATATATATATATCGGTCGGTAACTTGCGGACTCAGATTCGTAATGAGGAGATCCGACGAAGACCAAATGTGACCGACTTAGCTGATCGTCCAGAATTATTAAAATAAAAGTACATTGTTTCAATAATCAGGTGTCAGCTGTATAGAGGCCTATGAACATACTTATAAATATTCTCAATATACTCCTCTTTATGAAGCAAAATTAACGACAACGCACTTCCTTTAATTAATTTCGACGTAATAACCGTATATCTCACCAAATAACTCTTGACACGGGCAGCGTCCGGTGTATGCGGATATACCCGGGTATATATCCGGAATATCCGGGTGTATATACGGATATCCGGACGCTACTGGACCGTACTGATTGATATGCTTGGATCAGAGCCAATACGGTGACTATTCATCGTGACAAATTGGATAGGTTCATTTTGTTAATTTAGGGGATGAACAAGAGGAGTTAAATAAAAGGCTGTCTGGAAGAAATCACTTTTAAGCCCGAAACATACAGAAAGCGATTGCATGGTGGAGGTGTCCATTGGGGGATTTGACATAAGCACCACGCGAAGCAACTACTTCAACAAACTACCAGATGACTGACAGAAAGTTTGACTGGAAGAGAATAAGGTTGACTGGAAGAGATCCCTAAGTGGGATAAGTCCGCCTTTGTACACAGTATAATTCCTATTTTATTATTGTTGTTGTTGTTATTATTGGTACAATAAAGCGTTTACATACATACATACAAAGTTTAAGAATCGCATTAAAAAACCACCTTGTAATAAATCCTATTATAAAATAAACGATTATTTAAATGACAAAGATGCCTGGTACTAATGTTAATTCAGCTTCGCACAATCCTTATATAATTGTATACAAACTTGATTTTAAAAGATGTGTTGCGTGAAGTTTGTTGCGCCGTTTCTTTTTTACAGCGCCTATGAAACGGTAGTCGATAAAAAGTTACGTGTATAATTCAATATTGTTTATTTAAAACCCTTAATCTAATCATCATCATGTCAGCCTTCAGACGTCCACCGTTGGAAATAGGTCTTTCGCAATGAACGCCACCACACCTGGTCCTCCGCCCTCCGCATCCAGCCGCTTCCGGCCACCTTCTTTAGGTCGTCGGTCCATCTGGCGGCGGGGCGTAATCTAATAATTTACTATAAACTTATGTAGCTTAAAAGCATAAAGACAGGGTGTGATAATAGACAAAAGAGTATGAGCTACCGCACTGACCCACAGGCTGTAACGTAGCAATCAGCAGAAAGTTATAAGACAGGTAATTATATTTTGAGTACATAAAGATATTCAATGTTGTATAATATTACAGAAATGCGAAAGTAAAAATTTTTTTATTTAATAGATTAGTATTTCGAGTAGCTTTTTTGTAGGACTATTTAAGATAAACATTTCCATCATACATTACATATGTGTAACTCTAGCGGTTTTGGCAGCGCACGCCAGAATCGCTCGCAGATGGTAGATTTTTTTCTACTTACTTGATATTTTGGACAATTCACACAATATCTTTATAAATTGTAGCCTATGTGTTATTCTGATGTATAAGCTATATTATTGTAAAGTTTCATTAAAATCCATTTAGTAGTTTTTACGTGAAAGAGTAAGAAACATCCATCCATACTTACAAACTTTCGCGTTTATAATATTAGTAGGATGTACCAAGATTGCTCACGTGCAATGAAGGATTTTGACTTTAAACGAGCTAAGAACAGTTGGCTGTC
Source organism: Esperia sulphurella (assembly GCA_947086405.1). NCBI lineage: Eukaryota > Metazoa > Arthropoda > Insecta > Lepidoptera > Oecophoridae > Esperia > Esperia sulphurella. Next base: position 1,738,803 of record OX352278.1, on the reverse strand, counting down.
CACTTTACATCGTAACAAACAAGCGAACCATATATATAGTGAGTTTGTAAGTTTAACCAGCCCCATTTTCCGTAACAAGCTTTGGTCACTGAAGCGGCAAATCAAGGAAAGACGTTTGTATAAAGGAGAAATAACGCGAATTTCCAACATCTTTCGAAGCGGGATTTAATAACGGAGACATTTTTCTTTCTGGACCAAATAAATCCCGTTGCTAAAGAGTTTATAAAATAGTTTTTCCCAGAGACTGTTTCATCTGAAATGTTAATACTCAACAGACTCAAAAATTGAGGACTCTCTCGCATCAGCTTTTTTAATTCGCTTTGCTGTTCACCACAGGTGCGTAGTGATATTTAGTATATACTCTGCCATAGGTATGTATAAAGTAAGAGAGCAATTTCTGCCAACAAACTGTATTATACAGTTTGGCGGAGTTATTGTTAACAAGTATAAGTATATATAATATAATGCCGTGTGGTTTCCGGTAGAGAAGAATAGGACCACTCCAAATCTTCCCGTGGATGTTGTACAAGGCGGCTAAGGGAATACATTATAAAACATCAATCAGGCCTCCCCAACCCGTCTGGCCAGCGCGGGGAGTGCAGCTGAGCTGTAGAGGAGCTGATTTGGAGGCTCAGTTCGGCTTGGTTCGGCTAACGTCGCGAGCACGTGCTGATGGAACGTGGCCCAGGGCCAGCGCAGGCGCATAGTCGAAACAGAGTCTTCGTTCGGTACGCGTGCGGTGCGCAGGCTTTACTCCAACGGATCGTCTGCCTTTTAAAATCGTTACTTGATTATGTAGTGTAATTGCCTGTAGTGTAATTGAAGCCAGTAAACGTGTTAGTCTGAGTCGAAAGAGCAAGCTGGTGCTGTTTATCCTCTTGTGGCAACTAGGACAAGTACCTTGAACTAGCAGTGGGCTGGTCGCATATGTTGGAGAACCGATTACTGTTGGAGTAAACGAGTTCTCGAGTGGGACGCCCCCTGGCTAGATGGAGGTACTGTCTGCGTAAGGCAGCTGGCAGTGACTGCATGGGTTCAGTGGGAGAGGCATATGTCCTGCAGTGGACTTTTGCAGGCTGATAAGGATGAACACTATCGCAAATGAGGCATCTTATTAACATAGTAATGGCTATATAAATTACATTAGAAACATACTACCTACTTAAATAAACACATTTATTATGAAAGGTTCAGGGCCCTATATAAACTGCATGTCATTAAAACTACATAAACTATGTCATTAAAGCTAGGCCCTGTATAAACTGTATGTCATTAAAACTCCGCACGGTATTCATGGGAAACCTCCAATCGACGTGTTCCGACCGGAATCAGGAAATCCAACTTTTCCGAACTAAATTAATCGACGGAGAGATCGCACATAAACTACGTAACACATTTAAAGTTGTAAACTTACCTCGAATGTAGCAGTAAATATGGAAAAGTATACATATAAACAAATTTTTACGAAGTCATCTTCACAATCTGACGAAACAAAAATATATAATAAATTTATTTATATTAATTCAACACGGAGGCGGCGATGTTGTTCGCCAAACATCACGCCCAGTGGTATTACGGAGTGAAAGTGGACGAAGGAAATGGATCGCTCAAAGTGGCGATGCATCATCGCTGCCTTCCCCTCTGGGACCAGGGCGTGAGCATTATGTATGTATAAATAAATAAATATAAATATATCAGACATTCACACCAATTATCCAGTCCCAAACTAGGCAGGGCCTGTGGTATGGTTACTAGATAACGGATAGACATACTTAAATAAATATACAAACATCCAAGACTTGGGTACAAACATTCATATTCATCATACGAACATTTGCCCCTAGCGGGATTCGAACCCGCAACCTCTGGCGTGGCAGTCCGAGAGCTACCCGTTCCGCCACGGAGGTGTATGTGTATTAATTTAATATATTATATTCATACATACATACATACATAATGCTCACACCTTGATCCCAGAGGGGTAGGCAGAGACGATGAACCATCACTTTGCGCGATCCTGACACACCTCACTAGCCTCACTCACATTCATCAACCTTTTCATGCACCTCCTTTAATTCTTCTCACTGCGGACCCCAGCCTTTTTGAGGACGTTACTAATTTGATCCTCGAATGTCCTCCTAGGACATATTTTATATTGATATTTAATTGTAAAATGTAATAGCCTACCAATTTGTTTACGTGTCTTTTTCCCCATCCGACAGTTTGTTGTTACTGACAGCCTGCGACACGGCAAACTATCAGTGCAGGTGCCAGGAACTGATAATTTGCGAGTGTAAACGTGGCGTTTGAGGTGTAAATCCGCTTTTGTGATTGAAAACAACGTTTTTTTTTATTGTATTTGGATTCTACCCAAAAAGTTCATTCGCATTTTTTGGAGAAAACTTATACATATATATCTGAAAATCATCTGCATACAGTTCATTAAACGAAAATCTATAGATCTTACTGAGTTTCGAGCTTATGTTAAGATTACTAGACAAGATATGGCACATGTGGGTACATCTTTTTCTGAAGGCATTATTATTTACGCATCAATCCCAACGTCAGTACCTACCGTAGTTTATGGTGGACTCGGAGTGAAACGTATTTTCGTCCGGTAGCATCCGGTGACCGATTCGTTTGCCGGTCCATCGGACACGACGCGCGTGTGAAATATGGACCTACTTCACAGTAAATTGAGTGCACCACAGGTACTGAATTTAAAATTAAATTGAATAAGTACGTAAGAATAAATGAATTATCTATCTATCTATCTAGAGAATTTGGTTAGCGAGGTATGGAAAGGTCTATGATCGAAGTTTCTTTGAAGGATATGATTTGTAATGAGGAGATCCGACGAAGAACAAATAGCCGAAAGGATTAGCAAGCTGAAGTGGAAGTGGGCGGATAACATCTCTTGGCAAACGTATTCTAGAGTGGGGCCACGGATCGGCACGCGCAGGGTGAGATGCCCCGCTGACAGATGGACCTTGGATCTGAAGACGGTGGCCTGAAGCAACCGGATGCGGAGAGCAGAGGATCGGGTGTGGTAGAGTTCATCGGGGAACGTCTATGTGCAACAGTGGACCTCTGGCTGATATGATGACGATGAGGAAACGACTTGGTAATGTTTATTTAGCCTTATAAAAAAGCTAAAATGTCATTTACGTAGTCATATAAGAATATAGACAAAAACAGTTTACACAGATTTAAAAAATAATATAATATATTTATTGGGGAATTAATTGAATTAAATTACCTTCTCCACTAATATTGTGTCTTTATTCTCATTTACATTAATTTAATTACATAAGATTATTTATTACATGGGTAATTCTCATTGACACTCAATTTTTATGGTCACACAGTTATATCTCCTAAACAGTATAAGTTAAAAACATAACTTGTGGATCGGATTATAAAACATCTATTAGGTCACAAAATAAATAAAACTTGTCTTAATAGAAGCAAAAATAATATAAATAATTAACATGAACGATCAAAAACGGGGCCATTTTTCGTGTTCTCATCGTGTCACACTTCCCGTTGCAGTAAAACATTTGGTTACTGCTTTACCAAATTTCAGTATATTTGTATGTTATATATACTAAAGTCACCGTAATTAAATACACTTTACATACAATGGTGTAAAAAAAATCTTTTCATCATTATTTTGAATTGGAAACACAATATGTGTCGGTCACACGATTTTAGGTACTTTAGATTTGAGTAGTAATAAAGGCTTGCTGTTGAACACAACAGCAGCAACTAATCACAGAGTTCGATTCGGTCATCGTCAGTCGTGTTCCTTCTTCGCAGAAATGGGACGAGCGACTCATCGTTCCGTGAGTAAAAATTATTGGTAAGTTTATATTTATTCGTAGGTGTACCGATCACTTGCGTGGACAACATATTTGCGCATTGTATTTTAGTAATTGAAATTAAAGTTAGCTCATCCGAACTCCAAAATGTTCGAGATATTTATGTAGTATTTGATTTAAAACGTTACACCTAAACTTTGCAGGAATTTATAAAAAATGGATATTTTTTTCACCTTCGTGGCATCACCTTCGTGGCGTTTTATCCACGAAGGTGATTTTTTGCCACGAAAGTGATTTTTTGCATTGTTTTATTTGGAAATATAGCGACTGGTGTATACGTATTCACAAAATCAACTAGCTTGATGTGGTAAATAGTGTTTTGAATACATAAGTATAAGTAAGTATATTTATTTGTTGTAACCATACATGATAAATTAACAACTACACTATTAATAGATAACTAATTAAACATGAAGTATGGGTAGGTACTAATTAAAGTAAGTAAGTACATTAATGTGGTTTTTAGGGTATAAATAAATAATATCTCAGACACTCACACCAATTATCCAGTCCCAAACTAGGCAGAGCCTGTGGTATGGTTACTAGATACAAACATTCATATTCATCATTCGAACTTAGGCCTCTAGCGGGAATCGAACCCGCAACCTCCGGCGTGGCAGTCCGAGAGCTACCCGTTCCGCCACGGAGGTCGTCACCGGTCCTTACGAACCAAGCTGGTAATAAATACCCTCAACATCAACGTAGCTTCTGGTCTGATGATGATCCAGATTCGAGTTACAATATATTTAATTTACGCAAAAACTAACGTTCTGATATTTTCTTTTATTGTTCGAAGAAGTTACCGTCTTCTTGTTATGAGATTTTTTTTTATAGAATAACGTTTTTGTTTTTGAAAAGGAAAAGTGCTATCTAACTACGTGTAACGTTTCGTTTTTATTTTTTGAGAGATTAAGACTTTCTAAAGCTCAGACTAAAAGTAGTACATAATCTCAGTTCTAAAGACTTATATGATTCATCATAAGGAAAAAGTTTATATTACAACCAATTAGGTTAAGTTTTTGATTATTTTTTAACACCGGAGACTGATTATTTCTGAATGTCACAAATTACCTGCGATATTTCAATTAAAGTATACTCAAATTATGCACAATTGTTATAAGTTTAGATACTTTATTTCAGTTTTTTGTTACTATGTAAGTATGTTATAGTGTTAACACATGTATAAAGAGGGTTTTTTAGAGTAAAACTATCCTCCGAAATATAAGTACCTGATTAATAAAACCACAGTAAAGTTCCTATTTGTTACCTACGTTAATAATGTTCCATAATAAAAACTTTTCACTAAAATTGTGTAGTTTTAATTGACATAGCACATCAAAATCAAATCAAAATCAAATCAAAATATTTATTTTCAAAATTGAAATATATTATTCTCTTTTTGACGTCAACTTCTGCCTAAAACTACTCCACTTCCACCTGCATCAGTAATATTAAGAACCTATTTGGTAGGATGACCGAACCTAGGACCGAACTGGTAATTCTGTTTGCGTAGGTATTGAATTGTATTTGCCTGTTTAATTATGAAAATAAGATTAAGTTGTTATTTCATGAACATTTAGTCTCATAACCAGTAGTCAATTCTAAGAAAATAATGGCTGTAAAGTTTCTACGTCACTTTCGTGGATCATCGCGTCACTTTCGTGGCATCTAGAACTTCAAAACATTATTACTTCCAACCGAGACTCACGATTTGATTAATTTACTTATAAATATACTCGTATTATCAAGCGCTATTAGATTGTTTACAAAAATAGTTCATATAAGCAAAAAATAGAATTTACCACGAAGGTGACGATGAGAATCGTGGCGATGAGAATTAGCCACATTTGCTTAAAATTGCTTTAAAAGTAAGAGGTCCCCTAACTCTGCAGTGCTGCACCCGGAAGGTGCAGCTCTGGTTTTCTGCTGGCTTTTGTATATAGAAGCCTTATACACTGCCCCGACTTTACTAAGCCTTAACCATGTTTATTTTTATTTCCTGTATCATTATAACTGTTATTGTCACAGAGTGTATCAAAAAGAGAGATATATTAACAAAATATTATCAAAAATAAATTGACTACTTAGCTATCCTTCCTACTAATATTATAAATGCGAAAGTTTGTAAGTATGGATGGATGTTTGTTACTCTTTAACGCTTCAACCACTGGACGGATCATGATGAAACTTGATACACATATAGGTTAGGTCCTGGAATAGGACATAGGATAGTTTTTATCCCGAAAAAATAGCCTGTTCCTACGTGAAAACATAATAATTTTTGATTTTAAGTTGTCCACGCGGACGAAGTCGCGAGCAACAGCTAGTGGTTAATATAAATTTAGTGTTCTGTGATTAATATGTTTATTTCTTTAAATTTTTCTTTTAACTACTCTCTGCAACGCAGATTATAGATTTCCTAAGGGAAATCTAGCTAAAGTGAAACTTGCTGAAAAATTGTTTTTAATATTTGAAGTTTATGCCAAATGATGGTACGATTATTCATTGTATTCCCCCAATTGTTTCCAATTGTGTCTTAGGACGTATGTGTACAAAGGCGGACTTATCCCACTTAGGGTTCTCTTCCAGTTAATCTAAGGATTACTGTGGTGCCTTTAGAAAAAAAATTACAGTAGTAGAAATGTAAGGATATATTAAATGAAATTCCACACCATCCAGACATAATACTGGATGTAACTAAAAGTGGAATCGATCATCGAAAGCAATCATCCCACCGGGATATTCGATTTATTCCCACTTTATGCAACGTTGGAACACGGCCAAGGTACTGCAACAGCCCTGGTTGAATCTAATGCAGTTTCCGGCTTATTACCCGGTTCACTGGGTCCGGATATCCGGACCGAGAAGACTTCATACCAGGATACATTTTTATAAAAAGTATACGAAAGGTGGCCAATATTAAATTCAAAATCCCGCATTTCATCTTGTAAACAGTTTTAATCCTATTTTGTTATTATTTTAATTTAGTATATAAACCACGTGGTGGTGGAGTGCGTCCGGAACGAGTCGTACAGGAGGCAAATTTTTGGGAATGAGATGTTTTGGCAAGTAGGTGGCTGTAACAGTGTCTTGGCCTTTCCTCTGTCAGTTTTGGCTGTGAAATTGTATAAATTGTATAAAATAGCTATTAGAAACAGATAGTTATAAAATAGAACACTTATAGAGCGACATAGTCATGTTTATGACAAAGCTCTTTAAATAAAGATAAAAAAAGCGTTTATATACTCGTACATATATACCTAAAGTATAGTGAACGTTAGGATAACGTCGTAAATTTTTTTGGCGAAAGTATCCTCAGCCATTATTTCGTCAGTCTCCAGAGGGTTTTAAATAAAAAATAATACACTCAAAAGCAATTCAATTACTCTACCAACCCCACCTTACTCGCATAAAGGTGGGTACACACAATGGCCATCATTTGCAACTCGCCAACTATAATGGCCGGCCGCTGCCAAGTTTTCAATTCCTGTAGTTTGAAAACGGAATTGTTCAGCAATTTGTATTCCAGTTGGAGTTTTGTTTTAACTGCATTCGTTTAATGCATAGTGAATTTTTATGCACCTCCAGTTCGGAGTGTTGTGTTTGTTAACTGCGACATTATTCTCAACTACGTAATTTACTTTCGCAAACTGTTCAATTAACTTTTAATCAGTATATGTAATCACAGTTTCGACTATACAAGTCTACTAACGTGTTTTTATTTAATATTTTTGATTATTATTGTGTTCAAAGTAGAATCATAATCAGCTGAAGTGAGTCAGCTGCTGAACATAAGCCTCACCAATAGAATACCACTTTGGTGGACTATCCATTGCAATGAGCCGTGGTAGCTGGTTGGTTGTGCACTCGCCTCACTTTCATGAGGTCGTGGGTTCAAACCCCGCCCGTACCAATGAGTTTTACGAAACTTACGTAAGGTTTATTTATAATACCACAGGCTTTTCGGTGAAGAAAAACATCGTAAGGAAAACTGCATATGCCAAAGAAGAAATTCTGAGGCGTATGTGAAGTCCACCAAATCGGCTTGGGGCACCGTTGGTGGTCAGGGGTTTGGCACAAAAGATCCTGAAGGGTCGAAGTGTCGCCAGGTCTTCCTGGCCCTCTAAGATAAGATCCATTGCAATAGTTATGACGTTTTGCAGGTGGAATGATGATTGCAGCTATGATCTTAATAATCACCGAATAACGCTTCTACCCATCACTCGTGGAATACCTTAGTCGCCTTGATGATACCCATAGGAAGATTGTGGGTCGCCTATTCTAAGCCGGGAAATACACACACACTTTTGTAATAATTTGATGTTTCACTGTACCAGTACCATTAAAATCATCATCAGGTTATTTTTGTCTCCACTGCAGGAGCACAACCCTCTCTCATCTGCCGGAGACAGACGGAGGATTTGGCCTACACTCCCCGCGCTGGCCAGACGGGTTGGGGAGGCCTGATTGATGTTTTATAATGTACTAGCTGTGCCCGCGGCTCCGCTCGCGTGGACTACAGGATCCGCTCCCATTCCCACTTCCGCTCCCTATCCCACTTCCACTCAGACTCTCAATCTCACACTCAATCCCGCTTCCGCTCCCGCTCCAGGTCCAGGTCCAGGTCCAGGTCCAGGTCCAGGTCCAGGTCCAGGTCCAGGTCCAGGTCCAGGTCCAGGTCCAGGTCCAGGTCCAGGTCCAGGTCCAGGTCCAGGTCCAGGTCCAGGTCCAGGTCCAGGTCCAGGTCCAGGTCCAGGTCCAGGTCCAGGTCCAGGTCCAGGTCCAGGTCCAGGTCCAGGTCCAGGTCCAGGTCCAGGTCCAGGTCCAGGTCCAGGTCCAGGTCCAGAACCAGGTCCAGGTCCAGGTCCAGGTCCAGGTCCAGGTCCAGGTCCAGGTCCAGGTCCAGGTCCAGGTCCAGGTCCAGGTCCAGGTCCAGGTCCAGGTCCAGGTCCAGGTCCAGGTCCAGGTCCAGGTCCAGTTCCAGGTCCAGGTCCAGGTCCAGGTCCAGGTCCAGGTCCAGGTCCAGGTCCAGGTCCAGGTCCAGGTCCAGGTCCAGGTCCAGGTCCAGGTCCGTGTCCGGGTCCGGGTCCGGGTCCGGGTCCGGGTCCAGGTCTAGCTAAAGTTCCGGCTCCAGATCCAGCTCCAGATACAGCTCTAGATCTAGATCCAGCTCCAGCTCCAGATTTTTCATCGTAATCAACTAACTCAGTCAAAAGTTATGCGAATTTATAGTTTTCAAAATCTCACATTACATTGATACGATACCCGCTCCCGCTACCGCTCACGAATTCAATCGAGCATTTACACCCTACACTCAGTTTTCGGAAACTATAAATTCGCATAACTTTTGAATGACTGCACCGATTGCAATGAAATAAAGCCTATATGTTACACCAAATTAAGCCCCATGTTTCTGTGAAAAGTCCATCAAAGTCCGATCAGTAGTTTTTAAGTGATGCGTGCACAAACTCACAGACAAACAGACAAACAGACAAACAGACAAACAGACAAAAATTTCAAAAATGATCGAAATGTGTTCTGTTGCTTATCCTTAGACCCCCCAATTTTTTTTTTGCAAATATCTTCAATGTACAGACACGCGATGTTTACGATTTTATTTATAAGATTCTCTTAGTCGCCTTGTACGACATCCACGGGAAGAGTTGTATATCAATTAATTAATCAACAAAAAAAATCTTGATTCATCTATTTTCCAAGAAATAGCTAATAAATACTGTTAAATTGAGACCCGCAAGCTGCCGAGAGTGGTAGTTTCAGCTTCAAAGAAAACACGCTTTTAGTTGAACAAATAGGCAGTGAAATCCTCTCTCAGTACAGACGTGAAGTCCTAAGTCCGTAAACACATTAGCGGCTACCACCCAGCTGCCAGGGCCGCGATTACCATGGAAATGGCCGCAAAACCCCAACGACCATTACGTTGGCCGCCTGTCAGACAGACCAAAACTTCAATAATGTTTGTGTACTATTTGTGAGTTCGCAACTAACGATGAGCGAAGCTAACTTTTGCTTGAACTTTATCATGCTTTTTTATATGATTGTTAATCCTTAGGATTATTCCCATTAATGATGTGCCTTGCAGTCGGACTCGCGCATCAAGGACTTTGACAGGAAACATAGAATAAGTTGAAGTAGGTGTTATTACCACGCAATTAAGCTTATTTTTAGTACCGCATAGCTATGTTTGTAAAGGATTTTTGCTGATTTCTAAAAAAAACTCTTCTAGTTAGAGACATCCATTTATTTTTCTTGTAATATTTACATAAACCTCTATCAACTCTAAGATTTTTTAGGGGGAAAGGTATTTATTTAGATAGTTTTCATTATAAATTGAAAACTAAGTGACATAAAAGTGAATGGAACCTATTTTAGAATGTACAAATAATGCCCTTTTATACGATAACCCATTTTAAAGTATGGTTACTAGGTCATTTATGACTTTAAAATTTTGGCCCTCCCGTTTCGGCCCGTTTTCAATGAAAATAAAAATATTCTTTTAATTATATCAGACGCAATAAAGTTGGGTGGGTATTATTTAAAATTTCTCCAAATTTAAAGTCGATAGCATTAGTAGTTCCTGAGATAATCAGCTGTGACAGACGGACGGACGGATAGACTTTCACCATAAGGTTTCCGTTTTTACCATCGGAACCATGAAAATGAGCTACTAAGAGCTAACGACTGTCCATCGTGTTACGATACGGTGTAATAGACGGTCAGTAAAACTTAGCTCTGCCAGTCTGGGTTGCTGTGTAGACATTTGTCGGCCCATTCGCTGTCTAAAACATTCTCTCATTGATAAATAGTTGTGACTTAAGAGGATTTTGAAAGTACCCTGGTTTCATTTAGAATGAGGTACGTGATTTTAAGACAAGGAGTTACCAGCACGTGTCAGTGTCGCCGAATTTGAAGAAACTTGGTACAGGCGAATAAATGGAGAATAAGTACGAGTTCTGGAGTGGAGACCACGGATTGGCACGCGCAGGATGGGACGCCCCGCCGCCAGGTGGACCGACGACCTGAAGAAGGTGGCCGGTAGCGGCTGGATGCGGAGGGCGGAGGACCGGGTGTGGTGGCGTTCGCTGGGGAAGGCCTATGTCCAGCAGTGGACTTCTAGGGGCTGACATGATGAAAGTAGAGAAACTCACATCCCCGCCAGTTCAACGCGGCCCGTAAAATAGAGCACTGCTGGTGTGCGTTCGTTTCAACCGCCGTTATTATCCACACCCCAAAATTTGATGAAAAAGCAACGATATCTGTGTACTTACTAATTGGAGCAAACCAAACAATCGCTCTGTTTCACGCAACTGCGGCTCCGGGAGCCACAACTTGTTTACCTACATTCACTTTGACACTTGTGCAGTTACTAAGCAGAACATTTAATTATTTATTAAATATTGACGCTTTTTACCCGTTGCGTAAACATTTAGTAATAATTTAATGTTCTGCGTAGTAACTGTGTCAAAGCGAATGTGAACAGAGCGATTGTTTAGTTCGCTCCATCTAGTAAGTACACATAGATAGTTGTGAAAAAGAATGAATTTAATTAAATACTAGCTGTTGCCCGCGTGAATTACTTCATCGTTTGTTAAAAATAAAAATATTGAATTTAATGAAAGCTTTGTCTTTGAAGCCTGTTAAATGCCTAGCTTTTCTTTTATCATCATCATGAGATTATTTTTGTCTTGACTGCAGGAGCACAACCCTCTCTCATCTGCCGGAGACAGACGGAGGATTTGGCCTACACTCCCCGCGCTGGCCAGACGGGTTGGGGAGGCCTGGTTGATGTTTTATAATGTATTGCCTTAGTCGCCTTGAACGACATCCACGGGAAGAGTTGGAGTGGTCCTATTCTACCGGAAACCACACGCATGCTACAGACAGCCTCAAAAGTCTGTTACAGAACGTACCCAAACTACGTAACCCATTTTTTAACCATTTTTACCCCCTCCCCCCTCCGTGTCACCACTAGTATATGCCAATACCCCCACACCCTCTAGTTTTCATGTAGTAATGCATAAATATAGTTTTTAAAACAATTTTTGTAAAAAAAAGTTTTAAGAAAAAAAAACCTTTATAAGTCAATATTATTAGTGAATTTCTGTATTTCTAGCTGAAGGTTTAGAAGCATTACCTTTCTAAGAATTTGTAATAAGCAAAATTACTTATTAGAAATTCCTAAAAAGATAATCCTATTACTATAATAAATAAATATTTCTTATATACGAGCACATAAACTTGTCTAATCCAAACCTAAGTTTTTTCTTATTCGTGTATGGTCTACTAGCTGTTGCGCGCGACTTCGTCCGCGTGGACGACTTGACACCACAAGAGATTATGCATTTTCCGTAGGAATGGGAATTTTTTTTGGGATAAAATATACCTAATCCCTAGCTGCCTCTACTGGAACGCGGTGTCCACTTAAAAACTCATCTCCAAAAAAATCGGTCTTTAGAATACTTTTTAATTTTTTTTATGGCTTTGCTTCGTGGACTTTTGCAAACTTGCATAAGGCATGTTTTGACATTTGATAAACAGTCTGTGCCATCTATGAAGGTATTTGGAACTATTTTAACCTCCTTGAGAATCTCTCCTTTGACAAACTGTTATTTATTGAGTACTTAAATCAATTATTTTTAAAGCAACCAGCCAGTAACAACAAAAAATACATTTCTTTAAATACTTTGTACGGTATTGAAAACTCACAAATGTAATGTAACGCCAACGGGCGCTATTCGTTCTGTAAACAAAGAATAAAGGAGGAGAGAATTTATTTTTTGAGTAAAACGGATTTCTGGGCCTCGTTACCAGTGTCAGATTCAGGAGGATAAAATAAGAGGCGTTAATTATCAGGGGCGGTAATTATGGAACTAGGTTTTCATCTCGAGGCGCATTAGTCTTTCATAAAATAGACGATTATTTGAATGACAGGGATATCTGTAGTACTATTATTGTCGCGTCAGATTCGCACAATCTTCATAATATTGTATACAAACTTGACTTTGAAAGATGTGTTGCCGGAAGTTTGTTACGCCGTTTCTTCTTTACTGCGCTAACATAAAAAAATTATCATCATCGGCCGAAATGCTGAACATAAGCCTTCCCAATACAAAGCCAATTTTGGTGGGTTGTCCATTGAGATATTTGCCATAATCACCACGCTTAGCAGGCGAATTGGTGATCGCAGTAATGATCTTAATATACACAGGAGAACGATGCTGTCCATCCCTGGTGCAATCCCTTAGTCGCCTTCACGACACCCACGGGAAGATTGGGGGTGGCCCTATTCTTAGCCGGGAACCACAGCGGTACAGGAATGTATTCATGTGTAATAAAAAAGTTGGACTAATGGAATTTTAACCCCTAAAGGTTGAATTGCAAAAAATATTCTTACCTGTTGCTATTCCAATTGGGGACCATAATTACAAGTGTCTAGGCATACTTAGTGAAATAAAGTAACTGACTTGTTATAGTTAGTTAGTTTACTGATAGTTTAAGAGGCGTCAAAGAGGCACTAAGAAACATACAGACTCACATTTTTATATTAATAATTATTATTTGTATTTTGGGAATTAGTATACTATGCTGGGTGTCGTCAAGGCGACTAAGGGATTGCACCAGGGACGGGCAGCAGCGTTCTCCTGTGTGTGTACGTTAAGATCATTACTGCGATCACCATTCCGCCTGCCAAGCGTGGTGATTATGTCAAATCCCACAATTGGGGAGGCTTATGTCCAGCAGTGGACGTATTTAGGCTGATGATGATGATAACGATACTATGCTAGCCACCATCTCTACGGAACCGGAAGCATGTATTATTTTTCTGTGGTGTATAAAAATTAATGAAATCAAATAAGTGTAGGGCGCCAGATATACTAAGTTCGGCCCTGTAGTTCCATATTTCAGAGCATTGTTTGTAGTATGCAAATGAAACAATTGTGTAAGCCGCGCTCCGAAATTCCCAACTTTTACAACTTTATGCAAAATATAGGTATATTTACTTCTGAGTCACTCACAAGAAACATTAAGTTACACTGTGCAGAAGAACTCTAGGGAGACATATTTACACGTCTAAATGTACTTGTTATTTACTAGAAAAGTGAAAACTGCATTAAAAACAGTACAAGAATATGTAAATTAGCGGTAACAACTGGCCTATCTAATTTTTAATAAATGTTCAGGAGAGATAAAAAACAATTTTTCCCCCGCTGCCGCCCGGCCGGGGACGCGTAGGATCGAATGGGTGCACAGAGGCCCCGCTCCGTGCACCCGCGTTCCCGATGACCCTTTTTAGTCGGCTTGTATGACAGGCAGGGGATTCCTCGCCCCAGCCCATAGAGCCGAAGAGCGGTGCCTCCTAACACAGCCTCTCTGAGTCTAAAATAAGACATCAGCCCCTAATATTCATCATAAGATAATTTTAATTGTAAATTGTTTACTAAAAAACAATATCAGCGACGAACTTCTCATATCATCATCATCATCAGGTTATTTTTGTCTCCACTGCAGGAGCACAACCCTCTGTCATCTGCCGGAGACAGACGGAGACTTTGGCCTACACTCCCCGCGCTGGCCAGACGGGTTGGGGAGGCCTAATTGACGTTTTATAATGTATTCCCTTAGTCGCCTTGTACGACATCCACGGGAAGAGTTGGAGTGGTCCTATTCTACTCTACCGGAAACCACACGGCAATTATAAATAAATACATCCATACTATCCAAAACTACTACAATAGAAGTGGAAAACGTGTCTTATTCTCGTTTATTACCAGGAAAACATAAATACAATGGCGGTACGAGTTCCCAAGCCCAGTTTCGTGAGATATTTCTTTGTACGTCTGCGGATATATTGTTTGGTTTTTGCGACAATTTCCGGTGCCGTTGTGTAAGTATCTTAAGTGGTTGTCAGTTGAATAAGACCAGGCGAGAAAAAAGTCAGGAAGAATTAGTATACACTATGCGACAAAGGAGTGTAATTCTTGGTGGAATTTAGATTGCGATGAGTTAGGACTGGAGCGAGGGACACCAGTGACGGTTGGAGCGGGATCGGGAGTGGGAGCGGGAAATAAAATAAAAAACACTCAATTCTGCAGTCCACGAGAGCGGAGCCTCCGCCACAGCTAGTTATTATAATATAGTTTTTTTGTATTGCTTTGTTAGTCGTTGCTTTCCCGGCTTAGAACAGGGCCACTTTTAATATTCCCGTGGGTGTCGTAAAGGCCACTTAGGGATTGTACCAGGGACGGGCAGCAGCAAAGTCAAGTCAAAATCATTTATTGCATATGAGTACACTTGGTACATTTATACACGTTATTTTTTATCGACTACCGCGTCCTAGGTGTTAGCGCTGTGAAGAAGATACGGCGCAACAAGCTTCACGCAACACATCTTTTAAAAATCAAGTTTGCATACAATTAATAAAGATTTTGCGAAGCTGAATTAAGATTAGTACCAGGCATTTTTGTCATTCAAATAATCGTTTATTTTATAATAGGCTTTCTTACAAAGTTGTTTTTTAATGTGAATCTTAAACTATCTTAAACTTTCTGTCCGTCATATTTAAGATTTCCTCTGGTAGTTTGTTGTAGAAGCGTATACATTGCCCCGTGAACGATTTACTGACCTTACTTTAACCCTGGTAAAACAAGTTTTTAAGTTTTTAAAACAGCTTTCTCTTGTGTAAGTTAGATCATTATTACTGTTACCAATCCGCATCTGCCAAAAGAACTCCGGGCACTATTAGCCTTACCGACTCATGCGGGGCTCTGACGAGATGGACAATTATTTCCCTAGCTAATCGTGGTACCTCAACACGGAGGCGGCGATGTTGTTCGCAACACATCACGTCAAGGGGTATCACGGAGCAAAAAGCGGATGAAGGAAATTTGCCTTGCGAGATTGGATTGCGCAAAGTGGCGATACATCGTCTCTGCCTACCCTTCAGGGACCAAGGCGTGAGCATTATGACCCATCCGCCTGCCAACGTAGTCATTATCACAAATCCCCTCCCTACCTCCCGCCTCTCTCTTCCCCCTTTTCCACACCCGAAATGAATTCTATCACTTATTCCTCATCGCTCCAATAATGTTTTTTTGCTAATATTTTTAAATCTACTGACACGCAAAGTTTATGGTTTTATTAGTTCAATCAGTAGTTTCCAAAGTGGTCCAGGTGGACCCCCAGGGGAACTCAGGCGCCACGCAAATTTCCATAGTTAGATCTAATCTTCATATTTTTTGTCGAGTTTTGGGAATATGGTAGAAATGTAGCAAAAATCAAATCAAAATCAAAATATTTATTTTCAAAATTGGAATACATTATTCTCTTTTTGACGTCAAATTCTGCCCAAAACTACTCCACTTCCAACTGTATAACCGAGGGGAAGAAGTGGCAACAAACTTAGCTTACTTTAGCTGCAGGGGGTCCACCGGAACCAGCTTAATATTGAAAGTGGTCTATGAGAAAAAAAGTCTGGGAACCTCTGATTAGATCATTATCAACCTGTCATACGCTGTTATTAACATCTTTATTCGCGGTGATTATGGCCACATTGTCACCGGAAGCGGAAGTGTCGTAAACAAGCGTCGGAAGCGACGTGAGGAGACATTACGTGCCTTGTACAGTCACGAACGTTAATTTGGGACCCATTTCATAGATAAGATAAGATTTTATTTGCTATAGAATAGGGTACATTAGATGGTCATTATGAGGCTCTTTTTCTTCTCTGTTGTTCCCTCACTGCTGAGGATCGCGACCGTATAAAATGCGCCTCCACGCATAGCGGTCATAGGCCAGCCGCACTGCTTCATATAAGGATCCGCCAGCCACCTTCCTCACCGGGTCTGACCACCTCGTCGGAGCTCGTCCTCTGGCACGCCTGCCCTCCACTTGTCCCAGAATGATGAGGCTACGATCTCCTAATTCCGTTATTTACAAGAGCATGCAAATAATAACAATAATACTTAATGAAACTAAGACTAAATCTTTTTACCATTTAAACTAAACCTATTTTTTTTTCTTTGTGCACCAAAAATTCTGCAACAGAATAAAACGCACGCTGAATCAGCCATTTGCGAAGATAATTTTTAAACCTATTTAATGGTAATTCCTTTAAATAAAAAAATAAAAAAAAAGATCATTTAATTCAGACACTAAGACCATATTTTGTTAGTAAATCCTACTTAGAATCTACGTTAGTACAACAATTATAATTAAGAATAGAAATAAGGACTGAGTCCCCTTTATAGGTTCCGGTATGTTATTGAATATGCTTCTGCCCATCGCGCAACAATTCTTTTGGAAGCGCGTTGTTTTCCGAGTAGTACCGTAGTTCTTAGAACACTCAATTGCAATAAGGTAGTAATTTTCTATCATATTGCAGCTCTAGCAAAAGTTTTATTTGTAACGGGTAATGTAAATAATTATAAGTCTATAGCAAAAAAACAACTCCAAAATCCAATTTTTTAATTTATTCCTGATGGGTTTACGCCTGACTTTAATCCCACCTGATGGTAAGTGATGAAGGTGGTGGCGTAAGGCATGGATGTCGTTCAAGGCGACTGAGGGAATACATTATAAAACATCAATCAGGCCTCCCCAACCCGTCTGGCCAGCGCGGGGAGTGTAGGCCAAATCCTCCGTCTGTCTCCGGCAGATGAGAGACGGTTGTGCTCCTGCAGTGGAGACAAAAATAACCTGATGACGATGATGAAGGTGGAGCGCGCTTACCCAGAAGATGCCTATTCACTCTTCCTTTTAAAAAGATCCAAGTTGTACTTGTCCGGAAATACCGAAGCTGGTAGTGAGTTATATTTCTTAGCAGTTCGCATTATGAACGAGGAAGCAAAACGCTTCGTGCGAGAGCGTGGTATGTCTACTGCATAAGGATGAAGTCCCTCCCCAATGCCTGATTGTCCGGTGACGGAACGGAAATGGGGGAATAATTTCGTCAAACCGGGAAAAATCGTTTATACTCGTAATAGAAAAAGAAAAAAGGATTATTTTTATTATTAACTGCCTGACACTGACACTCGATTAATTTATGTCATTTTTGCAAATGGATTATCAAAGAGATGTCATGTCTGGTGTGAGAGAGAAGGAAGATTGTAGGTTCAATATTCCACCGTTAGAAATTATATATTCTTTATTGCACATTTTAAAACTAACTACCGTAATTGTGTACAAAAGCGAGCTTATCTCTCAAAGAGATCTCTTCTAGACAACCTTACAAGGTGTGAAACAAGGCAGTAAGAGCGAGGGGGGAAATAAGTGCTAGACTACATAAACAACTTTACTATATAAATAATAAAAAAATATATACTTATATAAATAAAAACGTAAACTTCGCGTATCTGTACATTGAAGGTATTTGCAAAAAAATAAATTGGGGGGTCTAAGGATGGGTAATAGAACACATTTCGATCATTTTTGAAATTTTTGTCTGTTCGTTTATCTGTTAGTTTGTGCACCCATCACATAAAAACTACTGTACTGAATTTGATGAACTTTTTACATAAATATAGGTCTTAACTAGGAGTAACATTTAGCTTTTATTTCATCGCAATCGCCTTACTCACTCAAAAGTTATGGGAAATTTTAGTTTTCTAATACATTAGTAGCAAGGCAATATAACAAAGAAGTATAATTATAATGTTCGGTGCAATTCAGATTGCGATGAGTTTGGACTACAATTGGAGCTGTAGTGGGCGTAGGCATAGCTGATCGTAGCCGAGTCAATCACACCTGATGGTAAGTGACGATGAGGCCTAAGATTGAGCGCGCTTACCCAGAAGATGCCTATTCACTCTTCCTTTAAAAAGATCAAAATTGTACTTGTCCGGAAATACCGAAGCTGGCAGAGAGTTCCATTCCTTAGCAGTTCGCATTATGAAAGAGTAAGCAAAACGCTTCGTGCGAGAGCGTGGTATGTCTACTACATAAGGATGAAGTCCCTCACCACGCCTGGTAGTCTTGTGATGGAAGGGGGATGGGGAATCAAATCCTTTGCAATACTTCAACATACCTACAAAGTAAATATGTGACTTGGTTATTATACGTAATATATTTCAGCTTCATAAATTAAAGTATGTATATATAAGTATTGCCGTGTGGTTTCCGGTAGAGTAGAATAGGACCACTCCAACTCTTCCCGTGGATGTCGTACAAGGCGACTAAGGGAATACATTATAAAACATCAATTCAGGCCTCCCCAGCCCGTCTAGCCAGCGCGGGGAGTGTAGGCCAAATCCTCCGTCTGTCTCCGGCAGGTGAGAGAGGGTTGTGCTCCTGCAGTGGAGACAAAAATAACCTGATGATGATGATAAGTATATTATATAAGGTTGGGGTCCGCAGTGAGAAGAATAAAAGGAGGTATATGAAAAGGTTGATGAATGTGAGTGAGGCTAGTGAGGTGTGTCAGCATCGCGCCAAGTGACGATCCATCGTCTCTGCCTACCCCTCTGGGACCAAGGCGTGAGCATTATGTATTTATGTATGTATACTTTTTTGGGTTTCGTACGAAAATGGTAAAAACAGAACCCTTATTGTGGGACTTCGTCCGTCCGTTTATTAAATTTTCCACTCCCTCCCCCTACTTCAACTCTCACCTAACACCGTAGTTCTAACACATCGAAATCAGAATTCCGCAGATCATTATACATCTTTAACCTTTTTTGAAAACTATAAATACGCATAACTTTTGATTTACTAAGCCGATTGCGATGAAATAAACATTAAATATTACACCGAAATAAGTCCTATGTCCAGTCAGTAGTTTTTATGTGATGCTGCACAAATAAATTTGCGAATAATTTTGGACATACTATTTAAAAACCTACGTTTTTATATATATATATTTTTGTACTTATTTGAAGTTTTAATGTATTAACTAATTCGTAATTATCCAATAATAATAATAAAATCGGAACACCGTTATAAATCATCTACTTTACGATCCGATATTCAAGATTTTTGATATCTTCCGAGTCAGACCAGAATAGGTCATAAAATAATGATATAAGGGGTTTCTTCCAAAGCGGTGTTTGAAGACAGGGTCGTACTTAGAAATTTATGGGGCCCTAGCTTGTGAAAGTTATTATTACTGGCCTTTGTATACTCAAATATTTCCGATTACTGGTTATAAGCATATTACTTTTTGGGCAGATCCTAGTGTTCTCAGGGTCGGTAAATATAAATATTGCTTATCGAAACTATATTTTTTACGTCTTTCTATCATCATGACCCAAAATACGTCCACTGCTGAACATAACCCTCTTCAATAAATGCCATTTTTGGTTGGCTGTCCATTGGGGTATTTGCCATAATCACCACGCTCGACAGGCGGATCGGTGATCGCAGTAATGATCTTAATATACACAGGAGAACGCTGCTACCCGTCTCCGGTGCCCTTAGTCGTCTTGACGACACCCTCGGGAACCACACGGCTTAACAATAAACATAATCTACTTTAAATCACAATAATACGAATTTCTCCGTCGAATTTTTAATAAGTCTGATACATTTTTGGGACCTCAAAGTGTTACGGGCGCGTGGCCCCGTCCTCGTTAGGGACCTGTTCCAGCAATTTGTCATTTGAAGCACATAATTTAGCGGCACCGAAATGATTTTTGACAGTGCTTTTCAAGCGATAAGAGGAGATACCTATCGGCTTTTGTAGGATTAATATAAGTTATACGACGGTCGTATATCTACTTGGAAGAGTTATTAGAGGCTTCTTATCACAAAGTTTTCGACAGCTATACATACCTAGTTCTATGTCTATCTTAATATTTTAGCTTAGATATAACTCGAGAGCTACGCATTAGATTTTGATCAAATATTCATCATCATCATCAGCCTAAATACGTCTACTGCTGGACATAGGCCTCCCCAATAGAGTACCATTTTTGGTAAGTTGTCAATTGGAGGATTTGCCATAATCACCACGCTCGGCAGGCGGATTGGTGATCGCAGTAATGATCTTAACATACACACAGCCGGGAACCACACGGCATCAAATATTCATAAGAATATTAAGTCTCTACTCGTAAGTAGAACATCTCTGATTCTTTTCGGGATCCTAGAGCATCTTTTGACAAAGATATTTGTCGTATGGTGCCTCTTCTGAGGGCGTGGGGTTCGAATCCCACTTCTGATGTCGTAGGTTCCTGGTTCCGCCGAAGATGTGGTCTCCCAAATTGAGTTTAACGCCGTTACAAAGTTAACACGTTTACTGACTTAAATGACACTACATGAAATTACACTACATCAACAAGTAACGATTTAGAAGGCAGACGATCCGTCAGCGTAACGCCTGCATACCGCAAGCTCTTCCATCGAAGCCTGTCTCGGTTCTGCGTCTGCGCAAGTTATACACGACGTTCCGTCAGCGCGTGCTCGCGACGATCGCCGAACCAAGCCGAACGGCGCGCCGAGCACACACTGTGCCTTCAGTTTAGCTCCTCTTTTATCATTTCGCCGACATATTTATTGTGTCATAGTAACAAAATCATTTGATTTCAGGAAACTTGGACCATAGATAAATACTTTAGTCTCTGTTATGTATAAAAATCAATTGCCGTGCGTTAGTCTCGCAAAAACGCCAAAATGACTCGACCGATTTGAATATATATATTTTATGTTTTGTTCGCCTCAGAACTGGGATGGTGTAGAGAAAACTTTAGCTAAAACGTTATAATAATAAAAACACATTTTTTTTTATTATAACGTTTTAGCTAAAGTAGGGCTTTGCTTCTTGTTTATATAGGTCAATTTCTTTCCCCGGCTAACGACGCGTGAAGATAAGGCAATTTGGGACGTTTCAGCCTCAAAGCCTTAACAGCGCTCTTATGAAACGTAAGAATTAGGATATTACGGAAGGCTGTTGCAAAGAAATTTTAAATCCGTGAATTGTAGAAAGTCCTTGGTTATTATTGGGAGTGTATCTACTATATATATTGGTCGGTACCATGCAGACAGATTCCCGTGTGGTTTCCGGTAGAGTAGAATAGGACCACTGCAAATCTTCTCGTGGATGTCGTACAAGGCGACTAAGGGAATACATTATAAAACATCAATCGGGCTTTCCCTATTTATCTATTTTAATTTGTGTATTATTTTCAAATATATAAGTCATTATCTGGTTCGGTTATCTGCATGACCCAAAGGTTAACTGGTAGAGAATGCCTTCGGCATTAAGTTCGCCTTTGTACATGTGTGCATAAAGAATAAATAAATAAATCACTGAATCACTCTACCTTACAGCTAATACTGAAATGCTTGCTATTACTAGTAATATATTATCTTTGCTATTGTCCAGTAATATATTATCTTTGCTATAACTTACAAAAACACAGAGTAGAACTCGTAAAGTTACAATGAACCAACTTCTCATAACTCCGGGATTGCTCGTAAAGAAATGGCATGATTTCTGAACATAACCGGCATGACCTGGTTATGTCGGAACTTTACGACTTCTCCTGCCTTTGTTACGAAGTCAGGTCAGTTTTTAGGGTTCCGTGCGGTATTTCAGTAAAGTACGTTTGTTACTAACGTGAACTCTTACTAGATTCGAATAATCATATTTATTGGTAATTGGGGAGGGGGGGGGGGGGAGGGTGTTAGTCGCTTCTTTACGTAGTAAGATTTAGTATTCTCTGCTAGGAGTGTGCTGTATCAGTAAAATATACACATATGCCCTACATTCTCTCGCTCTCATCTCACGACAAGTGCCTAGACAAAATGCACATACCACTAACACATACACATACACACAAACATACCCCTGCACACTAACTGACGCATACACACACACACCCCAACATACACACCCATTTATGCACACACACACACACATTGCTAAATCAAATGCAAAAAGTGTAGCCGCGCAACACATGGTACCCTAGTGTGAGATCTAGATGTAAATGTGTTAGTTTCTGAGATACTATATGTACTAATTGCATTATGAGTTGTGAGAATTATTATGAAAATTAAATTACAAAATATATAAGATGCCAAACGCTGATTTTTAGTCTTAAACATTCACTTTTAAGAGTGAAAGTTTAAGACTGAGAATCGTTTAGCATAGCCCCTCTTGTTTTCCCTTCCTCCCTCTATTTTAATCCGTTATCAACTCCATAATCTTTTACACTTTGATCCCCATATAACTTTGAAACCCAACTCACTCACTCATGATCAACCTTACTGTTCGACCCGACTCACTTGTTCACTCTCTAAACATCTTTGGGTGATTCGCCAGAATTTGTTAATTATTTCCATGGGGTTTTTTTCAGTTTTCGCCAAATGTAGCTTTAAAAGGATTCAAATCATACTTGAAAAGTTTTTAGAGATATTGTATGATTTTGAATCCTTTTCATAATAACTATACCTCATACCATGAAGCAAAATTATTTTTCGTAGCTCATAGTTTCACCTCAAAGTGTTTTCCTTCATGATTGACACTAATTGGTTATTAAATTAGATACAGATGATTTTAAAATGTGCATCTGTTATATAATTTAATCTAATTTAATAACCAATTAGTGTCAATCATGTAGGAAAACACTTTGAGGTGAAACTATGAGCTACGAAAAATTATTTTGCTTCATGGTATGAGGTGTAGAGATATGCCGATCATTACTTATGCGGATTAATCGTTTAACGATTAATCGGACAATATAAAGCGGAATATTATAAACACAATACAGGTAGAGTCTAATTGTTTCAACAATTATAATGTAGTAGCAGTTGCCCGCGACTTCGTCCGCGTGGACCACTTAAAATTACAAATTATTATGTTTTCCCGGAAAGGAATGAGATGTTTTTTTCTTGATAAAACTATTCTATGTCCTATTTCAGGACCTAACCTATAAGTTTCATCACGATCCATCCAGTGGTTGAAGCGTGATTGAGAAACAAACATCCAAATATCCAAACTTTCGCATTTATAACATTAGTAGGGTCATCTACATTAGGTAACATTATTATTATTTATTTTATTTATTTATTATGCTCTGTACACAATAAAGAATAAAGAATATTCAAAATACATAATTCAAAACTCCGCAAAAGCGAACTAGGCTAAAAATCAAATTATTTTCCACTACAAATATTACATTGTTTAAAAAAAGCCTTAGCAAATATAAAATTAACAAACTGTTTTTAATTTAGCTGCTTGTGGCCACCTTCTTCAGACCATCTTTCATCGTCGGACGTATAAAAATATGAGTAGCGGTGCGTTATCTATTTACTTATCTCTCTGACTTTACTGACTGAATTTGCGGCCAAGGGAAGCCTGGCCACCTATTTGAACACCACGGACGTATTAGCGCCTGCAGTGAAGGGTTTGTGGTATGTTGTGGTATGCCCATTGGGGCATACCATTCCATTGGGCTGTCAGTTCTGTGACAGATGTGGCCCGCCTACTGCCAGAATATTTAATAATCACCCACCTCATAAATTCCATCCGCAACATAATCCTCGTGTCAATTATCGTGTATTTATTACGGATGTAATAAGTCTCGGTACATACTTGGCGCATAATATCTAAGGCTTACTGCAAACTACGGTAAGGCACAGTTAGAGAATCCCACTAATATAATAAGTTTGGAAGTTTGTTACTCTATTCTTTATTCTCTATTCTCTATTCTTTATTGTGTATAAAGCATAATGTTATCTAATGTAGATGGCAACCCTACTAATATCATAAATGCAAAAGTTTGGATATTTGGATGTTTGTTACTCAATCACGCTTCAACTACTGGATGGATCGGGATGAAACTTGGCACACATATAGGTTACATCCTGAAATAGGACATAGGATAGGTTTTATTCCTAAAAACATCTCATTCCTACGGGAAACCAAATTAAATTCAAGATGTGTAAATATCGAAACCTACGCGGACTATTACTGCTTTAAATGTTTTTTATTTATGTCTTAGATAGAATTAGACTTCAAAATTAAGTTAATTACACATTTCTAACTTTCTAAACCTGCATCTGCTAAATCAATATCATTATTGTAATATTTAAAAATTTCTAGATTTTTCTGTTTCCAATCTATTCAGTAATGTAGAAAAAACTATTTCAACTGAAGCTGAAGAGGCTATCTTCACCCCAAATAGTTGACCTCACTATAGGTTAAAAAAATCTAACAATATCATAAAATATTTAAAAAAAAAATTATTTTTTTATTTATTACAGTTTTTTTTAATTCATGATATTATATTGTTTTTTTAATCATGATTTTACCAACCCATGCTACGTAATTAAGTCAGTACGCACTAATGCGAGCGATCTACGCTTTTAGTTAGAAAGAGAATGACTTATATTGTTGACGTATATCTTTGTCCCTCTCTCGATGGCGCTCGGTGCAGCAGCCAGCCCTACAAATATTTGCGCACACACAAATGTATTCAGACAGGCTAGTGCACCTGGAGTAATAGTATGTAATTAATTCTGTCCGCTTGTATGCTTTGGCTGAATGTTGACATCTATATTATCAAGTGTGTGGGTACCCTTACCTAGCCCGACGTTGATATCGAGTGTTTCCGGTAAAAGTGCCAGTAATGCAGCGACCGCGCAGTGCGTAATGGTAAGGGTGCGCTGAGGGTAAAGAAGCGGAGCGGAAAGCGATTTGAGTTGCAAGATCGTTGAGAATCACAAATCGCAAGATGCTCTAGCTAGCTAGATAGTAAAAGATTTCTTAGGTTATTAACCGCAAGTAACATATAGCTCCACACAGTCACTCAAAGAAGTATAATGCTCGGCGGAGTTCAGATGGCGATAAGTTAGGACTACGGTGGCGGTGGCAGTGGCAATTGGAATGGGGGTGGGGGGGAGAAGCGGGAGGAAATAAGGAAGGGGAGGGGAAGAGACACCTATTTAAAGAGTCGCTCATAATGGCCACGCTGGGCAAACGTGTTGGCCATCGCAGCCCTAGGTCTCGCACCGGTGACGCTGCTGCCCACCACCGGTCTGTGGTATTTATTATCAGTCGCCAGAGCCTCGTTTTTCAATCAGCAGGGCGTACCACATGCAGATCAGGTTGGCATTTAGAGCACCTGATGTTCTTGCGCTCCCTTACACCTCTTATACTTAATTATCAGTGAGTTTAAATACCTCATTCTTGATAACATCCATCCTTGATAACACCCATCCACTCAAACACACACACACACACGCACACGCGCGCTCTAAAATAATATAATTATGTTCATTGTTCATATATATATATATATCTTGTCGTTGTTTTAAAGAATTACTGTAAAAATATTTCTATTATTTTATATCTCTTTATATGTATATTTAAATCCGAAACATATCTGTTCTTTGTACGTCTTAAGTGGAAACCTGTTAATAGCCACACTTAAAATGTTATAATGAACCTTGTACCTACCTAATACTGTTATGCTGTTGGTTTTCCTAAATAAAATAAAATAAAATAAAATTAAACAGTAACGCTCGTGTCGTTTAACAACGCTCCCCGCTCCGCTCATGTCAGCCCGCACCCGCTTGTGTCGTGAGTGCCGCCAACTGTAACTTACATCTTGGTACATTCACACTCGTGTATTCCGTGATTAGTTGTTTTTGCTATACATTACTCACTGAATGTAGATTTACTATCGGTTTTAAATACTTATTATAATTGCTTTGACAGTGCAATGTACGCGCTAATTATTATAAAATTAAAAAAAATATTAAAATATATTTATTTTCGCTAAACAAGAGTAACATAAGAAAATATTGGGGGCTGATGTCTCCTTTTAGACTTGGTAAGTCTGTGTTAGGAGGCACCGCTCTTCATTACAAATATATATAGTAACTCTGTTTTATTATAGTTTTATAATACTAACATTTGTTTTTATTTCAGAAGATATAAAAAAGCACAAAGATAGGATCAGATCCCGCGTGTACAGTGTGTATGAAAGTAGGTGTATGTGTGTGTGTGTAAGTTGTGTGTGTACGGTGTGTGTGTGGAATGTTTGTGGGGGGTTTGTGTGGGGGGTTTGTGTGTAGGGTTTATTATCAATGTGAATTCACGTGATTAATTCACTTAATGAGTAACGTGGAAACTGACGGTGGTGTCGTCAAGGTGACTAAGGGATTGCACCAGGGACGGGCAGCAGCGTTCTCCTGTGTGTGTATGTTAAGATCATTATTGCGATCACCAATCCGCCTGCCAAGCGTGGTGATTATGGCAAATCCCCCAATGGACAACTTACCAAAAGTGGTTTTCTATTGGGGAGGCCTATGTCCAGCGGTGGACAGTTATTTAGGCTGATGATGATGTATGTATGTCTACTACTATTATTAACCTCTTTCCAGACAAGGTTTGGCTGGAAGAAATCTCTTTTTAGAGATAAGCACACCTGTGTATACGTTCTCTCCTTCTTTGTATTTATTTTTATATTTTCTTCGTATACAATAAGATTTGGGGTGGCCCTATTCTAAGCCGGGAACCACACGGGTATCAGGAATATAAAAAAATATCTTTAGCACCAAAGGCTTACATTTGTAGTAGTTTAGAATTATAATAACTTGTCTGTCATACCTAAATCAAATTCCGTATAATCCCGTGAGGTAAGCTCCGGGCACGTCGATAAATCCCAACATTGACAGACTACCCTGCTCGTAATCCCGCAATCCCGCCGGGATCCCGGGAAGCCTCCTCCTTGTAACGTTAAATAAATAATTAGCTGATCAGCTCTTGGCGAATTTCGTAAACAGAAGCTGAGTTGCCAGGATATAAATGACTAATTTTCCAGAGTAATACATTTTACTTGCTAAAGTTGGCAACACATCGACGATGAGATTTCCAAGGAGAGATGTTTCCTGTGTTTTTTGGGGAACAGTTTGTTGTGTACTTTTTATTATTATTGATGGGTTTGCGCTTGACCTCAATCTCACCTGATGGTAAGTTATAATGAGGCCTAAGGTGGAGCGCGCTTACCCAGAAGATGCCTATTCACTCTTCCTTTTAAAAATATCCAAGTCGTACTTGTCCGGAAATACCGAAGCTGTTAGTGAGTTATATTTCTTAGCAGTTCGCATTATGAAAGAGGAAGCAAAACGCTTCGTGCGAGAGCGTGGTATGTCTACTACATAAGGATGAAGTCCCTCACCACGCCTGGTAGTCCGGTGATGGAAGGGAGATGGGGGAATGAAATCGTGTA
The DNA here is from genome assembly GCA_947086405.1 of Esperia sulphurella. Taxonomy (NCBI): domain Eukaryota; kingdom Metazoa; phylum Arthropoda; class Insecta; order Lepidoptera; family Oecophoridae; genus Esperia; species Esperia sulphurella. Next base: position 1,710,734 of record OX352278.1, on the reverse strand, counting down.
ATTCCAAAATAATGAATACTTTGGTGTTTATGAGTAACAGTATATTATGCAACAAGTATATTTAGTAATTTATAATATAATAAGGTTGGCTGGAAGAGATCTCTTTTAGAGATAAGCTCGCCTTTGTACACAAAATTTGTAACTGTATTTACTTTTAAAATTTGTGCAATAAAGAATATAATAATAATAATAGATAGATTAATTTATCATCTAGCAACACTGAACTGTCTCGGTCAAAGGGGATTTGAAGTTCTTGCATGTTTCATTACATACGTCCATTGCTAAAAGGTTGAGTGGAAGAGATTACTTAACTTAGATCTAAGCTTTGAGAGCGAATAACAAGGTTAGTGTATAAATAAATTAATATGATGTAAGGAATTAATTCTTGTTAGTTCAGTTGGGGGATCCCTACTCGCTTTCGGTTCGTGTGGTCGAAGGTTCAAAGTCAAAGTCAAAAGTCAAAATCATTTATTGCATATGAGTACATTTGGTACATTTATACACGTCATTTTTTATCCACTACCGCTTCCTAGGTGTTAGCGCTGTGAAGAAGAAACGGCGCAACAAACTTCACGCAACACATCTTTTAAAAATCAAGTTTGCATACAATTAATAAAGATTTTGCGAAACTGAATTAACATTAGTACCAGGCATCTTTGTCATTCAAATAATCGTTTATTTTATAATAGGCTTTCCTACAAAGTTGTTTTTGAATGTGAATCTTAAACTTTCTGTCCGTCATATTTAAGATTTCCTCTGGTAGTTTGTTGTAGAAGCGTATACATTGCCCCGTGAACGATTTGCTGACCTTACTTAGTCTTAACCCTGGTAAAACAAGTTTATTTTTATTTCATTTCATTATCTAGACTTGCTGTGCCCGCGGCTTCGCTTGCGTGGACTGCAGATATTTTCATTCTGACTCTCAATGAGACCCCGACTCCGTCTCTGACCGCGACGCCCACGCCCACGCCCAATATAGCTCCAAATGTAGTCCCAACTCTCATCATCAGCCTAAATACGTCCACTGCTGGATATAGGCCTTCCAATAGAATACCACTTTTGATGAGTTGTCCATTGGGGGATTTGCCAAAACCACGCTTGGCAGGCGGATTGGTGATCGCAGAAATTATCTCAATATACACAGGAGAACGCTGCTGCCCATCCCAACTCATCGCAATCTAAATTGCGTAAATTGCACCGAACATTATAAAAATACTTATTTGTTATATTGCATACCTACTACTTATACTTGTCCTTTCGGTTACTCTAAGGTTCACTAGTAGAGATCCTTAAGTGGGATAAGTCCGCTTTTGTACACAGTTTAATTCCCATTTTATTATTGTTGTTGTTGTTATTTTTGGTACAATAAAGCGTTTACATACATACATACATACATACATACGTACGTACGTACGTACGTACGTACGTACGTACATACAAACATACATACATACATACATACATACATACATACATACATACATTTATTTTTGTACAATAATGTAAATTTTAATTATTATGTTAATAGGATCCAAAGAATAACCTTAACAGTCCTCTAGGGTTCCCTACATGAGTTCAAAAGAATCCCCCTGATGAGAATAAAGTAATTAAGCCCCCTTTATCCTTGTTTGTTACCGTTCTATCCAATTATTTGACCGTTTCTATCAAAGAAAAGCGAAACAATGGAACAGGGCTTAACAATATTGTGTTTAGTGAACAGTAACAAAGCGTGGAAGGATCGAAGCCTGAAAAAAACCTCACCAAAGAGTATATTGTGTACAATGTTCTATTTTTATTTTATTTATTTACTTTGACGAAGAATTACAGACAAATCACAAAATAAATAATAACGCAAATATAAAAAAATTCTGATTACAAGTCCCCATTTATAAACAACCGTTCTGTATCATACATAACTGTTATTGTCACAGTGCCTCAAAAAGATAGATATATTGTTCGGATATATAAAATACTAGCTGTTTTTCGTACGCGTGGACAACTTAACATCACAAATTATTATGTATTTTTCGTAGGAATGGGATGTCTTTTCGCTATAAAAACTAACCTATGTCCTATTCCAGGACCTAATCTATACATGTGCCAAGTTTCATTCCGATCTGTCCAGTGGTTGAAGCGTGATTGAGTAAAAAACAACCGAACATTCAAACATCCAAATATCCAAAGATCCAAACTTTCGCATTTATAATATTAGTATATCTCAAATGAATTGACTAGCTACTGTTAATATGCTTATTTCTTTAAACTCTTAACGACTCTCTACAACACAGATTATAGATTTCCCGAACTCCTTGCTCTCTTTTGAAAAATTAAAAAATGGTATTTTTATATAGCGCTGGTAATAAATAACATGACGCGGGGCAAATCACCGGGACACGACGGCCTCAGCATCGAGCATTTGCAGTTTGCTGGTGTACACCTTCCCAGGGTGCTGGCTATGTTTTATAATTTGTGTGTTAGCCATCAATATCTACCTCAGGAGCTTATGAAAACCATAGTTGTACCAATAGCAAAAAACAAGACGGGGGATGCCTCCGACAAGAATAACTATCGTCCGATCTCACTCGCTACCGTGATAGCTAAGGTGCTGGATAGCTTGCTTGATCGCCAGCTTAATAAGCATGTAGATTTGCATGAAGCCCAGTTCGGTTTTAGACCCGGACTGTCTACTGAAACAGCGATCCTGCGCCTCAAGCATACTGTCCAGTATTATGTTACGCGTAAAACGCCGGTATATGCGTGTTTCCTGGACTTGTCGAAGGCATTCGATCTTGTTTCGTACAATATTCTGTGGGATAAGCTTCTGAGGGAAACCAGCACACCCAAAGAATGCGTACAGTTGTTAAGGTTCTGGTATCATAATCAAACCAATGCTGTGAGGTGGGCAGGCTCTTACTCAAAAGAGTACAGGTTGGAGTGCGGAGTGAGACAGGGTGGCCTGACCTCTCCTCGGCTCTTCAATCTATACATAAATGGGCTGATCGATGAGCTCAGCAGGGCTGGCGTTGGGTGTTCAATGGATGGGAAGATTGTTAACAACGTCAGTTACGCCGATGACATGGTACTGCTGAGCCCATCTATCAGAGCCATGGAGACCTTACTGAGGATTTGCGAAAGGTACGCGGTGGCCCATGGCCTCAGGTATAACTCCAAGAAAAGTGAACTACTCATCTTTAAGGCAGATAACAAAAAGCCGAAATCGGTTCCCCCAATCGAATTTGGAGGAACGGTGCTGAGTAGAGTCACCAAATTTAAATACCTGGGGCACTGGGTCACCGAGGACCTCTCTGACGAGCTAGATGTTGAGCGGGAGCGCAGGGCGTTGGCGGTGAGGAGCAACATGCTGGCGCGCAGGTTTGCACACTGTACAAGAGAGGTTAAAATAACTCTCTTTAAGGCGTACTGCCAGACTTTTTACACGTGCAGCCTGTGGGTCAGCTGTACTCGCAAATCCATGGACGCCCTGCGTGTCCAATACAACAATGGGTTAAGGATGTTGTTGGGACTGCCCCGCTTTTGCAGCGCATCAGGTATGTTTGCTGAGGCACGCATTGACAGTTTTCCGTCCATAGTGCGAAAACGGATAGCCTCCCTGATGCGTCGCGTGCGGGACAGTCCCAGCAGCCTCCTTAACACCATACTGGAGCGGGCGGACTGCCCAGTTGTACGGTTCTGGAACCTGAAACATGTGGAGTCCAGAGCCACAATATTTAATGTTAAATAATATTTTTAATGTTTTGTTTGATGCTTTTTGATTTGAATTTAATATTTACTAACATTACTTTTAAGTCTGTCATTAACACAATTTATGGAGTAATCTGAAATAAATGAATTATTATTATTATTATTATTATTATTATCTGCTGCTTGGCCTCACAGTAGGATACCGTATGCCATGATACTGTGGAAGTAGCTAAAGTACACTAACCTCGCGGTAGCCACATCAGTCAATTGTCAAATTTTCAAATTAAACTAATTGTAAAACTTATCCTTATTTATTTGATGGCTATGATGGATAGACAAACATTATAAAAAAATAAAATAAAAACACAATGAAATTAAAAAATAAATTAAACCAAAAAATAATGAAGAATAAAAATGTCAGATATAATGCATACATTTGAATATAACTAATATAATATTATTTGATAGGCGATACTATTCTCCACACATCACGCCAAGTCACGGGGCGAAAACCGGGCGAAGGAAAGTCGGTTAGCGACGTTTGTCACAATCGCGTAAAGTGGCGATACATCTTCTCTACCTACCCCTCTGGGACTAGGATTATGTACTTATGTATCATCATCATCATGCCAGCCCACAAACAAAAGAAAAGCGAATGTATACATTAAAGTAAAAAAAAAAATTGTGTCTGTCTGTATGTATGTATGTATGTATGTATGTATGTATGTATGTATGTATGTATGTATGTATGTATGTATGTATGTATGTATGTATGTATGTATGTATGTATGTATGTATGTATGTATGTATGTATGTATGTATGTATGTATGTATGTATGTATGTATGTATGTATGTATGTATGTATGTATGTATGTATGTATGTATGTATGTATGTATGTATGTATGTATGTATGTATGTATGTATGCATGCATGCATGCATGCATGTAAGTATGTATGTATGAAATACGCCGTTAGTAATAAAAGCCTGCAACAAAATCGATATTATGATAATTAACCGACATGAGAAGCGAATCCTCTACATTACGAATCATCCGTCAAGTGTAGTGTAATTGTAACCCGGATCCCACGTGATATTACATGTGTGACACAGCATAAATAACAGTAGAGACACTGCGATGGAGGATAAATAACTGCGCTGCAATTGGAGCCTATCTGATGGAATTGCCGCATGCTATCATCATCAGGTTATTTTGGTCTCCACTGCAGGAGCACAACCCTCTCTCATCTGCCGGAGACAGCCGGAGGATTTGGCCCACACTTCCCGCGCTGGCCAGACGGGTTGGGGGGGCCTGATTGACGTTTTATAATGTATTCCCTTACTCGCCTTGTACGACATCCACGGGAAGAGTTGGAGTGGTCCTATTCTACTCTACCGGAAACCACACGCATGCTACAGATAGCCTCAAAAGTCTGTAAGGAACGTACCCAAACTACGTGACCCATTTTTTACAATTTTTACCCCCTTCCCCCTCGGGGACCACCCGTAGTATATGCCAAGACACCCCCTCCCCAACTAGTTTTCATGTAGTAATGCATAAATATAGTTTTTAAACCAATGCAAACCAAGCAAACAGAAAGTTAAAAGAAAAAAAATGCTCATATTTGTCTTTATTAATATGGCGCTTACCGCTGACGCCAAGAGCGCGTGCATTCCTATAATTACAAGTGACAAAATAAAAGTATTAAGAAGAAAAAACTGTCGGTATTCAATCAGCTGACATCCGTGTTACTACCTGGGAGTTTAAAAAACGCTAAAATATGCGCGCCATATTTGAATATAGCTCGAAAAAGTGTCAGAATTCCCTAGAGGATATTGACTACGTGAGGAAAACTAATCCTGCCGCCGGGCCCCATCACTATGCGTGGATGTTGGACATCCGGTTCTCTGCCTCTCTCACTCGGTCTGTCAGGGCGACGCAACGCAAATCGGGATGCAAAATCATTCGCCAACCGTCGGTTCTACGTCAGATATATCGTGGCCATACTGTATAATAATAGTGTACAAATATCCAATGAAATTATAGATTCATATTATGTGAGATTGTGCTTGTGACTGATGTACTTCTTTCTTACTACTCTCATTTAGACTTCCGCGTAGGTCAAATTACTAGACGGTGAAGTGATTTGACTCGTTCAACATTTTATTTATTTATTTTATTATTTTATTTTATTCGGAAAACTTACAGCTATAGTACAAAGATAATATTACAAATATATAAAGCTAACAGCCATTAACTGGTTTTCACATATTAAACATACATACATACATACATACATACATACATACATACATACATCCATACATCACGCCTTGGTCCCAGAGGGGTAGGCAGAGACGGCTTATTCCAATAATCCCCTGCGAAAAATCCCCTAAAGGGGATTTCTGGAATTTTTGTCCAGAAATCGCCTGCCGATGCTCTAATAAGGAGAAATTCCAGAAATCCCCTTAATTTTTTTTTTCATAAAACAAATACAAACAACTAATAAGATATTCACAGACTTTTATTTTTATAGAACCATTTAGACGATGTATGTAATGTAACAAAGCGACTTTCCTTCGCCCGCTTTTCGCCCCGTGATACCCCTTGACGTGATGTGTTGCGAACAACATCGCCGCCTTGTTGAGGTACCACGAATAGCTAGGGAAATAATTATTCGTATCATAGTTACTCGTTCAAAAGCAAGTCAATAAGCTTCTAATAAATACAGCTTCAAATGTACTGCTAACAACTCATCGCAATCCGAATTGCACCGAATATTATAATTATACTATTGCATACCCACTAATGTATTTGAAAACTACAAATGCCCAGAACTTATTGTCGAGTTAAGGGATTGCCATAAAATAAAAACTCAATGTTACTCCGGATTAAGCCTTATGTTTCTATGAAAAGATAATCAAAATCGGTTTAGTAGTTTTTAAGTGATGCGTGCACAAACTAACAAACAAACAGACAAAAAATCCAAAAATGATCGAAACTGTTCTATTATATATCCTTAGCCCCCGAAATTCTTTTTTTGCAGAAATATGTTCAATGTATCTACATTTACGTTTTTATTTATTAGATATATTCCCCATTGTCCACAGTGTCGTCACTGCCGAACCCGACGACGGCCGATGACGACGAAGACGAAGACGACACGACGCCGCAAAGCAGAGCCGATGCCGACGACGACGGCCGAGTCTACAAGAACCCTCGGAACTCACCATCAGCGCAGTGTCCTCGGGATGAGGAGCAGGCCACGTTACTGGTAGGTACTGGAGCTTAGGTGAACACATCTGTGGACAGACCCTCGACCTCCCATGGCCTTTCGACATCTAGGTCATCACGGGGGAGGTGCCCGGTACTTGCTCAGGTGCTCTTTGTCGGAGCACCCTGCTTGATCCCTCTACAAATAAAATAATTCTATCCTTTGAATAGAATAGAATAGAATAGGTCATTTATTCATAGCTACGACACACACATACATGAGAAATAAATAGAACAGAAATTAATAAATAAATTACAATTTAAAAATAATCAAGGTACCTATGTGTCGCAGCAATAAAATGGCGCTGACTCAGCATAATGCTGCAGCACGCTACGCGCACTCCAGCGCTGGTATTCTGTCAGCACCAGGTCAAGTGACTTCACAGATTAAGTTTTTTGTAGAGGGCTGTCAATGTATTGGTGTACATAATAATATTAAATATATATAATTTAAGTTTGTAAATTAGTAGAAATAAGGGCATTGTGTATAGCTGAATTAATAAGAATAAAATGTACTGACATATACATATAATGTTGAAAAGGTGCATTGAGTTAAACTGTGTAATGTGTTTTTATGTTAACTTAAGATACTAAATTTTACGAAGTAGTTTAGTGAGTGAAAAACCAAAGAAACAAACTCAGGGAACAGATTTTTGTGTAGTTATCAAAAATGAGCGGTATTGCAATTTGAAACCACGTTTTGTGTTTTGCTCACGCACGGGGGGCGGCAGGTTGTTCCAGCACTTTGTGGCTAGATACCGGAAACTGCCACGAAAGGCTGCAGATGTGTGACGTGGTACACCTATAAGATATACTGAGGCTCTAGTATTATATGGGTTTTGAGTCCTCTGTAGGGCAACTCTCTCCATTCAGGGGCGCTACACCACGCTTACAGGTTCCCCGAGCTGTTCACTCAGTGTCAGTCAAGTTATCTATAGTCAAATAATCAAATAAATATAGCCTAGTTCCACTTCCATTTTTTTGTATCTATAGATAGTACGTCGCAAAACTGCGTCAAGTTTTGTAATCGCCCAATGGCGCACCAAAGTCAAAGTCAAAATCATTTATTGCATATGAGTACACTTGGTACATTTATACACGTCATTTTTTTTATTGACTACCGCTTCCTAGGTGTTAGCGCTGTGAAGAAGAAACGGCGCAACAAACTTCACGCAACACATCTTTTAAAAATCAAGTTTGCATACAATTAATAAAGATTTTGCGTAGCTGAATTTTGGAAGAACACCTTGGAAGAGGCCTATGTCCAGCAGTGGACTCATTCAGGCTGATGATAATACTGTTTCTAGCACTGGTACAAACAAAACAGATTTCAAGCCAACCTACTTAAAAGTAGATTTCTTTTGAAGTCGTATAATTTGTGTAGTTAAAAACCCCAGAGGACTGTTTGCATTCTAATTAGGAGGATTAGAGGGTAGACCCTCGTCCTGTCTCGTCCCTTTTAGGAAAAGTAGGGCTGTTTGAAGTAACTAGTTGAGTAGTTCGCTTTTAGTGTAAAATAGTTATATAGATAAGAGAAGAACTATTCGTAATTAGAAGTACACCAGTTATATATTTTTTACGAAACTAATGGATACTGTCATAAGTTAATACGCTATGAGATCCTAGAACATGCAAAGTTTGGTCAAAATCATTAAAGGTGTTTTTGACAGAAAGGCCACGTTTTTATTAAGACAACGGGCCCGATTCTGAAGGCACACATTTAAAATTTGACAGCGCTAAAATTGGTTTCGTCTTTATCTTCATAATACTGTGTGACAAGGATAGCAACAGTTTTAGTGCTGTCAAACTTTAACATTGTGCCTTCAGAATCGAGCCCACTATCTTATTTGTCTGTCTGTCGTTCCGGGTGGAATCTTGCAACTCAAATTTCGAGCACTTCCAGATTAGCTATCCGGCTGAAACTTTCAGGGTAGCTCACAACTCGATGACAATGCAATCTAAATACATTTATTAGACAGACAGACAGATAGGAAGTTTGTTGCGTCGTTTCTTCTTCACAGCGCTAACACCTAGGAAGCGGTAGGCGATTAAAAAAAATAACGTGTACCAAATGTACTCATATGCAATAAATGATTTTGGCTTTGAATTTTGACTGAGGTACATAAGAAAACGAAAAAGAACAAAATATTCAATGTAGATTAAAATTAATCTAAAAACTACGTTTTTATGCGCCTTAAGAAAAATTAAAAGGGTCTTGATGATCCAAGAGAACATATACCACCACCATGCTTACAGGTGAACTCGAAAAACGTGGGGCACATCTTGAAACTTATCTTATAATAGGGGCCAGGTGAACCCGGCGACACGTCGACCCTGTGGGATCTTTTGTGTCAGCCCCTCTGTCTATACTGTGCATCCGTCCCCCACAGTTCGCTGCATAAAATCTATTAAGCAGCTAAGGGGCAGAAGCCTGTAGTCCTTGGGTTCTGGGTAAGCCACACCCAGGACACTCATTAGCCTTTAGATGGAGCGATCCAAACAATCGCTCTGTTCCACGCAAGTAGCCACAACTCTTTCACATTCACTATGAAACTTGTGCAGTTACTACGCTACGGTTAAATAATGTCAATATTTAGAAAATAATTAAATATTCTGAGTAGTTACTGCACAAGTTTCAAAGTGAATGTGGAAGAGCTGTGGCTACTTGCGTGGAACAGAGCGATTGTTTGGAACGCTCTATCTAGTAGTACATAGAGATCGTTGCCTTGCAGCTAGTGCATTGCGTTCACACTGTGCTTCGTCTCGCTGTCTTCTTCACAGTCTCTGACAGTCCCATCTTATGCAGGAGGTGCTTTACATCGAGGTATCTTGAAACTTAATGCATGAGCATGAAAGTTTATATTTTAATATCTTAGTTGTAAAGAAGGTATGTATGTTCTCCTGGGTCAACAAGAACCCCATTATCAGAAAGAAGGTTATTTTATACATTTTAGGGCGCATAAAAATGTGGTTTTTAGATTAATTTTTTAATTAATCTATATTTATTTTTACCTTACGCTATTCTTGAATCTGAAGATGTAGGTAAAATACACTAACCAGAGACCAAAGTACACATCTGGTAAAGTTCTCATGTTTCTTTCCAGGGTCAGAAGTGTCTCCGGAAGTGCTCCTCGGACGAAGACTGCAAGAGCAAAAAGAAGAAATGCCTCTGTGACGGAGCTTGCGGCATGTCTTGTATAAAACCAGGTCAGTGGGCACTACGTCTATAGGCGGTGTATATGCAAATTAAGAGAGCAATTTCTGGCAACAAAGTATTTATGTCACACTACCAAAAAACTGTATGTATTTATACAGTTTTTTGGTAGTGTGACACAACGTCTTATGACGTTGAATTAAAACACTTTCGTAGGTACTACGTCAATAGGCACGATATACAGTAGCTTGCAAAGTAAGAGAGCAATTTCTGTCAACAAACTGTATTATACCGTTTGGCGGAGTTATTGTATATATATATATATTATTAAAGGTGAATAAATGATTTTTTTACAGTGTGACACTACGTCTTATGTCGTTTTTATAACACACGTGAGTTTACAGTACGTCATTAGACGAGGTATAGCTTCGTAGCTTGCTTCGTAACCTAAAATGGATCCATGCAATTATTAGAGCGAGATTGCAAGTTAACAAACCTATGTAAAATTTTCATTTTTTTACTTGTCACCGTACCCAGTTTTGAATAAGAGTTTTGTTTTTTGGCTAAGTGCACCGGCAATCGGGGCCGCGCCGTGTTTGAAGCTTTTATACCTAAAGTAAGACAAGCCTACCAGAGCGAGCTCGATCGCCAATTTCTTGACGACGCTCCCAATGCCTGAAGACAAAAATCTTCAACCAGTGCGTCGTACAGCGCCGAAACGTTTACACTGAAATTGGGACTAATCCGAAAACTCAAGGTCGCTCAGTGAGCTATGGAAAGAGTTATGCTCGAAGTTTCTCCACGGAACAGGATCCGATTTGCTCGGTTAAACGAGTTCTCGAGTGGAGACCGCGACTGGGCAAGCCTAGTGTGGGACGCCCCCTGGCTAGATGGAGCGACGATCTGCGTAAGGTGGCTGGCAGAGACTGGATGAGAAGAGACGAGGATCGAGTACAGTCGCGCACCTTGGGAGAGGCCTATGTCGCTTTCAGGCTGATGATGATGCTCTCAGTTTCGTTACTTAAGGTGGAGCTAATTTATATTCATTTACATGACATACAAAATACAGAAAATGTTATTTCTACGTCCTTGTCGCACGTAGTATCTCGTTATACATTTAGACTGATATGAGAAAACTTTTACCCAAAAACATTTACAAGCACGTCTGGAAATTTGAAACGCGAGCTCAAAACTTTTGTATACAATTAGAAATTGTTCTCGTTTTCATAATGACGTCTTAGTTTGAGAATAGAAGTGAAGAATATAACGCGAGGAATCGTGGAAGAGGAAAATTTTTTATGTTGATTAAAAATTTATCTAAAAACTACGTTAAGTAAGTTAAGTGAAACGCCTTTTGAATAACTAAAATCGTATTATTTTTGCTCTATCGCGCTTCCTTTACAAGATATAGAGGTTTTTATGGGTTTTTGAGGTTATGTCGGTATTAGACAGAGATTAGAGGAGATTAGAGGTAGAGATACACTGAAAGTTTCAGCCGGATAGCTAATCGGGAAGTGCTCGAAATATGAGTTGCAAGATTCCACCCGGAACGACAGACAGACAAGAAAGTGACTTAATAAAAACGTGGTAAAAAGACAATTTGAGACTGGAAAAAACAATTGTTGATTTGAACAAGATCTTTTTAAATGTGAACCTCCATACGATCGCACCAAGGTCTTGTTCCCTTGAACTAACTCTTAACTCTTGTTAACTCGATCACGGTTTGGTTTCAAATCATCATAAATGATTACTTTAGTTAACATACAACAATTTACCTAACTTGGGAGTCAGGGCTTCATAAATAATCTATCACTTTAAATCGAATAACGTTAGATTTAAGACAAATGCCACTTGTGGTTTCGACTCTGTTAGTAAATAAGCAATGTATACAGATAGATGGCTTGGCACATAATCATCATCATCATCATCAGGTTATTTTTGTCTCCACTGCAGGAGCACAGCCCTCTCTCATCTGCCGGAGACAGACGGAGGATATGGCCTACACTCCCCGCGCTGGCCAGACGGGTTGGGGAGGCCTGATTGATGTTTTATAATGTATTCCCTTAGTCGCCTTGTACGACATCCACGGGAAGAGTTGGAGTGGTACTATTCTACTCTACCGGAAACCACACGGCACATAATATGACTGTTAAATGTTAGTTTGTAAGTCGTCGCGGTGCACAGACAAACCAAGTCTGGTTTTTGTTGCACTGGAATGATGTAAATTCTGTTTTTATTGGTTAATAAATAAAAAAAAAACTTAGTTGACCAGCATTTCTTTCAGAGTATGGATCCTAAGCCTATCTACGGCGGGTGTTTAGTTTAGCATGGCAAATATACGAATATACTGAACAACTGGGTGCTTTATGAATTTACATTAGCTGGTCAATTCATTTTAGATAATATTTTATATGTCAGAAAAAATGTATCTCTCTTTTTGAGGCACTGTGACAATAATAGTTATAATACAAGAAATAAAAATAAACTTGTTTTACTACGGTTAAGACTAAGTAAGGTCAGAAAATCATTCACGGGGCAATGTATACGCTTCTACAACAAACTACCAGAGGAAATCTTAAATATGACGGACAGAAAGTTTAAGATTCACATTAAAAAAACAACATCGTAAGAAAGCCTATTATAAAATAAACGATTATTTGAATGACAAAGATGCCTGGTACTAATGTTAATTCAGCTTTGCAAAATCCTTATTAATTGTATGCAAACTAGATTTTTAAAAGATGTGTTGCGTGAAGTTTGTTGCGCCGTTTCTTCTTCACAGCGCTAACACCTAGGAAGCGGTAGTCGATAAAAAATGACGTGTATAAATGTACCAAGTGTACTCTTATGCAATAAATGATTTTGACTTTGAATTAAGAAACATTGTGAAACGAATCGATTTTCCATACAAATAGAACCATAAATAATTTTTTGAGGAGTTGACTGACAGTGACACGCTTGTATGACAGATGGAGTTAATATACTTTGATACAAATATAGAACATTTCCGCAATTATAAAGTAAAGACACTTGCCGTGTAGTTTCCGGTAGAGTAGAATAGGACCACTTCAACTCTTCACGTGGATGTCGTACAAGGCGACTAAGGGAATACATTATAAAACATCAAGCAGGCCTCCCCAACCCGTCTGGCCAGCGCGGGGAGTGTAAGCCAAATCCTCCGTCTGTCTCCGGCAGATGAGAGAGGGTTGTGCTCCTGCAGTGAAGACAAAAATAACCTGATGACGATAAAGTAAAGAAAAAATCGTCTTTGTCCTAAGACAGGGAGCCGGATGTCAATTTGAGTTTTCTTATAAAAACGTCATAAAACAGGCAGTTTCTTCCGAGACCTTTGGCGCAGTCTGCCATTATGAAGATGTTTATAAGGCCATTTGCTTTTTATTGCAAATTTTATGGAAATTTGGCCAATCATTTTATTTTTACGTGGACACTGGTGGTAGGTCTGAAGTAAAGGTCGTCTATATAGAATATTAAAGAAAATAACTTGAGAGATAAACGACATAGTGCATAGTGCTTAATTCGGTGTAACATATAGACTTTATTTCATTGCAATCGGTGCAGTTAATCAAAAGTTATGCAAATTATTAATTTTCACAAACTCGCATACACTGCAATAGTATACAATAAAGAAGTGTAGGGTGTAAATGCTCGACGGAATTCGTATTGCAATGTGTGAGAACTACATTTTGGAGATGTCATGACTTTCTGTCATGAAAATGTAGGGGGAAAGTGGGAGGGGGGGGGCAGGGGTTACACAAAACAACAAAGTATATTATGCCCGGCATTCAGATTACGATGACATTAGGACTAACTACACATTTGGGAGTGGGATTGGGATTGGGAAATTGAGAGTCTGAGTGGGAATGGAAGAAGGACAGTGAACGGGAGCAGGAGTGGCAACGGGAGCAGATTCTGTAGTCCACGCGAGCGGAACCGCGGGCACATCTAGTATTTAATATTCTCTGCCCAAGCGGACCCTCTTACCTTTTTCTAACATAGAACTAAAGTTTCTATACAGTGTTGCCATTTACAGTCAAAAAGGAATCCGTATTTTCATAATTCCGTCATTCCCAGTCGAAGATCCCAATAGAGTCTTTCAGTATGTAGCAGGTATGTCGTAAGTTCAGAGATTTGATCAAATCTCTGTAAATCGGAATACGAAAATATCAGGTGTAGGTACTCCCTTCAATATAACACGAAATTTTGGTATAAAACAGTACTTCATCATCAGGTTATTTTTATCTCCACTGCATTAGCACAACCCTCTCTCATCTGCCGGAGACAGACGGAGGATTTGGCCTACACTCCCCGCGCTGGCCAGACGGGTTGGGGAGGCCTGATTGATGTTTTATAATGTATTCCCTCAGTCGTCTTGTACGACATCCACGGGAAGAGTCGGAGTGGTTCTATTCTACTCTACCGGAAACCACACGGCAAAAAACAGTACTTATTGAGTACTAAATTCTGGGTGGATCAGATTATTCATACATAATGCTCACGCCCAGTAGAGCCATTCTCTAAAGGACAAACTCACGTGGGAGTCACACTCAAGCGACTGCTAGTTAGCTAATCGTGGTGATGCTGTTCGCAACACATCACGTCAAGGGGTATCACGGGGCGAAAAGTGGGCGAAGAAATTGCGTCATTAGATCGCGCAATGTGGCGATACATCGTATCTGCCTACCCCTCAGGGACCAAGGCACTGAACATTATGTATGCATGTTTTTGTCCCTGACGGGTACTTTCTAACAGAAGTCACCAAATTATACATCCCTTACTAAGCAGAGTTGTTACATTACCATATTATTTTCCTGCTCACTCTAATATTTTGCTTATTTTCTCATTAGGGTAAATATCTTAAAAATGTCGTAAAAGGAATTATGCCACCGGCACGTAACAAAGTATCAACATTAGATACAGTACAGCCAGTCGAAAATTTCGTCGAATCTCGGAATGCGTATTTTTCATCCCAAACCAATAGTCATACGAAATTCAATGCTATTTGTGTCTCAGTAACATGTAAGTACATGACAGCAGCAAAAACAGGTTTGTATTACCACGTAAACATTGCGCTCCATTTAAGAACACCATCTATAAGTTATTTTGTTTTCGAGATGCAAAGGCCAATCGACGTTTATGTTTAGATCTTTCCTGTCTTTGACCATGTAATATATTAACATTTTAAAAATCTTAATTTTATTAAACTTATATATAGGTAAGTATAATATTAGACTAGTATGTATAATTATAATTAACCTAACACAAACTAGGCATGCTGTCGTTGCCTATAATTGGGGTGGCATCCGGCCAATGTATACAATTGTAAGTTTCCCCTAAGCAACAATTGATGTACATTCTGTTGGTAACCTAATAAAAAAAAACCTACTTCCTACTAATATAATAAATGTGAAAGTTTGGATATTTGGATGTTTGTTACTCAATCACGCTTCAACCACTGGACGGATCGGGATGAAACTTGGCACACATATAGGTTAGGTCCTGGAATAGGAAATATGATGGTTTTTATCCCGAAAAAACATCCCATTCCTACGGGAAATGCATTGTAATTTGTGATGTTAAGTCCACGCGGACGAAGTCGCGGGCAACGGCTAGTTAATAATAAAATATATATTTTTTTTCATTAATTGAAAACCTATGCGAAAGTGTGGATGTTCGTTCGTTCATCCGATCTTGTTTATCGCTAAATCACGATATTACCACTGAACATATTTAAAAAAAACTCTGTACAGTAACAGTTTATTAATTAATGGAATAACATTTAGGATACTTATTTATATACCAGCTGCGCTCGCGTGGACTACAGAATCCGCTCCCGTTCACACTCCCGCTCCTGCTCCCGAGCATTTACACCCTACACTTCTTTGTCGTATACTAATGCAGTTTATGCGAGTTTTCGGAAACTATAAATTCGCATAACTTTTGATTGATTGGGTCGATTGCAATGAAATAATGCCTATATGTTACACCGAATTAAACACTATGTTTCTGTGGAAAGTCCATCGAAATTGGTTTAGTAGTTTTTAAGTGATGCGCGTACAAACAAATAGATAAATAGACGAAAAATTCAAAAATGATTAAATTGTGTTCTATTACTATCCTTAGACCTTCCAACTCTTTTTTTTGTAAATTTATTCAATGAACAGATACACGGAGTTACAGATTTTATTTATTAGATTTCTGTGCGTATAAGTTAGTTCCATATAAAGTACTAATAAAGTAAATAATATTGCATAGCAAACAAAATAGATAATAAGTAAGTAGATTTATACATTTAAGTAAGGATAACCTAAGTTACAAGCAATATGTGTTACTATGGTAGAATTTGTGTATGTCTCAGTGTAATACTAAGTTATTTGTATCTTCGTGTGTCACACCAATAATCTAGTTACTATGGCAAACCTTAAGACACGCGCTGTCAAAAGACCACTTTGATTTTCTATGAACCTATACTGTACCACACGTATACTGCAGTCGTCCTATTAATAAAAATAAAAACGAATAACTTAAGCTCTGCCGACGGGGCTAAGTGGTCGCTCGACCTTTTTAAGTTAAAACCGCCTGCTTACTGCTCACAGCTTAATATTCAACAGTCACAACATAATCATGAGTAATACGTACAGTATGGGCACTCTACGCCCGCCGCCGATTCGGCTTCTAGTTACCGATTGGTTACCTTCTGTAAGGGACGCGCGTAACGAGTTTAAAAAGCTTTAGTAAGAGAAATGAATTTTCTCTAAGACTAAGATAAGATAGCATTTTTTAAATTAAATTTCAATAAATTTCTGGGAATTAACACAACGATAAAAATTATTAAAATACTATACTTAAGTAGTTTTACATTTTTATTTCATAGTAAGCATATTTTAAAATTGATTAAGTAATCATTCTATGCGAGAAAGAAAAAGCACACACGAATGACGTCTGTGAGTAAACGGGATAGATATACTCGTAGTTACGCAATCCTTCTTTGAAGCATCAATGGCGAAAATCGCCAACCTTGTTTTTCTAAAGACGCGTCGGTTCTGCGATTTACATTTAAAATCACACCCCTATCCAAACTTGTCGATACCTCTAATGAACAAAATTACCCAATAAAATCTGGGTCAATTTTGTTTTTACCAAAGTTGAGTCATCATATGCCAATTAATTTGCCCCCTGAATTATAAGGAGAATTTTTTTTATAGTCTTGAGATTTGATTTTGATTAAAACAATATTGACCCCAACGATATTTGACATTATTTAACCGTAGCGTCAATATTTAGTAATAATTTAATGTTCTGCGTAGTAACTGCACAAGTTTCATTGTGAATGTGAAAGAGTTGCGGCCTCCTTGCGTGGAACACAGCTTTGGAAAATTAAGCGGTTTTGGAAAATTAAGTCTAACCAGAGTCTAACTTATGTAAGCTAACATCTCGCTGATCAATGCAAAGCCTATTTTTTAGACTCCGTCAAAATACAAACCTGGCGGATAACTAGAAAACTACAAATTATGGAAATTCCAGGAACAATTTATTTACCAAAATATTTATAGAAAACTATAAAAATTAATTGCCAGAATCCGTGCTTTAACGTTCACTTCGCTGACATTTTTAATGTTGGCTCACTGTTGGAGGCTTTACTTACAAACATTTATAAGCGGGGGTTCTATTTTCATGTCCAAAAATTTTTGTAACTTTGTTTTCTACTTTATTTCCTTATTATTTCAACTTAGTCGTAATGGAGAAGACTTTGCCTCCTGAAATACAGTTTACCTAGTTTGATTGTCACGGGTCCAAAAAAAATGTATCAATTTAAATTGAATTGTTCAATTTAATTGAACAATTTAAATTGAGGTCGCTCAGCGAGCTATGGAAAGACCTATGCTCGGAGTTTCTCTAAGGGACAGGATCCGAAATGAGGTGAGGTGAGAATTAAAGGCTTCGACATAGCTCAAAAAGTTAGTACGTTGAAGTGACAGTGGCAACTTCTGTCGGAGAAGGCGAGAACCACGCCGGGGCGGCCCTAAACTGAGGCATTCTTGGGAATGGATTATTAATTAGCTATTCCTTTTAATTTTGGGCAAAGGCCTTTGCCACAAAGTGGGATTATTTGTAGTGACGAAGAACTGACCTGAAAATGAAAACATTAACTAACAAATCCTACTAATATTATAAATGCGAAAGTTTGGATATTTTGATGTTTGTTATTCAATCACGCTTCAACCACTGGACGGATCATGATGACACTTGGCATACATATAGGTTAGGTCCTGGAATTGGACATAGGATAGTTTTTATCCCGAAAAACATCCCATTTCTACGGGAAATACATAATGATTTGTGATGTTAAGTTGTCCACGCGGAGGAAGTCGCGGGCAACAGCTAGTATTAAATAATGACAAAAACTAAAAATGAAATAGAATGAACTATAATTAACTATGTACAGTCTTATTAAGTGAAGTGACGAATTATATGAATGATAATTTTTCTTCACTTTTTATTATTTGTTGTCTATTTCTCACATTACAGAATAGCCCCCGACCTGACCTCATGCATGTATAAAGAGCTTGAACCATACGCGGCGGCATGCTCCCTTTAAACGTCTTTTCATACAGATTTACCAACTGGAGGCTGGAATTTATAAAATGCGACCCACATTTTATGCCTTTTCAGAGTGACTTACGAGTTTTCAAAACAAACGAGTCTTCATCGGTTAATAGAAGGCGATTTTCCAGGCAACACTTCTTTGCGGAGCACAACCCTCTCTCATCTGCCGGAGACAGACGGAGGATTTGGCCTACACTCCCCGCGCTGGCCAGACAGGTTGGGGAGGCCTACATATATATATTGGGATATTCTTTGCTTCACAAAAAATATAATAAATGGTCACGCACTCACCTTTAACACGAACTCCTTTGATTAGAAGCACTTTTATAATATAACTCGCGACTCTGGTGTTTAATTCTGCGTTTATTGTTCGTAACTGTTTGTAACTGACATGTCATTGGAGATGCGACAAATGAGACCCAATTAGTTTCAGTCTCCGCCAAAGAGCATGGCTATATAAGAGCCGTGGTAGCCGGTTGGTTGTGCACTCGCCTCACGCTCATGAGGTCCTGGTACAAACCGCGCCCGTGCCAATGAGTTTTACGAAACTTAAGTACGGTTTATTTATAATACCACAGGCTTTTCGGTGAAGGAAAAAACATCGTAAGGATATGCAGAAGAAGAAATTCTGAGGCGTATGTGAAGTCCACCAAATCGGCTTGGGGCACCGTTGGTAGTCAGGGGTTTGGCACAAAAGATCCTGAAGGGTCGAAGTGTCGCCAGGTCTTCCTGGCCCCCTAAGAAGGTAAGATAAGATGGCTATATAATATAATATTTATACTTATAGCCTATAACTATAACCTTGTGACCTGTCCATGTAATTTTGTTTTACTCCAAGGTTATTTATTATTTATATACCTATAGAATATAAACTAATATGTATACATCTGCAAAGGTAGGGTTTGGTAAAACTAAAATATGCAAATAGATCTGCAAACTGTAACTATCTTAACCCAAATTCCACATACAATAAACATCCTACTAATATTATAAACGCGAAAGTTTGTAAGTACGGATGGATGTTTGTTACTCTTTCACGTAAAAACTACTGAATGGATTTTAATGAAACTTTACAATAATATAGCTTATACATCAGAATAACACATAGGCTACAATTTATAAAGATATTGTGTGAATTGTCCAAAATATCAAGTAAGTAGGAAAAAATCTACCACCTGCGAGCTATTCTGGCGTGCGCTGCCAAAACCGCTAGAGTTACACATATGTAATGTATGATGGAAATGTTTATCTTAAATAGTCCTACAAAAAAGCTACTCGAAATACTAATCGTGCGCAGACGAAGTCGCGGTCACCAGCTAGTTATTTCATATTTCAATTCATTTAAAATTAAATAAGTAGATAAATAATATAACTTCAGTAGGTATCTAATGTCGAAAAACTTTTATAATAAGAAATATTGAAATATTTCTAAGACAAAATATTCGCAGGATAAATATTCAGAGGTGAATTATACAGCGTGTTATATTCGAGACGTTTACATAAACCAGGAGATAAGCTGTGCGTGTCGGCGCTCTGAATATTTGAATATAATGAACCATCAGCCTGTATATCCCTTCTCTTTACTTATGAATTGCAGCAGGTCCATTTGCTTAAAACTGCTGAACAGAAATTGATGCTGTTGGTACATAAGCCTCCCTTAAAAGTCGGGATCTTTCCAAAATTGATGCTTTTGAGATGTGGTGCTGGAGAAGACTACTTGGTATACCATGGACAGCCATGAGAACAAATGACTCCATTCTTAAAGAGCTCAATATAACAAAACGGCTCTCCACTATCTGCAATGAAAGGACTCTAAGCTTCTTCGATCACATTGTGCGATCTCCCAAGCACGACCTGGAGAAGCTCATCATTCTGGGACAAGTGGAGGGCAGGCGTGCCAGAGGACGAGCTCCGACGAGGTGGTCAGACCCGGTGAGGAGGAGCGGCTGGCGAATCCTTATATGAAGCGGTGCGGCTGGCCAATGACCGCTATGCATGGAGGCGCATTTTATACGGTCGCGATCCTCAGCAGTGAGGGAACGACAGAGAAGAAGAAGAAGAAGCCTCCCTAATAGAATGACATCTTTTGGTGGGCTGTCCATTAGGGGATTTGATATTATCACCACACTTGTCAGGGGGATTGGCGATCGCAGTCATGATCTTAATATAGACAGGAGAACGCTGCCCGTCCCTGGTGCAATCCCTTAGTCGCCTTGACGACACCCGCCTGAAGATTGGGGGTGGCCTTATTCTAAGCCGGGATCCACACGGCATTTTCATTAAACGTTTTCATTGTTCACCATGTATATTTTAGTGTTAGTGGGTTGGTAGTTTATACCTACAGGATGAAAGGAACGAAAGGGTTCTGTAGGGAAATAGCTTAAATATTAAAGATAGAAAATTTTACTCAAAGGAAACATTCCTTTATTTTTAAAAGTAAGTATAACTGCATTGTAACAACCGGGTATCGAACCGACACCAACATGGAAGAATACCTTTATGTACTTAATCATCTTAAGCCATTTAGGATAGCCACAATCAGAGCTCACCCTAATCGTTTCGTGGCGGAGAAGGGTTCCATCCTTTTCTTTAAATTATATAAAAGTATATCAAAAAATAAAATATATAAAAAAAACTTAAACCGTATGAGTATCCTGTAAAATGACATGTATGTATGACACTTGGACAAACAACAGAGTGCGACTGGTCTGGGTCCCGGGACATGAAGGCATACAGGGTAATGAGAATGCTGATGCACTGGCTAGTAAAGGGTCAGAGCAAAGCCTGATAGGACCAGAGCCTTTTGTGGGACTCTCGATGAGTACCATAAAAACCGCTCTAAAAGCACATGCTGAGGAACAACACCTGGCGGAGTGGAGAGCACTTCGGGAGCTGAAACACGCTAAAGAGTTTATCGGTAATACAGACGCAGGTTTTACTAACAAAATCCTAAAATACGGGAAGACAGCAGTCCGTCTTATCGTAGGAGTTTTTGCCGGCGATCTTGATGTAAAGCACCTCCTGCATAAGATGGGACTGTCAGAGACTGTCTGTTGTAGAGCCTGTGGAGAGGACAGCGAAATGGTGAGGCACCTGCTGTGTGAATGCAATGCACTAGCTGCAAGGCGAATGAGTGTCCTGGGTGTGGCTTATCCAGAACCCAAGGACTACAGGCTTCTGCCCCTTAGCTGCATAATAGATTTTATGCAACGAACTGTGGGGGATGGAAGCGCAGCATAGACAAAGGGGCTGACACAAAAGATCCCACAGATCCCCTATTAAAAGATAAGATAAGATAAGATCCTGTAAAGAAGAGAAATTTATTTAATTCAGTTACTCTTTATTGCACAAAAAAACAGTTACAATAATAAAGTAGCTTACATTAGTACATACAATAGAATATTCATTTATTGGCTGCAACAAAACACATACAGTGCAACATTAGATATAAACATAAATAATACAAAGCTACAACTAAGAGTCGGGTGCATCGTGCGGGTACATCTGGGTGGCCGATATCTTCCTCGACTATACTCATCTTATTCATCAGTCTATCTGTTAGATAAGTCGATAATACCGATTCTGATAAAATAACTTGAAGTGGCCGTGATGGGAATATTGTAGAAGATATTTATTAAAGAAATGCTACAACAGTTGGTTAAATACACTAACGGAACCCGCAAATTGTCTACGATACACACTTTACTGTCTTTCTACGGTCCTCAGTTCGTAACCGAACCCTCTGTTGTGTTCTTATTCTATTAAGGGTTATTCTTTCATTTCTTTGAAATTAAATCCGCCAGAAATTTGGTGCGAAGGTAAATGAGGTAATTCCAGTTTTTGTGACGAAATCCCACCGTTCCGTTCTTGTAACGAACTTAATATAATCTTCTTGGAAAATAAACCTTTCAGTGGTCCTGATTCTGAAGTCACAACGTTAAAATTTGACAGCATTAAAATTGTTGCTATCCCTGTCAAAAGGTATTATGAAGATAAAGACGAAACTAATTTTAGTGCTGTCAAATTTTAAATGTGTAGCTTTGGAATTGGGCCCAGTATCTCTTCTAAACTTCTTAGTAGTCCAGGTAAGTGCTTCAGGATCTTTTATCCCAAACCCCTGTGTCTACGAACCCGATTGATGGACTCACATATGCTTCAGAATATTTTATTTGGCGTCAAGAATT
The DNA here is from genome assembly GCA_947086405.1 of Esperia sulphurella. Taxonomy (NCBI): domain Eukaryota; kingdom Metazoa; phylum Arthropoda; class Insecta; order Lepidoptera; family Oecophoridae; genus Esperia; species Esperia sulphurella. The sequence continues at coordinate 1,687,795 of OX352278.1, read as the reverse complement.
CCTCACAATGTTTTCTGTCACCTAAAAGCTTGTGGTTTTTAAAATAAACCGTACTTAAGTTTCGAACTAGTATGACAGTGGGCCCGATTCTGAAAGCACACATATAAAATTTGACAGCGCTAAAATTAGTTTCGTCTTTATCTTCATAATACTGTGTGACAAGGATAGCAACAGTTTTAGTGCTGTAAAAAATTTACGTTGTGCCTTCAGAATCGAGCCCATGAGGTAAATTTGTCATCATAAATTGAGGTACCTACAATAAATTAATTAATAAATATTTATTGGGCCCGATTCTGAAGGCACACATTTAAAATTTGACAGCGCTTAAATTGGTTTCGTCTTTATCTTCATAATACTGTGTGACAAGGATAGCAACAGTTTTAGTGCTGTCAAATTTTAACATTGTGCCTTCAGAATCGAGCCCATTATTGAGGTAAACTTGTCATCAAAAATTGAGGTACCTACAATAAGTTAATTAAATAAATATTTATTGGGCCCGATTCTGAAGGCACACATTTAAAATTTGACAGCGCTTAAATTGGTTTCGTCTTTATCTTCATAATACTGTGTGACAAGGATAGCAACAGTTTTAGTGCTGTCAAATTTTAACGTTGTGCCTTCAGAATTGAGCCCATTATCTCATCACAAAGGTAGAATTAGAATTGATAAGTAGGTGAAGACTAGCCTTCCTCTATTTATCAATTTATCTCCTTTCCAACATTTTGCATACTACCCGCAGCTCAGCGATATTTTGAACTAAACAAATAGCTGGTTGCTCTGAGCGAGCGAAACTTGCCGTCGCTTTATATTCCCTGTTTTAAGTGTAAAACAAACGACGCGGGCTTATTGCTAGAAATAAATCACCCTGTGAACAGAGCTCCAGGGCCGGAGCTGGGAGTTTGTAGGGCCAAAACTCAGAGCCATGAATTGGTGGCCTTAATATAGTATGACGATTTGTGAATGTAGATATAAACTATTAAAGTATCTAGTATAGATAGGGTCTACCTGCCCAAGTAGTAATCAAGAATAGTGATTAAATCTTACATATCGATACTTTATCTAAAATAGGTTTTTGCTAAATCAAAAAGGTTTTCGTTAAGTCATTTTATTCTAAGACCAAATAGTTTTATACTACCGCTACTTTAGCAAGTCTAGTCTAGTCAAAAATTAACTATTTGGACAATTTGTTTAGTATCGCAAAGTAAAATTTGATCTTGTAAATAAACTAAAGATAATTGTTACACCAAGTTCTGGGAACTGTCTTTCTGAAGAATATGTTGTTCCTTTATTACTCAAATTAATAAGTTTAGAGTAAAAATACATTTAACGGGACGTTTTCATCAAAATAGACTCAACCCAAGTGGCATTCGGGGTTCTATATAAGATGTATAGTGGTTCACATGTACTTCACAAGCTGTGTAAGTCAGCTGTATAAGAGCTGTATAGCTTGCTATACAGCTCTTATAGAACCAGTTTGGGCACAAATTAGACAGCCTTAAGTTCACTATGGCTGTACATTAGCGTTATATTAGCAGTTTAAGTAGTAACATCGGGCTTAAAGGCTGACTTACGGCGCTATATGGGACACATGTGAACCATACAACGTCCATGAGCGTAATAAAGAGTAACAAGTGGCTAAATACACAGCCTTCACAGTTATAAAATCCCACAAAAGTACTCCAGTGCTACCTAAAGTTCACGTGTGTCCTAAATTATTTCTTTTATTTATTAATTTTCCTCATTTAGTTTGGTTTTGTGTGTACGCCCGGCCATCAGAAACATTAACTCCGGCGGATATCAATTGGATAAAAATTTATGATAACACGCGGTAAGTATACCTGTTTTAAATACTTAATAATGTTAAATGCCATGGGAATGCAACTTTATCGTAAAATGTATACATATTTACAGCTAAAATATTCACGCGCCTCTGTAAAAACGCGATATTCATTTTAAAATATTTAAAACTGGCTGAGAGGAAATCTACAATTTTCAGTTTTTGATATTATATTGGCATTATAATTATACTACGGTAGTTAATTAAAACATGAAACCAAAACTCGTTCGCTCTATCTGCGTATTTTGTGATAAATCTGCATGATAATTTTGGAGATTTATATGGTAAATATTTTAGGTTACGTGAACAAAATGGTGGAAATGAAATACGGCTAGAGCGTATATAGGTTCACATGTGTTCTGTTAGAATGCTGTTGGCTATATGAAGTCCCACATTTGTACCACTACAGAACCAATGTCTATAAATGTATTCTAATGTGAACTTATGTACAGCTTTAAGATGTAATTCAGGTCAATTGTGATCATGGTTTAATCCTTTATATACTGAAATTTTAGAGATCCGCAATAATAATTATTGTCCGTTAAATCGCCTAGCCCAGGTACTAAGTCAAGTATGAATACCTAAAGTACAAATTTTGTAACAAACTAACTAAAAACACTTTTTGTTTTCGTGTGAGCCACACAGTTTGGTGTCAGAGTATTTACACTTACAAAGACACTACGTTGTTCAAGGAGGTATTTAAAAGAATGTAAACAAACTAGATAAAGAGGGACGAATTTGCGAATATTCTTTTGCAATTTTTCTTCTTATTCCACCGGTTCTCGCTCTTATTTTCCAAGATTTTTTATTCATTTTCACAAATTTTTGCACTCGACGTAATAAACACAATACACGTCAACTTGACCGACCACAAACAACTCCTACTACAGCTACTAGCTGTATAACAGTCTAAAACAAGTAAACATAACAGCCTTTGGCTGTATAAATGACCACGTGTGTTCTATTAATATGCTAGCTGTATAACATCGTACAAGTAGACCGTTAAACAGCGATTGCCGTATCTCTACCCTCCTATACGGCTCTTAGTCAGACGGCTGACTAAAGGACAGTTGTTAGAGTATTATAACACCAACAACCGTATAAAAGTATAACTCTACACTCCTATAAGTCCCTTAGACAGGTATAGGTGGTGTTAATCGCAATAATCACGAGTGAACTGTAATAATGCTTTAAGTTCACATTGGAACTAAATGTGTACTCTTAAATGGAGTAAAATGCTACTTGGGAAGTACCTAATTGAAAAATTATACAGTTTTGGTGCTTTTCGTCGGAAAGTTGTAGAGTTGTAGTCTAGGGAATTCTGGCACCTTATCGAGCTATATTCAAATATGGCGCGCAGATTTTAGCTCTTTTGAAACTCAGGTGGCAACACGAACGTCAGCTGATTGAAAACCGACAGTTCTTCTTAATAATATTGTTTTCACTTGTAATTATAGGAATGCACACTCTTGGCGTCACGCGGCAAGCGCCGTATTAATAAAAACAAATATGAGATTTTTTTTTCTTTTAACTTTCTTGTTTTGGTTTAAAACCATATTATGCATTACTACGTGTAAACTGGAGGGGGGGGGGGGGGTATATTACGGGTGGTCACCGAAGGGGAAGGGGGGTAAAAAATTGAAAAAAATGGGTCATGTAGTTTGGGTACGTTTCCTTAGCGGGATTCTCCAGCGAGAGCTGTCGAAAAAAACGTTTTTCTTATACCTACCTACATACGGAATAGCTGGATACAGAAATTTTAAAGTACGCGAGAAATCTACAATGATGTTAGCAACTAAAAACTAAACCTACTGGATATTCGCTCATTGCAGTACAGACACACGGAGCTTTGACATAGGCTACGAAACTTAAAAAAAAATAAGTTAAGATATCTGAGCAGTCATTTCACAACCAGCGATACCTTTTAGACAAAGTGTAGTTTATTTTTGCTGTACATTAAAATATGTATATGTTGACCTCCTCCTTGGCCACTGGAGTACGCCCCTGGTTACGTACATGCAAAAATATATCACCATGTGAACACTGCAGTGCCCGGAATTAATGGGATGTACATTCCTGTTCGGTGATTGGGGTTTTTTTTTTAACTGGATAAAATGACAATGGCTCCACATGCAGGAAAAAGATAAAACGTTTTTATACATAATTAGCTGTGCCCGCGGCTCCGCTCGCGTGGACTACAGAATCCGCTCCTCTTCCCACTTCTGCTCCTGCTCCCGCTCCCGCTCCCGCTCCCGCTCCCGCTCCCGCTTCCACTCCTACTACAAATGTAATCCAAACTCATCGCAATCTGAATAGTACGGAAACACTATTATATGCATTATATTGCAAACTAATCTTACCTACTAATGTATTTAAAAATTAAAAATGTCCATAACTTTTGATTGAGTAAACCGATTGCGATGAAATAAAGACTAAATGTTAAGTTAGATTAAGACCCATGTTTCAGTGGAAAGTCCATTAAAATCCGTTCAGTAGTTTTTAAGTGATGCGTGCACAAACTCACAGACAAACAGACGAAAATCTGTTGCTTATCCTTAGACGCCCAAATTTTTTTTTGCAAATATCTTTAATGTACTGACACGCGAAGTTTACGATTTTATTTATTATATTTTAGCTGTTCTATTTCAGGGTATTTCCATAAGCTCGATACAAAATAATCGTTATTCGATAATAAGTGGCCCTGTATTAGATCGATCATCGTCGATAATGTTAATATCGAAGTTGTTCAGGAGTTCGTCTACCTGGGATAGACAATACAGTTGGGTAGGATTAATTTCGATAGGGAAGCTGTCAGAAGAATCCAGTTAGGCTGGGCAGTATTCAGAAAACTGCGTCAAGTCTTCACGTCGCCCATTCATAATCATATCATCCTTCCATAATGTTTAAAGACAAAAGTCTTTATTCAGTGCGTCCTGTCTGTCATGATGACGACGCGGAGACGTGGACATAGACGGTGGGCCTGAACCACAAGTTTCAAGGCCTTCGGCGAGCTATTGAGTTAATAAATAAAACTATAAATGAGCTTTAAAACATTTCTCTCACTCTCTGTCAAGTTTTAGCATTGACCAGTAATGTTGAACTATACTGTCATACAAATGATATGAAATTGTAGATCAGCCTCCTGACTTTTTATTGAGATATAACTTATATTAGTATGTGTCCCGAACTCAAAGCTATTAAACAGTGAAAACGCCGTCAAATTCTGTTCAGTAGTTTCCAAGATTAGTCCGTACATACGCACATACATACATACATACATACATACATACATACATACATACATACATACATACATACATACATACATACATACATACATACATACATACATACATACATACATACATACATACATACATACAAACATACATGCATACATACATACGTACAGACAGACACGAAATTTTTTCTAACTTTAATGTATACATTCGCTTTTCTTTTGTTTGTCTACTGTTTTATTGGAGTGGAGACCGCGGATCGGCACGCGCACGGTGCAGCCAGGTGGACCGACGACCTGAAGAAGGTGGCTGGAAGCGGAGGACCAAGTGTGGTGGCGTTCAATGGAGAAGGTCTATGTCCAGCAGTGGACGTCTAGGGGCTGACATGATGATGATGGTGTATAAGAAATAGAATTCCTATTTGTTGCATCACGAAAAACTACCGACTTTTTTTATTGTTAGCAATACATACTTAATCAATAAAACAGTAATTTTGCTTAAACTTTTCAAGCTAGCGAAAATAGACCTTAGTGCTTAGGTGCTTAATTTATTTGTTCCACGGCGATATCTGTGCCTTAGTAACTATTCTCAATCGACTCTAACCCCAGAATCCTTACTAATTTACTGTGATCAAATCCATTAAGAAGTTAATCTAACAGAATCTAGTTTAATCCAATAATAAACTACTACTCCGCTCGGCGCTGGAGCGCTCTGGATACATAATAATGTATATTGGGAGCAAGGCTTTTAATGTAACTCATCTATATACAACAGCATTAGATAGGATATATAAAATAACTAGCTTTTACCCGCGACTTTGTTCACGAGGAAACAGAAACGCCTCAATTTCGTTTATAGGCACAAAGGAGCTCGCAACATATCACACTGCCTATATATGCCTGTCTATAACATTATTATGATGTGGTACACTGACTGATCAATTAAAAGACAGCTCAATATAGCTTTTAATGAAACTCATCTATATACAATTGGATTAGGTAGGATATATAAAAGAACTAGCTGTTACCCGCGACTTCTTCGGCGAGGAAACAGAAATGCCTCAATTTCGTTTATAGGCGCAAAAGAGCTCGCAACATATCACATTGCCTATATATGCCTGCTTGCTTGTACATCAATATGATGTGGTACACTGACTAACATATTAACTGACAACTCAAAATAGCTTTTAATGAAACTCATACAAAAGGATTAGGTAGGATATATATCCTTCGTCCGCAGAAACAGGAATAAATAAGGAAACAGAAACGCTTCAATTTCGTTTATAGGGACAAAGGAGCTCGCAACATATCACACTGCCTATAACAGTGTAAATTAATCATTAACCTTCGCCAGTCGATTATTCCGTAAATAGTGAAAAAAAAATCCATAAAATGTGGTACACTGACTAACATATTAACCGACAGCTCGAAATAGCTTTTAATGAAACTCATACAAACGGATTGGGTAGGATATATATCCTTCGTCCGCGAGAAAACAGAAACGCCTCAATTTCGTTTATAGGCACAAAGGAGCTCGCAACGTATCACACTGCCTATAACAGTGTAATTAATCATTAAGCTTCGCCAGTCGATTATTCCGTAAATATGAGAGATGTCAAAAAAAGACCTAATGACCCCGGCAATCGAGGCCGCGCCGTTAAGGCATATTTTTATACCTAATGCGGATTGGCGGAAGACTGCTCTTGTCACGATTTACTTAGACCTTATTACGACTAGATCTACTTAGGCATAAATTACCCATCTTATTTACCCCACCTATTCTATTTCCCGGTAAATTTACCCCGTAAACAAGAAATAGTCCACAAATTTTACCTCTCGCTTCCGTAGCTTCCTTTCCAAGCTTTTGTGCTGAGAATTTATTGTCAGTATAAATTAGTCGGTGGTTTTGTGTGCTAGTTTCTTTGTTGCTTAGTGTTGGCTGTTTGGGTTCCGTAGGAAAACTGTTTTATGGTTTTTAATCATCATCATCAGCCTGAAAGTGTCCACTGTTAGACATAGGTCTCTCCCAAGGTGCGCCACTGAACCCGATCCTCGGTTCTTCTCATCCAGTCACTGCCAGCCGCCTTACGCAGATCGTCGTTCCATCTAGCCAGGGGGCGTCCCACACTACGCTTGCCCAGTCGCGGTCTCCACTCGAGAACTCGTTTACCCCAGCGGTAATCGGTTCTCCGACAGATGTCACCAGCCCACTGCCACTTCAGCGTACTAACTTTTTGAGCTATGTCGAAGATTTCAGTTCTATGGCGGATCACCTGATTTTTAATGCTAAATAGTAATGGGGGGTCTGCCCAGCGGTCCATTAAGGGAGGAAAAAAAATATCTAACAAGGGCAAACTATCGGAAAACCTCGGGATGGGCCCATAAAAACTGTTAAAATATTATTTTTACAAATAACCAGGGATCGCATGTTTTAAACAAAGTTTAAACAGACGTTTTAAACATGTTTTTTATTGGCTAAAACCAACGATTTCTATGTACTACTAGATGGAGCGTTCCAAACAATCGCTCTGTTCCACACAAGGAGCCGCAACTCGGTTATATTCACTTTGAAACTTGTGCAGTTACTACGCAGAACATTTAATTATTGCTAAATATTGACGCTACGGGTAAACAGCGTCAATATTTAGTAAGAAAGAGTTGCGGCTCCCGGAGCCGCAGTTGCGTGGAACAGAATACTCCATCTAGTAGTACATAGAGATCGTTGGCTAAAACATGGTTTAAAACAGGTTTAATTTAAAAAAGACTGTTTTTTATTATAACCCTGCAAATAACTCATCACGCCCTATAGGTACCTAAAACTTGATACAATTTAACTATTTACCCACTAAGTAGTTCTCCTGGCGTGTAGATGGTTATCTCGTCCCTAAATGGGTACTAATTTGTTTCGGCGGGGACTAACATGGCCCATCAAACTCCGATTAATCATTCAGTCATAGATTAAAACTAGTATGTTAGAGGGTACATTGCATATTTGCATTAAATAACAAGCCTATGCTATGTTGCCGTGTGGTTTCCGGTAGAGTAGAATAGGACCACTCCAACTCTTCCCGTGGATGTCGTACAAGGCGACTAAGGGAATACATTATAAAACATCAATCAGGCCTCCCCAACCCGTCTGGCCAGCGCGGGGAGTGTAGGCCAAATCCTCCGTCTGTCTCCGGCAGATGAGAGAGGGTTGTGCTCCCGCAGTGGAGACAAAAATAACCTGATGATGATGATTATGAACAAGACTATAATATCTTACTGTGCGGCAAAAGCCCATATCAGAGAATTCCACTAATATCCTACTAATATTATAAAGGTTTGGATATTTGAATGTTTGTTTACTCAATCACGCTTCAACCACTGGACGAATCGTGATGAAACTTGGCACACATATAGGTTAGGTCCTGGAATGGGACATAGGATAGTTTTATCTCCAATAAACATCTCATTCCTACGGGAAATACATAATAATTTGTGATGTTAAGTTTTCCATGCGGAAGAAATCTCGGGCAGCAGCTAGTGCTAAATATTACTACGTAATAAAACACGGAGCGTAGTACAGGCGGCTAGAAAGAGAAGCACTTATTTGTCGACGTATAACGTTGTCCCTCTCTCGATCGACTATGTTCGTGCGCTGGGTGCAGTAGCCCTACCATAATTTACGCACACACACACGTGTACGGACAGGCTGGTGCGCTTGAAATAGTAGTAGGTAATTAAATTAGTTCGCTTGTACACGGAGAAAAAAATACTACGTACGTCATACATATTACTACTGTGTGTGCGCCGTATAACGATCTCTATGTACTACTAGATGGAGCGTTCCAAACAATCGCTCTGTTCCACGCAAGAGCCGCAATTCTTTCACGTTCACTTTGAAACTTGTGCAGTTACTACTCAGAACATTTAATTATTTACTAAATATTGACGTTATTTAACCGTAGCGTCAATATTTAATAATAAGTAAATGTTCTGCGTAGTAACTGCACAAGTTTCATTGTGAATGTAACCGAGTTGCGGCTCCTTGCATGGAACAGAGCGATTGTTTGGAACGCTCCATCTCGTAATACATAGAGATCGTTGGCGCCGTACCACTTATTCCGTATGTTACAACAGTAATTTAGTTGACACATACGTAAGAATGTTGTATTTCAATGACGCGTTTATGAGAAATAACATGCTCCATAATGGGTACGGCACCTCCTACGTATAAGTAGGTTACACAGTTACTAAGGATGTTACATCTTTAGTAATTTAATTACATCCTTACGTAAGTAGCTAAGCAGACGTGTGGAGACGCAGTATTAACGTTACAGACACAGTACAACGTTGCAACAACAGGCTACGTGTACTGCTCACGTACTACCGGTGAAACACACCGGCTACGTACTACTGTGAAAAAACATCCACTCGTAGACGTGGTCCGACTACGTACTGCAAACTACAGACGCAGCATGTTGACGGCCCATGCCTTACGAGTGGATGTTTTTTAACAGGAATTACGTTATCCGGCTACTTATGACGACGACCTCCGTGGCGGAACGGGTTAGCTCTCGGACTGCCATGCCGGAGGTTGCAGGTTCGAATCCCGCTAGGGGCAAATGTTCGTATGATGAATATGAATGTTTGTACCTAAGTCTTGGATGTTTATATATTTATTTAAGTATGTGTATCCGTTATCTAGTAACCATACCACAGGCTCTGCCTAGTTTGGGACTGGATAATTGGTGTGAATGTCTGACATTATTTTTTTCTCCGTGTATGGAGTCCGAGGGTGTGATACCGGATTGTTCCCCAAAAAGGTCAGAGGTGAAAGACTCCAATATTGTTAAAACGGAAATAAATTCTTGAAAAATCTACAAAATTAATTTTCGCCATCCCATTTGCTTCTACGGTCGGCAGACAGACTCTCCGTCCCATACATGATTGCAATAGAGGCCATTTTTGGGTGAATGTTCGAGTGTTTCAAATGCTGTAATGACATCATTTGAAACACTCTAACATTCACCCAAAAAAATTCACCGTAACCATTACACAGATGTACAGCTCAGGTGAAGGTAACACTGTTCAGAGCCTACTGTACATCACTGTATACCTGTAGCCTGTGGGCTGTCTTTTCGCAAAGGTCGATTGGGGCCCTACGAATCCAGTACAATAACGCGTTCAGGGCGCTGTTGGGGCTGCCGCGCTGGTGCAGTGCGTCGGGGATGTTTGCGGACGCACACGTGGACGGTTTTCAGGCCGTGCTCCGCAAAAGATGCGCCGCGGCGCTCCGTAGGCTGCGCGGCAGCGGCAACAGCCTCCTGGCCGTAGTTGCGGATAGGCTGGACGGGGCTATCATGAGGCGCTGGATCGGGATGCACTCTACTGTTGCCACTTTCACCCGTTTAGTGGTCCCTCTCCAGCACCTCTCATGTTGTTTTTTTTTTTTTGTATATTTTTGGTATATTTGTTTTGTGTGTCTGTCCCTGCCATTTTTGCTTGTATTACTAACACTTAGTTTAAGTTTCTTACTAACAATATATGGATGAATATCTGAAATAAAAATATTTTATTTTTATTTTATTTATTAAAAGTTGATGAAAAACAATATATTTATATTTCATTCCAGATTAATAGTCCTATGAAAACCAACGCTATTTACGTCTCGGTAACATATACATGAAAGGGTCACCAGCAGCAAAAATAGGTTTGTATTACCAAGTAAACTTTGCGGTCCACTTAGGAACACCATCTATTGTGTATTTTGTTTTCGAGACGCAAATGCGTTTGTTTTCATAGGACTATTAATCTGGAATGAAATATAGTTAAATGTTTCACCAATGCAGAATATTTAGTTATTTGGATGTTTGTTACTTAATCACGCTTCAACCATTGGACGGATCAGAATGAAACTTGGCACACATATAGGTTGGTCCTGGAATAGGACATAGAATAGTTTTTATCCCAAAAAAACATCTTATTGGTACGGGAAATACAAAATAATTTATGATGTTAAGTTGTCCACGCGGACGAAGTACATCTAACCAAAAGCAGTATTCTATTGGGGAGACCTATGTCCAGCAGTGGACGTATTTAGACTGATGATGATGATGGAATACGGTGGATATGTCCGTTAATAAGTACTAATAAATCATGCAAAGTTTGATAAACCTACACATATTCCCAAAGTGCCGATCATTGTGATCCTATCGAACTAGCTCTGTGGACTGCATCACAGAGGATTTTTGAGGATTCGCAGCGACGTCCACAGGTGTATGCTGAAAGTTCTCTCTGTTGCCTCATCATCAGGTTATTTTTGTCTCCACTGCAGTAGCACAACCCTCTCTCATCTGCCGGAGACAGACGGAGGATTTGGCCTACACTCCCCGAGCTGGCCAGACGGGTTGGGGAGGCCTGATTAATGTTTTATAATGTATTTTTTCTTGCCGTGTGGTTTCCAATAGAGTAGAATAGGACCACTCTAACTCTTCCCGTGGATGTCGTACAAGGCGACTAAGGGAATAAATACTCTGTTGCCTATCTTAGTCGTTTTTCCATTAAGCGTTATGCATTATTTTGCTAGATTGTTTTCTTTTGTATTTTGGTTATAGCCTTTAAAATTACTTATTCACTTGCCTCCTCTGTCATTTTTACACATTTACTAGCTGTTGCCCGCGACTTCGTTCGCGTGGATACCTAACGTATGGTGCGAATTTTCAGGAAAATCTAGAACATTCTGGACCAATTACAGTCACCCATTTTAATAGTTCATTTAAAAAAAATTGAAATATTCTAGATCATTTTGGAAAAATCTGAAATATTCTAGAAAAGTTCTCAATATTGTCACTCACAAACACGCACAAAGCCATTCAGCACAATATCGAGTTTATATGAGCTTTACAATGTGTTAGAAAAGGATAGAAGTATCCTATCACACATATTTACCATCCACATCCATCGACTTCCACCTACCGTAACCAAACTCTCTTACTTGCAAGTTCAGACCATGCAGTGGTAGATAGTCACTGCAACCATGAGTGGGTGGCAGTAAGTGGTTATGGAGAAAAGGCTGGACATACATACACACACTTTCCTTTATATATATAATAGATTAAACGTTCCATTTATACATATTGCCTCTCCTAGGAATCGAATCTTATAACTCGACAACGGCACTTAATGTGACCTTTCCAGTTTCACCTCAAAGCTTTCATATTTGCGGAGAATTCTTTGTGAAAGATCGCAACGTATTTTATATCTTGAACGATGTGTAGGGTGAACATATCTGTAGTGTATTTCAGGAATTTTCATTATTGTACGGTCTAGAATATACGTATTCCACTGTGTGTCAAGATGACTAGGTGTCACTATAAATTACAAAAAATTGCAGCATTATTGTAACATAAACGCAAAATTAATAAATAATTAACAACGACCTCTATTTACTACTAGATGGAGCGTTCCAAACAATCGCACTGCTCCACGCAAGGAGCCGTACCGTGAAACATGCCAACTTTGCCCAATTTTTTCGAATAATTACAATTTTAATAAGTTTTTTCTATGGGGACGTAAGCATTTTCTTTCATCAGCTACAAGTGTAAGATCTTGTGCATGTGTTTGTGTAGCTAAATGTATTATTATTTAACATTTAATTCAATAGTTGATTGATTTTGTTGGCGGGCTAAGTTATCTGGACTTTTAGCCAACATTGCCCACGTTGATTTTTGACGAAAATATGGACTTTATACAGATGATATAAAATCCAGTACAAGAATCTTTTTAAAATGGCCTTTACTTTAGAAATGTAAGCGATACCATGAAAAGTTTCCTACTAATATGACCAGCTAGGAAACTGGCTAAATATTCAGCTATTTACAGCATAATAGGTCCATTGTGGGGGTGTTTGGATGAATTAACACCGATATCCACCTCTATGGACCTATTTTATAGCTTATGGCTGCATATTTCGCCAGTGTGATGGTTGTGGTTATACAAACACTTATGCACCAAATATTTTAATGTATTTTTTTATTTAATTAATTTTAATCATTCTTTTAAAAAAAAAACATTATCGTTATTAATTTATTTAGTAATATTATTTATAAAAGTAATAATAATAATGAAATAACTAATTATCAGCTGTCATAATCGTTTGTGAAGTTAATTTATAATGACCTTAAAAAAATACACTATTTATTCGAATAGCAATATTTATTCTACATTCCAGCAAAGTTTCGGAGAGTTCAAGCAAACATTAGGACGTAAAGAACTCACCTCCCCCCGCCAGTTTAACGTCGCCCGCTACACACATACACTGAAGTGTACGGACAGACTGGTGTCCTGTGGCAGTAGTAGGTAATTCAATCTGTTCGGTTTTATGGAGTGCCGGGGATGTGGTTCAAGTTCGGAAGTTCCCGAGATGATATATCTGAGACAGACAAATATTCGGCAGATATAAAGTATGTGGTTGTGTTCAGAATAATCCCGTGTAAGTCTTAATACAAAACACCCAACTGTTGGTCACCCCTCGTCACCTGCGAAGCAATGACCTGTTTTATGATATTTGATTTGTCTGTCCCCTTCCCCCGCGTTCCGCCCGACCCCGCTGCCAGGGACGGCGCACCTACGGGATTGTTATAAACAGCTTTTTGAAATTGCTTTTATTATAAGGGATATTTTATTACGTAAAAAAATACAGAGAGATATTTTTTAACCCAATGGCGTATGAAAACCAAATTTTGAACAGTTAACAGTGCTCAGCTCATATAATTGACTTTTGTGTATTCTTGTGAGGATTATATAATAATTTGTTTATTAAAATCGGACGTTTAGATAAAAAGATATAATTTTTTTACTGGTTATGGCGTTTTAGCAATTTTGCATTTCCAATCACGATATATATAGAAATATATATTACATATACACCTTCAGAGATACACTTGTCCAATCCCAAATTAGGATTTTCTCCTGTGCTATGGAAATGAAACAAGGATAGGACAATTCACAAATATAACAACCAGACATGGACCACCTTGTACAAATTGTACAAATTTGTCTGTCCCCACGACCTCTAACATCCAGATCGGGACAAAAAGTGTACTAAGTTGTCTGTCCCCGGTGGGGATCGAACCCACGGATTCTGGCGCTCGAGTCCAATGACCAACCCACTAGGCCAGTGAGGCGATAGGTATATGCATCGTTTTATTAATGTTAAACCGCAATTCTATTTTACACCAAAAACTTATCGGGCATACCATTTTAAATCGCATCCCAGCTCCAAGTTTGCCCACTTTGACAACTTCTGCGAGCCTCGGCAACTTTGCCCAACTGTATCCGAGCTAAAAAGTTGCCTATTCCGCCAGTACTCTCGGTATTCTCGGGGAGAGTTTAAAAAAGTTTGCCTTTGTCGGGAACGCTTGAAGAAATTTTCTTTATTAGGAGTATTTAAAAATGATTGCCTCCGTTCAAAGTAATTTATAAGTAATATACTTACGTCATTATTCCTTTAGTACCTATTTCATCAAAATATTACACTCTAATATACTATAGATAGATAAACTCTTTATTGCACACAGATTAAAAATAACAAGTTAGGTACAGATTTATTAAAAGTGTACAAAGGCGGCCTTATCGCTTAAAGGTCTCTTCTAGACAACCTTTCCCAAGGGAAGTAAGAAAAGCATAGCGGCAGAGTATTGCAGGTAAAAAAAAATTATAATGTTAGAACATTAATAATTTCTTTTCTATTTATCTGGCTGTGTTACTCAAAAATTACTGAAGCGATTAAGCTAGAAATTTAGAGTATACGTATGTCTTCTCTTCTTAGGGGCAGACCTGGCGATACCGACTCTTCTGGATATTTTGTGCCAAACCCCTGTCCACCAACGGTGCCCCAAGCGGATTTGGTGGACTTCACATATACACCTTAGAATTTCGTCTTTACTGTTTTTTTTAAAGATTTATATAAATTATAAACTAACCTAAACTTAATTTCACGAAATTTTCATAATTTTACCATCATTGCCCGGCGGCAACTTTACCTATCGATCGTCGAAAGGAAAAACCGATTCGAAGATTTCTCTTGAAGTATAGTTTCTACTAAAGTTCAGTTTTAATTCCGAACACACGAGGCACATCGAGCTGCCTGGATAGTTCACGCCGTTTATAAATTGTATAATACCCTTTGTAGAATACATGCAATCATATATTTATTATGTTTAATGAATCACAGTTTCCGCCTCATACCAGCCCATAGAAGTCCACTGCTGGACATAGACCTTCCCCCATGAACGCCACCACACCCGGTCCTTAGCTTAACACCAGACAAAATGTCACATAATGGATTATTATATTAAACGTATTGATTATCGCCGTCAACCTTTAAATAACCACAAATAACATCGTCGCTGGAAAATTGTTATTATTTTGTCAAAATAGGATATTTAGATAAAAATATATGTTTTTAACAACGATCTCTATGTACTACTAGATGGAGCGTTCCAAACAATCGCTCTGTTCCACGCAAGTACCCACAACTCTTTCACATTCACAATGAAACTTGTCCAGTTACTACGAAGAACATTTAATTATTACTAAATATTGACGCTACGGTTAAATAATGTCAATATTTAGAAAATAATTCAATGTTCTGAGTAGTAACTGCACAAGTTACAAAGTGAATGTGAAAGAGTTGTGGCTACTTGCGTAGAACAGAGCGATTGTTTGGAATGCTCCATCTAGTAGTACATAGAGATCGTTGGTTTTTAAAGTATTTTTTAAAGTCTCTACTGTCAAATCTTATTCTGGCGCTTCAGCTGTTTCCTGCGACGATATAAAATAAACTACATATCTATACAAAACTAGTTACAATATTTGTCAAAAAGTTCCTCTTACGTCTCCCGTACGAACATCCCTACGATGCCAGCGGCATTTCCCCGATATATGGCGAGGGATATGTGCTGCGCCTCGCTCCCGCAGACCTGTCTGTCCTTGTACCACTTCAGGCCGTTAAATTCACTGTAACATACAGACAAATTGGCTCTAATAATGTTAACATCACCTTGGCGAGAGTTACGCTTCGCTAGCCAATTTCTCAAGCTTCCATTGCCTTACCAGCTACATAGGCACACTCGCGACACTCCATAGCGAAAAGATTTACTCACCTTGTAACGGCCCCCCCCCCGAGAAGGGTCGGGAAACTACTAAAACTACCTATAACACGTAGCTATCTTCCTACTATCCTATTTGTCGATATAGGAGGAGAGTATAACTTAATGAATATGTTTATTAAATCTAACCGAGAATGAATTTATCATTCTAACCGTAATTTAACGTCTAATTTGGCCAAGTGATCGTCTAGTTTCCTACGTTGTGTTTCGAAGTAACCCGTGAACTTTTAGGATTGGAAGCTCGACTCAAGTAATTGGTTTCTTAATAGATTACACTCTAGTAAAATAAGAATATAATAAATAAATACATAAAAATCCTATAAATAAACAACTATGAACTTTTTAGTGAGGTAATTTAATATTGGACTAACAGATTTCAGGTATTATTAATAAACTAGATATGAATTAAGATGATGTTGAAAGACAATAGCAGTATGAAAACCCCCTGACGCGTAAAAGAGTGCCCGCAGCCTCCTACCTTCCCCAATAGCTGCGCCCATCCACCTGGCTAATAAGCTACTTCCAGTCCTTAGGGTTTTCATACATACTCACGCCTTCCAACATTATTCATGCGGAGCTAGGTACGAGACGTGAGTAATAGTTTCCTTTCAAAAGCTTAAAAGTGAGATTCCATCACTGTGGTATTCACTCTTCACTTATTTCTAAGTGTCAAATGATGTCCAGCCCTTCCTCGAGATTCACAAGTATCTGATGGATAAGAGGGACCTCTACCAACTCACTATGAGAAGTTAAATAACTAATAAATAAGCTTGTTACTCACTCTCGAGTATTGCTGACTAGTAAAATCGCGATATTTATAAACTAAATAAATATCGTGCTAATTTCTAACTATACTCTTTGAGATAAAGTCAGAATGGTTGATGAAGTAAGGTGGCGGTCATGCCAATTGTTTTATTGTAAGTTGAAGTACAGTATAGCCTCGGCCATTGACAAATGTAGGTAACAGGATCCTCGGATCGTGTACAGACTGAATCTACTCGTAGGTCAAGATACTCAGGCGAATGGCTACAAGTGACGATGGAAATACAGGTGGCCTCGACCAGCTGTCAGATCCAATAAACTATTCTTTCAGTTTATCTCATAGCCATAATATAACCCTCAGATTATAAAAATACCTTCCCCTCGGAGTCGGTAAGAGCACCTTGAACCACTCATAGACAGGTTCTGTAATTGTATGACTTAAAGCCAAATGACGAGTATTGAATCAATATGTGCCCTTGGGCCACATATAAGTAGATTAAAGAAGATATAATTGTCCTGTGGACTTCGACGATACTGTACTGAAGAGTAAAATGGTTGAATGGACTTCATGTACCACTTCGACTGTATTCTCAAAGGTTATCTACAAATGAAGGTATAAACCAAACTTTATGTCTCGAATTTAAGTAGTTTATAAATATATTAAATATTTTGCAAACATACACATGACTATCATTAATTAATAAAGAAGTTGTTTACTTCCTTTCTTTACTATCTAAGATCCTATAGGTACCTAAGTTATTAGACTCCTATTTGAAGCCAATTGTAACTAATATTAGTTCAGCAGTGAACTTCCTCTTCCACTGATCAGAGGACTTTGTCATAACATGGAATAGCCAAATAGCATCCGGTACTACATATTTGTTATGTAATGAAGTTAAGAACTTGAATTCATTTTATGTTGGTAATTAAATAAGGTGGGTATTTAGGTATATTTTGTATACCTAATATTTGCAGTGTATTGACCATTTATGCACATTACTATTAGATAGTATGGATGTTTTGTAAAACTAGTAGGAATAGAATCCAATTTCAATTAACAAGGTCTTAACTTCTACATATAAGTTACTTATTTTACATCTATGGAGATAGATTTAATCACTAACTTACAGGCTAGGTCCTAACATTGCAAATAGTATCAACCTAATGCAATTCCTAACTCCCTAGTCCCTACTTAACTTACAATTAGAATTTAGTAAACATTACCTAAATGTTTAAGTTATAACCTCCAATAGTGGGAGTTATTTTGCCTACAATGTACCCTAACAGCCCTGCCTAATTCCCTACCATCCTATTACCTAGATATTATGTTATGTTAATTTTGTGATTGAAGTCAACGCTTATGTCCAACATTGGGCATTACCATCATCCTACATACCTAAGACTATACCATCTGTACTTAGAACCTTATTCCCCATGTACAATAATTACAAACGCTTTGTCTGCTTCAGCAGTGGGTAGAACTTACTTAATACGCCTACATCATAACATACTTAGAAATCTACCCACCTATTTTATTATTAAAATGTGTATTTAAAATAATGGATTAATACCGACTATGGGCATTAACAAACCTAATACGTCCTAATGCACAACCCTATATCCCTATTACGGTTCCTACCTAGTATTCCCTATTTGAAGTTAATAGTTAATACTAACTATGAGCATTAACAAACCTAACGCGTCCTAATGCAAAACCCTATATCCCTATTACGGTTCTTACCTAGTATTCCCTATTTGAAGTTAATAGTTAATACAAACTATGAACATTAACAAACCTAACACGTCCTAATGCAAAACCCTATATCCCTATTACGGTTCGCATCTAGTATTCCCTATTAGAAGTTAATAGTTAATACCAACTATGAGCATTAACAAACCTAACACGTCCTAATGCAAAACCCTATATCCCTATTTGAGGTTAAGTATAGCCTATGTCCAGCGAAGGACCATACAGGCATAACCAACCCTATTTCAACGTCCTATTCACCTAACGTTCCCTATTTGAAGTTAATATGTATAGCCTATGTCCAGCAAAGGATCATACAGGCATAACAAAACCTAATTCAACGTCCTATTCACCTAACGTTCCCTATTTGAAGTTAATATGTATAGCCTATGTCCAGCAAAGGATCATACAGGCATAACAAAATCTAATGCAAATCCCTATCAACCTACGTTTCCTAATTGACCTATGTTTTCTAGCTGCTAATAAAACCCGCTCTTGACTTAGAGCTTATTGAATTGTCCACGTGTGCAAAAGAAAACCCCATTTACTTTATGTGTGGTGTGTGTGTGTGTGTATATTTACCTGACCCTAGCTACAAAAATCTAAATCCCGTAAAGGGCCTAACGTCCATACGCACGTGCTAGCGCATTTGGGTGTGTATTTCCCTACCAGATTGTGACAATGTCTTGAAAAAGACAAAGGGCGACTACATCTGAACAGCCGCGCCCACCAGTTACGGTGTTAAAACCAAGTACACTTCCGTTGTCACCGTTAGGAGGTCAAGAGTACTATGGTCCATTGAATAATTCAATGTAAGCATCAAACCTATCCTACAATAACCTAAAGCTAAAGAAACGGAGGAGGAAGGAATAAAGGTTTTAGGAGTGTAACGCTGAGATCTCCCAGGCTCAAGAGATCACTCAATGATAGAGGGCTAAAGGGGTCTTGGCCCAGCGAGAGTTTGTGTGTGTGTGTGTGTGTGTGTAATGCGGTGTTATTAGCACCTAAAGTTGTAAGTGTACGGAAGGAATGGGGTAGGTATACTTCAGCCAAGGATGTAGGAACTTTCCCTAAACCTCGTAGTTGAGAAACTAAACCATCACTGTCAAAAACTTATTGACGAATTAATCAAAATTACCTCTTCTAAAAACGCGCAGCGTAACGTCTAAACTGTTAGACGAATAAAATAAAATGCGGTCTCGAATACCGGCTCTCTTATCTTTTATACTCCCCGCGCGTAATCTTGTTGAAAACGATGCCCCGCCCACTTTGCTTTCGACGCTTGCTTTCGACAACCAAATTTTCCTTTCATTCCTTTTCGCGTCGCTTCTATTTGCTTTCGGCAGTCAACAGGTGTTCCATTTCGCGTTCTAATCGCTTTCGACGCTTGCTTTCGACAACCAACTTGCATTTCATTCCTTTTCGCGTCGCTTCTATTTGCTTTCGACAGTCAACAGGTGTTCCATTTCGCGTACTAATCGCTTTCGACGCTTGCTTTCGACAACCAACTTGCATTTCATTCCTTTTCGCGTCGCTTCTATTTGCTTTCGACAGTCAACAGGTGTTCCATTTCGCGTACTAATCGCTTTCGACGCTTGCTTTCGACAACCAACTTGCATTTCATTCCTTTTCGCGTCGCTTCTATTTGCTTTCGACAGTCAACAGGCATTTCGCATCGTATATGCTTGCTGAAATAACACCTTTCTTTCGAATATCCCTTATGTTTGCACACAAACATACATACTTACATGCCCATATCCATTCATACATACATACATACTTACATGCATACATACATACATACATACATACATACATACATACATACATACATACATACATACATACATACATACATACATACATACATACATACATACATACATACATACATACATACATACATACATACATACATACATACATACATACATACATACATACATACATACATACATACATACATACATACATACATACATACATACTACGAGAATTTAATAAGAACCTTTTAGCCAGCCTCAAAGCAGCTACAGTAGAAAACAGCTGTTTAAGACGCTCTTAATGACAAATCTAGGTAATCCTAATTCCACTTACACTACTTAAACACCGATGGTTCAATAAACGATCATGCCTAATTTACTTAACCAAAGACGCAATATATGCGGTACTATGCTTGCTATATAGTAACTCTGCCTACCCCTCCGAGACCGGAGCGCGTGCCTTGTGTAACTATGTACGTATACACAAATAAGTATCTGGATTATATTTTAAGTACTATAGACACCAATTATAATGAATTACGGCATTCACCATCAGTCTAAATACGTCCCCTGCCGGATATAGGTCTCCCTCTCGGCAAGCTAACCTTCGCGGCCCCGCCATAATCCCCACGCTTATCAGTTATTCCTCTACCTGTCGCTAGCTTCTATTTCATTAAATTGACCCTATTAAAGTATCTAATGTCTGATCATACTTGAATATCAATAACATTCTTGTAATTTACTATTATCTATAAATGATAGTATATATTATATATATATATATATAAGGCAAAACGCATCGTGAATCAGCATGGGACGAGGCTGTCCCGTTACAATTGCCCCTAAAATTTGAAATATCTACAATGGATAATTGAAATTTTACCCTAAATCCTCGTTAAATTCACGATATGTTATGTCTAACATAGCTTTATTATTCTAACCGTATGCTTGCAAACATAACCCTAACCTAGTTGTATAATATAGTAAGTTCCTTACATTACATTTCACGTTACTACGTTAAATAAATTTTTTATTCAAATCTCAGAATAACTTTTAAATTTAATTTGTCTACTTAAAGTTTATTTTAGCCTTATTTATTCCAAATCTTTCATTACTGTTAACCGAAATAAACGTATTGTTTCCCAAATATAATATAAGAAACCATCAGATAAAAAAATTTCTACATTCTTGATTGAACAATGTATTAATTCCTTACTTAAAATATAACTTAACCTACAGAAGAAATCTTCTTGAACGCTTCTACTGAATTCTTCTAAGTATTCTGCAACAGAAACTGGGTTATATTTGATTAATTATCTAGATTAATTGATCGCAACAACAGAAAATTTCTAAACAAACATACGCAAAATTGACTGTTTCATAATCCTATTGAGCCTACGCGCAAATGCTTAACAATAAATTACGTCTGATTCTCACCATGCTAAATCTTATATTAGTAAAGAATTTATGTTATACGCCAATGCTTCGTTCATCATCTCACAGCATTGAGTGGAGTGGTGGCCATGTATATCCTGACTTACTTAATTTATCTACTCGTATATCTTAAATTCTATTCCTTATTAACATAAAATCTCAGAAGTGTGTGTGTGTGGTGTGTATTTAAACCAGGCATCACATAACTCAACGGGAAGAAGAATAGGTAATCACCAAATAAATCTGAATGCAACAGCAACCCCATCACCAGTACATGACAGGCCTGGATCCAAAAACCCTATGGGATCCTAGTTTGCGAGGCTAGAACTTTTAGAAGAAAATAGGCGAAACCTGTCTCCTGCCGCCACCCAGAAGAGGTTGCCTCGACAAGCTCAGGCTTTAGCCAAGAGACTTGCAATGCCCACCCTTCCAAATCCATTCCTATCGCCGGTTCTGATCTTACCGTCTCATATAATCTATCGCTAAACTACCCATTTCATAATCCTAAAGAGACTATATTATACCAGGAGAGTGTAAGGTTGCCGAGTTAAAAGTGTTTGCAACGTGTGGAGTAATTAACCAGTTTGTAATCGTTGACCAGTTTTTTTATAAATTTACTGATTCTAATCCTAACTCCAATGTCTATACAAAATGGTTAATTGTTCAGTGTAATGTTCCTTAGATCATACGCCAATAAGGTATTTACACAATATCCGTCATAGAATACCTCAAAGACTACTCACATACTCGAGTTTTTTTTTTTTTTTTTTTTTGTTGATTATTATTATTATTATTTTTTATTTATTTTTTTATTACCGTTTAGCTCACGAACATTCACTAACGTCATCTTTCATACTATCTTTGATTTACCCATATCAAAACATTGCGTAAACTTATTAACTTAACAATAGGTATATTAATAAAAGTTACTGTTATCCTTTGCTAAGGATAATCAGGGACCTAGCCACACATCCATCACTACCAATGGAATAAGAACCTTCAACAATCTATGTTTTAATTACGCCTTTAGTTCATCTACGCAAAATTTAACTCTGTTCTGATGCTATCGCTAAAAAGTTCTCGCACTCGTGCAATTTACGCAGCTCTTAATATGAGTATTAATTTATAAACATATAACAATCTACACTGACTTGTCAGATTTTTATATTAACACCCTAATATGAACAATAACTAATCAAAATACTAATATAATTTCCTTACTGAATATTCAGTTAAACTACCCAAACTAGACCTACACTTAATTTATGCTATATAATTAACTATAAAATATTGAACAATGACTAAATGACATCTACATAAATATTGAGAAACATAAATTAATATTACTGTCATTTACAGGAAGGACAAATTCTCTCTATATTACCTATTAATAATAAACACTAAATTCAGTTGCCCGTTTTGCTACCTACTTAAACTATTATCTTATTATCTAGAAATAAATCAATACTTGTACCAAGAAGGTTCAAATGATGTCATTTTCCGGTTTTGAGGAAATGGAAGTCATACCTAAAATGTCAGTTACCATACCTTTAGTCACAACATACCACACCTTTTATTGCTACCTTACCTAATTGTCCCCCTTTTCCCCAAGTCATACCCCATTTCAACCTCCTCAATTTGAAATAATGACAGACTATTTTATTTTATCTCTTTAATATTTAATTAACATTAAACCTCCCCTAATTTATTAATATTGACTTAGTAGTAACTCAATACAACTTTCAACCATTCTAAGTTCAATCTTCAATTTTCTTTCCTTATATTTATATAAGACTTCTTTTTCTTGCTATTTTAATCATTTCCTTCCTTTTCCGCCTATAAAATGTGATTAAAGTTCCTGAAACCTTTAAATCTAATATTAGCATTATGTATGTAATTAAGACATATAAATTTAGTATCAATTAATAGTGCATTCAATAGAACCATTATTGTTCTTCTGGCGTGGGCGATTTGCTTATACGTTTTAATTCTTTCAATTATCGAAAGCCCCAAATTAAAAATACGAGCCACCAAATATTTCACTAAAATACCAGTAGGTGTCATATTATTTATATCATATGTATAACATCCCAATAGTCTATACAATAAATTAACTAATTATCGCCTTAGTAACACAATCTCAAATTTAGAAATTACTTTCTTATTTTCATTTCCATTTCCTATCAAAGAATCCAATTCTTAAACCGGCCAATCATATGTGTTATCTAAATTCAAACTAGAGGACGCTACCTATTTTTAAGTGAAAACTAATTTTTTGAAAATAGAATTGGGTTCAGTAAGCTTCAAGTACTGTCCAGACATCTAGACTTCACGCGAAGGTAAGTAAACCGCTAATATTTCTTCTTATAATGCTAAATTCCTTTTGTTCGTCCTATTTCATGTGCTATATTGAGTCAACAAACTATTTTATACATACATATTTCAGTGTTTTGGAAATTTCAAGGCTTATAGTAATTTTTCTTTTCTTTTAAAAAACCATGGACGACTTCCATCGCTGTTTTATCTCAGAATGGGAGAGCAACCCCGTGCTTTGGAACCCAAAACACCCGTATTACTACCACAAACCTTCTCGTGATACGGCATATCTTAATTTGCTTCAACTTATGCAAGTTTTTTTTCCTTCGGCTTGCTCCAAAGATGTTTTGAAAAAAATAAAAAGTCTTAGGTCCATATATTCCCGTGCCAAGAAAACCCGTTCCTACCACTGGTTGCTTGAACCCCTAAAATTCCTGGAGATTGTAGGCATTAGAGTAAGTGATCAACCTTTAATCCCCTTACTATACTTTAGTCGACTTTAAGTTTTACAAACACTATCACTACTTCCGCAATATATATATATTTTCCTACTGTCCGCATGCTCCATAATGACTAATAATAACTATAACTAATAACAATTATATCTATTTTGGCCTAATGTTTCCTGTAATTTCTATTTTACAGAGATACAACCGAGTACGTCCAAGGATTCCCCAATTGGGCGATTTTCGTCGTAAAAACTCCTACTGTACGTCTCAACATTCGGTACAACAATTTAACGTCTTCACCCCTTTTCCTTTTGGGTTTTGATACAGAAGACGGCCCTGCCTGTGCTTCGTGAGCCTCTACGGGAATTAATGATTCCACCTGCCCCACGGGCGATACTACATCTGGCGAATCTGCTATGGTAACTGGCGAATGGGCCCGTTTCCTAGTTCTTCCGGGCTTCACCATTTTGAATTTTATTTAAATCAACTTAAATCAGCAACTTACTGTAACAAAGTAATAGACCTATTAATTGTACCCCTCCCCTTAATATCCCTTGAATAAACTTAATTATCTTATACTAGTTATTTTTATATAGCCGTTTACAAATTATTATCACTTTAAATTCAAGCCACCAGTAATAACAATTTGATGTATTAATTTTGGAGGCCTATCGCTTGTAAATTTTAACTATAATTATAAATTGAGTTTAAATCATTTTATAATAATCAGTAATTTATCACCCTACTCTATTCCTTAATATAGTTTACTTTGTTTTACCTAAAACCTTACTAAACCTATTTTGTTTTTTTAAAATGCCTATTACCAAGAAGCTTCTTGATTGGTACGACTGTAACAATCCGAAAGGACTGCTTCAGAGCCAAAAATTAACTTAACCATTACTAGGACTTAATAATAATACCTTTAACATTAACCGTTACTTTCATAATTGATATTGATTACATAACTGGACTGTATGAAAACAGATACCTTTGCTTATTTTGTTAATTTCGTTTTAAGCATTAAATTATTGAAAAAATGAAACAAATGCAATTCGATTTACCATAGTAACTAAATATACTATTGTTCTCTGTCTAATGTACAGGTTAGAACATATACGAGTATTTTAACCCTAAAGTCAATCTGCCACTTAAGCTGTATGCATAGTGCCTTTGCAGATTCCAGGGAGAACTGATTAAGAGACAAAACTTTGATTCGCTTGTCATTGATTTAATATTGATTTTCCAGTTGCCTCGAAATTCGTAATTATTCTTAAATATTCTACCTTGTTCCTAACGTTTAATCTACCTACTTCGTTTTAAACCAACCATGGATCATTACCACCATCTACAAAGATCCGTACACATGAGAAAACATGTAATTTATTTCACCAACAAGGTAAGTTAATTTTCCAACAAATACGCCTTGTTATTTATACGTTTACGCATCTCTTTCGTGACTTAAATCTCATTTCCTATCCCCTAACCTTACTTGAGTAGTATTTTACTTAAGTTAAAGAACGATTAGAGTCGTCTATTTTAAAACTAATTGCGTAGTTTTCCTAACCTATTAGACATAAATACGCCTTCAGTGGATCAAATGCAAACTTATGATGATAAATAGTTGCAACCTTACATTAGATATCACTTATTGAATGACACTAACTCATTGTATCTCTTTCAGATTACAACAGAAATGTAAATAACACAGTCAAGAATTGAATGTCAAGCCAAGCTTTTTTCATTGTCGACTAAACATAATGAAAGCCCTGTCTAAAGCCATTATTTACATGGACACCGTATTTAGACACTAACAGTGAAGAATATTTACTACTGGCTGTATCTCAAGACACTTTTAAAATTGCCTAATTATCAAGTGATGGATATTCAATATATTTAAGTAAGAAACTGCACATAACTTAACCTATAAGCCTTCAAGGCTGTAGTAATGTATATAAGTTTGGCTATTTAGTACTTCTATTTACTAAACTCTATTCCAGCACATAAGCAACCCCCAAACTATTGAATTTTCTGAGTACTGTACTTACAATCCCCAGTTGCTAAACTGCTTAAGACATTCTATTTAACCTGAATTATATATAGCAACCCCTAGACTATTATGACTAAAACCAATTGTTTAAAATGTAATTACTTGTGTCGAAGCTCAATCCTTCCATTTCATACGGCAGCATTTTGTGAGCACTAAACTCACACTCTTATATCTAATTTACTTACTGACTAATTATTCTAATGTATTAAGATAAACATATATCGATCTCCGTAGTAACACTGGTTCATATCCTGGTAATGGCCTACCACTTTGTATAACATATATACTGCTCCCTCGGAGCCGGTAAGAGCACCTTGAACCACTCATAGACAGGTTCTGTAATTGTATGACTTAAAGCCAAATGACGAGTATTGAATCAATATGTGCCCTTGGGCCACATATAAGTAGATTAAAGAAGATATAATTGTCCTGTGGACTTCGACGATACTGTACTGAAGAGTAAAATGGTTGAATGGACTTCATGTACCACTTCGACTGTATTCTCAAAGGTTATCTACAAATGAAGGTATAAACCAAACTTTATGTCTCGAATTTAAGTAGTTTATAAATATATTAAATATTTTGCAAACATACACATGACTATCATTAATTAATAAAGAAGTTGTTTACTTCCTTTCTTTACTATCTAAGATCCTATAGGTACCTAAGTTATTAGACTCCTATTTGAAGCCAATTGTAACTAATATTAGTTCAGCAGTGAACTTCCTCTTCCACTGATCAGAGGACTTTGTCATAACATGGAATAGCCAAATAGCATCCGGTACTACATATTTGTTATGTAATGAAGTTAAGAACTTGAATTCATTTTATGTTGGTAATTAAATAAGGTGGGTATTTAGGTATATTTTGTATACCTAATATTTGCAGTGTATTGACCATTTATGCACATTACTATTAGATAGTATGGATGTTTTGTAAAACTAGTAGGAATAGAATCCAATTTCAATTAACAAGGTCTTAACTTCTACATATAAGTTACTTATTTTACATCTATGGAGATAGATTTAATCACTAACTTACAGGCTAGGTCCTAACATTGCAAATAGTATCAACCTAATGCAATTCCTAACTCCCTAGTCCCTACTTAACTTACAATTAGAATTTAGTAAACATTACCTAAATGTTTAAGTTATAACCTCCAATAGTGGGAGTTATTTTGCCTACAATGTACCCTAACAGCCCTGCCTAATTCCCTACCATCCTATTACCTAGATATTATGTTATGTTAATTTTGTGATTGAAGTCAACGCTTATGTCCAACATTGGGCATTACCATCATCCTACATACCTAAGACTATACCATCTGTACTTAGAACCTTATTCCCCATGTACAATAATTACAAACGCTTTGTCTGCTTCAGCAGTGGGTAGAACTTACTTAATACGCCTACATCATAACATACTTAGAAATCTACCCACCTATTTTATTATTAAAATGTGTATTTAAAATAATGGATTAATACCGACTATGGGCATTAACAAACCTAATACGTCCTAATGCACAACCCTATATCCCTATTACGGTTCCTACCTAGTATTCCCTATTTGAAGTTAATAGTTAATACTAACTATGAGCATTAACAAACCTAACGCGTCCTAATGCAAAACCCTATATCCCTATTACGGTTCTTACCTAGTATTCCCTATTTGAAGTTAATAGTTAATACAAACTATGAACATTAACAAACCTAACACGTCCTAATGCAAAACCCTATATCCCTATTACGGTTCGCATCTAGTATTCCCTATTAGAAGTTAATAGTTAATACCAACTATGAGCATTAACAAACCTAACACGTCCTAATGCAAAACCCTATATCCCTATTTGAGGTTAAGTATAGCCTATGTCCAGCGAAGGACCATACAGGCATAACCAACCCTATTTCAACGTCCTATTCACCTAACGTTCCCTATTTGAAGTTAATATGTATAGCCTATGTCCAGCAAAGGATCATACAGGCATAACAAAACCTAATTCAACGTCCTATTCACCTAACGTTCCCTATTTGAAGTTAATATGTATAGCCTATGTCCAGCAAAGGATCATACAGGCATAACAAAATCTAATGCAAATCCCTATCAACCTACGTTTCCTAATTGACCTATGTTTTCTAGCTGCTAATAAAACCCGCTCTTGACTTAGAGCTTATTGAATTGTCCACGTGTGCAAAAGAAAACCCCATTTACTTTATGTGTGGTGTGTGTGTGTGTGTATATTTACCTGACCCTAGCTACAAAAATCTAAATCCCGTAAAGGGCCTAACGTCCATACGCACGTGCTAGCGCATTTGGGTGTGTATTTCCCTACCAGATTGTGACAATGTCTTGAAAAAGACAAAGGGCGACTACATCTGAACAGCCGCGCCCACCAGTTACGGTGTTAAAACCAAGTACACTTCCGTTGTCACCGTTAGGAGGTCAAGAGTACTATGGTCCATTGAATAATTCAATGTAAGCATCAAACCTATCCTACAATAACCTAAAGCTAAAGAAACGGAGGAGGAAGGAATAAAGGTTTTAGGAGTGTAACGCTGAGATCTCCCAGGCTCAAGAGATCACTCAATGATAGAGGGCTAAAGGGGTCTTGGCCCAGCGAGAGTTTGTGTGTGTGTGTGTGTGTGTGTAATGCGGTGTTATTAGCACCTAAAGTTGTAAGTGGACGGAAGGAATGGGGTAGGTATACTTCAGCCAAGGATGTAGGAACTTTCCCTAAACCTCGTAGTTGAGAAACTAAACCATCACTGTCAAAAACTTATTGACGAATTAATCAAAATTACCTCTTCTAAAAACGCGCAGCGTAACGTCTAAACTGTTAGACGAATAAAATAAAATGCGGTCTCGAATACCGGCTCTCTTATCTTTTATACTCCCCGCGCGTAATCTTGTTGAAAACGATGCCCCGCCCACTTTGCTTTCGACGCTTGCTTTCGACAACCAAATTTTCCTTTCATTCCTTTTCGCGTCGCTTCTATTTGCTTTCGGCAGTCAACAGGTGTTCCATTTCGCGTTCTAATCGCTTTCGACGCTTGCTTTCGACAACCAACTTGCATTTCATTCCTTTTCGCGTCGCTTCTATTTGCTTTCGACAGTCAACAGGTGTTCCATTTCGCGTACTAATCGCTTTCGACGCTTGCTTTCGACAACCAACTTGCATTTCATTCCTTTTCGCGTCGCTTCTATTTGCTTTCGACAGTCAACAGGTGTTCCATTTCGCGTACTAATCGCTTTCGACGCTTGCTTTCGACAACCAACTTGCATTTCATTCCTTTTCGCGTCGCTTCTATTTGCTTTCGACAGTCAACAGGCATTTCGCATCGTATATGCTTGCTGAAATAACACCTTTCTTTCGAATATCCCTTATGTTTGCACACAAACATACATACTTACATGCCCATATCCATTCATACATACATACATACTTACATGCATACATACATACATACATACATACATACATACATACATACATACATACATACATACATACATACATACATACATACATACATACATACATACATACATACATACATACATACATACATACATACTACGAGAATTTAATAAGAACCTTTTAGCCAGCCTCAAAGCAGCTACAGTAGAAAACAGCTGTTTAAGACGCTCTTAATGACAAATCTAGGTAATCCTAATTCCACTTACACTACTTAAACACCGATGGTTCAATAAACGATCATGCCTAATTTACTTAACCAAAGACGCAATATATGCGGTACTATGCTTGCTATATAGTAACTCTGCCTACCCCTCCGAGACCGGAGCGCGTGCCTTGTGTAACTATGTACGTATACACAAATAAGTATCTGGATTATATTTTAAGTACTATAGACACCAATTATAATGAATTACGGCATTCACCATCAGTCTAAATACGTCCCCTGCCGGATATAGGTCTCCCTCTCGGCAAGCTAACCTTCGCGGCCCCGCCATAATCCCCACGCTTATCAGTTATTCCTCTACCTGTCGCTAGCTTCTATTTCATTAAATTGACCCTATTAAAGTATCTAATGTCTGATCATACTTGAATATCAATAACATTCTTGTAATTTACTATTATCTATAAATGATAGTATATATTATATATATATATATATAAGGCAAAACGCATCGTGAATCAGCATGGGACGAGGCTGTCCCGTTACAACCTACAGGCGTTTGAGTGTGCGCATAGACTATCGAGAGACGACAACGTTATACCTCAGCACGACTTGATTCCCCTATCTCAATTCCATCACCGAACTACCAAGCATGGTGAGGGACTTCATCCTTATGTAGTAGACATACCTCGCTCTCGCACGAAGCGTTTTGCTTCCTCTTTCATAATGCGAACTGCTAAGGAATTGAACTCCCTTGCAGCTACGGCATTTCCAGACAAGTACAATTCGGATCTTTTTATAGGAAGAGTGAATAGGCATCTTCTGGGTACCTAAACGCGCTCTACCTTAGGCCTCACCATCACTTACCATCAGGTGAGATTGAGGTTAAGCGTAAACTCATTAGGAATAAAAAAACATAAGTGATTCTCTTTAGTATTACGCCCCGCCGAGATTTTAGTTTGCGTAGTAATATTTAGTATTATCTGCCCTTGGTGAGAGTTTTGCCTCGCTATCCAATTTCTCAAGCTCCCACTGCCTTACAAACTACGTAGGTATGCATATGTCTGCATGTTTGAGTTCCGTACCCCGTTTTCCTATTACCTACTATTCCTTTTAGAAAGTGAAAACATACGAGACAGTGTTACGTTCTTTTTTCTCTTATTTTAAGGCAGCTTTGGACTATTCATGTCTATTTTAGTCTCAATAAAAAGAAACATACATACGAGTCGGTGTTACACGTTTTAGCAAGCGATTGAGACATTTATGTCCATGCCAACCTCATAATAGGGAAACACATCAAATTTAGCAATATTATTCAGATCTCAAACAGTTCTTAGTGAACCATGTCGCTGGAAGAGCAAAATTACTGCAGAAAAAAAATTTCTACAGTAGAGAATTCAAAAACAAAATGATACGTTTTTATCTAAACCTATTTCTAAATCAATTTTTTATAATTTTTTTATTTTTAGTTGCATCCTTTTTTAGCATCAGGTCGCCCAGTAGCTATGTCAGTTTGAATTTTTCGTTTTTTTTTTTATTAGTTTAGGAATATTCGACTGGTGGGTGACACTTTTCTGTTCCATTCTGCTCTACCTATCAAATGATAGAAAATATTTAAACGTGCTTGCACGTTGCGTTTAGCACATGAATAGTACAGGGGAACAACAATGAAAGTCCTACTACAGTAAGGTCCATATTCAAATAACAGAGATTTGGCGAGTGTATTAAAGTTCATTCGCAGTTTACTCCACTGACCTCGTTAGCTGTGCCTATTGATTCTTCAAACTAAACGCAGCGGACACGACTCAAACACATCCCCGTATGTTCTCATATCGAAGTAGCTATATTAGCGTTTAGGGACTAGACCCGTGTCTCGCCGGCTTTATTGTTTTACGTGACGTATTGTGTACCTACACACGTGCACACTTACACACACGGCGTTTTATTTCAATATGTGAGGCTTAAGGCGCTGGCAGACTAAAATAACACTTAAGTCTATTTTTATCATGTAATTATTCGAGATGGAGTGCTTTAATGCTATCCTCACCTGCACGTGACCTCATTAGACTCCTAATGCTCCTAATTCAACTAGAAACGAACAAATAATTCTGTCAAAGTGCTGAGGTGTGCGGAGGGACTGCTCGCTGATTGGCCCGGTCAATGCCGCGCCACAGATCCAACACTCCATAGAAGCGAACTGATTTAATTACCTACTACTATTATCGGCGCACCAGCCTGTCCGTACACATTTGTGTACATCATCAGGTTATTTTTGTCTCCACTGCAGGAGCACAGCCCTCTCATCTGCCGGAAACAGACGGAGGATTTGGCCTACACTCCCCGCGCTGGCCAGACGGGTTGGGGAGGCCTGATTGATGTTTTATAATGCGACTAAGGGATTAGTCGCCCTGTACGACATCCATGGGAAGAGTTGGAATGGTCCTATTCTACTCTACCGGAAACCACACGGCATATTTGTGTACGCGCGTATAGTAGGGCTCTCTGCTACAAAAGCGCAGTCGAGAGAGGGACAATGTTGTACGTCAACAACATGCTTCTTCTAACTGAAAGCGTCGATCGCTCCCAGTAGTGTGTCCTGCAATGGGCGTGTTCTGTTTTTCGGGCGACGATAAACTGGCTGGGGTAAACGAGTTCTCGAGTGGAGACCGCGACTGGGCAAGCGTAGTGTGGGACGCCCCCTGGCTAGATGGAGCGACGATCTGCGTACCGCTCAGCCACGACTTTTGGCTTAGCGGGACGCGGCGCGGTGAGCGGCGCGGTTTCGCAAGGCGGAGGGTTGGCCGCTGATTGAGGCGCCTCGTGGCGTGCTGCTAACATTTTTGTACATTTGTTCTCGCCGCTCGCCGCCCTGCTCCTAGCTCCCGCTGGCAGCGGCAAGGTCGTGCCCGAGCGGTAAAAGGCGGCTGACAGTGACTGGATGAGAAGAACTGAGGATCGGGATTAATGGCGCGCCTTGAGAGAGGCCTATGTCCAACAGTGGACTCTTTCCAGGTGACGATGCACTAGTGGCCGTTGGACTGCAGGTATATATGGTTGACAGTGATCTCTTACCATGGGCCTGTACATTAAAATATATTTTTTTGAAGGCTTGTGACTCAAGAAAGTCAATGCCACTCTCGTGAGGAAACACTAATATGTCATCAATCTGAGAGATAACTTAATTAACGTATATAAATGTTTTGCCTTATCGAATAAGGAACTGCTCAATATTACGTTTATATCACCGTTGTGACCTACGTATCTCCCAGAAACTGCCTTCTGTACGTTGCGTTCTGTAGACACTCCAATGCAGGATGCAATAAGTCATCTATTTGGTTACATAGCGGCGAATCAACTACTTTCATAAGATGATTTTCTTTAATTTTAATGTTAATTTTTTTTTTAATTTACAGTGTATTACTTTGACCATGTAATTTATTAACATTTTAAAAATCTTAATTTTATTTAACTTATATAAGTAAGTAAGTATAATATTAGACTAGTATGTATAGTTATAACTAACCTAACACAAACTATAAAGGCATGCTGTCGTTGCCTATAATTGGGGTAGCATCTGGCCAATGTACAATTGTAAGATTCCCCTAAACAACATTTGATGTACATCCTGTTAGTAACCTAATAAAAAAAATGATAGAATTTACTGTAAGGAATGTGACCAGACCAGAACCTGAATGCCAGAACTACTCGTAGTGTCTCCCTACTGAAGCCGGCGCCATCAAATTATGTTTTCTGCGGCGGTACTTGGTTCCAGATACCTTTCAATGCAGAGCTATTATCGAAGTGATCGTCTCACCTATTTAAATAACGTTTGTCTGGCAACAGGAATAATCCTACTAATATTACAAACGCGAAAGTTTGTAAGTATGGATGGATGTTTGTTACTCAATCACGCTACAACCACTGGACGGATCGGGATGAAACTTGGCACACATATAGCTTAGGTCCTGTAATAGGACATAGGATTGTTTTTATCCCGAAAAAACATCCCATTCCTACAGGAAATACATAATAGTTTGTGATGGTAAGTTTTCCACGCGTACGATGTTGCGGGCAACAGCTAGTAAATAATAAATACATATCTCAGACATTCACACCAATTATCCAGTCCTAAACTAGGCAGAGCCTGTGGTATGGTTACTAGATAACGAATAGATATACTTAAATAATAAATAAATATATAGAATGACCCTTGTTTGCAAACAAAGGAATGAAAGACTAAAACCTTGACGAAAAAGACGACCTCCGTGGCGGAACGGGTATACTCTCGGACTGCCTCGCCGGAGGTTGCGGGTTCGAATCCCGCTAGGGGCAAATGTTCGTATGATGAATATGAATATTTGTATCCTAGTCTTGAATGTTTGCATATATTTATTTAAGTATGTGTATCCGTCATCTAGTAACCATAGTACAGGCTCTGCCTAGTTCTTGGATGTTTATATATATATATTTAAGTATGTGTATCCGTCATCTAGTAACCATAGTACAGGCTCTGCCTAGTTTGGGACTGGATAATTGGTGTGAATGTCTGAGATATTTATTTATTAAAAATTATATTTGAAGGAATCCCCACATTGTGTACGATATACGTTGCTTTACACACGTTATAGCTTCTAAGTGAACGAGGCTTTTAAGCTAAATGTTGGACAAGCCCTTAGGGGACACTAAGCGAGTAATAGTTTACGGAAAGTGAACAAGAAATTTACTTTTGTAGGACATTGGGGTGTACAGCTTAGAATAAACTAGTATCCTACTTCTTACTAATATTAGTATATATCAGTAACTATACCTACTCATTTATTCTATGTATAGTACAATATTTTATTATAAAATTTCAATATCCATGCACATTTTATTTTTATTCTTTTTGACCTACCGCTTGTTTTAGCTTTTCCCACAGTGAAGGTTGGCTGGAAGAGATCTCTTATAGACATAAGTCCACCTTTGTACACTTTTATGTTTTGCCCTTTTTTTTGTAAAATTTATGTGCCAATAAGAATATAATATATTATAAATGCGAAAGTTTGGATATTTGGATGTTTGGACGTTTGTTACACAATCACGCTTCAACCACTGGACGGATCGGAATAAAACTTAACACACACATAGTTTGGGTACTGGAATAGGATATAGGATAGTTTTTATCCCGAAAAATATATCTTATTAATACGGGAAATATTTAATAATTTGTAATGTTAAGTTGTCAACGCGGGCGAAGTCGCGGGAATATAATGTAAGCGAAAAGAGGGCGAAGGAAAGTCGCTTTGCGACACTGGATTGCGCAAAGTGGTGATACATCGTCTCTGCCTACCCCTCTGGGACCAAGGCGTTTTGTATGTATCAGCATTATGTATGAATGTATAATATAAGTTTAAGTATAACCTCAGAAGGTAATTGAATTAAGGAATTACGTTGGATACAGCCCCTGGCACTGTTTGTCTGTCTGCCACTGGAGACTGGATGAAGAAATATTAAGAGAAACATCGATGTCAGATCTTCCATTTTGTGGCGATCTAGGATCGATGGTGCCCTCAAACAGATCGATT
The DNA here is from genome assembly GCA_947086405.1 of Esperia sulphurella. Lineage (NCBI taxonomy): Eukaryota > Metazoa > Arthropoda > Insecta > Lepidoptera > Oecophoridae > Esperia > Esperia sulphurella. Next base: position 1,651,847 of record OX352278.1, on the reverse strand, counting down.
CAAAAATCGAAGATCGGACTGCCAAATCATCGATTTTTGATAGCATCGGATCGAGATCGAAATCCCTGGATTGTATGAGGTCAGGAATCAATTTGGCCAACTGTACATATCTTTCATTACGAGAGTTTTTATCTAGACATAATCTGTATCTATGATTACGAAGATACTGATCTTTCCTTACCTAAACTTTATATTAATCTTTTTTCGTTACAACAATCATAATATATTTAATACTAGCTGTGCCCGCGGCTCCGCTCGCGTGAACAACAGAATCCTCTCCCATTCCCGCTCCCTCTTCCACTCCCGCTCCCGCTCTTGCTCTCGCCCCCACACCCACTCCCCTTTTCCCACGCCCACGCCCACTCCCACTGCCACTCTAGTTCCCACTCGCAGCTCCAAATGTCATCCAAACTCATCGCAATCTGAATAGTACGGAAATACTATTATCTGCAATATATTGCATACTTATGTATTAAAAAAAAAGTAACCTTACCTACTAATGTATTTGAAAACTAAAAATGGCTATAACTTTTGATTGAGTTAGCCGATTGCGATGAAATAAAGACTAAATGTTAAATTAAGTTAAGCCCCATGTTTTTGTGAAAAGTCCATCAACATCCGTTTAGAAGCTTTTAAGTGATGCGTGCACAAACACACAGACAAACAGACAAAAATTCCAAAAATGATTGAAATGTGTTCTATTACTTATCCTTAGACCCTTCAATGTACAGACACGCGATGTTTACGATTTTATTTATTAGATTTTCTTGTTATATTTACTCTGTCTGAAGCGAAATCTATTTCGTTGAGTTTTTCATCACGAAATCACGAATCTTTTATCAAAATCTTATTCTCTGTTATTTATTTTTGTAGTCGTAGTGGTTTTCTTTAATTTTGACCGCCTCGTTGGCTTAGTGGTGTGGTTCATTGGGCTCGAGAGCCAGAGGTCGTGGGGACAGACAACTTTGTAAAAATTTTACAAGTTGGTTCCGGTCTGGATGTTATATTTGTGAATTGTCCTATCCTTAATTAATTCCCATAATAGCACAGGAGAAAATCATAGTTCGGGATTAGACAAGTGTATGTAGGTATATGTATATAATGGGCTCGATTCTGAAGGCACTAATTTAAAATTTGACAGCGCTAAAGTTGGTTTCGTCTTTATCTTCATAATACTGTGTGACAAGGAAAGCAACAGTTTTAGTGCTGTCAAATTTTTACGTTTTACCTTCAGAATCGAGCCCAATATACGAGTACATATATTACATATATATATATATATATATTTCGGACTCACCATACAAATTTTACAAATGACATGCCAGATTTGTATGAAGAAGTCCATTTTTTTTTTATTTCCGGCGAAAAATTCTTGCTGTACGATGTTCAGGGTGATGGTCTGAAGCCATGGTTAAAGTTTTCGGAAGACCGTCCCTTACACCCTGTATATATATATATATATGTACTATATATTACATATTATGTAATATTTATTTATAAATTCAAATTGGAGGCGACGATGTTGTTTGCCACATATCACATATTATCTACCCAAAGGTTGTCTGGAAGAAATCGCTTAAAGCGATAAGACCGCCTTGTACTGTGTACTATTTGTAACTTGAAACTGTATTTGCTTGTGCAATAAAGTGTATTGTATTGTATCACGCTAAGTGATATCTCAGGATCGAGCAAATTGCTATATGTCCTCTCTGGCTACCCCTCTGGAACCAGGGCGTTATCTATGTATGTATGAATTCTGGGTATACCCTGATCATTAAATCAACTTTGTTACCGTTTGCGTGACATACGACCATTTGAACTTCCGGAACTGCCGCACGCTTCTAAGTTAGTTGGGGTTGTCCACATTAGCATACTGCGTGCAATGAATACGGGACAAGGTCCCGAGGTCCCGAAAAATCATATTTCAGAACAGCGGGACACTGTGAATTTTATTAGAATGCTGGGATGCAAAGTCGTTCATGTCATTCGAAACAGGCACGTAATCAGGAGACGAGGGTCCTACGTAAATAGTTTATGACCGTGATCGGGAAGTCGGGAGTCTAGTTACCTTATCATCAGCCGAAATACGTCCACTGTTGAACATAAGCCTCCCCAAAAGAATGCCACTTTTGGTGGGGAAATACAAATACAGGGTGTCGATTCTGTAAAATACAAACGCACGTGCGAGTTCGCTCGTGTGATTTTACGCACTTCAAACCCTAATCCAATGGCATTCTGTAAACATTCTAGAGCACTGTCGACGCGAAATGAGTTCTTTGTTCACTACACTTATTTTTAGGTTTTGAAGTGCGTAAAATCACACGAGCGAAACTCGCACGTGCGTTTGTATTTTACAGAATCGACACCCAGGTATTTGACATCTGAACTTAATTTAATATAACCCGAGTACATCCCTGTGGAGGATTAACAGGTATAATAATTAAAGCCTTTCTCCTTTGAAGGTTGTTCAATTATTCAGATAGCGAGACCCTGATTCTAAAGGGGCCCATTCACGCTCGAACCCAATCATTCGATAAATCTGATAGGCCCAGATTAACGTTCATCAAAGGGGATTCCTATTTACCTACATATGTATGGTTATGATTCTGACTTTAGTGTAGTCAGACCTCCGTCACTCAAACGAACCTATCGCGGTAAGTACCTACCTCCCCGGCGTTGTTCTCGCCTCGAGAGTTGCGTTTTATAATATGCAAGAGAAAAAGGATTTCCTTATAAAATGCGGCAGACCATATGGAATTTTATATGAGAATATTTGCGATTGTGGTTGATATTATCTTCTTAGGGGGCCAGGAAGACCTGACGACACTTCGACTCTACAGCATCTTGTACTAAACTTCTGTCCACCAACGGTGCCCCAAGCTGATTTGGTGGACTTCACATACGCCTAAGAATTTCTACTTTGGCATATGCCGGTTTCCTTTCCTGTTTATCTGCGGGGAGGGGAAGAGGTGTGGGGGAGCAGGAGCGGGAATTAACACCAAGTATGCACTTCAATTTAATAAAAAAAACAATCATGTAGTCCACGCGAACAGAGCCGCGGACATAGATAGTACATTAATAAATGGAGTTGGAGCATAACTAAATCGTACCCGCACCAGTGAGTATTACAAAACTTAAGTACGGTTTATTTATAATACCACAGGCTTTTCGGTGAAGGAAAACATCGTGAGGAAACCTGCGTATGCCGAAGAAGAAATTCTGAGGCGTATGTGAAATCCACTAAATCGGCTTGGGGCACGGTTGGTGGTCAGGGGTTTGGCACAAAAGATCCTGAAGGGTCGAAGTGTCGCCAGGTCTTCCTGGCCCCCTAAGAAGATAAGATAACTAAAACGTGAATATGACCTTCAGTAACGAAAAAGTGTTCATAAAAGCTAAACTTTTCAATTCAGTGGGACTTAGCCTTCACTTTATAAAAGCCAGTTCAGAGTTAACTCGAGTAGGTACTCTTGGTTGAGGGTGAAGCTTTCCTTTGTGCTAGAAAGGCCAGGCTGCCTGGGAAACGGCAATTTTGTCACGACTTTGTCTTTTAAACCATTTCCACTTGGTTTTGAAGATATACATCTGAGACAATTTCGTCCAGGATCAGCTGAAATACGTCCACTGCTGAACATAAGCCTCCCCAATATAATGACCCTTGGGGGATTTGCTATAATCACCACGCTTAACAGGCGGATTGGTGATCGCAATCCTACTATCCTACTAATATTATAAACGCGAAGGTTTGTTTGTTTGTGTTAACATCACAAATTATTATGTATTTCCCGTAGGAATAAGATGTTATTTCGGGATAAAAACCATCCTATGTCCTATTCCAGGACTTAATCTATATGTGTACCAAGTTTCATCCCGATCCGTCCAGTGGTTGAAGCGTGATTGAGTAACAAACATCCAAACTTTCGCATTTATAATATTAGTGGGGTTGTCAACTTGTCTCTGAAGTAAGTAACTAAGCTCTTTAAATAAATATTTAAACAAAAACCTCTGATACAAGAGAATCCTAAATACCAAGTTAAAAAATAAATTCTAATTTTCTGCTTTCAATGTATTTACAGAACTTGAAAAAAATCCTAGTATCCGCCATTATTCATTTGTATTTTTTATTCAATTGTCTGTCTCGTTGGCTTAGTGGCTCATTGGACACGTTCACCACAGGCCGTGGTTTCGATTCCCACTGGGGACAGTCAACTTTGTACAATTTGTTCCCGGTCTGGATGTTATTTATCATTTTAAATTAAATAAAGTTTATGTACGTATGTCTTTAGAGAAAACCCGCAAGTCAATTCAGTCTCCTAATCGTAATCTCTTTCGTTACGCAAAACCTGCTCTCCTTCGTAACAGAATATAATATTATTTTATTAAAATCTCTCAGTGTCTACGAACAATTACTTCATTTCTTAATTAAAAATGACTTAAGCTACTTCAGTCTTCTTAACTGTCTAAAGCGAAAAATCCGACTTATTATGTTTCTACCCTAAGGGCCGGAAAGTATTTATTATTAATGGCAACATTTTAATTTTGCGTGACGTGAATTTATTTTTTCCATTCATCCTCGTCATTTCTGTTCTTTAATTAAAATTTGTTTCGGCAAATTTAATCTAACGTTTAAACAGGGTCGCCTCTAGGGAGTGGGTGGGGGGTTCAAACCGCAGGACATCTTGAAAGTGCTCTAAAATTAAGTAGATAATTAAAATGCTCCGTAATGGAATTTCGCTACCACTCGCCGAGGGAATAGACTTTGTCCCCATTTTATTAAAGCGCCAATATTGGTTGTGTGTTTTATTTAACTTTTTTATGTAAAAAAAAAGTTCAATTTAAAACGGAGAGAGACAGAGCTTTTTGCGGAATGAAGTGGCAAATGGGCAGACAATCCTCCTATTGGTAAGTGCCTACTGTCGGTCATTATAATCTGAATCCTAAATCTCAAAAATGCGTGGGTCGTACTCGGAGTATATTTAACTGCACAACCAACCTTTTTCTGTTATTCTTATCCTCTACCCAAAGTTTGTCTGAAAGAAACCGCTTTTAGCGATAACACCGCCTAGATTTACATGTGTAAGCTACTTTATTTTTGTACCATTGTATTTTTATGGTTGATTCCGTTCTGTATGTTATATTTATTTATCCTATCTTTGTTTAATTTCCATAGCACAGGAGAAAATCCTAATTTAGGATTAGGCAAGTATATGTATATTATGTAATATTTATCGCGCAATAAAGAGGAATTGAACTGACTAGGTTAGAGTGCCTCGTGTCCCTGTCTTTATCAGAAACACAGCAAAACATGCATTGTTATTTGACGGAAGCAATAAAATGTAGTTTTTTTACAAATGGTGTAATTTTATGCCTTAACTAGTTATAAATAATCATCATCATCATCAGGTTATTTTTGTCTCCACTGCAGGAGCACAATCCTCTCTCATCTGCTGGAGACAGACGGAGAATTTTGCCTACACTCCCCGCGCTGGCCAGGCGGGTTGGGGAGGCCTGATTGACGTTTTATAATGTATCCCCTTAGTCGAGTTGTACGACATCCATGGGAAGAGTTGGAGTGGTCCTATTCTACTCTACCGGAAACCACACGGCAAATAAATAATATTGTTTATCATTTAACGAATGTATAAATCGTTCAGTTCCCGACGACTATACGACCAACTCCTCTAAATCCCCTACATGTTACTGGATGCGTTATATTGTTACTGTGTTAGTTGTATCGTTACGCAGTAATCATCAATGTGTGCATACGTACACTAACATACTGAACGTTGGGGTAGGTTCAATACAATCTACACGCTTAATTATATGTTAAAACATTTGCGAGCGGTTCTAAAAAAATATTTCTTCAAATATTTTTTCTGTTTGTTTATTGTAAGAAAAAGACCTAAGAATTTAACCATTTTAAAAACCAAAGAACTTAAGAATTGGCGCCCCATGGACATTTCCTTAATCCGTGTCTGTTTGGACATCTCTTTGTTATAGCCAAATTAGTTATTTTGTTTCGCTTTTGACTGAAAGCCCTTTGAAGGGAGTGATATTAAAAAGTTTCGGATGAAAACGAGTTTGGATTAAATTTTTGGGGATTTAATTATATTTTTTGAAAAGGTTCAAAGTTTCAAAGTGAATATGAAAGAGTTGTGGCTATTTACGTGGAACAGAGCGATTGTTTGGACGCTCCATCTAGTAGTACTTAGAGATCGTTGGATATTAATGTAACATAATACAAATTTTGCTATGAAATATTAACAGGCGTCATTGTAAATTGTTTCAGATCGAGAGTGCCCAGAACTGGAGCAGCCAGAGATCGGCAAAGTCACGCTTACTGGTAGACTGTTCGGTAACAAGTATGTATCTTTCATAGTACGCTTCTATTTAATATGCTTTAGACTTCTAAATAATCAAGGAATCTATTGTTACCTAATCGGAATGGAGCATCGTTGGAAGACCGGGGTTTGGCACAAAATATCCTGAAGGGTCAAAGTGTCGCAGGTCTTCCTGGCCCCATAAGAAGATAAGATAAGAAGTGTTGTACTATTTTATTAAGAACAGTATTATTTATAGTCTGACGGCGGGCCTAATCCAAAAGTTTCACGTCGCACAGCGAGCTATGGAGAAGGCTGTGCTCGGAGTATTAAAAATAAATTAAAAAAAAATCTTATTTCGATGGCAGTTGACGAATTCCTGAAAGTTGTTGCAAAGTATACTACTTGACATTTGTGAATTTATGAAATTATTTATTAATTATTATATTCTGTTACCTATGTGTTACATTAATTGTTAAAAACATTTTTGACTTGTAATTTTTGTTACCAATAAATATGATTATGATCATATTTGAAAGAAAGAAAGAACAAATATTTATTTACTCACTAACACAAACAATTTAACATTATATACACATTTATTATCATATCGGGGCGAAAAGCGGGCGAAGGTATGCCGCTTTGCGACATTAGATTGCACAAAGTGGCGATACATCGTCTCTGCCTACCCCTCTAGGACCAAGGCGTGAACATTATGTATGTATGTATATTTCATTCCAGATTCATAGTCCTATGAAAACCAACGCTATTTACGTCTCGGTAACATATACATGAAAGGGTCACCAGCAGCAAAAACAGGTTTGTATTACCATGTAAACTTTGCAGTCCACTTAGGAACACCATCTATTGTGTATTTTGTTTTCGAGACGCAAATGCGTTTGTTTTCATAGGACTATTAATCTGGAATGAAACATATGTCATTATCATATTTATCATTATTATACATATTATTAAATAAATTACATAAAATTATTACATTATCTTAAAATTGGGATGGCAAAAAAAGGGATCGACGATGTTGTGCAAGTGAGAGGTCCCCAACTCAGCGAAGTGCTGCACCCGGAAGGTGCAGCGCTGGTTTCTGCTGGGGCCTGGGCTAGGGTGTCTCAGAGTACTGTGTGTCGGTCACCTTCGTTGTTCGTTAGAATCTTCTCAATATGATAGGCGGCGTCGCCTCCGATAAGATAACCTTATTCAATTTCAATTTATTCATTCCTTAACAAAATACATTGTGTCGGAAACATATTGACATAAGATTTAAAATTTACATGCAACAATAATACAAACAAATTAGATATTATTAAACAATGTCAACTGAGAAAAAATAATTACTTAATGTCCTAAAAATTCTTCAATACTATAATAACATTTGTCAAGTAGGAACTCTTTCAAGCGGCGTTTAAAAACATTTACATTATTAATAATTTTAAATTCATTCGTATCCCAAGGGCGATGTACTCGTGTCCCCACGGGTATCACGTCGTCGGTCTTCAGAGCAGGAGCTGCCAAGCAGACGGGAAGTGGGCTGGACAGCCGCCGGCCTGCAAGGAGAACAGTAAGTCTGTCAACGTACATTATATCGTACCCCCTTGGCTCTAATACGCAACACCACACCGAATAGGGCACGGCCAACGATCTCTATGTACTACCTAGATGGAGCGTTCCAAACAATCGCGCTGTTCCATGCAAGGAGCCGCAACTCGGTCGAATTCACTTTGATACTTGTGCAGTTACTACGCAGAACATTTAATTTTTTACTAAATATTGAAGTTATACTTACCCATACCCCTCATCTCGTCTCTCTCGGCCCGATCCCTGTCCCATCCGCCAATCCTAGGTCTACCGTGCCGATGGATGCGTGTCCAGGGGCTAGCCTGGTCGTAAGCGTGCCGACTACCCGGAGAAGGGCGAACTCCGGGCACTATTAGCCTCACCAAATCATGCAGGGCTCTGATGAGGTGGACAATTATTTCCCTAGCTAATCGTGGTACCTCAACAAGGCGGCGATGTTGTTCGCAACACATCACGTCAAGGGGTATCACGGGGCGAAAAGCGGACGAAGGAAAGCTGCTTTGCAATATTACATTGCGCAAAGTGGCGATCCATTGTCTCTGCCTACACCTCTGGGACCAACGCGTGAGCATTATGGATGTATGTATTGAAGTTATTTACCCGTAGCGTCAATATTTAGTAATAATTAAATGTTCTGCGTAGTAACTGCACAAGTTTCATTAATGTAACCGAATTGCGGCGCCTTGCGTGGAACAGAGCGATTATTTGGAACGCTCCATCTAGTAGTACATAGAGATCGTTCTGCACGGCTGACAGTACGCACTAGCGATCGACGCTATAAGTTAGAAAAAGAAGCACAACGTTGACGTACAACTTTGTCCCTCTCTAGATTGCCTTGGGTGCAGCATTTCTAATATTCTTTATGCGTAGCTAAAATACGAATAAGTGTGACTAAATTGTATTTCTATGTTGTTTTATAGCTGCCGTGTGGTTCCCGGCTTAGAATAGAACTACCTCAAATCTTCCCGTGGGTGTCGTCAAGGCGATTAAGGGATTGCACCAGGAACGGGCAGCGTTCTCCTGTGTATATTAAGATCATCACTGCGATCACCAATCCGCCTGCCAAGCGTGGTGATCCCACCGTGAAAAGCCCACTAAAAGAGGCATTATATTGGGGAGGCTTATATTCAGCAGTGGACTAGTGTGGTTATAGGCTGATGATGATGATGTATAAATAAAATTAAAATCCCCCTTATGAAGAAGTCCTTCGTTCCCGAGCAACCGATCGTTAATAAAGTTGCATGTCGAATCGATGGCGCATGGCCTTAAAGATACTTGTATTTTCCTATTTTAGTCTACTGCCTCCAGCCCCCAACCATCGAGCACGCGCGCCACTCCGCCCTGCCCGAACAGGCGACCTTCGACCTCGACGCCACTGTTCAGTACAACTGCCATACTGGCTACGTCACCAACGGCTTCCCAAGAGCCAAGTGTCTGGCTATAGACGGGCAAGCCTCGTGGTACGGTCCTGACATCAGCTGTGAGCGTGAGTGTTGACCAGCATTAAGAGCATATATCTTTTAATGGTTATGAATACCTGGTACTTCCTGATAGTAGTGAACTGTATGGCATCTTTTTGAGGAACCTAGCTTAGGTTTGGTTACTTCTGCATCCAGCACTGAGTTGGTTGGTAAGCTCTTGATAACTCTGTGTGCCTGGTAACTTCATCATCAATGCGAATCACTTCGCTGTGGGCTTCTTCTAAGCCACCAAGTCCTTCTTCATTGCATTTGCAACCTTACCAAGTCATAAGGCAAGTTCTAGGTAACTTCTGAATACCTGGTACTTGACCATCAGATCGCAGCTGTATCTGATTGAACTGATACTGCTTAAAAGGAAACCTTGCCTGGTTAACATCTTCAAATGAACTTCCATCATTATTTGTTCAGCTCGTTCCTGCGGAGAGCCCGGCGACGTACCCCACGGCTGGGTGACTGCCGACTGCCATACCTTCGGCTGTCGGGCAGTTGTCCAGTGTGGTCAGGGCTTCGAGCTGGTCGGCAAAGCTGAGCGATACTGCCAGGCAGACGGCGCATGGGCGCCTAAAGAACTGCCCACCTGTGTCCGTAAGTAATTTTGAGTTAGATTTTCTTGGCTAATTGGTATTGTGATGAGTCTGTGATTGTGATGACATTGGATAACAATATAACAGTTTAAGAACTATCAGATCACTCTGAAGATGCTTAAGAAGGATAATATCCGTAAGACGAAAAATGCAACAAATGCTGGTAAATAAAGCAAATTGCAAATCCTAGTCAATTCCACAAAGTCATTTTTTGTTGCGAGTGCTGACTTTAAATCACGAACAAGCGAAGTAGTCTAGAATTGAATCACAAGCGTAGCGAGTAAATATTAAATGCATGAGACATAAAAAAAATTCGTTCTCGCGTAAACCAAGAGGATATAACTAGTAAGAGATGGGACTCCCATACAAAATTCTTGAAAAAGGAAACACATAATCCGTCTGGTTACGAAGGCCACTGAGTCCTATAACAATTTTGGGTTTCAGTGCTCTTCCTGATTTCGACGGATTAGGCTGCCATTAAAAACTCTGTCCGTTTCATACATCGGTTTTTTACTACTGAGTTGCGCCAGCCTGGCGTGAAACATAAGCGAGAAAAGAAAAAAGTTTATTTAAATTTAAATGTTGCGTTCTAAACCGCACTGCTTGACATTTTTATAAAACCAAGTGAACATGATATTTTTAAGTAAGCGATATTAATATTTACTCTCAGAAAAACGAATTTCTTTTTCTGAGTATTTACTAGTAAATACTAGATAATTTATAAATATTTTAAATACTCCGTCTTTAAAAAGGCAGTGGTACTATTTATAAACTTAAATTTCTTTAAATAACATACAAAAAATTTAAAACGCTAAGCCAAAATGAGTTTCTAAACGAACGCCAAAAGCAGGTGTTCGAAATTCGAATCACTTTGACTCACGCTCGCAGCAAAAAGTGAATACGACTTATTTCTCCTTTCGTCTCCTAACTTACGATTCTTACGTTGTTCGTTATTCGTCTAGTTTTGTCTTTAAAAATATTCATTTGAGATTCGTGACTAGTCGAGCTTATGATTTAGGTTTATTACCTAAGTTCCTTGTTTTTACGCATTTTTTGTAATATTAATCATCAGTATTCTGGTTTAGTTATTCCACTTGATCTATTACACAGTACAGACTCATCATGAAAGTTATCAATGTGTTTTACTAACCCTATCGCCTTCTGGCATTGCTTCGTGACAATGTAGTTGCCGATTTCGGTGTCGTCCTTCGTTTTTGGAATGTGCATGGTTTTCCAGTTATTGTGGATTATGACATGTTTACCGGTGACTAGTTGGCATGATGCTTCAGGTCCTGGCTCCACCAACCGTGGTAGCAGAGGAGCTAAACTTTCAAGTTCAAACGTCACTTTACTCAAAAAGTTTTGCAAGTGATGATGGTTATTTTCAGATCCCCCACTGTCTGATTCTAAATTCTTTAAAGTACCGTTCCAAATTTTGGTGATTAATTTTTCATTTAATTTGGTTTCAAATTCATTTTAGCTGTTTTTGAAACTATGCAGTTGTGCTCGAAATATCTCAAGTTATTGTCGATTAAAAATCTTATGCCTCTGAAGGTGGAAAATCTACTAAACAGGCTTGAGTTGTTTGTCGTTTGAACTTGCAAATTACTCTGCTTTTCGATCTGATCGGTGGAAATTGGCCCTTTCTTTATGGTGATTATCATGGCTATCATTAAGCAATATCATTGTCATGACGCAATTAGTTATATGGATCTCCCACTTGTTTGGTTTAGCAAAATTTATATATATTATATGATTTACCATTGTCAGTTTGTTTTATTAGAATGAAATTAATTCTGGCTAGATTACAATTTTATATACAATTAACATACAAATATTGTATTTTATTTAAATTCATGTCAATTAGTATGACTAAAATCTTATCTTTAGTATTTTGTATTCCATTTTGAATCGTAGATACTCGTAAAGCTAAATGTCGAAAGTGTTTTTAACTTTTTACCTGAAAGTGGGATTTCCATAAAAAAATTAGATGTGAAATATAAAAATTTAAACATCTTTTTTTTCTCCTTTTCTGCTGCTTCAGACGGAGAGGAGAAGGGCACAGTTTGAATTTAACATTAACATTACGTAGTGTTTCAACAATAACTTACTATATTATAGAATTGTTGTCAAATTTACATTCTATAACATTAGTATTGAATTTCCTTCGTTATACACAAATTTTTCTATGGCCATGATAAAATATTATCAAACATATATTATACAATAAAATTGCCTCTAGTCAAAAGTATAGCAAAGTTTTGCGAGAGCTATGAAGTATTAAACTTATATTTTACAGATACTAAATCAAGTAAACTTGGATTACTCATCAAATAAGCTTTAGAATAAAATAAAACTATAGATATAGTCTTATAAACAGATTCTTTATATATTGACTTCATAGATATCGCAAACACATGTAAGTAGATGATTATATTACTAAACTTATGTAGTGGAAGCTTTAATCGATGTTGAACATGCAAGAATTTATTGTAAAGAATTTCTTAACTCTGTCTTATACTATGCTGTAGCAAAATAAACGTAAAAATTAAAATTATTGTTTCATTTCTTGTGCATGTTGTGCTTTCTTTATATTTAGCATGATTTATTTATTCAAAACATCAAATGTGAATACGAATTTATCGTCTTCATTGTCGTAAATGATAATTAGAAAGGTTATGTCACAAATTATTCTTCGTTCTATCCCGTTTCATACAATAAGACTTAAATTTTTGTAGCGTAACGTGAAGCTGGTTCTAGTATTTCACAAATACGATTTAAAAACGCCATCTATGTATACACCATTGAAAGAAATGATTTGAACAGTAACAAGTACAGCGCCATCTGTTATACGAATAAGAAACGTTAAAGCGACGCGTGTCGCCATCTAGTGGTCACACAGGTGCAGTGCCCGCCGCCGGAGGCGCCGCGTCATGGCAAGGCGGTGTACACATCCTGCGCATACAACTCTGTGGTCAGCTACGAGTGCAAGTACGGGTATCGGCTCGTTGGAGACGCGACCAGGAGGTGTGGTGCTGATAAGAAGTGGTCTGGAACTCAGCCTATGTGTAAAGGTAAGAATTTTAAGGTATAGTTAAATAGTTACAGGCAATATTTCGGTTTAAGAAACTGGTGCGCGACCACTTTCTGGACTCTTAAGTGTCATATACATGAGTTCTCTAAACAGACAAGCATCGTCTGTCAACTTGTCCTTTTACATATATATTAGTGTATATATGTATTCATCGTATGTATATTGTTAGGTATGTGTATGTAGATATATGTCCTTAAATAGATATTTAAGTATTTGTTCATGTAACTGATATGTATCTTAATACTTCTCTATTTTAATTTCTGTATTATTTACACCTACTAACGTCATCTGCATGACCCAAAGGTCAACTGGTAGATAATGCTTCGGCATTAAGTTCGCCTTTGTACATATTTGTGTGCATAAAGAATAAATAAGTAAATATTAGAAAGGCTTTTGGGGTTTGGTCGCAGACACAGAATCACCAAAGCAATCAGGGCTTCCTTTAAGTAGGTAAGCAAATAATAAACCAGTTCTCCTCTAAAATTTACAGAAATCAATTGCGGCCACCCAGGTCAACTGTGGAACGGTTGGCTTGAGAACATTTCCTCAGGCACTGGTCTAGGAGCTTCCATCATCTTCAGATGTCAGGACGGCATGAAGATGGAGGGCAACGGATCTGCTATATGTCAAAGTGATGGAACTTGGAGTCATCCGTTACCACATTGTTTAGGTATGTGTTGACTTGTCTTTAGCAGTGAAGCAGATTTCTGCCACCCTAAATATGAAATCAAATCAACAGCTTATAATAGGCCTACGCCTAAACTTCAACATCATCATCAGGTTATTTTTGTCGCCACTGCAGGAGCACAACCCTCTCTCATCTGCCGGAGACAGACGGAGGATTTGGCCTACACTCCCCGCGCTGGCCAGACGGGTTGGGGAGGCCTGATTGATGTTTTATAATGTATTCCCTTAGTCGCTTTGTACGACATCCACGGGAAGAGTTGGAGTAGTAGATTCTACTATACCGGAAAGCACAAGGCTAAACTTCAATGATGTGAGAATAATAAATCTATGTATGTGACTTCATTTCCAGCACCGTGCGTTGTTCCCCACGTGTCTCAGGGTCGAGTGGTACTAGTCGAGAACAAGACATGGGAAAACGAAACCCAAGAGGGCACCACACAAATAGTAGGCAGCTCTTCAATGGTACAACATGGTAAGTAAATGATACCAGTTATTTCAAAGTTGATTATAGAGATCATTCCGAAAAGAGTGATACGTGACTTAGAAATCGTTACAACTTCGGCAATCTTTGAATATTTTGAGCACGATAAACACAGGTTACATTTACAAGGTGCAATATTGTAGGAATTGATTGATACTGCGAAATTTTAAAGTCACTCAGCGAACTATGGAGAGGGCGATGCTCGGAGTTTCTCTGAAGAATATGATCCGCAACGAGGAGATCTGATGAAGCACTAAGATCACCGACATAGCTGAAAGAATTAGCAAGATGAAAAAATAGTAGGTGAGCATGTTGAAGAGCTGAGGGCGTTGGAGGTAGATAAGTAAGTAAAGCAGATAAGAATTGAGATCGCTGACCGGTACGCGCAGCGTGGGATGCCCTGATAGAAGGACCAACGACACCAGCGGAGGACCGAGTATGGATGAAAGTCTATGTCCAGCAGTGGATGATGAAAGATGACGCCTGTAACTGCCCGAAAATAAGTCTATATAAACTAAATTTACCAAAAATTAAACAACACTATCATGAAGCCCTTGTTCTTATTCTTATCTTCTTAACTCTTACATGAGATTCTTACCACTTTATTCTTACAGGAGAAATAATAGTGGTAGACTGCGAGAAAAACTACGAGTTTCCGTCCAGCAATGCAGCTGTGACATGCAACAACGGCACCTGGACTCAGATACCCCGGTGTCAGCCTGCAAGGTCTGGACATCGTTTTTTATATTAAATCTATCCATTTGCTGCATTCCTGGCACTGCATGCACGAATGTCATTACCTTATCGGTTTAGGGATTTGGTAGTCATAGTTTTGTTAGCAGGTTAAAAAATTGTATGGAAAGATGTAAGTAGGATCCTATCTTTGATAGTCAAAGCTCGAATATAATTAAACCCGTTTTAATCAAACCTAGAAACGCCCGTCATAGGACGAAGTCGAATCGGTGGGTTCGAGTTCTCGGTTCGAGTTTTCAGTTCGAGTGCCTACTTACCATTTCTACTTAAGAGCTTGGAACAGAAGACTGTGTGATCTTCTTAATCGCCTGACATTACCTATATCGGCGACCCCTGTTGCAACAGGCTTCACTACGAGATAGCCAGGCCAGTAATGGCTCAGCAACGTTAACATAATATGAGCTACCATCAGGGTCTTATGCCCACGACCCAATTGAAACAATATACATAATTTAACTGTACTTTAACTGTAATTTTACTGTAACCAAGGTTGTTTCATTACTTCCCCGAGCCAACCAGTACAGTGGCTGAACTCGAGGTTAAACTTTTAGAATCAAAACCAAGGGATATATATTATCCGCTGCTAAGTTACAAAGGTACAATTTGGATCTGGCGCTGGTTGAGGTACGGTCGCTCGGCTATCACGCTGTGATCTATAGCAATTAATCAGCTCGTCACATCGCTCATTTGCCGGCGATCTACTGAAGTTATAAGCTTGGAGTACATGATATCGATTTCATCATTATCTTCTGATAATGATGAAGTGTAACAAGCAACTTAAATTTCTTCGTTTGCATTCGGCGTACCCCAACAGTTCAAAAAATAAGGCTTCAAACTAGTAACGCCATTAAGTACTGCAAGTTGGTGATTCAGGGCATTACGCCTTAACGAGGTTCATAATGATGAATGATGTCAAAAGCTTCATAAGAATCATTACTTCAAGGACACGTACTATTGCTGCAAATCATCGAGACTTACAATTGCTACAAAACTACATTGTATTCATTTACTTCATATTCATTGATTTTCAGATGCAAGAAAATGCCGAGAAACCCCCGTAACGGTATGGTTATAGCTCCGAAAACTGAGCACGGAATGAAAGCCAGGTTCAGATGCAAAGACGGCTTTGAGTTAAAAGGCAATCCCATAGTAGTCTGCTCATTTGGAAACTGGAGTGGAGAGACTCCTAAATGTGAAGAAGGTATACCTCTTATGATTTTTAAATCAGGGTGATAGTACTTCTTGAATTTCAGAATTCCCCTCAAGTCATCAGTCCAGCTTCTTGAATTAAAAAGGCCTTAACTTCTTGTGACTTTTCAATTCTTTGCATCACTTGGCCTCCTCCATTATTTGAATCCTCTACCTCACAAATCTAAGGCAAGTTCACTTCCATGTAGACTAGTACGGCTTCGTTTTTATAAATTACGCATCGTTCTCTTCAACTTCAATATAAAATGAAGTCAGTTATATGTTGTCTGATTTATTTAATTTGTGTTACAGTATTTTGCCCATTCCCTGGCTACATAGAAAATGGAAAGGTACTTCTTGTAGGCAACATGGGATTGTACGATTACAGACCTTATGTCAAAAAGGTAAGAATCAACGGGTTTTTAATCAGTTCATTATCATAGTTTCAAATTCTTTAAAAATAAAAATCCTTTTTTCTTGCATGTAGGTGGTCAACAACAAACAAATAATGTATGAATGCGAAAAAGGTCATGTGTTAACGGAAGGTGCACCTGGAGCGACCTGTATTGGTGGACATTGGAGCCCTAGAGAATTACCCAAGTAAGTTGATCACATTGTTTTGCTTAATTTAACTTTACAATTACTGAAACCAATAGTTTTTGCTCTATTTTTATAACTATAATAGTTTCTTCATTATCTGTTCTATATGCATTAATCCTTCTATTTGATAAGCAAAACAAAATATTTGAAGTTATAGTAGATTCTTCTTTTCGCAGATGCACGCTATATCAACACCCTCGAATAAGATGGAGTCGACGACGGCGATCTGTTGCAAACCCGGAAATCCGTCATCGAAGATCCGCATACCTCCGACAATACTACAACAATATCCGCCGTCAGTCTGACCCCACACAGGAATACGTAGACCAATTATACGAAAAATATAACCATAATACTCAAAAGCCTACCCTGAGACATGCTAATTTCAAAATGATGAAGAAACTTGACAGTGATATAGATGCTGAAGAAACTGATACACCTTTGGAAAACACTGATGGGGAAAAGCATCCCACAGCTGTTTATACTGTTTATAACGTACATGGTGAACCCATAGGACATAGACTTTATTCTTACCAGCCAGTTTACGAGCCAGAAGAAAAAGATATCTTAACACGGGATGATATATCTGAATATGAAGACAATGGCTTTGATCATTTAACCGACACGACTGTATTAAAAGGTGGTCTATTCCCCGATCATGAACTTAAAACTGAAACTGTTCAAAATATAAATAAATTAAAACATGATTATTTTGAAAAATACTTAGATAAACGTAGAAAAAGATTTCTAAATCCCAAGAACAGTGAGGAGAACAAAAAAGAATTAGATATAAAATTACAAAGTGTCGATAGTAATAAGGTTGAATCTAAAATGGATGCAAAAAAAGATCTGGATATTGAATTGGAAGGATCTGAAAGTCATATCATAGAAGTTGCAACAAAAGATACAAGTGGTATTAAAACTAAGTCTAGAGTTAAACGTGATGTCCATACTGAGGAATCTGAAAGAGAAATGTGGACTGAAGTCCCCATAAGATATTTAGATTTACATAATGAAATAAGTGATGAAATGCTCAAAGTTATACCATTAGAAACTAAATCTCATAATGATACGGAGAATAAGGATTTAAGTAAAGATGATGCCAAATCTAACAAAGCCACAGATGAGATGGCAGTGATACCATTACAGTATAATAATACTAATTCAACTGAAGTAAATAATATACTAGACAAAAGAGATAAGAGAACTAGTAGAAAAACAGACAGACTCAACCAAACAACAGCCGCTATTCCTAAAACGTAAGTTAGACAAGTTAAAATATTAAGATAAACGTGCCAGGATTGTAGCAAGTGAAATTGTAAAATTTTACTTATAGGTATTAGAAAATGTGATCAATATTTTTACAGAGGTCGACAAGACAAAGGCGGAAGACAACACCAACATTCAGAGTCTGCAAGCAGCGATGAAGAAGCACAGAGTACAGAAAATAGAGAAGTCTACGAAGGAGTGAGCAAGACAGAGAGCAATAACAGCGAGAAAGGCAAGAAGGGCAGACCGAAAAGTCCATGCGAGCCTATTGAGAGTGACCCGTATGTTAATATAGAGATAGTTAAATATGGACGGGATCCTAATAATACTTTCAGTTCTGGTAAGTAAAATACTGAGAACATAGGTAAATGTTTACTATTTTATGGGTACAGTAGTTATTTTACAGATAAGGATAGTTGTACATGCTTACACTCATATTCATTAATCCAAAATCTTATTTGTTCTAAACTTCACATTCATAATGTAGTATATACATATAATGTGGCGGCTGTAAGATCCAAAAAAGAGCCGTGGTAGCCGGTTGGTTGTGCACTCGCCTCACGTTCATGAGGTCGTGGGTTCAAACCCCGCCCGTATCAATGAGTTTTACGAAACTTAAGTACGGTTTGTTTATAATACCACAGGCTTTTCGGTGAAGGAAAACATCGTAAGGAAACCTGCATATGCCGAAGAAGGAATTCTGAGGCGTGTGTGAAGTCCACCAAATCGGCTTGGGGCACCGTCGGTGGTCAGGAGATCCTGAAGGGTCGAAGTGTCGCCAGGTCTTCCTGGCCTCCTAAGAAGATAAGATAAGATCCAAAAGGTTTCATTACATTCACAAGATACAAAACGTTTATTTATTTCTTTGCATAGAGTGACTAAAACATTAGCGGAGTACATTAGAGTCAGACCCATCAAATACACGTGCACTGTAATACTATAATATCCAGAAAAAATTACGTGGGAAAAGCTTGTTAGTAATAAAGAAATCATCCATATAATTACAGTATATCGTTTCAGGAACCATTGTAAGAGTAGCATGCGGAAAAGGATATGGACTGAACCTAGAAAATAATGCAACGGCAAAATGTGTTAGAGGGAGATGGAAGCCAGAAAAACCTAAATGCGAGATCCGTAAGTAAAAAAGTCAACGGAAATAAACTTAGATCACATCAAGCATTCATCATCATAATAGAAAATGTATACAAATATTTTTCAGGGAACATTTTTCCGAATTTCAAGCTCAGGATGTTGCGGTATGACCTAAGAAGCATAATAAACGCCCTATGCATTTGGAATGAGCCCCTGTTTTCTGTAATGCGCATGGTTGTGGCTTCCCAAATATTAATATTTCCCATTTTCACTTAAAACATTTCCTAATTACTGATACGGTTATTTTCAGTAAGTAGGAAACGGTATATGGATGCGAAGCCGGAACCAGATGCATACGATTGGTGAAATACCTGGTGTAATGACTCATATTAGGAAAGGGCTTTGTCCAGACGTCGACATACCAATGAAGTGAAGATATATAAACTTGTGTACAACTCAGAAAGCATGATACAATTCATATTTTGTTTAACCACTTGAATCAATTCTGTTCTTTCTAGTACCATGCCACGTCCCATCTACAGAGTATGGTATATACACCATGCCATCAGACCCTGGTCAACTCACGGTTTCTCAACTACTTGGAGCTGGTATAGGTCATGGAGAGGAGAGGGAGCTGAATGAAACTGATCCTGTACCGAATGGACAAGTAATACACTTCTCTTGTGAATATGGGTAAGTTCTCAAACATTGTAAGCTTATTAGCAGAATAAGACCATTTAAAGAAAAGTAGAGATTAATACAAGTTTAGAAACATCAACATGTCTAAAAACATAAAAAATTAAGGTTTTCTCATCTATAAGTACTACTCTTGCATCTTCATAAACATCTGAATAAGTCGTACTAGAGATGACCTGGACTTTATAAACTTTAAATGGTAATGAAAGAATTTATTTATCTACAGTTACAATGTCCAAGGATCGACTAATTTGCGCTGCTGGCATGGCGAATGGGCGGTCACTAGCATGCCAGAATGTGTTGCAGGTAAGTTTCTGTAACCATGTCGATAATAGTATTCGAAGAAACCTCTTTTCAGTTTATTTCCTAATCAGCGTAAACTACCTTTTTCTTTGGCATAATATTTTCTATCCAAAAGTTTGTTTGGAAGAAGTCGCTTAAAGCGATAAGACCGCCTAAATTGTACTATTTGTAACTTTTATAATTTATAAATGTATTTGTTTGTGCAATAAAATGTGTTGTATTGTATTTTATACACTATCTTTATCTATCTTTATTTCATTCGTATTATAAACATGCTAGATCGTTTCAAGAAAATCGTTCAATGAACTCCAAATATATATAGATCTTTGCATTATTTTCTTTAAAAATGCAATGTGTACATTCCAGCACCCTGTGAACTACCTCTACTACACGGGGCAACATATGAAGCGGGGTACCGAGCTGGTTTGACCGTCGCTCACGCATCATCTGTAAACATAGCTTGTGAGCCTGGCAGGTCACCACCTGCTACGTTGAACTGCCATTTGGGAAGGCTGCAGCCTACCGTTCATGACTTCTGCAGACCTTTAGGTTAGTATTGATCAAAGATTTTAGCAGCTGTTAAATAGTAGTTATTATTAACGCTGTATGAGCACAGTGGGAAGTTTTTATTCCAGAAAAAGGTAGACAAATGAAACTGCATGAGAATGAAAATCTTGGTGAAGCTCATTAGAAAAATCCTATGTCTAACAATGATAGTCAGTAGGCAGACGATAATATCAAGAATTACTTATAAATAAATGTGAAAGTAAGAAATTCAAGAAATCTTTATCTCTTAAATTTCCAGCAAACCTATCTCGACCACGACCAACATCTGAGTATCAGAGCGGTTCCGATATCGTCAGAGAAGATGTATCAGATCTAGAACCAGATCTAGACGGAAAAACAATTACTGAATGCGGCCCACCGGCTAGGTAAAAGAATGCCTTTTAAATATCTTAAGAATATATTGATTTTAGGGAAATTTCTGATTTAAACTTTAAAACTTAAGATTTTCAGGGCACTGTAAATAAATGATTTTAAATCTATGAAATTTGTAAAGGATTTAAAAGATCTGAATGTGTTTTTTTTTATCAAAATGCTTTCATTGTAGCTTATGTGTTTTCATTTCTACATTATTATTTAAACTATTCGGACATTGTGTATCACTCATCTCATAATATGAGATCTATTCGTGATAACGGAAAGAAATCACTAGTTTTTTTGTAACGCCAAAACATTTAAGGACAGGCAAACTAAATACCTGTGTATGCTTTTAACGCATTCGACTTTTTATCATTTTTTGTTCTTTTGCTATTGTATTCTGTGGTTGTGATATAATAAGCGCTGTTGGAGCAAATTGTTGTCAAAATTGTGTAAATAACAATTTTTTTTGGATTAATTCTTGACTACAATTTGCTCGAATAAATTAGCAACTTCGTCTAATAGATGATGTATAGAACAAAAAAAAAATAACGTGTTTGCAAAGTATTTGCGTTTCTTATTTGCTGGCTGGAAAGACTGAAGGGAACACAGGCGGTCAGGGATGCCAAGCCCTGGTGAGAGCCTTCTAGGTTCGGACTTTTGCTTCTTTACTTACTCCACCATCATTTACGATATCATCATTAACAACTCAAATAGTTTCATTATCATCAATAATATGATACTTATTTACATAACCATCAATTATAATTTGTAATACTTCATATTTTAATAAATTAATGATACTCTTTTCAATCTTTTAATTTGTTACATGCGTGATCTTTAAAGATCTTGTTATATTCATGATTAATCTTAATGGTTTAACCAAATCCTCGGAAGGCAGGGCATAGTGTAATTTATTTGGGTATTGAAATATATTTTATGTAAGTTTATCAATGTGAGAGCTGTTTGTATGGCCACGGTTTTGGCTTTTTATTTCTTGGCCATGCTTGATTTTTGTTGCTCTGTTGGTTTTTTCTCGATGTCTAGTGCATGTTTTTAAAAATTACTCTAAACAATGAAAGATCGTACCTACTAAATTACAGTTTTTATATCATATAAACTACTGGTGATAAAAGCAAAAGAATTTCTTTAAAGGCGTTCGTTTCATTTTGGTTGAAAATATCTAATTTAAATTCGAAAATTGGCATTGGTAACGTGGGTAAACGTCTAAACGAAGTTCTTAATTTAGATGTGCAGCTTGATAATAATTCTGAATTTTCTCAAAGGGTTCAAGGGACGCTCGTATATCGCGATGGAGCTGAAGTCAACGGAACGTTAGGAGTGGAAGGGTACCCTCATGGAACGGAGATCACATTTCGATGTATAGCGTCCTTCATGGGAGAAAAGACTACATGGAAGCTGATCTGTGAACAGGGCAACTGGGTTGGGAAGAGCTTTAACTGCGGTGAGTAGAATATTTCCAAAGTAACTTTCTACATACCTCTTATCAATATCTTAGTCAGGGAATCGCAAACTTATCCAAAATATTTTGATTTTCTCACTTTTACAATTTTGAGATGAAGAAGTTTACCAATACGACTAATGCAAAACCCATCTCACTAGTTGATGCTTTAGACATCGTCATAATAACTGAATCTTCTTTATACTTTAACTATGACGCCAGTCATAATTTTAACTCTTCTTGTATTTTATATTTGGTTGCCTACAACTAATTGTCTGTTTATTTTCTTACTTTCCTTTTGTTTTATTCTTTGAACTGTAAAAATTTACTTAAACTCGCATTCTTAACAATATGTGTCAGTGGAAATCTGGTAGGTTAATATACAATTCTAATTTTATCGAATAATTTGTATAGTAAATATATATGTATAATAAATGCTGTAGAAATCTTGAGATAGTTTATTTATTATTATTGAAATACTTATCAGGCACTATTAGATAATTATCGAGGCATGTGGTACCTTTATCAATTATCATACAAAATATCTAGTTTACCCATTTTTCCAAGGTAGTCTTCTGCATTTCTGATATACCAAACCTAATGCAAACTCAATGTCTGATGATATTTCTTTTGCAGAAGAACTAGAGGCCCAAAGCGAAGAACTCCTCAGCAACAACACCTGTACATTCCACAATGACGAGCCTCATGTCGTCTCCTTCTACAATGACCTGGAAATCACGGAGACCGTTGATTTTCCAGCTGGAGCTGTTATTATCTCCAGGTAATTGAGTCACAGCTGTCTTTTTTTCACCTTCTGTTCAGAAAACGTTAGACTAGGTTTCTTTTGAGATGTGTTTAGGTTTGCCTTCAGTCTCAAATTGTTTTTATAATTCCAGGTGTAGTGACATAGGAAAGTATGCTATGACCGGTTCGCAAACCCGTAAATGTTACGGTGGTTCCTGGGACGCTAGCAAACCTTCATGCTTTGGACTTAATCAGGAGAATGATTACGCCAGTAAGTATTACCTTTGATTATCTTCAAATCGCTGTTTGGTATTCTAGCCGTCATTGGTCTCATTTTCTACTTTAGCTTCGGTTACAGCTAAGTATATTTTTAATAGGCGCCGACTAGTCCGAAAATTCAAAGTCACTCAGCGGGCATTGAAAAGAGCTATGCTATGCTCGGAGTTTCTCTAAGGAACAGGGTCCGAAATGAGGTGATCTGCCAGAGAACTAACGTTTTCGACATAGCTCAATAAGTGGGCTAGTCACATCTGTCGGAGAACCCATTACCGTTGGGGCGTTTACCCCCCCCCCCCCCCCCAGCGTTCTTGAGCGGAGACCGCGACCGGGCAGGCGTAGTGTGGGAGCGTCCAGGCTAGATGGAGAAACGACCTGCGTAAGGCGGCTAGCTGTGATTATATAAGAAGAACCGAAGGACCTATGTTCTTTTGCAGCTCGATGATGATATTTTCATCCTAGTTCTCCCATTGTATTCGGATCCGAAATGAACCACTATCAATTCTCTGTTAATGTCATACAGGATATGGGCAGCAGACTTGTCTACGCTTTTCGATGGTCAAAATGTTTCAAATCATGGTCGAATAATTGACTATTACAGTTTTTTTTGTTTATCGTAGTTCTAGTATCTATGTCTTTCTTCTCTATAGAGTCAAAGTCAAAATCCTTTGTTTTACATGAGTTCCCTACTCGACAGCGGGACATGTGGTTATTATTATGGCAGTAGACCCTGTTATGTCTATAAAATTGGCCAAGGGGGCGCGCCCCTACTTTAAAAACCGCTGCCATATCCAACAACTACAGACGAAACCAAAACTAGTCTGAACAAACCCTGAGGTTCTTTATAAACCTCATTTGTCAGTGAAAGCGATTACCTCTCCCCTTCATTTCAGTGGAAAAGCCCCCAACAATCTTGTTCCGGTACACCCAGGGTCCCATCGCTCAGACCAATGATGGGAAGCTTCTGGTGTACCCTGGGACCATGTTGCACATGGAGTGTCTGTGGATGAGGAGGTTCGGGAACCCAAAGTGGAATGTCACGCATCATTATCCTGAGTAAGTATTGGGAAATGCTGGTCTGATGGCAATTAAACAGGATATCACATGGACCAACTTGTACAAATGGTAATAAGTTGTATGTCCCTACTGGGAATTGAACCCACGAACTTTGTTGCTCAAGTCCAAGCAATGAGGCGTTCTGTTTGTCAGTGTTCTGATTATGTAATGTAACTGTAGTTTAACTCGTCGAGTTCCGACTGACATTGGTCGATGACGAGACGAATGTATATCGCGTTTTCTGTGTCACGACAACCCACTCTTGGTTAATAGCATCAAACCTACTCCATAAGCATCCATCGAATTACAAAATATATATATTAAATACCTTTTCGTAGTTTATTACTCTCATTTAACATATTCGAAGGCCGAAACAGATAAGAAGACCTAGTATCTGGACCTGATCTGCACGAGATTACCGACATATGTGATATATTGTCGACCGAAATCGTCCTTAAAGTCCTGTTCGCGTACGGGTTAATTCCAACCAGCCTCGCTGGTCACCAGAAGCGGTTGAAAGTCCGTGTGGGCTCGCTTCCGGCGGTAACGCAGAAGGCGGTACTGCTGGACACCGTCCGGATATTCTACCGGTTTCTTTCTCTGTCTTTCTGACCTACAGCAGCTTGGAATCCTCAGCCGGAGGTCCGTTTAGCCATTTTGACTTTGCTGATCAGATGAGACAATAATTTAGAATCCTTTTTTGTCATCCAGTATCGATCGCAAATACCCAGAAGGCTGGTCAACAGACCCTGGGCGAGACAGTCAGCTAGAGTACAGAATCAGCATTATGAACGCAGAGAAGGAAGACTCGGGAGTGTACCGGTGTGAAACCCCGGCGAGACAAAGCCATCATGTGGAGATTATTGTCGAAGGTAAGATGAAAGGTCCAGATGTATCTATTGTTACACTGTTTGTTCACTTTTGTTTACTATACATATTTCTTGTAGCTCGTATTATCTTCGCTCAGAAAGCTATAGAAAGAGCCATGCTCGGATTTTCTCTTAGGGACAGGATCCGAAATAAGATGATCCTCCAGAGAACTAAAGTCTTCGACATAGCCCAAAAAGTTAGTACGATTACCGCTGGGGTAAACGAGTTCTCGAGTGGAGACCGCGACTGGGCAGGCGTAGTTTAGGACGCCCTCTTGCTAGATGTAGCGAGGATGCGATCTGCGTAAAGCGGTTGTCAGTCACTGGATGAGAGGAATCGAGGATCGGATTCGGTGGCGCACCTTAGGAATAGACCGTTATAGGTACCGTTATAATATGCCCGATATAGACCGTTTCGGCGGAAGGTTTAAAAGTATGGAGCAGTCGGAAACTCATTGGTATATGACATGACCAGAGATGGAACTCCAACCTCTGGACATGATACCTTCCCCACTGACGAGTAGGTATACATATTAATCATTAAAAAAGTTCAAAAAAATATTGTTGAGAACGCAGAGTTACCACAATAACTCTGATCTCTCGCACTACAGTCAAGAAATCTCGACTCCGGAATCTCGCAGCCTCTAAATATTTCTACCACCGATTCCTCAAATAATGTAACAGTCTGTGATTTTTTTTTTATCTATTTTTTGTTGAGGCTTGTGACTCGCTAAAGTCAATGCCAGACTCGTAAGGAAACACTAATTTGTCAAGTTATTCAGACCTCAGTCTGAGAGATAACGTAACGAACCTATATAATTGTTTTGCCTTGTCAGATAAGGGGCTGCTCAATATTATATTAATATCGCCATTGTGACCTACGTTATCCCTCAGAAAGTGCCTTCTGTAGGCGGCTGTGATCAAATCAGTATCGACCATCGCTTCCTAAAGGTTTGCTCTGTGGAGAAAACCAGCAACAATTCTTGAAACAGGATAAGACTTCAATTCTTTAACTCTTTCTCAGATGTCCATTGCCCTCCACTGCCAATCCGGCGCGGTCTCGTCCCAAGCAGCCAAGGTACTCGTCTCGGTACAGAGATCAGGTTCTCTTGCGCCAACGGAAACGCCTTAATCGGTGCTCAGAGCCTGCTGTGCCGAGCTTCTGGCAACTGGAGTGCGCCGCTGCCTGTTTGTGAAAGTAAGTTATATGCAAGCCCTAATTATGTTCTGTAAGTAACTAGGTTTTTTTCCACAAAAGGTATAAAATACACGTCCCTAATAGGGACGAATGGAAAGAAGGGCTGAAACCTCCTGAAAAGGACAGTCTAATATGGTACACAGACGGATTCAAAATGGAGACGGGAGCTGGAGCCGGCATACATACCAAGGACTGCAATATAAGTCAGTGCATGGGACTGTATACAACTGTTTTCCAATCGGAAACATATGCAATAATCGCGTGAGCCCGGGAGAAAATAGATAGGAATATCAAAGATAAAACCATCTATATACTCAGCGATAGCCAGGCGGCGCTCAAAGCTCTGCAGTCATGTCGCGTGGACTCCAGACTAGTCTTGAACTGTATACAAGTACTAAATACACTCGGACCAAACAACAGAGTGCGACTGGTCTGGGTCTTAAACAAAGATAGGACAATTCACAAATATAACATCTATAAACCGGGACCAACTTGTACCAATTGCATATACAAAGTTGTCTGTTCACATTAAAAACCGAACCCACAAACTCTGGCGTTTGAATTACCCTACAACCAAGCCACTATGCCAGCGAGCGGGCAACATAATTTTGCAATTTCCGCGAGTGGAGTCGCGGGCACTTATGTATATCATCATCATCATCAGGTTATTTTGGTCTCCACTGCAGGAGCACAACCCTCTCTCATTAGCCGGAGACAGACGGAGGATTTGGCCTACACTCCCCGCGCTGGCCAGACGGGTTGGGGAGGCCTGATTGATGTTTTATAATGTACTCCCTTAGTCGCCTTGTACGACATCCACGGGAAGAGTTGCAGTGGTCCTATTCTACTCTACCGGAAACCACACGGCAACTTATGTTTATAAAATCTATTTTTATTGCAGGTGTCGAATGCGGCGAAGTAATTCAAGACACACCACTCAACGAGGGCGAACGCCATCCACGCGTGGCCGTGGTGTCTCGCGGCGTGGGCGGCAGGGCTGCCTTCTCGTGTCCATCAGGATGGGCCCTTAGTGGTGCTTCAGAGACTGTCTGCTTACCAGCTGCCGATTGGGCCAAACCTTTTCCCATTTGTAGAGGTTGGTTGATTCCTAGTTAAGACTTTTGTCCAGAACTCTTTGTCTAGTTTGAATTTAAGATAATCTATTTACAGAGTATAGAGAGTATAGATACCACGTGCTTTGGGAATGCGGACTGTACGAGGAAGAACGCCGCAAGATGCTAGATGCATTAGATAGAGCGCAGGCGGGAGCAGTTTACTTCGCTGATCTCGTGAGTTCAGAGGCGAACTTCGCGCGACTAAGAGAATTCGCGAGGGCGTGGCATAAGCGGAGAAAACTAATTGAGCTGCCCGATGACGACGAAGTAAATGTGGTGTGACGTCACGCCCCAGAAGGGGGAAACGTCAAAAATATAAAATACGAATATACTTGTAATGGATTGGCCCGTATAACCGCGAGGTTGGGAGGGCCAAATGGAATTACTTCAATCTATTTACAGCTCGCTAGAATCTACATACATTGGTAATGCTCACGCCTTGGTCCCACAGACCCTATCAGAGGCGACGATGTATCGCCACTTTGCGCTATCCTGACAAACGTCGCGAAGCGACTTTCCTTCGCCCGCTTTTCGCCCCGTGATACCACTTGGCGTGATGTGTGGCGAACAACATCGCCGCCTCCGTGTTGAGGCACATTGTAGTACCACGGTTATCTAAAGAAATAACTGTCCACCTCATCAAAGCCCCGCATGACTCTGTGCTCGGAGTTCGCCCAGCTCACGCTTACGAGCAGGATAGAATCTTTCTTTTTGTATTTCAGCTAATTTAATTTTTGTTTCCTTTCTCGAAGTCTCTCATACTCCATTACAAATATGAAACTGATATTATTCCAGAGGTTTCCTGCCCCGCTTTGCCACCGCCAGCATCAGGCTATGTCCTGGGCAGGGCTCCGTACAGAGCAGGCGACGTTCTGCAGTTCCACTGTAACCCTGAACACACGCTGCACGGAAGACCTATACTTGTATGCCAGGACAGTGGAAGATGGAGCGACAAACCTCCTACATGTATGTATGGATCATCATCATCATATCAGCCTTTAGACGTTCACTGCTGGACATAGGCCTTCCTCAATGAACGCCACCACACCCAGTCCTCCGCCCTCCGCATCCAGCCGCTTCCGGCCACCTTCTTTAGGTCGTCTGTCCACCTGGCAGCGGACACCTGTTCAGCAGTGTACTTCTAGGGGCTGACATAATGATGATGATGTAGTCTTGGAATTGGAATGTTTCTGAATAAAAGAAGCACGGACAGCACACACTCAGTTTATTGTAATTTACATACTACCTCCACCTTTTATTCATACCTCAATACATAACACTTCCTTACACTAATTGATGCTCCTTAAACTATTTATTTCTTATTGTTGACAATGTATGGCCATAAGCATAATATAGATAACACGCAATTTAATCAATCGAATTCGAACCCGAAACGTGTCACAGGTTTCCTGATTCTTTTATCAGCTCGGGGTTCTAGTATCACTGGCGGAGAGGCCGCCAATATTACACTTTTCTCTGGACAATCATTGTTTGCCTCACGGTTAGAGCTGGTGCTAAGATTTACCCTTTCCACGTCGCACTGCGTGTCATGCCTGCCTTCCGATTCCTTCGCCATCACGGTTGATGAGCATGTCGCGTTGAGTGACTTCCCTGGTTCAGTGTCCTCAGTTTTAGATGTGGCAAATGCCAAGGAACTTCTTAGTCGCTGTCTCATCTGGTCTATATGTCTGTGATGCGCTGTCCCATCGCCTGCCACAATTGTATAATCAGATATACCTAATCTATCTCGGATCACGCCCTCTGACCACTTTGCGCCCGGCCTGTAGTCCCTATAACTCACTTTTTCTCCTACAGTGAAATGTCTGTTAGGTTGATTTCCCCGCTCATGCATTTTTGATTGCTGATCAGCTACTCTCGCGGTCGGGTCAGGTTTTAATAAGTCTAACCTTATGCGTAAGTCGCGACCCTGCAACATTTTAGCTGGTGATTCCCCTGTGGTGGTGTGTGGTGTGTTATGGTAGTGTAGAAGAAATTTTAAAATAGTTACATCTATATTCTTTTTTTCATATTTGGCTTTCTTTATTACGTTTTTTATTAATTTCACCGCGCCCTCCGCGGCTCCGTTAGATGACGGATGATAGGGTGCAGAATATATGTGACGCACACCGTTGGTGCTTAAGAATTCGTTAAATTCGTTTCCTGAAAATGGCGGGCCATTATCAGACACGATCTGTTTGGGAATGCCCCATCTAGACCAGGACTCACATAACTTAGCTATTACACAATTCGCTGACGTCCGGCCCATCCTATATACCTCGATCCATTTTGTCCTAGCGTCGACCGCGATAAGGTAAGTATTACCATCTATCGGACCTAGGAAGTCAATGTGGACTCGCTCGTATGGGCGCTGGGGCCAGTGCCACGGCACGGGCGCGCTGGCCGCCGGCGCGGGCGCGACCGCCGCGCACGCGCTACACGCGCGACAACATGCCTCTATGGCTTCGTCAATGCCGGGCCACCGGACATAACTTCTGGCCATGGCTTTTGTTTTTACTATACCCATGTGTGGCTCGTGAAGTTCACTTAATATCCGCTGGCGACAGGCTTCGGGTATTACTACACGGTGCCCCCACATAACACACCCGAGCTCTATATACATTTCATTTCGCCTATTAAAATATGGCTGCAATTCCTTTATCTCTGCATTGCTAGGCCAACCGGTTTTAATATAATTAATTACTCTACCTAGCAGGACATCCCTACAGGTACTTGACCGAACTTCGTTATTGTCGATGAGCAAGGCATCTGACGCGAAATGTAGGTACGATTGCTCCGGCGGTTCAAACTCTTTTTGTTCGCCTATGGGTAACCGCGATAACGCATCTGCACAATTGTTATTTGTGTTAACATATTGTATATCAAAATCATATCCGGTCAGTATGAGTGCCCACCGTTGCATTCTACTTGAGGTCATGCCAGGCACTCCCGTCTGGGGACCAAATAAGCTCACTAAAGGTTTATGGTCTGTTTTTAATGTAAAACGCCTACCATATATGTACAGATGAAACTTTCGCGTACAAAAAACAATAGCTAGGGCTTCCCGGTGGATTTGTGAGTAGTTTTGCTCCGCAGCATTTAACCGACGTGATACATATGCTACGGGCCTCTCCTGGCCATACTTATCGGGCTGGGTGATGATCCCGGCAATGCCACGAGCACAAGCATCACATGTCAGTGTCAGGGCTCGCTTAGGATCATAATGTGCTAATACTTCACTGCTTACTAGTGATGATTTTATCTTCATAAAGGCTACCTCACACTCTCTGGTCCATTCCCACTGCCTACCCTTTTTCAGTAGAATGTATAATGGATGTAAAATGCTACTAACATTTTTAATGAATTTTGCATAAAAATTAATCATGCCTAAAAAGGAACGGAGTTCTGTGACGTTACTAGGGCTGGGCATTTTCGTGATTGCGTCCACTTTGCTTGGATCTGGCCTGACTCCCTCTCTGCTTACTATATACCCCAAGTAAGAAACTTCATCTGCTAAAAAGCTACACTTACTTTTCTTTATTTTTAAACCAAGATCCTTCAGTCTGGTTAGCACAGTGTTTAAGGCTTGTAGGTGTGTTTTCCGGTCACTACCAGTGACTAATATGTCATCGCAAAAAGACTGGACATTAGGTATTCCATTGGCAATGGATGCGCTAATTCTACTAAAAATACCAGCGCTTGATGATAAACCAAACACTAACCTATTATATTTGAACAAACCACGATGTGTATTTATAACTGTGTACCTTTTTGAGTCCTCCGACAGCCTGATCTGATTATACGCTTGTGACAGGTCAATTTTAGAGAATTGTTCACCTCCCGATAGATTTGCAAACAATTCCTCGACTCTTGGTAGTGGATATCTATCTACCATTAAGACAGGATTAAGTGTTACCTTGAAATCTGCACAGACTCTCAAACCACCGTTTTTTTTAGACACTGGAACCAGAGGCGTCGCCCAATCCGAACAATCTACTGGCTCGATGATGCCGTCCCTCAACATTGAGTCTATTTCTGCGTCGACACGCTCCCGCAGTGCGAAGGGTAAGGGCCGTGGGCGACAGAATACTGGTGCCGCATCAGGACGTACACGCAATGTAGCTATTCCTCCCGTATAGCACCCCAAGGCCCCGTCGAATACTTCTTTATGCCTGTCAAGTATTACATTCAAATCATTATCATGAACTGGTTTTAAAACATTTATATCCCCAAGGCGTTTAAGCATTGGTATTTGAATAGCTAGCTCTGCCAACCATTCCCTGCCCATCAAACTAGTTTCACCTCTTTCCAACACATATAAATCCAACTGTTTGCAAGATTTACTGTATCTCACCAAAGGGGTGATTACTCCTAATGGTTTTATTTTAGTACCATCATAAAACTTGAAAACATTTTTGGACTTTTTTAATGGTACATCGCCAAAACGCTCTTCGTATGTTTTTTTACTAATAAACGAACACGCCGCGCCGGTATCCACCTCCATGACGATTTCTCTTCCGTTGATATTTATCGGCAAACTCACCGGTTTGTAGTGACTTAGAGACATTTTAAATATAGCTTCATCTTCGCCGTTTCCTTCATCATCATTACTGTCATCTCCTTGCGCCACGAAATGCGCGCGACGGTTTCTTCCCCTGGATGAGTTGGAAGCTCCATGCGTCGTTGACTGCGCTGCGGACGATGTCCTGGGGCACACTCGTCGCAAATGCCCTTGATTTTTGCACAGACTGCATGTGTATTTGCGAAATTTGCACGATAAAACATTTTCGTGTCTGGAACCGCACGCATTACAATAATAATGCTCACTTGATGCTCTGGGGTCGGTGCCCTGTTGACGTTGACGTCCCCGCCATCCCGTTCCTGTGCCGCTAGCTGTCATGTGATTCAACATGACGTTTGATCCGGGGGTCGTTCCAGAATATTGCCCGTGCGGCGGGGATGCCGCGCTGCCAGCGCTGCCCGAAGCCTCCTGAGTTATCGCTGCGTTCCGTTCAGCCGCTTCTAAAGCACATGCTAACTTTACTGCCGTATGATATGTTAGATTTTCCTCTGTAAATAACCGCTGTCTAATTATTTCCGCATTAACTCCACACACGAATTGATCTCTGAGATTTTCCGTCAGAGAGTCTCCAAACTCGCATGTCCGTGCCAATTTTTTCAGCTCTGCTATGTATTGTAGCACAGTTTCACCCTGAATTTGTCTTCTCAAGCGAAAACGGTAACGTTCCGCCATTATTGATGGTTTAGGATCCAGATGTTTTTGCACTAAATCCACTAGCTCCTTGAAGACTAGGTCCGCTGGTTTCTTCGGGCTGGCAAGGTTCACCATCAATTCGTAGCACGAGTCGCCTACAACTGAGATCAGGGTGGCTACCTTGTTCTCGTCTTTCACTGCGTTTGCCTTGAAATACATCTCCAATCTTTCGTAGTATAGTCTCCACGTACCGGTTTCCATATCAAATTCACGTATTTTGCCGATTGACATTATTGCACGCACTTTAGGTACCTGTGTAATTATTTATTTCCACGATATTATTTTATTTCGTCGCCAAATGGAATGTTTCTGAATAAAAGAAGCACGGACAGCACACACTCAGTTTATTGTAATTTACATACTAGGAATATGTAAAGTTAATCAATGGAGCACCGTTATTGGACAGGGTTTTGGCACAAAAGAACTTGAAGGGTCGAAGTGTCGCCAGCTCTTCCTGGTCTTCTATAAGAAGAGAAGATAAGAAAATTCTTTTATGGCTGAACGCGAAATCGTTCAGAATGGGAATACCTATAGGGACTGGATTTTTTAATATAAAATAGTGGACTGTATGTTTTGGCGTACCTAGTCGGACAAAATGCTTTTCGGTACGTGTATCGAAGAATAAAATAAATGCCACCAACCTTTGATCCCGTTCTCGTACTGAATCCGTAACCTGGAGCTCCAGAGTAGCAGCTGACGACACGGGTACCCGTTTCACTTTGACACAGTAGGAATATCACTCGAAATTAAAAATATGAAGAAAATGAAGAAGATCGAAATATGTCGCGTGCGCACATCAACAGTTCTAGCGAGTTGTGTCGACGGTGGGGCGACGATGACGCGCCGAGAGCACGAGTGACAGGTGGTCAAAATGCGGGTGGAATCGAAATTATTCTCCGACTTTTTGCACCTACTAACATTTTGTCCGATGACTTTTACATTCGACGATAATAATGAACACCGCCCACCGTTAAAATGTAATTTTAAGCAGAATCAATAAATACAAAAAGAGTAAATTAAATAAAAAAGTAAAATGAACTTAATGAATAAATTTTTAAATTAATATAATTTTTTTTTATGTTATTCCACAAATGGTAAAGGGGATAGCCTGTGAACAGGTCTCTTTAAATGCCCGTGTTGCGTTTTCAGAGTGACAGAACGGATGACGCCATCTTTGGACGGGTGAACTTCTGAAACGCGACCTAACTTCCACTGAAGTGGGGGCAAGTTGGGATCGTTAATGAGCACCAATGTATCGATGCGAATGTTCTCTATCGACTTTGTCCATTTACTTCTCTGCTGCAGTGTATGCAAATATTCGCTGTGCCAGCGTTTCCAAAAAGTTTGAATAAGGCGTTGAAGTAATTGCCATCGCGATAAACGATTTATATTAATATCAGTGAAATCACGCTCCGAAAAGGCATTAAGCGGTTCACCTATAAGAAAATGTGCCGGAGTTAACGCATCTAGATCGTTCGGGTCCGAGCTCAACGGACACAGAGGCCGCGAATTCAGCGTGCATTCGATCTGTGTCAATACAGTTGACATTTCCTCGAATGTGAGGATAGTACTACCGACAATTCGAACAAGATGCGACTTTATCGATTTTACTGCCGCCTCTGCAATACCCGTGAAGTGGGGCGCAGCAGGCGGATTAAAATGCCAAGTGATTTTGAATTTAAGTAACGAATGAGTAATAGAAGTAGTTTGAGCATCTATAAACTTGTACAACGCTTTCAATTCAGAATTAGCACCGACAAAATTTTTACCGTTGTCGCTAAAAATGTCAGAACATATGCCTCGACGACTAATAAAACGCCGTAACGCTGCCATAAATGCATCGGTAGACAAGTTTGAGACGAGCTCCACGTGTAACGCACGCGTTGCGAGGCACGTGAATACGCAAATGTACGATTTTTCAACTTTAGCTTTACGAATAGTTCCAGATTTAGTCATGATTGGTCCTGCGTAATCAACAGCTACCTTGACGAAAGGTCTAACTTGCTGAACACGAGCTTGAGGTAAATCAGCCATCTTAGGCTCTAAAAGAATAGCACGGTGCCGATAGCACTTCATGCAGAGAAAAATCCGTTTTTTTACAACTCGCCTTGCAGAAACAATCCAGTAACTTCTAGCAATAAACGCTAGAGTAGCTTGTAGACCAGAATGCAAGTTAGTTTGATGAAAATAATCAATTAGCAACTTAGTAAATGCACTTTCTGGAGGAAGAACTAACGGATGTTTTTTTCGAAAATCAGCGTCCGAGTTCACTAACCGCCCGCCCACCCTGATGAGCCCAAGCTCATCAAGGAATGGACTCAGGCGCTGGAGCCGAGGTGAACAGGGCTTTTTATGCTCCAAATTCTGAACATCAGCTGCGAACCAGAATTTTTGAACGACGCCTACCAGGCGTAACGACGTATCCCGAATTTCGGAGACTGTCAAGGGACCAGATGTTCTGGTTTTGGAACGACAGTTCCGAATGAACCGAAGACAATAAGACATCACTTTTGTCAACTTGTGAAACGATGAAAATCGATTCAAGAATGCAGGTTCTTCCTGACATTCTGTCGAATGAGAAGTAATTTTTTGAACGCGACGTTCAGGCACCTTGCTATTTTCAATGTCTATTGAAGAAACAGGCCACTTGTCTTCTGGAAGTAGCAACCATGAGGGACCTGACCACCAGAGGTTATGACTCATAATTTGCGAGGGTGACAGGCCACGAGAGGCACAGTCCGCTGGATTGTCTGACGACCGAACATGTCTCCATTTCTCTGGAGAGATAATATTTTGAATCTCAACGACCCTGTTTGCGACGTAAGTCGACCAGTTGTGTGGAGCGGCACGTAACCAGCATAGAACAATACTAGAGTCCGTCCAAGCGAACTCATTGCTGATCGCCACTTGAGACTCAAGCGAATGACGAACAAATGCGAACAATGACGAAAGAAGAGATGCTCCACACAACTCCAACCTCGGCACCGAAAGTTTCTTTAAAGGTGCAACTCGGGATTTTGCTGTAAATATGTGAACACTCACCTGTTGATCGGAATGAACTATCCTCAAATAAACAACAGCAGAATAAGCTGTTTCCGAACTGTCAGAAAACCCATGCATTTGAACATGATGTGGTTTAGTTGGAATGAATCGAGGTATTTGAACTTTGGAAAGTTCCGCGAATTCTGACACGATGCGTAACCACTTCTGCCGAATACTGTCAGGGACCTCCGCATCCCAGTCAACACCAGCAACCCAAAGTTCTTGAATAAGAATCTTGGCAGCGACGATGACTGGACATAAAAAACCGACAGGATCAAAAATGCGTGCAGTTTCAGACAAAATTACACGTTTTGTTACCTTGTCGTGCAGAGGTTTGACGTTGTACGAAAAAACGTCTTTGAGTGGCTGCCAAGTCATGCCTAGGACTTTGACCGAATTATTTTCATCCAGTGAAACAGTGGATGATTCCATATCCTTTACCGAATCAGGCAAACGCTGCAGGAATTCTGGATTATTCGAACACCATTTCCTTAGTTCGAAACCACCCTTTTTGAGTAAATCAAAAAGTTGATTTTGAAGAACGACAGCGGAATCTACCGAACTTGACCCGCTGATGACGTCATCCATGTAGGTATAACGCCGAATTACCTCAGCAGCTTCAGGGAACTCTGACTGATGATACTCAGCTAACTGCTGGAGAACGCGAATAGCGAGAAATGGGGATGAAGACAACCCATATGTCACAGTTTTTAAACGATAGACCTGCGGCATTTCATTGGGGTTGGTTCGCCAGAGAATCAGTTGGTAATTTGAATGTTGGTCAGATACTAAAATTTGACGATACATCTGCCGTATGTCGGCTGTAAAAGCGACTTCGTGAAGACGAAAATTACAAATCAAATCACCTACATCTTTTTGTAGCTTGGGTCCAATAAGTTGAGTATCGTTCAACGAAACACCTTGAGTTGTCACGGCTGACGCGTCAAAGACGACTCTTAACTTAGTCGTTGAGCTTGATGGCCGAAGCACGCCATGATGAGGAATAAAATAATTATTGCCCTCAATTTCACCTGATACAAGTTCCATGTGTCCAGATTTTAAATAATCATCCATGAATTCGAAATATAATTCACGAAACTGCTCGTCGCGAGCAAAACGACGCTCCATTGAAACCAAGCGTTTCAATGCTAAACAACGAGACTCTCCTAAAGAGGGTTGATCTTCCCGAAATGGAAGTGAAACGACGAATCTGCCTGACTTCAGTCTCTTGTGCGTTTGAACGAAAATTTCTTCGCACCGCTGATCGTCAGCCGATAAAACTGTTTGTTCTGCAATGGATTCGATCTCCCAGAACTTTCGAATGGACTTGTCAAGACTCTCCTCCCAAGCCGAGACGATAAAAGACGAAATTGGCATATTGTTGCGATCACGAACGAATTTATGATCGACTTTCCCAATGAGAAGCCAACCAAGCGAAGTAGAGATAGCTATGGGAGTACCAATGGGTCCACGAATAGTTTCCCCAACGAATATGTCATCATATTGATCTCCTCCTAAGAGGATTTCTACAGGTGATGGCTCATTAAAATTGGGATCCGCAAGAATTATATGATTCAAATGTGACCATGACTCCGAGTTTAGAGGTTGAGACGGTTTGTTGGAAGTGATGTGGCTTAAGACCAAGGCACGAAACTGGAGCTCTGTCCCTGACCCATGATGTGACTTAATAACACTTGTAATCATGCCTTTCGAACGAGTGGTGAGATCACCAATTCCATGAATAGGAGTACCTTGCTTTTGACGAGGCAGTCCTAAACGTGACACAAGACTGTCAGTAATAAATGAAGCTTCAGAGCCAGGATCGACGAGGGCTCGAGCGCGATGAAATTTGCCGAGGGAGTCGCGAATCATGACTACGGCAGTTGAGAGCAAAACGGTTTTATTTTGTTGAGGTACTTCCGTCGAGCACAACGAAGCGACATTAGCTGAATCATATTTCTCCGAAGGTGTCTCTTGCCTCGGTTCGACCGACTCCTTGATCTCTCTAGCATAATGCAACAATGTATTATGATGTGCAGCACTACAAATCGAGCAACGAATCTTCGAACACGCATCTATGTTATCGTGCATGGGCTTTAAACATCTAAGACATAATTTATTTTCCTTCGCGAAAACAAAGCGATCGTAAGGTTTTTTCCTTTTAAACAAATGACACGATATCAAGGAATGTGATCCTCGACTGCATAATATGCAATTGCTAATCTTAATCGAATTACCTGAAGTGTTGCCACTAGCTATAAGTGACGAGGCAGATGAAGAACGAGACGCTGGTGCATAGGTATGGTTTGAATTTGAACGAGAGGTTGGTTTTGAGTTTTCCCATGCAATCATTTCTCGATTTAAAAATTCTCGTAGTTCATGAAATTTAGGGATGTGATTGGTAGAAATTGATTTATCAAAATCACGACGAGTATCCGAATCAATTTTTCTGTATAGCATGTAATACAGTAAAAAATCCCATTTATCAATAGGAAATCCCATGGCTTCTAACGCGCCTATATTTTCTAAAAATCCTGTAAGAATTGTTCGAAGCCCAGACGCCGACGGAACAGTGAGATTGGGTAACCTGTATAACGAATCCATATGTTGCATGGCTATCAGACGATCATTTTTATAATTGTATTCTAAAATATTCCATGCCTTCTTGTAATTACTACCTGTTATAGGCAGTCCTTTTAACAATTTACTGGCATCGCCACGAACGTACGAAATTAAATACTGATATTTCGCTACATCTGAGAGACCTTTGTTTTTATCTATAAGGGACAAAAACAAATCACTAAATGAATTCCATTGTTTGTAGTCACCAGAAAATGTAGGTACAGCAAGGCGTGGAAGCTGAACTGCAACACCTTCCGATTTTGATTCAACGGTTTGATTCTGAAGTTGTAGCGATTTCGAATGCTCATCTAATTCAAATTTAATCGATAATATCTCGCGAATTAAATCACCCCATGCTAATCGAATATCCCTGTGCCCATCCAGACACTGTGATTTTTTATCTTCAAGTTCTAACTTCTCAATCGCAGTCTGAACGTTTTCAAATTGGTCTTCTAAACGGTTTAGACTGTGGCACGAAACCATAAATTTACGATAGGCATCGTGGTTAGTACTTGCTTCCATGCCGAGCTGAACTATTATATCTAGCTCCCTTTCTAAGCAATTCCTTCTATGAACTAATGCTATAAACTCAACATTTGATTCAGTCATTGTAAAATCAAAAATAAACGAAAAAAATTAGCAACTTTGCTTTTGCACTACTGTGCACCTTGCAGGTACGAAAATATTATACTAACACTTCCCGAAATAAAACGAAATTTCGATTTGAAATAATAAAATAAATCGTAGTCGGATCGTAGTCGTGAGGTGTAAAAAGGATATTTCGATGAACAATAGAACGCACGGTATCTATCCGAAATAACAAAAACGAGTAATCAAATTATATTAAACGAACGAATATATGTGTACAAATTAAAATGAAATAGTCACAACAGTAATCAACCGAATATTGACACTAGTTTTGAACAATTTTCAATTATTTTAGGTATGAGTACGAATAGAATCCCTCCACGAATTTGAAGTTATTCACTGATATTAATATTACGAATACGAATGTTGCAAATTAGTTAATATTATGCAATGTACGCAGCAGAAAATAATGTTATGAACGAAACGAACGAATTAGGAACCTACCTACGAATAAAGAATTGTCAATTTGAAATGGTTTGAACGAAAAATTAATGGTAATTGAGTGGTGGAAGAAATGGCTATTTACTTTATAATGGGAATTAGAAAACGAATACGATGTATCCGGCTTGAAGGACCAAAATGAACGCGAAATCGTTCAGAATGGGAATACCTATAGGGACTGGATTTTTTAATATAAAATAGTGGACTGTATGTTTTGGCGTACCTAGTCGGACAAAATGCTTTTCGGTACGTGTATCGAAGAATAAAATAAATGCCACCAACCTTTGATCCCGTTCTCGTACTGAATCCGTAACCTGGAGCTCCAGAGTAGCAGCTGACGACACGGGTACCCGTTTCACTTTGACACAGTAGGAATATCACTCGAAATTAAAAATATGAAGAAAATGAAGAAGATCGAAATATGTCGCGTGCGCACATCAACAGTTCTAGCGAGTTGTGTCGACGGTGGGGCGACGATGACGCGCCGAGAGCACGAGTGACAGGTGGTCAAAATGCGGGTGGAATCGAAATTATTCTCCGACTTTTTGCACCTACTAACATTTTGTCCGATGACTTTTACATTCGACGATAATAATGAACAATGGCTTCACTAGGGTTTTGCTACCATTCTCGCGTAATTTGACATAAAATGATACAGACAACATTGGCAACACCAAGAAAACGTATAATCCTACTTAATATTATAAACGCGAAAGTTTATAAGTATGGATGGATGTTTGTTACTCTTTCACGTAAAAACTACTCAATGGATTTTAATGAAAGTTTGCAGTAATATAGCTTATACATCAGAATAACACATAGGCTACAATTTATAAAGATATTGTCTGAATTGTCCAAAATATCAAGTAAGTAGGAAAAAATGTACTATCTGCGAGCTATTCTGGCGTGCGCTGCCAAAACCGCTAGAGTTACACATATGTAATGTATGATGGAAATGCGAAATTTGGATGTTTGTTAGGTACTTAATCACGCTTCAACCACTGAACGGATCGTGATGAAACTTGGCACACATATAAGTTAGGTCCTGGAATAGGGCATAGGATAGTTTTTATCCCGAAAAAACGTCTCATTCCTACGGGAAATACATAATAGTTTGTGATGTTAAGTTGTCCACGCGGACAGCAGCTAGTTCTATATATATTTTTAATTTTCAGGTGCCCAAGCCTGCACGTACCCTGGTACTACGATATCAGGTCGCATGTCATCAGTGAAGTTCTACTACAAAATTGGGGAGACAGTCACCTTCACGTGCGAACCGGGGTATAAGCTAAAAGGGGCGCCAATGCTACGATGTTTGAAGTAAGTAAACAATAATTTAAAAAAAAACCTGCCGTCGTTGTTTCAAAAATACCTGTGATAAAAAAATTTTGGTTTGTTTTTAACATCATTTTATAACCTTTAAGAAGCAAAAGGCAGTGTAAAAAATAAACAACAACAAAAATTATCACTGATGTTATTTTAGAAACAACTAATTAAAACTGATTAATCCCAAATTATGATTTTCTCATGTGCTTTGGTAGTTTGGAAGTTAGACAAGGACAAGACTCACCAATATAACATCTAGACCGGGATCAACTTGTACATAGTTATCCGTCACTAGTGTGAATCGAACGCAGCCGAATTTAAATACGGCTTGAAGGACCAAATAAAAATGTCCGCCGACTGATGGGAATTTACGGAATCCGCACATTGTAAACATGCTGACTTTTATTTTTGCTCAACGTATCATCATAATGTTTAGCCTGCAAGAGTCCACCGCTGGACAAAGGCCTCTCAGACCGCTACTTAAACCTTCTTTCGCGATTCTTAAGCCTTACACAGATCGTCGTTCCATCTAGCCACGACGCCCGTCCCACACTACGTTCACGGTCTACACTCGAGAACTCGTTTACCATAACGGCAGATGTGACCAGCCCACTGCCACGACATTGAGCTATGTCGAAGACTTTTTTTAGTTCTCAGGCAAAGTTGTTTTTACTTTTTTTTTATTCAACAAAATTTTACAATATATACATTACAGTAATGTCCACAGATATGGAAGCCCATTTGTATGTGAACAGAGCGCTCACGTGATCAGTACATTAGTCTACACCCATCGACAAGAAGTGCTTGTGCAGTTCTTGCTTTAGTAATCCACCGGATACAATGTATTTTAAATCGGATGGCAGAGAATTCCAAATTTTAGCCATAACATAACCGCTGGTACGCTCACCGTAATAGTGACACATCTTGGAACATTTATTCTCTTGTTTGCCTTAGAATATTGTCTTTTAGTTACATTAATATTATTTCTGATATAGTCTTTATCATAATTTTCTAAAAGTAGCAAGTATTTAGTCTTGTGTTGTATCGGGAGAACCTTGCAAAAACCTAAATACTTACTACCTAATACTTTAATTTTTCTTTAATTTTGACAGGCACTTAACTAGTTGTTATTAAAGTTACAATTAACACAATGCTTTGTTTTCAACAGGAACAGAAAATGGTCCAACGCGATACCATTATGCGCACCAATCTCCAACTACACTTCAGATGATTCCCTCGCGATGCTGACAGGCGATATCGACGCCATGTTGTCCGACTCCGCCATCTTGCCTCCGGACATCTTGAAAACGCGCGAAACTCCCGCCATCTTGTCGCCAGAGAGCTACAAAGCCGCCATTACGCGGATCGCAGCGTCAAAGTTACTAAGAAGATCCCCCCTTGAAACCTATAAAAATAGAATTTTTAGGGTAAATAGACTGTTGAGAAGGGACACGGAGAGATAATTTTGATTTATTTCTAGAAGTAATTAATATATTTTATTATTGAAATTTAAATGAGATTTTAACATTTTAGAATCTACTCGAATTATTTACATAAAATCAACGATATCTATGTACTACTAGATGGAGCGTTCCAAATAATCGCTATGTTCCACGCAACTGAGGGCCCGCGGGAGTCGCAACTCGTTCACATTCACTTTGAAACTTGTGCAGTTACTACGCAGAACATTTGATTATTACTAAATAGTGACGCTATTGATTGCTTGGAACGCTCCATCTAGTAGTATATAGAGATCGTTGCCTAAAATGTTTATTGATGCCAGACATGTTTCATTCCCGTCCCAGAACTATATATATAAAAAAAAACTACATTTCGTGTGAGTAATTTTTCGCAAATTTAATATTTATGCAACAAATATCGAAACAAGTTTATAAAAAAAAAGTGTCAAAAGTAAAGTCGAGGATTTTTGGTGATTTCTAAAAACCACACTTTAAAATGTTGACCCCCCCCCCACCCTCCGGCCCTCCGCCCCTTTTACAATGAAAATAAACATATGTTTTTAATTCTATCATTCGCAATAAACTTGGGTGGGCAAATTATTTGAAACTATTCCAAATTTAAAGTCAATAATTCTGAGATAATCAGCTGTGACAGACGGACAGTCGCACCATAAGTGTTCCGTTTTTACCGTTTTGGTGCGGAACCTTAAAAACTCAGTTTTCACCATCATCATCGTATCAGCCCTGAGGCGTCCAATGCTGGACGTCCAACCCTGGACTTGTGGATGTATTTTGGCTGATGAAACAATCCTTAGAGGTCAAAGTAACCTACAACTACTTAAACAATAAATCAAATCAAATCATTTATTTGTAAAACATGGGTACAGATAAGATGTTTACATTAAATAAGCTCTCTATGTTCCGCCTCTGCGAGTGCGGCCATACAAATCTAAATACTTAGGCTAAAAAAAGAATTAAACATGCAATTAAATAAAGAAATATTAGTTACAGTTAAATCACAATGTCACAGCTCCAATAAAACAACATAAATAGCAAACATTCATCATGTCAGCCCCTGGACATAGGCCTTCCCCAATGAACGCCACCACACCCGGTCCTCCGCCCTCCGCATCCAGCCGCTACCGGCCACCTTCTTTAGGTCGTCGGTCCATCTGGCGGCCGGGCGTCCTACCCTGCGAGTGCCGATCCGCAGCAAATAGCAAACATGTCG
The DNA here is from genome assembly GCA_947086405.1 of Esperia sulphurella. NCBI lineage: Eukaryota > Metazoa > Arthropoda > Insecta > Lepidoptera > Oecophoridae > Esperia > Esperia sulphurella. The sequence goes on along the minus strand of OX352278.1, from coordinate 1,608,026 downwards.
GACATAAATTCACAAAGATTACAAGAAATAGGCAATTGAAATTAAAAGTTTACAATATCATATGCTAGTGTCATTTTAATTAACATGTGTAGTGTAGATCATCGAAAATCATAAATACTAGTAAGTAATCCAATTACAATTGGATGTTTCCGCGATGGTCGAATTTTAATTATAGCCGGCTCGGACGTGTAACCTATCATCGGTCGACCGATATTATTAAAAACACCTCCGCCCTCAGCATCCAGCCGCTTCCAGCCACCTTCCATCTGGCATCATTAATTTTCCACCATAAGACGAAAAAAATATATCACTACCTACATTTCGGGCCCAATTCTGAAAGCACACATTTAAAATTTGACAGCTCTAAAATTGGTTTCGTCTTTATCTTCATAATACTGAGTGACAAGGATAGCAACAGTTTTAGTGCTGTCAAATTTTAACGTTGTGCCTTCGGAATCAAGTCCTTCGCGTGTAATTTGCCTAATTTTTTTTTTAATTATATTATAAAATTCTTTCTGCATTACGCAATCAATAATGAGACATTTTAACATAACTCATTTTTCGAAAAAAAAAACCTTTTAAATAAAATCATATCCGAGTTAGGTATATATATCGTTTATTCGAGTACATCGTTTCAAAATTGAAATTTCATAACTTAATTTAAAAAAAAAGTATGTTGATCTCCAGAAATGTTCATAATTTGCGTTAAGGATTTGATAACTAAGAGACTTATATAGATGTTTAAAGTTTGTTGAAATATTAGAATTTTGATTAAAATGGTTCGTTTTAGAGTTTATATATTTTAAGTTATTTAGTTTTATTACACTATTATTACTTATGGATGTAATTATCCGGTTATGTAAAAAAATATCGATCACTTTTGTTACCAATATAATTAATTCTAACGTATGTTGAAGTATTTGAATTGTAATTTGATCAATGCAATATTATATGTTATTAAATATGATAATAATTATTATTAATTATATAAATTCATTAAACAACTCTGGACGAGTCGAAATACTCAGGCGTTCCTTTCTGTCAAAAGTACAAGCCCACGGGTCATGCGCCGTATCGAAATATGTCGTTGTATGCGAGAGGTAACTAATGTGATGTTAAATTTATTTCGCGTGTGTTTTGTAACGTCAGCGTACAAGTATGCATGGGTGGGTGGATCCCGCGCGAAAAATGACAGGATATTAGCATCATAAGAAAACGCCATGACGTTTCTTTTTCCACTTGGTAACCAAATGTCGTAACTGACAATGTAATGGGAAATTAATTCCTATTCGAATTAATTTCCTATTTTGTCTTAGTAATTAGTTTTCCATCGGGTCGCCCCATTTAGTAACCAAATTTCGTAACTGACTACAAAGTGAGACGACGCCATGGCGTCTCCCCTCCATAAATTTATTATATTTGTTATGTATTTTTTGTTTACAAGAGATTTCCATGTAAATAAATACGCTTTGCCAAAGAAATTTAGCATACTCTTATAAATATTAGTCTTTATAATTAGGTAGATAAATTTATTAGTTAAATAAAAAATTACTTATAAGGTGATTAAAAATTACAATTGTAATTCTAAGAACTATAGTACATTTTAATTATACTAGATCTGTAATAAGAATGCCACGCACAAATATTTGGAAACGTCTTTGATCATTCATTGTTCTGACTCAAAAAATAATATCGATTTAGGTATCTGGAATATTTGTTTTTAAAGTTACAAAATGGTTATAAACATTAAACATACTATGTTTTCGTACACTGAGAGAAATGGCAATTTGCTGTAATGCAAAATATCGCTATGACGATAAATTAAATGGGTATCTAACACATAAAAATGTAAACTTCGCGTGTCTGTACATTGAAGATATTGAAGAAAATTGGGGGTCTAAGCTTAAGTTAAGATCACTTTTGTATTTTTTGTCTGTTTGTGCACGCATCCGATTACTGAACCCATTGTGATGTAGTTTTCAGAAAACGAGGGCCTTAATTGCGAGTAACATATAGCCTTTATTTATCGCAATCGGCTTACTCAATCAAAAGTTATGCGAATTTATAATTTTCATAAACTCACATATATCCAATGTATGCAACAAAGTAATGCTCGGCGGAATTTGGATCGCGATGGATGAGTTAGGACTACATTTGGAGCGACGAGGGCAGGGTTAAGGGGAGTAGTTGCGGGAGAGGGAGGGGAAAGGGGATTAACACTAAGTAATTATCAACTTAATTTAATTCTGTAGTACACGCGAGGGGAGCCGCGGGCACAGCTAGTCCATAGTAAATTGCAACGATCTCTATGTACTACTAGATGGAGCGTTCCAAACAATCGCTCAGTTCCACACAAGTAGCCACAACTCTTTCACATTCACTTTGAAACTTGTGCAGTTACTACGCAGAACATTTAATTATTTACTAAATATTGACATTATTTAACCGTAGCGTCAATATTTAGTAATAATTAAATGTTCTGCGTAGTAACTGCACAAGTTTCATTGTGAATGTGAAAGAGTTGTGGCTACTTGCGTGGAACAGAGCGATTGTTTGGAACGCTCCATCTAGTAGTACATAGAGATCGTTGGTTCTACCATGAAACTCATACTAATAGTTTATCAGGACGCTGATCTTGTCCCTGAATTATATACTGTGTTACCTATCATGCTGGTTGTGGGAGTCTAGTAATACATCATCCAAGAAACTTTAGTGAGTATATGACTTCATATCAGTTTCCTGCTAATTCTTACGTTTGGACACTTAGTCGTTATTAAAGAGGTATAGGTCTTAATTGATAAATAAGTTGGGTAAACGAGTTCTCGAGTGGAGACCGCGACTGGGCAAGCGTAGTGTGGGACGCCCCCTGGCTAGATGGAGCGACGATCTGCGTAAGGCGGCTGGCAGTGACTGGATGAGAAGAACCGAGGATCGGGTTCAGTGGCGCGCCTTGGGAGAGGCCTGTGTCCAGCAGTGGGCTCTTACAGGCTGATGATGAATTGATAAATTGTTTAGATTTCCTATTAAAACGATTCTCTCAGTGTAAAATATATTATATTCGAGATAAATTGAACACAATGTGCATATCAAAAATACAGCATATCTTATAATTATAAATAACTTTTCAAAACTTATGAAATTACTAGCTGTGCCCGCGGCTCCGCTCGCGTGGACTACAGGATCCGCTATAATTCCTACTTCCGCTCCATATCCCAGGTCCAGGGCCAGGTCCAGGTCCAGGTCCAGGTCCAGGTCCAGGTCCAGGTCCAGGTCCAGGTCCAGGTCCAGGTCCAGGTCCAGGTCCAGGTCCAGGTCCAGGTCCAGGTCCAGGTCCAGGTCCAGGTCCAGGTCCAGGTCCAGGTCCAGGTCCAGGTCCAGGTCCAGGTCCAGGTCCAGGTCCAGGTCCAGGTCCAGGTCCAGGTCCAGGTCCAGGTCCAGGCCAGGTCCAGATCCAGGTCCAGGTCCAGGTCCAGGTCCGGTCCAGTCCAGACCAGTCCAGGTCCAGGTCCAGGTCCAGGGCCAATTCCAGGCCCAGACCCAGGTCCAAATCCAGATCCTCAACTCTCCCCTCAGCCCTCCCCTCAATCCTCCCCTCTACACTCCTCTCAACCCTCCCCTCAACCCTCCCCTCAGCTCTCCCCTCAACTCTCCCCTCAAACCTCTTTCCCTCGTCTCTCCAAATGTAGTCCTCGTAACTAATCCATCGCAATCCCAATTCCGACCAACATTACTTTGTTGCATACGTATACCACAAATTCATCGTAATCGGTTAACTCAGTCGAAAGTTATGCTAATTTTCAAACACTCAAAATACACCGCTACCGCACCGGTACCATACCCGCTCCCGCTACCGCTCACGAATTCAGTCGAACATTTACACCCTGCATTCTTCGCAGTGTATCGTCCAGGTGACCTTGGCTCGCGTGAACTACAGAATCGCTCCCATTCCCACTCCCGCTCCCGCTTCAGCTTCCGCTCCCGCTTCCGCTCCCGCTTCCGCTCCCGCTTCCGCTCCGGTCCCGCTCCCCTCCCGCTTCCGCTTCCGCTCCTGCTCCCGCTCCCACACCCACTACCCTTTTCCCACGCCCACGCCCACGCCCGAGCCCACGCCCACGCATACTTGCACTACAATTCCCACCCGCAGCTCCAAATGTAATCCAAACTCATCGCAATCTGAATAGAACGGAAATACTATTATTTGCAATATATTGCATACTAACCTTACCTACTAATGTATTTGAAAACTAAAAATGTCTATAACTTTTGATTGAGTTAGCCGATTGCGATGAAATAAAGCCTATATGTTACACCAAATTAAGCCCCATGTTTCTGTGAAAAGTCCATCCAAGTCCGATCAGTCGTTTTTAAGTGATGCGTGCACAAACTCACAGACAAACAGACAAACAGACAAACAGATAAACAGACAAACAGACAAAAATTTCAAAAATGATCGAAATATGTTCTGTTGCTTATCCTTAGACCCCCCAATTTTTTTTTTTGCAAATATCTTCAATGTACAGACACGCGAAGTTTACGATTTTATTTATAAGATAAGAGAAACTTACTATGTTTATAATATGTCATTGCATTGTATACGTTTAACCAAAATTACGTAATTCTGTCAGAAAATAAAATGGAATTGTATAAATATGGTTTTGTAGTTTTTTCTACCTTCATATGCTTCCACTAATATTATAAATGCGAAAGTTTCGATGTTTGTTACTCAATCACGCTTCAACCACTGGACGGATCGGGGTGAAACTTAGCACACATATAGGTTAGGTCCTGGAATAGAACATAGGGTAGTTTTTACTCCGAAAAACAATATCATTCCTACAAGAAATCAAATTAATCTTTAAAATCTGTGAGTAAATCTTCGCGAGTGAGACGCGGGGAGCCTATCCGAACTTATTCGATTGTCATTACCTTAGTTTAATCGCGTAATTCACGGCCAACTGCTGAAAAACTTACCTGGAGGAGTCTGGGGGCGGGGGGCTTTGCCCAAAAATTAAAACATTAAATAACAAATATTAAATAAATTAAAAATAAAAAAAAATCTCACACTGACGATTGGTGCATAACGGTAGAACTGGCTGTCCATTGTGGGATTTGCCATAATCACCACGCTTGGCAGACGAATTGGTGATCGCAGGAGAACGCTGCTCCGCCCCTGTGTGTGACGAACAACATCGTTTTATTTACATTTACGAGTACAGACACTTGTTAAATCCCAAACTAGGATTTTCTCCTGTGCTATGGAAATTAAACAAGGATAGGCCATTTCACAAATATAACATCCAGACCGGGACAAACTTGTACAAAGTTGTTTGTCCTGATGGGAATCGAACCCACGAACTCTGACGATCGAGTCCAGTGACCAAGCCAATAGCGAAACCAAGCGGTCAAAATTAAGTAGAAATGTTGGTTTTCATTTAATAATGGAAAGCTGTATAAACAGCAAACAAATATCACAAAACTGCAGCTGCAGAACAACCAAACAGCAGAAAACACACTAAGCAAACAGCAGCTGATACTTTACAGCAAATAAACCCAACAAATCGCTGTTTGTTTCCCGGTTTTAAATAGGGCCACCCCCAGTCTTCCCGTGGATATCAAGGCGACCAAGGGATTGCGGCAGGATCTGGCATCGCCGTTCTTCTTACTGCCATCACCGATCCGCCAACCAAGCGTGGTAATTTCATGGCAAATCCCCCAATGGACAGCCCACCAAAAGTGGCACTCTATTGAGGAGGCTTGTGTTCTGTACAGCAGTTGACGCATTTCGCCTGATGATGATTAATTATTCTATTTTCCATCACAAAAACTAAGTACGTAAACCAGACAAATGACGCGAGGTACATAAAACGTTCTGTCATTTTCATTATCAATTCTATTTCTAAAAATTCAGTTGCCATTGCTGCGTAGATGTAACTGTTACAATGTAATAAACATACAAGAGCAGTAATGTATTTATAGGCAAGCGATTGTTGTGATTAGTAGTGGTATAACTTGAAAACGTAGTAAGGTGACGCAATTGAAAAGAAAACTCAGTCGAGCGCTGGCAGCGTTCTGCGTCTAACGCCTTCGGTGTCGAGTTCGGCGAAAACGCGAATACTTTTCGACTGACGAAGTTTGTAATTTGAAATATAAGAGTGACAGTGTTTTTTTTTATGTTGGCGGTAAAAAGTGTGTTCGGTTTTGAAGTTTTTTTTCCTTTTTTGTGGCTTTGAGTGGGTGTTGCATATCCATGAGTGATTTTGTTTTGTTATGCGAGTAATAGGCCGATAATGCAGCGATAACTTAAGGTGGGTTAATAGTTTAAGTTGACGTTAGATTAGAAGCGTTTAGTTTTGTAATTTAGATAAAATTCCAATCATTATGCGCGAAGTTGAGTCAGATTTTTCTCGACTACCGCCACGAATTCTTAATAATAATAAATATGTGGGGACATTTCACACACGGCCACCTGATCCCAAACTAGGCAGAGCCTGTAATCATCATCAGGTTATTTTTGTCTCCACTGCAGGAGCACAACCCTCTCTCATCTGCCGGAGACGGACGGAGGATATGGCCTACACTCCCCGCGCTGGCCATACGGGTTGGGGAGGCCTGATTGATGTTTTATAATGTATAATAGAGCCTGTAATATGGGTATCGGACAGCTGATTTACATACATAAATACATAATATAATATATGAATAACATCCAGTCACAAGGCAAACACAAGTGCTCATCACACGAATGATTGCCTTGGGCGGGATTCGAACCCGCGACTACGTGTACCATCGACTAGGTTACGGGGCCGACGAAATAAAATAACTTTTTACACTGAAAACCCTGGAAGAAAACGCTTTTAGCGATAAGACAGCCTAGGCGTACATGTGTCAGCTACTTTATTATTGTATCTTTATCGTGCAAATAAAGAGTATTTAAATTCGGTTAGGGTGTTTTCTAATTCAGTTAGGGTGTTTTCTAATTCGGTTAGGGTGTTTTCTAATTCAGTTAGGGTGTTTTCTAATTCGGTTAGGGTGTTTTCTAATTCGGTTAGGATGTTTTCTAATTCGGTTAGGGTGTTTTCTAATTCGGTTAGGGTGTTTTCTAATTCGGTTAGGGTGTTTTCTGAAAATCTCTCGAAAATGGTCCCTGAAAAACGTTCACGCCAATCAGAGGTTTTTTTTTCATAGCGCCCCCTTTTGTACACTCTGACCGGCTATTCTCGGGTTTCTATAATAATCAATCAATAAAAGACGCAATTTTTTTTATGGATCCTACCTTACTCTGTGCACAGGTAGTGGGTTCGATTCCCCATTGCGTCATTGTCAAATTCCCATACATAAAATGCTCACGCCTGGGTCCCAGAGGGGTAGGCAGAGACGATGGATCGCCACTTTGCGCAATCTAATGTCGCCCGCTTTTCGCTTCGTGATACCTCTTGACGTGTTGCGAACAACATCGCCGCCTTGTTGAGGTACCACGGTTAAATTCCCATAATACAGTAGAATACTCTAATTGGTGATTAGACATATACATTGAATGGATTTTTAACCATAATCACTTAGAATTTAATTATCCATTATTACCGCATACACACAGCCAAACAAACATATCATATTATATATCTATATATACTTTTCTCAGTGCTATGTTCTTAACCTTGACGGTTACGTGGGACTAAGAAATAATGGATAAGCTTGTCTCAGCATATTGTTTGAACAATTATTTGTTTAGTTGACAATTCCATTTAGATCAATTTTCACGTACTTATTTACATTTGACGTTATTTGAAGATTTCATTTCGTCCATTTTATAATAACCTAATTGTTTCTATGCCATGTAGGTATGTATGTATGTATGTAAACGCTTTATTGTACCAAAAATAACAACAACAACAACAATAAAATAGGAATTAAACTGTGTACAAAGGCGGACTTATCCCACTTAGGGATCTCTTCCAGTCAAATTACAAAAAATTATAAAGTCAGTAGGTAGACCAGTCACATTGAAAAGAACAGCAAAGGTTGAGCAGTAGATCTGTACAAAAAGAAAGATTCAATGCCATCTTCTAGCAAATTTGATTGCAAGCAAAAATAATGAATTGGTCATCGTCTATGAATCACGTTTTGATTTATTTATTGCAGAATATTTATGTATATATTTGTTATTTGTATAACATATGTATTTATTTATCTTTGTAATAAGTATTCATATATTACATATGTAGTATATATCTTATATGTGTGGGTATATGTATAATTTATAGATTACATTTAGTATATTTTAGTTTGTATTTATTGTGTAAGTATAGTATAGTATATAACCAATTTTCTTATATAATTTTTGTGCGCCTACCACTAATTATCTGCATGACCTAAAGGTCAACTGGAAGAGAATGCCATATTGGCATTATGTTCGCATTTTGTACTTACTGTGCAATAAAGGTTTTAAATAAATGTAAAAAATAAAAAAATCTAATCAAAATCGTTTCAGTAGGTATCATGAGAACGAGCTAACAGGCAATATTATTATCACGTATAATAAAATCGATGAAGTACTTCTCAAAACTGTATGTTAGGCGCAAGCCACATAAAAGGCATCGGGCGAGGACGAGACGAAGACGCGGCGCGTAAACATCGCACAGTTCACGACGGCACGCCTTAAATCGCTTAAATTTCATTGATGCATTCATCATCAGGTTATTTTAGCCTCCACTGCAGGAGCACAACCCTCTCTCATCTGCCGGAGACAGACGGAGGATTTGGCCTACACTCCCCGCGCTGGCCAGACGGGTTGGGGAGGCCTAATTGATGTTTTATAGTGTATTCCCTTAGTCGCCTTGTACGACATCCACGGAAAGAGTTTGAGTGGTCCTATTCTGTACATTTTACTAGAAAATAGAATGGGAAATAGAAGCCGCGTCTTCGCGTCATCCTCTCCCAACACCTCCTCTATGTGGCTTGCGCCCTAGTAAAATTAAATAAAACCTTTGAAAAGTCGAAGAAGATATAAATAGTTTACTCAACTAAAATATCTATTATTATATCACTGCACCTGACAATTTTAAAACTTATTTCCTGCTTTAAAACAACTTAAATGACACTTAAGATGTACTTAAGCACTTCACGATGCCGCTCTTGGTGTCGCCACGTGTACGCTAATCATTTGCATCCTTTGCAAACAGCACGTATATGCACAGACATACTAACAGATAAATAAACATAGCATTGTTGCAAAGAATCTTAATAAATAAAACGTAAACTTCGCGTGTCTGTACATCCTACTATCCTACTAATATTATAAACGCGAAAGTTTGTAAGTATGGATGGATGTTTGTTACTCTTTCACGTAAAAACTACTGAATGGATTTTGATGAAAATTTGCAATAATATAGCTTATACATCAGAATAACACATAGGCTACAATTTATAAAGATATTGTGTGAATTGTCCAAAATATCAAGTAAGTAGGAAAAGTCTACTTCAGACATTTATTTTATTTTATTTCTTAGGGGAGCTTACAGCTACAGTTACAATGTACATTTTCAGGTAGAAACTAAAAGCCAATTAACAGCTACCACATATAAAAAGTTAGTTTTTTTTTTGTTTTGACTCGCACAGCATACATAACAAGAGAATTTATTATAATTTATATATAAAGATAATACATGCACACACACTCACATACTTATATATTCACAAAATATGTATATATATATCGAACCACTACTTAAACCTAGATGAGAAGTCACTAGTGAGTTGTCTTTTGGCAGAACCCGAAGCACTACAAAACAGATTACACACCAATTATCCAGTCTCAAACTAGGCAGAGCCCGTGGTATGGTTACTAGATAACGGATACACATACTTAAATAAATATACAAACATCCAAGACTTGGGTACAAACATTCATATTCATCATACGAACAGTTGCCCCTAGCGGGATTCGAACCCGCAACCTCCGGTTTGGCAGTCCGAGAGCTACCCGTTCCGCCACGGAGATCGTCAATAATAACATGCAAATGAATAGATAATTAGTCATGTATAGATATAGCTAACCGGTTCGAGATATACAATGGTCCTGACGTATAGTTCCCATCGCATTATGCTACTCGTAAGTTCTTAAGTTTAACCTTGAACTGATGTCGGAAGATAGGGCTTCCACTTATAGGTAAGTTGATCAAATTAGAAATGTAGCTCGTTTTTTTTTTTTTTTTTAATAACCAATAAAAACAAATTTACATATTTCCAGTGCAACAAAAACCAGACTTGGTTTGTCTGTGCACGGCGACGACTTACAAACTAACATTTAACAGTCATATTAAGTGCCAAGCCATCTATCTGTATACATTGCTTAGTTACTAACAAAGTCCAAACCTTCAAAAATAAGGGTACAATATAAAAAGTGCGAGTCGGTTGCAAGTGTGCGTGTGTGAGTGCTGTTTGTTCTGTTGGACGATACTCGCGTCGAATAGCATTCCTCTAAATACAGCATGATTAAAATATATATGTCGGCGAAATGATAAAAGAGGAGCTGATTTGAAGGCACAGTGTGTGCTCGGCGCGCCGTTCGGCTTGGTTCGGCGATCGTCGCGAGCACGCGCTGACGGAACGTCTAGTAGGACTGGCACAGGCGCAGACTCGAGACAGTGTTCGCTCGACACGCGTGCGGAGCGCAGGCACTACACGGACGGATCGTCTGCCTTATAAAATCGTTAATTTCATGTAGTGTCATTTAAGCCAGTAAACGTGTTAACTTTGTAACGGCGTTAAACTCAATTTGGGAGCCCACATATTCGGCGGAACCAGGAACCTTCGACATCAGAAGTGGGATTCGAACCCTACGCCCTCAGAAGAGGCACCTACGACATATATATATAAATTTTTTTATTCACGAAATCTTAAATTGTAAGTCATAGTAATTGTAATATATTATGGTTCAATTTGGCTACCTGCTAGGAAAAAAAATGTTAAGATGTATAGATATAATAATACTATTTAGGTAGTACTGTTCACTCCCTAATTTATCTATCTACTTCGATGTTTCCAGCCTGGAGGTTTCCACAAGCCACTGCAGAAGTTGACACCTCACTTCGCAATTTGGTCTCATATATCTGTTGCCCGCGACTTCGTCCACTTAGACAACTTAACATCATAACTTATTATGTATTTCCCGTAGGAATTAGAAGTTTTTCCGGATAAAAACTATCCTATGTCCTATTCCAAGACCTAATATATATGTGTGCCAAGTTTCATCCTGATCCATCCAGTGGTTAAAGCGTGTGTGTGTGATCCAGTGGTCTAATTTTATTGTAGACTAGCTGTGCCCGCGGCTCCGCTCGCGTTTCCACTCTCGCTCCCTATCCCACTCCCACTCAAACTCTCAATCCCGTTTCCGATACCGTTCCCGATCTCCCTCCACACTCCCGCTCCAGCTGTAGTACAAACCAATCACAATATCAATTGTACCGAACATAATAATTATACATCTTTGTTAGAAAAATTTACTTTATTCAGGTTCTAAGTGGCGTATCAAGATGAAACATGCACTAGATTTTAAGTTAGACCTCCAGCAACACAACTGTGATAACTGCATCAAATTTCATTTAGTAGTTTTTGCGTTACGAGGTAACAAACAAACATACATACATACATACAGACAGACAAAAATTCTAAAAACAATTATTTTGGCTTCTATTGGTTCTATAAAGACTCCTCATATACATTTTTCTACAATATCTCCCATGTACAGACATAGTTACAGTTTTATTATAGGTACAGATATGACTTTTGTCCAACCCTACAAAATCTACCTCGTGACCTACCTCGTGTCGGTTGAGTTATGAATGAAAAAGATGAGTTCTCAACCCGGATGCTTAGTTTTTGCTCATTATTATAATACTCAGTATAATAAAAAAACAGTAACTGATTTTTTGAATATCAATTAAGGAATATCTGTGGCGCGGTAGGGAAGACCCGGCTTGCCTGCTATGTCGAGTGACCTGAGTTTGATCCCTAGTCATGCCACGAATGTTTTTTCGAAACCTACGTACACTTACTACTGCTCTCAAATGGTAAAAAAAAACATAGCAAGAAAACCGTAGATAATCCGTGATAATCTCATTACGAAGTTATTTTTAATAATGTCATCTCATCATCATGTCATATCTAAGACATCCACTGCTGCAACGTCCTCCGCTTCCAGTCACCTTCCTCAGATCGTCGTCCCACCTTACGCGTACCGATCTGCGGTCTCATATGTCTGAACTCCGTCATCTCATTCGTAGTCTAAAAGGAGACAGCCCACAGAAATCTTACCAAGATAGAGCGGTTATAGCCACTTACTGATATTCGAACACAGCGCGCCACTCCCGCGCACTGTTTATGCCCCGCGGTCACGTTTCTAGTGAGGAGATACAGTTATGCAGATAAAAATCGTGTAATATGGCACTTTTGCAGATTTTTGGCCGATCTTTACCCGACATTGACTCAGCGCGAAACGAGTAAACTTTTGATAGTTTTTCTATGCAACAGTCCCTTCTTATTATTTGACGACCTCCGTGGCGGAACGGGTAGTCTCGGACTGCCACGCCGGAGGTTGCGGGTTCGAATCCCGCTAGGGGCAAATGTTCGTATGATGAATATGAATGTTTGTACCCAAGTCTTGGATGTTTATATATTTATTTAAGTATTTCTATCCGTTATCTAGTAACCATAACACAGGCTCTGTCTAGTTTGGGACTGGATAATTGGTGTGAATGTCTGATATATTATTATTATTATTAAGTCATTTTTGTTTAAAGAAATTTTTGTTGAAATATAAATTAATCAAAAGTTTTTTTAAATTATTTATTTTTATTTAGCCTTATGCGTTTTGTGTTTGCTAAATAAGTATAACCCTTTTCATATGCAAAAGAAATACTTACTCGAATTTCGTCTTTAATCGAAATGAGCTCAGGTTTGTATCGACTTCAGTATCAGAAACGTGAGGGTAAACAGCTACCTTCAAACTTTAAAGTGTGTTGTAACGTAAACGCAATATAAGCTATAACAATGTAACTTGCATTAGATTTCTTTTCCAATTTTCTTACACAAGAACGGCGCGCGCGCAGGCGGGAAAGTACCGGAAACATTTGTTTTTTTCACCGGCTGGCAGAGGCAAGGTCGCGGCGAGGTCGCCGACGAGCCGCCATTCAGCCGTGACTAATGGGAAGGGAAGGAGAGGGGACTGTTAGCTTCATCCAAATTCAATGCAAGCTCCAGTCCTTATTTTTAAGCGCAACCATTTCGCATTATGAAAGAGGAAGCGTTTTGCTTCCTCTTTCATAATGCGAACTGCTAAGGAATGGAACTCCCTGCCAGCTTGGGTATTTCCGGACAAGTACAATTTGGATCTTATTAAAGGAAGAGTAGGCATCTTCTGGGTAAGCGCGCTCCACCTTAGGCCTCATCATCACTTACCATCGCGTGAGATTGGGGACAAGCGCACAACTCAACAACAATAAAAAAAAAACAATATCGTAAATATTTTTTTAAGACATTTGCTATCATACATACTCGTATATCAGTCTAGTCGCGATACAAAGCGTGGTGGTTATGGCAGTCCCCCAATGGATTGCCCACCAAAAGTGGCATTCTATTGGGGAGTCGTATATCCAGCGGTATATACCTTAGCCTATCCACGTCCACTGCTGGATATAAATGCCCCACTGAACCCCAATGAACGCCGCAACACACAGAAGAAAAAACTTTTAAAAATTAGTAGTTCATCTTCATATATTTTTTACATCACGATTTCTAACAAAAACCGCTGTGATTGGTTCCCAAGGTCGTAAGTAATGATCATTATCATCGACCAAGCGTGACTGAATTATAACATTACTGTGATCATCGGATCATGGTGACCCTTCATGCTTGTTTGCTGTCAGAACCAACAGTGGATCCTAAAATAATAAATTCAAACCAACGAGACGATCCTAAAATAATAAATTCAGTCTCGACTTCTGGCCCGAGGGAGTAGTGTTCAGGCCTATAGAGAGGCTAAGACTTTTATCATCAGCCGAAATACGTCCACTCCTGAACATAAATGGCACTTTTGGTGGGCTGTCTTTGGGGAATTTGCTATAATCACCACGCTGGGCAAAACAGGAGAACGCTGCTGCTCTTCTCTGGAGCAATCCCTCTGGGGGTTTGATGAACTTTGGGCTAAGGTCTATGGGACAAGTTGCTTGATTAATAGCCAGAGGAAATCATAAATACGACTGACAGAATGTTTAAGAATCACATGAATTAATTAATTATTTGAATGACAAAGATGCCTGGTACTAATGTAGCTTCAGATAAGTTTCATCATTTTTCTACATTAGCACTTTACCTACATTGGAAGCGGAGATCAATATAAAAATACAGTAAAAGATTTTGACCTTATTTTTGAAATTGAGGGCAGAATTTCAATCTGTCTTTTCACCGCTTCCATAGCACAAGAGAAAATCCTGGTTAAGGCTTAAACAAGTGTATGCATAGAAATGAGTGTATGTGTATATTATGTAATACTAGCTGTTGCCCGCGACTTCGTCCGCATGGAGAACTTAACATTACAGATTATGTATTTCCCGTAGGAATGGGACATTTTTCGGGATACAACTATCCTATGTGCTATTCAAGGACCTAACCTATATGTGTGCCAAAATTCATTACGATCCGTCCAGTGGTTGAAGCGTCATTGAGTGACAAACATCCAAATATCCAAACATCCAACAGGAAGGATTTATCAAAAAATGTATACATCCACTTATTTCGCCTCATTCCGTAATCTCCATTACGTAAAACTCTATGGACTGGGTTTCACCTTGACATTGCCTTGCTATGGTGTGCAAAATTACACACTTCCGCTTTTATAACGTCCGTTACGTACGTACATAGCTTGTGATTATATTTATGGTGGGGGAGGGGAAGATAAAGGGCTTTACTCATTACTTACCTATTGCACATCACTATTAGATAACTGTCAATAGTCCTCTCTTTAGGTCTACTATATAGCTGAGTAGCAAATATTGTGAGTGTATTTAGTTTCGAAGTGGGGAATGTTGGTTGCAGTTTGAAGTCAGTTCCTGAATGTGGTTTATCAGTTTCATTCTGTGACTATGGTTTTTAGGTTTCGAAGTGTGGGGAATGTTTGTTGCAGTCTAAATGTGAATTATTCGTTTCCTATTGTGACTAGTGTGTATGTAACTAGTTTCCAAGTGGGAGATATTTGTTGCAGTTTGAAGCCAGTTTCTGAATGGGAATTATTCGTTTCATTCTGTGGCTATGGTTTTTAGGTTTCGAAGTGTGGGGAATGTTTGTTGCAGTCTAAATGTGAGTTATTCGTTTCATGTTGTGACTAGTGTGTAACTAGTTTCCAAGTGGGAGATATTTGTTGCAGTTTGAAGCCAGTTTCTGAATGGGAATTATTCGTTTCGAATTGTGACTGGTGTGTAGCTAGTTTCGCAGGGGAAATGTTGGTTGCAGTTTGAAGTCAGTTTCTTAATGTGAATTATCAGTTTCATTCTGTGACTATGCTTTTTAGGTTGCGAAGTGGGGGAAATGTTTGTTGCAGTCTAAATGTAAGTTATTCGTTTCATATTGTGACCAGTGTGTAATTAGTTTCCCAGTGGGAGATATTTGTTGCAGTCTGAAGCCAGTTTCTGAATGAGAATTATTCGTTTCATTCTGTGGCTATGGTTTTTAGGTTTCGAAGTGTGGGGAATGTTTGTTGCAGTCTAAATGTGAGTTATTCGTTTCATGTTGTGACTAGTGTGTAACTAGTTTCCAAGTGGGAGATATTTGTTGCAGTTTGAAGCCAGTTTCTGAATGGGAATTATTCGTTTCGAATTGTGACTGGTGTGTAGCTAGTTTCGCAGGGGAAATGTTGGTTGCAGTTTGAAGTCAGTTTCTTAATGTGAATTATCAGTTTCATTCTGTGACTATGCTTTTTAGGTTGCGAAGTGGGGGAAATGTTTGTTGCAGTCTAAATGTAAGTTATTCGTTTCATATTGTGACCAGTGTGTAATTAGTTTCCCAGTGGGAGATATTTGTTGCAGTCTGAAGCCAGTTTCTGAATGAGAATTATTCGTTTCATTCTGTGGCTATGGTTTTTAGGCTTCGAAGTGTGGGGAATGTTTGTTGCAGTCTAAATGTGAGTTATTCGTTTCATGTTGTGACTATTGTGTAACTAGTTTCCAAGTGGGAGATATTTGTTGCAGTTTGAATCCAGTTTCTGAATGGGAATTATTCGTTTCGAATTGTGACTGGTGTGTAGCTAGTTTCGCAGGGAAAACGTTGGTTGCAGTTTGAAGTCCGTTCCTGAAAGTGAATTATCAGTTTCATTCTGTGACTAAACGATTATTTGAATGACAAAGATGCCTGGTACTAATGTTAATTCAGCTTCGCAAAATCTTTATTAATTGTATGCAAACTTGATTTTTAAAAGATGTGTTGCGTGAAGTTTGTTGCGCCGTTTCTTCTTCACAGCGCTAACACCTAGGAAGCGGTAGTCGATAAAAAAAATGACGTGTATAAATGTACCAAGTGTACTCAGCAATTAATGATTTTGACTTTGACTTATGCTTGATTGCGAAGTGGGGGAAATGTTTGTTGCAGTCTAAATGTGAGTTATTAGTTTCATGTTGTGACTATTGTGTAACTAGTTTCCAAGTGGGAGATATTTGTTGCAGTTTGAAGCCAGTTTCTGAATGGGAATTATTCGTTTCGTGACTGTGTGTAGCTCGTTTCGCAGGGGAAATGTTGGTTGCAGTTTGAAGTCAGAAACTGAATGTGAATTATCAGTTTCATTTTATGACAATGGTTTGTAGGTTACGAAGTGGGGGAAATGTTTGTTGCAGTTTCTGAATGTGAATTATTCGCTTTATAATGTGTACATAATTTCGAAATTGGAAATGTTTCTGAATGGGAATTATTTGTTTCATAACATTAACATTATTATGAACTAGTACCGAGCCAGCGACATCTCAAACAGTAAACTGTGTTAGACTACTGCCATATTTACAAAATACATCTAAGTGTCACATACCAGCCATTTTCTTGTGTGAAACACGACCGATCGGGTTCCCACAACACTCTTTAACCATACCATTGATACTTGTTTCGACTCGTTAACAATACCTAGTTACCAGCTCAGCTGTGGGTAAGCGGAATTCTACTAATATTATAAATGTGAAAGTTTGGATATTTGGATGTTTGTTGTTACTCAATCACGCTTCAACGGATCACTAGACGGATCGTGATGAAATTTGGCACACATATAGGTTATGTCCTGGAATAGGACATAGGATAGTTTTTATCCCGAAAAAACATACCATTCCTACGGGAAATACATAATAATTTGACTAAGGGATTGCACCAGGGACGGGCAGCAGTGTTCTTCTGTGTGTGTATCTTAAGATCATTACTGAGTCATTAATACGCCTGCCAAGCGTGGTGATTATGGTAAATCCCCCAATGGACAACTTACCAAAAGTGGTATTTTATTGGGGAGGCCTATGTCCAGCAGTGGACGTATTTAGGCTGATGATGATCAGCTTGCAAGAGTCCACTGCTGGACATAGGCCTCTCTCAAGGCACGTCACTGAACCTGATCCTCGGTTCTCATTGCCAGCCTTACGTCTCTCCATATAGCCAGGGGGCCTCCCACACTACGCTTGCCCAGTCGCGGTCTCCACTCGAGAACTCGTTTACCACAGAGGTAATCGGTTCTCCAACAGACGTGACCAGCCCCCTGCCACTTCAACATACTAATTATATGAGCTATGTCGAAGACTTTCATTCTTTTAGTATGTCTGCGAATAGATGTCAGTATTAAATTTTTAAACATTATAAAGTGAAAATATATCCTAAATATATAATTAAGTAATGTATTTTAATTCAGTCATTAGGTACGAGTTTAACACAAAAATATTTTGTGTTCCCATTTGGAAACTGGTTACCAAAGACAGTTACGAAATGGTACTAAAGAATTTGTAACTTGACTGAGCTGAAACTGAACTCCCCAGGTTATGTTCTCTCGTAAAGCCTTAACTTCTTGGTTCATCATCATTTCAGCCCTTAGACGCTGGTCTTCGGCACCCAGTCGCTTCCGTCCACCTTCCTCAGGTCGTCGGTCCACCTGCCTGAGATGCGACCGTCACTCCCTGCGCGTGCCGATCCGTGGTCTCCTCTCCAGAACTCGTCTACCCCAATAGCTTTCGATTCTGCGACAGATATGGCTAGCCCACTGCGAGTGTCATGGTTTCGCGAGTGTCATATTTTCCAAGATATTCCAGGAAATACTTTGAACTTTTTTTTATATAGTAATTCGGTTCAAAATCTAGGGCAACAGCTGATGAACTATACAGTATGGAGCAATTTCTAATCACCAAAGCCTTAGATCACGCATCGATCACTACGTTCATTGTCGGATAACAGTACGCTGTCCACAGTTAGGTGCGAGCGAGACACAGATACGTGTAGCGTGTGGTTGGAGCAGGACAGGTGCGATCAATTTGTGCAGGCAAGTGGAGTGTGAAGTGATGTTAGGGTTGCTGCAAGCTGGTTTGTTTTAATCGGCCAGTTAACGTCCTACTGGAGGCTAATATAATAAATTCGAAAGTGAGTTTGTTTGTTACGCTCTCACGGCTTAACTACTCAACCGATCTCCATGATGTTCCAAACATAATAACCTGTGTCGAAGGAACATATTTAACGCAAGCGATAACTCAGGCAACACTAGTCTACAATGGGGAGCCGAGTTAAAAAAACATCGGAGAAATAATGTGTCATTTATTATATAATGCTTCGTTATACGTCTGACGTTGCTTACTACCTCACAGCACCTTTATGCGGTCTCCCACTATAAAATAAGTTCCTTTTTTATTTAATTCTAGAATATGTACTATAAACAGTTTCCTATTGCCAGAAATATCGTAGTATTTAGGTATATAATAATCACGAACGATTGAACTTTTGTACGGTCATCACTTTTTACAACGTTGGAAGGCGCCAATTAGACACATCGTCGTCATCGTCTCTGCCTATCCCTCTAAGATCAGAGCTACATTTTTGGGAGTGTGCCCAGGAATTGCATAATTTGATTCCCTAATCTCCGTTCCGTCACCGAACTACCAGACGTGGAAAGGGACTTCATCCTTATGTAGTAGACATACCACGCTCTCGCACGAAGCGTTTTGCTTCCTCTTTCATAATGCGAACTGCTAAGGAATGGAACTCTCTGCCAGCTTGGGTATTTTCGGTCAAGTACAACTTGGATATTTTTAAAGGAAGAGTGAAAAGGCATCTTCTGGGTAAGCGCGCTCCACCTTAGGCCTCATCGTTACTACCATCAGGTATGATTCAGGTCAAGCGTAAACCCAACAGGAATAAAAAAGCGTGAGAATTATGTCGATATGATTATTAGATTAGTTGATTAGTTTATTTACAACTGACAACCCTCTCGTTAAACTTGATCGTGCCTGACGCATCGCACGTATACACACATGCATATGCATGAACGTAGATATAAATACGTATGTTCGTGCCGCAGCGACTTCCTGCACTTTTATGGAATCCTTGTACGGAAGTCAGGGATACGTCGGGAGTCATTGTGGTTAAGGTTTTATAGGACTTCTTTTTTGTTTAATTTTTTGGCATAGGAGACTGGCGTTTGAGTCTTTATGTGTAACTTAGCTGACCACTTGTTGGGCGGTAAACATTTTCCGACTGCCACGAAAAAGAATTTCATTTTGCGGGTTGATATATAGCCTTTAAGCAGCCGTGTGGTTTCCGGTAGAGTAGAATAGGACCACTCCAACTCTTCCCGTGGATGTCGTACAAGGCGACTAAGGGAATACATTATAAAACATCAATCAGGCCTCCCCAACCCGTCTGGCCAGCGTGGGGAGAGTAGGCCGAATCCTCCATCTGTCTCCGGCAGATGAGAGAGGGTTGTGCTCCTGCAGTGGAGACAAAAATAACGTGATGATGATGATATAGACTATGACACTCACAAATAACATGACTTCCAATTGGTAAAAGAGTTTTCAAAATCGGTTCAGTAGATCCAGAGATTACCCTCGTTGTACCTCACAAACTTTACCTCTTTTTCATTATAATTCATTCCATTATTTATTTTTCTATCTTATATTTTCATTTTCTTACTGAAATTCGAATGACAGCGTTTATTAGAAGCATCATCAGCCGAAATACGTCCACTGCTGAACGCCAGCCTCCCCAGAGTGTTACCCCTGGTGGGCTGTCCATTGTGGGATTAGCCATAATCACCACGCTTGGCAGGCGGATTGGTGATCGCAGTAATCTTAATATACACAGGAGAACGCTGCCCGTCCCTGGTGCAATCCCTTAGTCGCCTTGACACCATTATACTTGTCCTTTCGGTTACTCTAAGGTTGACTGGAAGAGATCCCTAAGTGGGATAAGTCCGCCTTTGTACACAGTTTAATTCCTATTTTATTATTGTTGTTGTTGTTATTTTTGGTACAATAAAGCGTTTACATACATACATACACCCACGGGAAGATTTGTGGTGGCCCTACTCCAAGCCGGAAACCACACGGCACATTAGAAGTATAGTTTGTATATTAGCTTGAAAGAAGCAGGTGAGGTTGGCATTCAATGCTTGATGTTCTCGTGCCCCTTTACATGCAAAAATTCGTAGTATAATATCAGTGTAACAGTGCCATTATCAAGTTATAATGAGCTAACTAATTGGTACCTAAGTAGTTCAATGTCGCTGGCTGGCGTAATGTACATCTGCAAGGTTTTACTGCCATTGGCTGCACGTGGCTCAGCCAGTACAATGCTCACTTTCGTACTGCACATATTTGTAGTCCAATAAATGAAATAATTAAATTTTCCGTGTGGTTTCCGGTAGAGTAGAATAGGACCACTCCAATTCTTCCCGTGGATGTCGTACAAGGCGACTGAGGGAATACATTATAAAACATCAAGCAGGCCTCCCCAACCCGTCTGGCCAGCGCGGGGAGTGTAGGCCAAATCCTCCGTCTGTCTCCGGCAGATGAGAGAGGGTTGTGCTCCTGCAGTGGAGACAAAAATAACCTGATGATGATGATGAAATGTTCTGCGTAGTAACTGCAGAACTTTCATTGTGAACGTAACCGAGTTGCGGCTGCTTGCGTGGAACAGAGCGATTGTTTGGAACGCTCCATCTAGTAGTACATAGAGATTGATGTCTTTGGGTAGCAGATTTCGTTGTCTTACATAATTAAAGACAATTGCAAGTTATTGGACAACTCTAGTGGAACAATTAAATTTACTAGGTACCCGATTTGGTTATTTATTTGGTTTCACCATTGTATCGGTTTGTTCGTCGGGTTTCTTGCGATATTTTTGGTGACATCACTGATTAGCATTATCATCTACTTGGTTCTACTAAGTTTTGTTCTTTCAAGACATTTTTTATTTTGTCATGAATTGAGGTAATCTGTAATCTGAAAAAATATCTGTAATCCTTTAATTTTTTGTTATTAAAAATCATAGACAATACAAATAAACAAGGCTTACATGTGTCTTAATATATATTTCAGTAATAAAGCAAAGGTTGCTTCTGATATTATCCTACTAATATTATAAATTCGAAAGTTTGGATGTTTAGATATTTGGATGTTTGTTACTCAATCACGCTTCAACCACTGGACGGATCGCGATGAAACTTGGCATACATATTAGGTTAGGTTCTGGAATAGGACATAGGATAGTTTTTATCCCGAAAAATCATCTTATTCCTACGGGAAATCCACGTCTATGCAGACGAAGTCGCGGGCGATAGCTACTGGTTTATATATCTGCATATAATTTATCTATGTAAATATGTACGAGTATATCAGCTATCGGTACCCATACTACAGGCTCTGTCTAACCCCCCCCCCCCCACACACCCCTCCCCTTCCCCGTCCCCTTCCCCTCCCCCTGCCACTCTCCCATCCCCTCCCCCTACATATGTGGCCGGTAGGCCGAACTTGGAACATTGGGGTAGCCACGCAACGAAAGACCAAATGTGTGCTTTTATCAGATTGACCGAAGACCTGAAAACGTGTCCTGTAGTAACTGGTGGAGGAGGACCTGTTATCAGGAGCTGACTGAAAGTGAGCTCCTTCAGTTACTCCTCCTCTCTCCTCCTTAAGTGAACTACTTCATGACTGAAGTAATGAGAAGATCCGACGAAGAACGAAGGTGACCGACATATCCGAAAGGATTAGCAAGCTGAAGTGGCAGTGGGCGGGCCACAACTGTCGCAGAACCGACGGCC
Source organism: Esperia sulphurella (assembly GCA_947086405.1). Taxonomy (NCBI): domain Eukaryota; kingdom Metazoa; phylum Arthropoda; class Insecta; order Lepidoptera; family Oecophoridae; genus Esperia; species Esperia sulphurella. The sequence continues at coordinate 1,585,714 of OX352278.1, read as the reverse complement.
ATTGGGGCAGACGAGTTCTGCAGTGGAGACCACGGATTGGCACGCGCAGGATGGACCGACGACCTAAAGAAGGTGGCCGGAAGCGGCTGGATGCGGAGGGCGGAGGACCGGGCGTGGTGGCATTCGTTGGGGAAGGCCTATGTCCAGCAGTGGACGTCTAAAGGCTGACTGAAAGTCAAGTCTGTATCACATGGCTTGGCGCTGTAAAGTCAAGGTTGTTATATAGAGGCTCCATAGAGGTTATCGTTGACTAGATAAGCGACATTATTTGCATGGTTGAAACACGAGTTTTTAATAATACTTCTATACTTACACAAGAATAAATATCTATGGATAACATCCCATCGCTTCCCAATATAAATGCGACAGTTTGGATATTGTTACTCAATCACGCTTCGACCACTGGACGGATCGGGATGAAACTTAGCACACATATATTTTAGGTCCTGGAATAGGATAGATAGATAAACTCTTTTATTGCACACAAATCAAGGATAACAATAAAATAGGTACAGATAGTGTACAAAGGCGGCCTTATCGCTTAAAGCGATCTCTTCCAGACAACCTTTCAGAAGGAAAATAAGAAAGACCGACAGAGTATTGCAGGTGAAAGAAGAGAAATCATAGGACATAGGATAGTTTCTATCCCGAAAAAACATCTTATACCTACGGGAAATGTGGTCCATTCGGACGAAGTCGCGGGAGACAGCTAGTCATACATAAATGTATGATCTAACATACTCATGTCATTGCGCTTACCCTTGGATATGCGGATATGCTTGGATGCGCTTTGGGTGACATCAGAAGAAGTTCAGAATAAGGATGGAGAACGTCCAAAGCCGGAAAGACCTCGCCTTCCACATTATGCAGGTCCTCACCGGGCATGGTTGCTTGCTTCGGGTGGTACTTGTATTGGGTAGGAAGCGAGCCGACGCCCGATCATCCGATTCGGTGGCGCAGACAGTGGATCCCAGGGTTATTTGGGCTGGGGCGAGTATCCCCCGCCCTTCGTACAAGCCGACTGAAAGAGGTCATCGGGGACGCGAGCGGGGGCTCTGTGCATCCATTACATCCTACGCGGGGGCCTCGCTGCTGCTGCAGGCGCTGCGATCAGGGGAAGGTATCATCTCCCCCGAGATGGGCCGCCTAAAGTGAGCGTCGAGGCGCACACGGAGTAGGGATACTGGAATTGTAATATTCACCGCGGGGTTTTAGTTGGTGCGAGTCCGACATAACCTACACGTCTTCCCGAGGCGTGTAGGTATGCGTGAGTCATATCCCCGCGACAAATAAAGGGTCAGAAGCGCCACCTCTATGATAGGTTTGAAGATAAATAAATACTTTAGTGAAGAGAAACTTTCAACCCTCGACCTTCTAAAAGTGAGGCGGTCACATTACTTGCCGTGTGGTTTCCGGTAGATTAGAATAGGACCACTCCAACTCTTCCCGTGGATGTCGTACAAGGCGACTAAGGGAATACATTATAAAACATCAATCAGACCTCCCCAACTCGTCTGGCCAGCGCGGGGAGTGTAGGCCAAATTCTCCGTCTGTCTCCGGCAGATGAGAGAGGGTTGTGCTCCTGCAGTGGAGACAGAAATAACCTGATGATGATGATGATGATCACATTAACTAACTAAGCTACCGCCGTGTATGTCTGTCTGTTTGTCACACACATAAAATTCAACGACCTATTGTAATTTTTTAATCCGATTAGTTCTAATGCTAGCCTTGAACCGATGCGGTCCGACCTCGTAGAAAAGCGGGGGAATTAGAGCGTGGCTCTATGTTACAGTGGAAGTAAATGATGTGACAATTTGTGGAAGGACTAGAGTTCGAGTTAGAGAGCAACTAATAAGAGCAGATAATTTATCACGATTTACACAGTCTAAAAGAGCCTTGGTATACATGTCAGCCTTTAGACGTCCACTGCTGCACATAGGCCTCTCCCAAGGCGCGCCACTGAACCCGATCCTCGGTTCTTCTCATCCCCACTGCCAGCCACCTTACGCAGATCGTCGCTCCATCTAGCCAGGGGGCGTCCCACACTACGCTTGCCCAGTCGCGGTCTCTACTCGAGAACTCGTTTATCCCAGCGGTAATCGATTCTTCGACAGATGTGAACGTCCCACTGCCACTTCAACGTACTAACTTTTTGACTTAAATAATATTAATTATTATTATTATTAGTTATATTAATTATTATTATTATAAATAATATTAATTATTATTATAAAGTATTATTAGACTTAAATAAGATTTTATTATCAAAATAATTAATACTACAAATGCTCGTAAAATTTAAAAATATGTTCCATTGAATAAAAACAACTCCCTCATGAGCTGACGAGCGTGAGCCCCTTGTGTGGAAACATTCTCCTTGTCTGCCAGACAATTTTGCCTAATGTGTATGTTCTAAATTTTAGATCAATATATCCAGTACTATCCGGTGAATGAACAGACGTACAAAAGAAATTTGCTATAATAGTATCCGTTTTGACTAAACCAACAAGCAATCGCCTCACGTTCATGAGGTCCTGGTACAAATCCCGCCCGTACCAATGAGTTTTACGAAACTTAAGTACGGTTTAATTATAATACCACAGGCTTTTCGGTGAAGGAAAACATCGTAAGGAAACCTGCATATGTCGAAGAAGAAATTCTGAGGCGTATGTGAAGTCCACGAAATCGGCTTGGGGCACCGTTGGTGGTCAGGGGTTTGGCACAAAAGATCCTGAAGGATCGAAGTGTCGCCAGGTCTTCCTGGCTAGCTAAGAAGGTAAGAAAAAATAAGAAACCCTAAACAAAGTTTTGCCAAGTTTTCTAGGTAATGTATAAAACGTCCAGTTTGTACTTTCACCGTACCATAATGAACATCTTTCTCTTGTCAATACCACAGTGCTGTTCACACACTGTTACTGAACCGATACGCTGCCCACAGCGGTGTGTGTTTATTATATGTAATGTAACGCACTGTGAACATGTACCTTTACAGTTTCTACATATCGTCGCCTTACCGCTCGGCCACGACCTTGCCTATGCCAGCTACGAGCGGTTCGGCGAGCGGCGAGAACAAATGTACAAAAATGTTAGCAGCACGCCACGAGGCGCCGCAATCAGCGGCCAACCCTCCGCCTGCCGAAACCGCGCCGCTCACCGCGCCGCGTCCCGCTAAGCCAAAAGTCGAGGCCGAGCGGTTAGAGTGAAAACTATGTATGCGGACAACCTTATATTAAAAAAAAAAACATTTTTTAATTTATTAAAAAAAATTCCGGCTCACCGAATTACATCTTATTATTGTTTAATGTATACGTATAATGACAGCTAAAACCATCTTGTAAAGTGCCTTCGCTTTCCCCGATGTAGGAGATCCAAGGCACTGTTACAGAGTTAACGAGCAGCAATGCGACCTAGATCGTCTCCATTCAATAAAGCAACCTATTTTAGCAAGATTTGTACAAGCAGAGACCAACCATCCTATAAATAATGGCAGTGGATTCAGTAGAATGGCTTAAGAAAAAAAACATGTAGTATAATATAATTGAAATAAAAATAAAATAAAAAGTAGATACTTAATATATCCATACTCCGGCCAGTCATCGTCACAAACTCTCTGCCTCTTGTATTAGAATTGCAAAAATTTCTATAACTCAAACGTCGACAAACTGCAATATGGAATTACAAAAAAAATTTTAAAAAAAGACAGAATCTGCAGTAACGGGGTCTGCTAATTATTCGTATATACACATTTTATATTTTGGCCAAAAGCAAAAACGTACCTATTATGTATGTACTTACTTATATACATAGATTTCCCAGACAACACTCATACCTACTTGTGTAATATTATTACTAAGTATTTACCATGTTCTAAAATTATAAATTTCTCTTCTTTCACCTGCAATACTCTGTCGCTATGTCTTTCTTATTATCCTTCTGAAAGGTTGCCTGGAAGAGATCGCTTTAAGCGATAAGGCCACCTTTGTACACTTTCCAAAAATCTGTACCTATTTTATTGTTATCCTTAATTTGTGTGCAATAAAGAGTTTATCCATCCATCCATCCATCCATCCATCCATCCATCCATCCATCCATCCATCCATCCATCCATCCATCCATCCATCCATCCATCCATCCATCCATCCATCCATCCATCCATCCATCCATCCATCCATCCATCCATCCATCCATCCATCCATCCATCCATCCATCCATCCATCCATCCATCCATCCATCCATCCATCCATCCATCCATCCATCCATCCATCCATCCATCCATCCATCCATCCATCCATCCATCCATCCATCCATCCATCCATCCATCCATCCATCCATCCATCCATCCATCCATCCATCCATCCATCCATCCATCCATCCATCCATCCATCCATCCATCCATCCATCCATCCATCCATCCATCCATCCATCCATCCATCCATCCATCCATCCATCCATCCATCCATCCATCCATCCATCCATCCATCCATCCATCCATCCATCCATCCATCCATCCATCCATCCATCCATCCATCCATCCATCCATCCATCCATCCATCCATCCATCCATCCATCCATCCATCCATCCATCCATCCATCCATCCATCCATCCATCCATCCATCCATCCATCCATCCATCCATCCATCCATCCATCCATCCATCCATCCATCCATCCATCCATCCATCCATCCATCCATCCATCCATCCATCCATCCATCCATCCATCCATCCATCCATCCATCCATCCATCCATCCATCCATCCATCCATCCATCCATCCATCCATCCATCCATCCATCCATCCATCCATCCATCCATCCATCCATCCATCCATCCATCCATCCATCCATCCATCCATCCATCCATCCATCCATCCATCCATCCATCCATCCATCCATCCATCCATCCATCCATCCATCCATCCATCCATCCATCCATCCATCCATCCATCCATCCATCCATCCATCCATCCATCCATCCATCCATCCATCCATCCATCCATCCATCCATCCATCCATCCATCCATCCATCCATCCATCCATCCATCCATCCATCCATCCATCCATCCATCCATCCATCCATCCATCCATCCATCCATCCATCCATCCATCCATCCATCCATCCATCCATCCATCCATCCATCCATCCATCCATCCATCCATCCATCCATCCATCCATCCATCCATCCATCCATCCATCCATCCATCCATCCATCCATCCATCCATCCATCCATCCATCCATCCATCCATCCATCCATCCATCCATCCATCCATCCATCCATCCATCCATCCATCCATCCATCCATCCATCCATCCATCCATCCATCCATCCATCCATCCATCCATCCATCCATCCATCCATCCATCCATCCATCCATCCATCCATCCATCCATCCATCCATCCATCCATCCATCCATCCATCCATCCATCCATCCATCCATCCATCCATCCATCCATCCATCCATCCATCCATCCATCCATCCATCCATCCATCCATCCATCCATCCATCCATCCATCCATCCATCCATCCATCCATCCATCCATCCATCCATCCATCCATCCATCCATCCATCCATCCATCCATCCATCCATCCATCCATCCATCCATCCATCCATCCATCCATCCATCCATCCATCCATCCATCCATCCATCCATCCATCCATCCATCCATCCATCCATCCATCCATCCATCCATCCATCCATCCATCCATCCATCCATCCATCCATCCATCCATCCATCCATCCATCCATCCATCCATCCATCCATCCATCCATCCATCCATCCATCCATCCATCCATCCATCCATCCATCCATCCATCCATCCATCCATCCATCCATCCATCCATCCATCCATCCATCCATCCATCCATCCATCCATCCATCCATCCATCCATCCATCCATCCATCCATCCATCCATCCATCCATCCATCCATCCATCCATCCATCCATCCATCCATCCATCCATCCATCCATCCATCCATCCATCCATCCATCCATCCATCCATCCATCCATCCATCCATCCATCCATCCATCCATCCATCCATCCATCCATCCATCCATCCATCCATCCATCCATCCATCCATCCATCCATCCATCCATCCATCCATCCATCCATCCATCCATCCATCCATCCATCCATCCATCCATCCATCCATCCATCCATCCATCCATCCATCCATCCATCCATCCATCCATCCATCCATCCATCCATCCATCCATCCATCCATCCATCCATCCATCCATCCATCCATCCATCCATCCATCCATCCATCCATCCATCCATCCATCCATCCATCCATCCATCCATCCATCCATCCATCCATCCATCCATCCATCCATCCATCCATCCATCCATCCATCCATCCATCCATCCATCCATCCATCCATCCATCCATCCATCCATCCATCCATCCATCCATCCATCCATCCATCCATCCATCCATCCATCCATCCATCCATCCATCCATCCATCCATCCATCCATCCATCCATCCATCCATCCATCCATCCATCCATCCATCCATCCATCCATCCATCCATCCATCCATCCATCCATCCATCCATCCATCCATCCATCCATCCATCCATCCATCCATCCATCCATCCATCCATCCATCCATCCATCCATCCATCCATCCATCCATCCATCCATCCATCCATCCATCCATCCATCCATCCATCCATCCATCCATCCATCCATCCATCCATCCATCCATCCATCCATCCATCCATCCATCCATCCATCCATCCATCCATCCATCCATCCATCCATCCATCCATCCATCCATCCATCCATCCATCCATCCATCCATCCATCCATCCATCCATCCATCCATCCATCCATCCATCCATCCATCCATCCATCCATCCATCCATCCATCCATCCATCCATCCATCCATCCATCCATCCATCCATCCATCCATCCATCCATCCATCCATCCATCCATCCATCCATCCATCCATCCATCCATCCATCCATCCATCCATCCATCCATCCATCCATCCATCCATCCATCCATCCATCCATCCATCCATCCATCCATCCATCCATCCATCCATCCATCCATCCATCCATCCATCCATCCATCCATCCATCCATCCATCCATCCATCCATCCATCCATCCATCCATCCATCCATCCATCCATCCATCCATCCATCCATCCATCCATCCATCCATCCATCCATCCATCCATCCATCCATCCATCCATCCATCCATCCATCCATCCATCCATCCATCCATCCATCCATCCATCCATCCATCCATCCATCCATCCATCCATCCATCCATCCATCCATCCATCCATCCATCCATCCATCCATCCATCCATCCATCCATCCATCCATCCATCCATCCATCCATCCATCCATCCATCCATCCATCCATCCATCCATCCATCCATCCATCCATCCATCCATCCATCCATCCATCCATCCATCCATCCATCCATCCATCCATCCATCCATCCATCCATCCATCCATCCATCCATCCATCCATCCATCCATCCATCCATCCATCCATCCATCCATCCATCCATCCATCCATCCATCCATCCATCCATCCATCCATCCATCCATCCATCCATCCATCCATCCATCCATCCATCCATCCATCCATCCATCCATCCATCCATCCATCCATCCATCCATCCATCCATCCATCCATCCATCCATCCATCCATCCATCCATCCATCCATCCATCCATCCATCCATCCATCCATCCATCCATCCATCCATCCATCCATCCATCCATCCATCCATCCATCCATCCATCCATCCATCCATCCATCCATCCATCCATCCATCCATCCATCCATCCATCCATCCATCCATCCATCCATCCATCCATCCATCCATCCATCCATCCATCCATCCATCCATCCATCCATCCATCCATCCATCCATCCATCCATCCATCCATCCATCCATCCATCCATCCATCCATCCATCCATCCATCCATCCATCCATCCATCCATCCATCCATCCATCCATCCATCCATCCATCCATCCATCCATCCATCCATCCATCCATCCATCCATCCATCCATCCATCCATCCATCCATCCATCCATCCATCCATCCATCCATCCATCCATCCATCCATCCATCCATCCATCCATCCATCCATCCATCCATCCATCCATCCATCCATCCATCCATCCATCCATCCATCCATCCATCCATCCATCCATCCATCCATCCATCCATCCATCCATCCATCCATCCATCCATCCATCCATCCATCCATCCATCCATCCATCCATCCATCCATCCATCCATCCATCCATCCATCCATCCATCCATCCATCCATCCATCCATCCATCCATCCATCCATCCATCCATCCATCCATCCATCCATCCATCCATCCATCCATCCATCCATCCATCCATCCATCCATCCATCCATCCATCCATCCATCCATCCATCCATCCATCCATCCATCCATCCATCCATCCATCCATCCATCCATCCATCCATCCATCCATCCATCCATCCATCCATCCATCCATCCATCCATCCATCCATCCATCCATCCATCCATCCATCCATCCATCCATCCATCCATCCATCCATCCATCCATCCATCCATCCATCCATCCATCCATCCATCCATCCATCCATCCATCCATCCATCCATCCATCCATCCATCCATCCATCCATCCATCCATCCATCCATCCATCCATCCATCCATCCATCCATCCATCCATCCATCCATCCATCCATCCATCCATCCATCCATCCATCCATCCATCCATCCATCCATCCATCCATCCATCCATCCATCCATCCATCCATCCATCCATCCATCCATCCATCCATCCATCCATCCATCCATCCATCCATCCATCCATCCATCCATCCATCCATCCATCCATCCATCCATCCATCCATCCATCCATCCATCCATCCATCCATCCATCCATCCATCCATCCATCCATCCATCCATCCATCCATCCATCCATCCATCCATCCATCCATCCATCCATCCATCCATCCATCCATCCATCCATCCATCCATCCATCCATCCATCCATCCATCCATCCATCCATCCATCCATCCATCCATCCATCCATCCATCCATCCATCCATCCATCCATCCATCCATCCATCCATCCATCCATCCATCCATCCATCCATCCATCCATCCATCCATCCATCCATCCATCCATCCATCCATCCATCCATCCATCCATCCATCCATCCATCCATCCATCCATCCATCCATCCATCCATCCATCCATCCATCCATCCATCCATCCATCCATCCATCCATCCATCCATCCATCCATCCATCCATCCATCCATCCATCCATCCATCCATCCATCCATCCATCCATCCATCCATCCATCCATCCATCCATCCATCCATCCATCCATCCATCCATCCATCCATCCATCCATCCATCCATCCATCCATCCATCCATCCATCCATCCATCCATCCATCCATCCATCCATCCATCCATCCATCCATCCATCCATCCATCCATCCATCCATCCATCCATCCATCCATCCATCCATCCATCCATCCATCCATCCATCCATCCATCCATCCATCCATCCATCCATCCATCCATCCATCCATCCATCCATCCATCCATCCATCCATCCATCCATCCATCCATCCATCCATCCATCCATCCATCCATCCATCCATCCATCCATCCATCCATCCATCCATCCATCCATCCATCCATCCATCCATCCATCCATCCATCCATCCATCCATCCATCCATCCATCCATCCATCCATCCATCCATCCATCCATCCATCCATCCATCCATCCATCCATCCATCCATCCATCCATCCATCCATCCATCCATCCATCCATCCATCCATCCATCCATCCATCCATCCATCCATCCATCCATCCATCCATCCATCCATCCATCCATCCATCCATCCATCCATCCATCCATCCATCCATCCATCCATCCATCCATCCATCCATCCATCCATCCATCCATCCATCCATCCATCCATCCATCCATCCATCCATCCATCCATCCATCCATCCATCCATCCATCCATCCATCCATCCATCCATCCATCCATCCATCCATCCATCCATCCATCCATCCATCCATCCATCCATCCATCCATCCATCCATCCATCCATCCATCCATCCATCCATCCATCCATCCATCCATCCATCCATCCATCCATCCATCCATCCATCCATCCATCCATCCATCCATCCATCCATCCATCCATCCATCCATCCATCCATCCATCCATCCATCCATCCATCCATCCATCCATCCATCCATCCATCCATCCATCCATCCATCCATCCATCCATCCATCCATCCATCCATCCATCCATCCATCCATCCATCCATCCATCCATCCATCCATCCATCCATCCATCCATCCATCCATCCATCCATCCATCCATCCATCCATCCATCCATCCATCCATCCATCCATCCATCCATCCATCCATCCATCCATCCATCCATCCATCCATCCATCCATCCATCCATCCATCCATCCATCCATCCATCCATCCATCCATCCATCCATCCATCCATCCATCCATCCATCCATCCATCCATCCATCCATCCATCCATCCATCCATCCATCCATCCATCCATCCATCCATCCATCCATCCATCCATCCATCCATCCATCCATCATAATTAAAATGTAGTTAAAATATAATTAATTATATTTGTTAAAAAAAACGGCGTTTAATGCTTTCAAATTATTATTAGATTTTGAAATAAACAGTTTTTAGGTCCAACATAAATAATAGTAAAATATTAAAATTTCTTGGTGGAGTCCATGGGAATTTCCATATAATTGTGGTGACTTGGCTGGCGGATTGGTGATCGCAGTAATGACCCAGGAGAACGCTGCTACCCGTCCTTGGTTGCTACTGCGCTTAGTCGCCTTGACGAGACATGAAGATTGGGGGTGGCTCTATTCTAAGTCGGGAACAACGCGGCTTTGCTCACCATGTTTAAAGCATGCTGCGACATAATCACATGCATTATACTTGTCCTTTCGGTTACTCTAAGGTTGGCTAGAAGAGATCCCTAAGTGGGATAAGTCCGCCTTTGTACACAGTTTAATTCCTATTTTATTATTGTTGTTGTTGTTATTTTTGGTACAATAAAGCGTTTACATACATACATACATACATACATACATACATACATACATACATACATACATACATACATACATACATACATACATACATACATACATACATACATACATACATACATACATACATACATACATACATACATACATACATACATACATACATACATACATACATACATACATACATACATACATACATACATACATACATACATACATACATACATACATACATACATACATACATACATACATACATACATACATACATACATACATACATACATACATACATACATACATACATACATACATACATACATACATACATACATACATACATACATACATACATACATACATACAATCTTGTATGCCTTTCAGCTCTTATTTTTATTCATACCTATAATCTACAATTAATACTCTCTTTGCATAAATATTTACAGAAAATAATGATAACAGTACAAGCAACGCGAGATAAGCGACCATTGTCGCCATTTAACAAAGGCTAGACCTTAATTAGATATTAATTAGGCCGATTCCATCTACACTAATATTATATAGAAGAAAGATTTGTATGTTAAAGATATGTATGTTTGTAACGAATAAACTTAATAACTACTGAACCGATTTCGTAAATTCTTTCACCATTAGAATGCTACATTATCCCTGAGTAACATAGGCTATATTTATTAGTATAAAAAATTAGGGATCCCTACTAAAACATCAATAATGTAACCCGAGGTGTAAAAATGCAATGTTACAAAGAAGTATATTATATTCGGTACAATTCACACTGCGGTTGTTTTGTTGGAGAGGGAGCGATAGTGGGAACGGGAGCGGATTCTGTAGTACACGCGAGCGCAGCCGCGGGCACAGCTAGTATATTATAAATCCCAACTTATGACTACTTGTTCACAAGATAAGGATAAACAGCTTGCAGATTTCTAAAGATTTATTTTTGCATTGATATTCTTTTGTATATACACTCGTCCTACACTTTTTAGGGTTCCGTACCAAAATAGTAAAAACGTAACCCTTTTTACCATTTTGTATGCTGGCTGCATATACTGCCACTTCAGCTTGGTAATCATTTCAGCGATGTCGGTTACCTTCGTTCTTCGTCGGATCTCTTCAATCATATCCTTCAATGAAACCCCGAGCATAGCCCTCTCCATAGCTCGCTGAGCGACCTGGAACTTGTGGATCAAGCTCACAGTCAGTGTCCACGTGTATTTTGTAATTTTTATTTTAATATTATATACTGACATAGATAGTATGTTATATACTGTGACATTATTTGAATTGTTGACATTGTAGTTTATATTTTGTACATTATATTATTTTATGACGATCCCTTTTAACACATTAGAAAGACATTTAAAATTGAATTTTTAAGATATAAAAGTGAAATAAATTTGACGACCTCCGTGGCGGAACGGGTAGCTCTCGGCCTGCCACGCCGGAGGTTGCGGGTTCGAATCCCGCTAGGGGCAAATGTTCGTATGATGAATATGAATGTTTGTACCTAAGTCTTGGATGTTTATATATTTATTTAAGTATGTGTATCCGTTATCTAGTAACCATAGCACAGGCTCTGCCTAGTTTGGGACTGGATAATTGGTGTGAATGTCTGATATATTTATTTATTTAATTTATTTAAATAAATCTAATCTAATTTAAATCGAATCTACCGATTAAAACCTCACTTTAGCCATATCCGATGGACAGAACAAGGAGGGACACCAAGAGCAATGAGTATAGCATTCCACTGGCACTCTACATATACAAACTGATTTAGTTACTACTGTGTATATCCGCACTAGCCTGTCCATTCACGTTTGTGTGTGCGTAAACTATTGTAGGGCTACTACACCCAGCGTGCAAACATAGTCGACCCAGAGAGGGAGAACATTATACGTCAACAGTATAAGTGCTTCTCTTTCTAACCGACGACGGACGACGGAGGTGAATGTCGCTTCATTACGCATTAGGTACTATTCCGTGAAGAAATTTTTTGACGAAAATCTCTAATTACCATATTTGCATCTTACAAACACTGTATTGACATTCTTTTGATATGATACAATATGACGTTTCACATTTTAATTTATTTACTTTTGACATATTATGATCTTATTTCTGTTATATTTAACATTTTGACATTCTAATCCTATTTAAAACGTTACTTGCATTGACATTAATTTAATGCAATATTAACTTGACGCTGTATAATTAATACAAATAAATGAATATGGATATGAATATTCTCTGCTCGCGATGCCTGCAGCAGCAAGGAGGCCACTCCATGTTATCTTCCTGTTCTGTGCACCCTCGTCCCCGATGACCCATTTTAGTCGGGGATACCGTGGCTGCATTCCTCGCCCCAACCTTATAGAGCAGAGCAGTAGTCTTAAACTCCTAGTCAGCAAAACCGAATGAAAATACTAGGAATGTCTAAATCAAGGCAATCTGCTGTCAAATTGCAAATGTCAAGTTGCTATGGCAAATGATTAATTACATTCTTCTTTTATCAATATAGGCCATTGCTTTTTGGTATAAACTTATTATTAAAATTATATTACTGAAGTATCAGCAATCATGAAATAACTAGACCCTGATACCACTATCATAATTCAAACAAAGGCCACGATACAGTGACTTCAGTGTTTACCTAGTAATTAGTCATTATCTACAATGTCGTAAACAATTGTTTAACTAGAACATTTTATTTTTCAGATCGCTCACGATAGCTGCGTTTGGAGATTGTGATTTCAGTGTTTGATAATATAAAACAATTAAGTGATTTATAAAAAAAGAAAAAGTATTCAACTGATACAGCGTTTGTGTTAAAAGTGTTTTTGGAAAAGCTTTTGATAAAGTAACAGACCGGTAAAAACCACTCGTTTCCGCAATAAAGTGAAATAAAAATGTATCTAAATTGTAAAAAGTGTTTGAAAACGCATCATTGTGAACAGTGCAAGTGTTAAACGGTGTGTATGATGTGTGCGGAGTATGGATGACCTTCAGACCATACACAAGACCTGCGTGAGGGTCAACTCTGCTGATGATGACGAGGAAAGGGACGAGGTCGACCATGACCTGCCAAAGAAAAATCCTTTTATACGGGTAAGTGTAAAAAAAGGCATAAAATTTTCTCCATTGATCGATTTTCGAGAACGAAGTGTTGTCCGGGGTAACGAATCAGCGTTAAAAAAACTAGTTGGATAGTTACGAAGATCAAAACACACATCAAACATTTGACATATTATTTACTGTATATGTATGTATACTTTCTCTCAGCATCCACTGATGAAATCGTAAGATTGTCTTCATCGTCCCTTCAGCCTGAAGGTATGGACCGACGACCCGAAGCGGTCAGAACGTCGGTCCATCTATATAGCTACGATATGTCTATATCGGATCTCTGACTGATAATGAATATAGCTAAACAAGCAACTTCGAGAAGGAAGCCGAAAGGAGGATTAGGCTAGGCTGGGCACCATTTGAAAAGTTACGTCGTATCTTCTACGACAAAAGTCTTCAACCAGAGCGTCCTACCCGTAATGACCACGGCGCCGAAACGTGGACACTGACAGTGGGACTAGTCCGAAAACTCAAGGTCGCTTAGCGGGCTATGGAAAGAGCTATGCTCGGAGTTTCTCTAAGGGACGGGATCCGAAATGAGGTGATCCGCCAGAGAACTAAAGTCATCGACATAGCTCAAAAAATTAGTACGCTGAAGTGACAGAGTGCTGGTCACATCTGTCGGAGAACCGATAATCGTTGGGGTAAACGAGTTCTCGAGTGGAGACCGCGACTGGGCAAGCGTAGTGTGGGACGCCCCCTGGCTAGATGGAGCGACGATCTGCGTAGGGCGGCTGGCAGAGACTGGATGAGAAGAACCGAGGATCGGGTTCAGTGGCGCGCCTTACGAGAAGCCTATGTCCAGCAGTGAGCTCTTACAGGCTGATGATGATGATGATGAAACAAGAGTTACTGCTATTCTTCGAAAACATGCCCGACAAAATGCTGCTGAAATCATATTTTTGACACAAATTACATATTTGCGTATAGATAAACAAAATAACAATAGATTGTGTTCCGAAGTGGACCGCAAAGTATACATGGTAATACAAATCTATGTTTGCTGCTAGCGACCCTTTCACGATATGTTATTGAGACGCAAATTGTGTTTGTTATCAAATGACAATTGATATGAAAAGGAAATACGGACGTATATTGCATTGACGGACTCTATAGGGCCAGAGGTCTTCTGTGTCTCAAACTACACTGAGAAAAAAATAAGTAGCCCTCCTACTTACATAAGGATAAAAATATACCACTATTACGTAAGTAGCCGCCCCCATTATAAATGGTGTCGCCTACAATTGATTCAGTAGCCGGCCACATTATTACGTAGTGTGGTTACTTAGTAATGTGGCCGGCTACTGAATCATTTGTAGGCGAAACCATTTATAATGGGGGCGGCTACTTATGTAATAGTGGTATAGTTTTATCCTTATGTAAGTAGGAGGGCTACTTATTTTTTTCTCAGTGTAGGAATGTTACCGCGAGGCTTATTCGAGTTGGGGCTATTTCAAGGTCTCAGTCTAGACCTTGTATCACTGCGACCATTTCTGGTCTATTGTGATCGCCACTATACTACAGTTCCGTGTTAAGCCTTGCAGCAGTTAGAAACTGCACAATGCTTTTAGCACTGAGTTGTTTTACTTCGTCAGGGCGAAGCAAGTAGTTACCTAGGTATGTATTTCTTTTACGCATCAGTGATCCACACTCGCACAGGAGGTGCATGGGGGTTTCCTCTGCTTCCTCACAGAGCCTGCACACTCCTGTGGTTACTAGGAACGTTACCGCGAGGCATGAAGGGTGCACGGGAGGGGCGCGCTGTGTCCGAAAACCGGCACGCGCGAGACTGAAGTAAACAAATGACTATAACCGCTCTATCTTGATAGGATTTCTGTGGCGCGAACAATGTACTTATACAGAAGTATTAATTATATAGGTCTAGAATATTTTCCGCGTGACAAACCCGATTGCAATGTTATGTCGTCATTATCTTGTAAATCGTATTTTAATCTAACGAACAATTAATGTACTTCAACTAACAACGCATATAAATAATAATTAATAAATATGTGGGGACATTTCACACACGGCCACCTGATCCCAAACTAAGCAGAGCCTGTAATATGGGTATCAGACAGCTGATATACATACATAGATACATAATATAATATATAAATAACATCCAGTCACAAGGCAAACACAAGTGCTCATCACACAAATGTTTGCCCTGGGCAGGATTCGAACCCGCGACCCCGAGCTTCGCAGGCAGGCTACGGGGCCGACTAAGTGATGCATGTATATGTAGTGAGCTCTAAAGGCCAAACAGGATAAGTAATTAATGCCTCAGACTGGTGACAAGCAACATTAAGTTCTAGTACTGCGATAGCCAACAGAACTGATCAGCAGGGATCGGAATTAGGTAGTTCATTTAGTACTTACAATGAGATATTTATGTTAATATGGGTATTACGATTTTTTCCGAGATTTACGTAAAAACTAGCTTTTGCCCGCGATTCCGTCCGCGTACGTCTCGATATTTACACATCTCGAATTTCAAAATATATATCATTTATAGATATAATTTGTTTTCCCGTAGGAATGAGCTGTTTTTCGGGATAAAACCTATCCTAGGGAACATACCAAAACTACGTGACTAATTTTTTTCAAATTTTCACTGGTTGTTACTGATTATTTTAATTTAATCTTTAATTATATATAGAAAAGTCATCATCATCATCATTTCAACCCCTAGAAGTCCACTGCTGGATATGGTTCTTCCCCAATGAACGCCACCACACCCGGTTCTCCGCCCTCCGCATCCAACCGCTTCCGGCCACCATCTTCAGGTCGCCGATCCATCTGGCGGAGCGGAGTGTCCCACCCTGCGCGTGGTCTCCACTCCAGAACCCATCTGCCCACTGCCACTACAGCTTACTAATCATTTTGACTATGTCGGTCATATTCGTTCTTCGTCAAATCATATCCTCCAAACAAAAACCGAACATAGCCCTCTCCATAGCTCGCTGAGCAACTTGAAACTTGTGGATCAGGCCCACGGTTAAATAAATAACGTCCTGTATAACTTGGTAGGCCTGTATAAGGTTCCACAATCTGGTTGATACAAGAGTTCTACATGGAGGTTGTTAACCTACTTACAGAGTTTTTGTTGACACAAACATACATACAGACAATCGCTCCAAGTCAGTTGACGGTTACTGAGAACTTGTCAACAGTAGGTTAAGTTTGATATATATATGTGCTAGTATATAGACCAGCTGAATTATGAGTTATTTGTATATCGTAGTCGAAATAAGGATATAATTGAATGGAGTATACTATTTACTTTTGACATATTTAATAATAATATGATTATTTAGTAATCAGTTAACATTTTATAAAATAAGAAAATAAATAAATATCTCAGACATTTTCACACCAATTATCCAGTCCCAAACTAGGCAGAGCCAGTGCTATGGTTACTAGATAACGGTTACACATACTTAAATAAATATATAAATATCCAAGACTATCTACAAGAAAACCTGTTTTTCAGGTCACCAGGTCCAGGTGTGTGTGGGGGGGGGGAGGTTGTGTGTGTGGTGAATAGAATAGAATAGAATAGAATAGGTCATTTATTCATAGCTACGACACACACATACATGAGAAATAAACAGAACAGAAATTAATAAATTACAATTTAAAAATAATCAAGGTACCTATGTGTGAATAATAATGTGTGTATAGGTGAGTGTGGTTGGTCCCTATTTTTTAACATTAAGGGGGGGGGGGGGGGGGGGTGTCTCATTTTTACGTAGTAATATTCAGTATTTTCTGCTAAGGGTATCCGTTTGGTCGGAACCCTATAAATACCTTATTTAATGGTTAGTCCAACTAGTCATACAGTACAGGAAAATTAGAAGCGGGAAATTCCAAACAGCACCTAACTGCGAACATTTCCACTAATAAGGGTTTCCTACTTTCTAAATTGAGGAACTCTATATATATCCAGCCAGTTTTTTTTTCCCATTCCTATCTGGATATTGCGGGTAATGGGTAATGCGGTATTTCCTATTTACGCCAGTACTTGTCAGATCCGACAATGCCTATCATCACGTCAGCTCTTAGACGTCCACTGCTGGACATAGAACTTTCCCAACGAAAGCTACCATCACACAAATCCTATCAAAATAGAATGGTGAACATTGAAGTAAATAAATGGTTATAACCGTTCTATGTTGATAGGATTTCTGTGACCACCACACTAATTAAATAAATTTGGTTTACGCTCCCCGCGCTGGCCAGACGGGTTGGGGAGGCCTGATTGATGTTTTATAATGTATCCCCTTAGTCGCCTTGTACGACATCCACGGGAAGAGTTGGAGTGCTCCTATTCTACGCTACCGGAAACCACACGGTACCAGTCTCAGACATTTCTAATAGAGACCAGCAAGTGAAAATTCCTTTGGTCAACTCGCAAGTAAAAGTGGCTAATTAGCTGACTTCCACTCTGCATTACTCGTTTTTGTAACTCACGTAAGGTTTCACTTCTCGGTGATTACCTACTACGGGAGTAGTGGTTGCATAGTTGGTGACTCGTTCCATGTTTGTGCGGTCGGGACTTCTAATCCGGGTTGGCAGGAATGAGTCTTTGTTTATTGCAGATGGGTATCTGCTTAGAAGTCCCGACCGCACCGATTGTTTGGTTCGCTCCATCTAGTAAGTACATAGAGTTTGTTGGTAAACTGGCAGGAATGAGCCTTTGTTTACTGCAGATGGGTTTACGCTTTACTTAAATCTCACGTGATGCTAAGTGACGATGAAGCCTAAGTTGGAGCGCGCTTGCCCAGAAAATGCCTATTCACACTTCATTTAAAACATCCAAATTGTACTTGTCCGGAAATAAGTACCGAAGGTGGTGGTAACGAGTTCCATTCTTTAGGTTCGTATTATGATATGAAAGAGGAATCGCGCGAGATCGTGGTATGTCTACTACGTTAAGATGAAGTCCCTCACCACGCCTGGTAGTCCGGTCATGGGGAAATCAAATCGAGCAGTTCCTGGGCACACTCCCCAAAATCCTGCCGAAAACCGAAAGACAGACCATACTGCGACGATATTTGAGGCTCTGTAACTGGATTGTTCTTATAGTGCCCCCCCCCCCCCCTGCCAATCTTTTAAGTGGTGCAAAATCTCAAAGTGTTCTAATCCTTATAATTTCGTCTGCAACGTATATAGATGTTATATTTTCTTTAAAATTACCTATACCGTAGGTACACATTTCTTAACTTTATTTCAAAAAATTCGCTGTGCAAACTTCGGAGTTTGCCACCCTACGTAATTTTTTTACATATTTTTCATCAAGTCTAAAACTAAGCGGTATAAAAAGAAACGAAAACCTTTTTTTAGAATGTACAAATGATGTCCTTTCATATTATTATGATACCCCACATAATATAGTAACCACACTTAAAAAAATGGAAACTGAAACATTGTATTCAAAATATCTTTTTGATTATTTATTTTTTCCAGAAGAAATGTTTAATTTTATATTATTTATTTTATTATTTTTAAATCAATAAACACCTAACGGGAAACTTAAGTATACACACTACAAATAAAAAAACTTGCCCCAGCTCGTCCCCAGTCGGCAGGGTACCCAGGAGACTGGGCATTAGGTACCTCGTTGAATTGCGAGGGTTACGCGATGGGTGAAGTAGCTCTGGGTTCCCGGGTTCTCCACAAGTCTTTAAGAGATGTCCTTGAAAAGGCAGTGGGCACCGGAACCCCGAGTGCCCTGGGCCTCGACCCCAAACGTCTCAAAGATCAGGTCCCCAATGAAGCAGTCATATTTGCGACGAGGTTCTCTGCGTTGGAACTTGGAAGCAGCAATTTCAAATTAAATTTGTTTGGGACAGTTATTTAAACTATAACAGTTTATGGACTTTAAATTATTTTAGGACAAAATAATAACACAGTTACATGGCGTACATCATTATGTCCGAGAAAGTGTTTAATCACTGCCCGGGATTCGGAGAATAATGGCGTATTTGGTAAACAAGCTATTGTTTTAGGTGTTGGGTAGATGTCCGTGAGAAAGTGCGGTTGGAAAAGCAAAATAACGATTAAAAACACAATACTTCCATTTTGTTGTCGGATAAAAAGATAATGACGCATTTTAGATGATAATTTCGGTGTTTGGACTGACGCAGTACATGCATGACACTTTTATCACAGTTTTTTGAGAGTGTATAGATAATTATAGAAGTCAGGGACTTGGTTGAGGGAGTTGCCTGTCCGGTGCTGTCCAGACGAGTCACGGGTATGCGGTCCCGGCTTACAGAGTTATCGCTAGTACAACACTATCCTTCCGTAATAGCGGTATCCCATACCTACCCTATACTCCTTATTAATACCCCCATCTCCTGTCTCTCGCTTCGATCCCTCTTCATCCATCCAAGGTCTGCCGTGCCGATGGACGCGTGTCCAGAGGCTAGCTTGGTCGTAAGCGTGCCGATATCCCGGAGCTGGGCGAACTCCGGGCGCTATTAACCATACGGAATCATGCGGAGCTCTGACGAGGTGGACAATTATTTCCCTAGCTAATCGTGGTACCTCAACAAGGCGGCGATGCTGTTCGCAACACATCACGTCAAGGGGTATCGCGGGGCGAAAAGCGGACGAAGGAAAGCCACTTTGAGACATTAGATTGCGCAAAGTGGCGATACATCATCTCTGCCTACCCCTCTGGGACCAAGGCGTGAGCATTATGTATAGATAATTAATACTAGAGAATTCTACCCCCCCCCCCCCCCCTAATTCTAACCCTCGGCCTTATAAAAGTAAGGCGATCACATTACTTGCCGTGTGGTTTCCGGTAGAGTAGAATAGGACCACTCCAACTCTTCCCGTGGATGTCGTACAAGGCGAATAGGGAATACATTATAAAACATCAATCAGGCCTCCCCAACCCGTCTGGCCAGCGCGGGGAGTATAGGCCAAATCTTCCGTCTGTCTCCGGCATATGAGAGAGGGTTGTGCTCCTGCAGTGGAGACAAAAATAACCTGATGATGAATAGACATGTTCATGTATTCGTATTGTTCAACAGTGGACGTATTTCGGCTGATGATGATAGACTTCTTGATAAAGATTGGGCATAGTGTAAATTTCGCTCAGCGAGCTATGGAGAGGGCTATGAGAGAGAGTGACAGTTCACGGCTGTCAAGTAAACATCGTTTCTAAACCCGTGTACAGTTTTTTGTAAAAATAAATTTAAAAAGTGACCATTTACTTACAAAATTACTATTATTTTGAAGAAATAACCTCAAAGAACAATACAACGGATTAATCACATGAAACCGTGAGTTCTCACTACATATTCCACTTAATCAAGGTGTATAAACGACAGTTATATTTAAATTTGACGCACACATGCACATTTTTCAAAAATTTACGCATTTTGAAGTGTAGATTTTATAACTGACTACCGGCGAAGCAGCTGTTTTATCAACTGTCATTCTTGAATAAGTCATTGTCATTATAAGCTAAGTGACAGACCTACACTGCTACCAACATTACAATCATAAAGTACGCTCAAAAACGTGCGTGTTTACTAAGATAGCTAAGAATTAAAAATATTTGAATTACTATCATTTTAACGACACAGTTTAAACTGAGAGCATGGAATCCAAATGTAAAACCAGACAACAAGTGCAAAAAGAAAGAGTTTTGGAATTGGAAAACACATTGGCAGCCCATAAGGTGGCACTGGTAAAGTTAGAGAAAAATATCTCTGACAAAGAAAAATTAATTAAGGCACTCCTGACAGAACAAGATGATAACTCAAATGAATTTGAAAAAATATGCAAAGAGAGTAAACATCTAAAAAAAATATTGGCGGATGCTGAAATAAAAAACGAAGACTTACTACAGCAAATTAATTCACAGAATGAAATAATACGAGAATTAACAGAGGAAAATTCAATATATGAAAGGCAGCATGCAAGTACAATAAAACCACTTCAGAACGAATTACAAAAGCTTAATAACGAACATAAATTTCTTCAAACTGAACATGATAAATTACTATTAGAATCTCCAAATAACAACAATTCGTATAACTGTAGTGGAAAACAAACAAGCACATTAAAGACAAAACATATTGCAAAAAAGAAAAAACTGATTAAAACTTTAAACAGAAAAATTAAGGTGTTAAATAAAAAATGTGACGCCTTACGGAATGAGAATTTGCTACTAGATATTACTTTAGAATCTAACCGTAATGTCGAAGCTTTAAATTCTAATAAGGATGTTGTGTTAAAAAAAGTTTACGATTATGAAAAAATGATGAAGACGCAAAGTGAACACTGGGCACAAATAGAAACAGAAAACATCGAACTTAGAAAAAGACTACAAGACCTTGAGAACACGTGCAAAACGTTAAAGCATTGTCATGACTATAGAATTAACAGAATTTATCAACTGGAAAAAGAAAACAAAGATTATGACAATACACTCAAGAACATGGAGAACGTATTAACACATTGGGAAGATGAAGAAGATGAAGACATAAATACTGGAGCTATAAATAAATTAGAAAATGACGGACTACACCTAATCGAGAAAAATAATGAAAGTAATCATAAAGATGTACTTAATTATAATGATATGACTACTGAACCAAATATTGTAGAAAATACAACAAAAACGGTTATAGTAAGTGATGGACACGGAAAAAACATCGCGTTAAACATTTATCAGCAGTCGGATAGTTCTTACAATTGTGTAAACTATTGCTATCCTAATGCGACATACGATTATCTTTTAGACTGTGTTATTAATAAACTAAATAACCTGCAAAATGGAGATACGATAGTCCTGCTATCAACAGCAATTGATTTCAAGTGCAGTCTTCGGTTTTATATTGAAAAAATCAAACACATTAACAATGACTGCTTTAGAAAAGGTGTGAAATTGGTGATGTGTTCGATTCCTTACGTAGAAGAGAGGGACAACAATAGACATTATAGCAATGACTATATTGACAAATTCAATAAATATATGTACACAATATTGACCTGTTCACAGAATGCTAAATTTGTTGATATTAATAACTTTGATTCAGACTGTTTTAAAAAGAATAATAAATTAAATAAAGTAGGTAAACTTAAATTAAGTAATATAATTGTTAACAACACTATCAGCCTACACACATCTAATCTCAGACTTATTCAAATCGTTGACGAAAATGTGGTAGGTACTGATACAACAATAAACAATGATGAAGCAAATTATAATTGTGATCAAACAGAAAGTATAATTAGGCGTAATGGACGTACAGAGGCTTTTTTAGACATGACCAAAACACCAGCAAAAAAAGGAACAAAATAGAGATATCAGCAAAAGACCTGACGATAGGGCATCAAAATGTCCAAGGCTTAAATAATAAAATGTTTGATTTAAGTTTAATTTTAGATGAACATAAACTAGATGTACTTTGTTTAACTGAAACATGGCTGGACAGCGAAGCTTTACCTATATTCTGTATCAAAAACTATAAAATTGTAAGTAGTAGTCATAGATCTAAGCACAAACGAGGGAATACATTAATTTATGTAAAATGTAATATTAAGGCAAAGAGTAGACCAGATATTGAAAAGCTGACAATAGATAAGGTATTCGAGGTTAGCTGTGTGGAGTTGGATGATGTTATAATTTTAGCAGTCTACAGATCTTCAGCAGAGAACACGAAATCTAATATTGATGAATTTAATGAAAAACTCGACGAATGCCTGTCTAAGGTATGCAAAAACAACAACAAAACTATAGTTGTTTGCGGGGATTTCAATATTCATCTACCTACGCACGAAAACGAGCAACATGATTTCTGCGATCTTATGAATAGCTATCTCTTGAAACAGCAAATATACGATTATACGAGAGTAACACCTACATCGCGGTCTTGTATTGATAATATTTTTACAGACGGGAATGTCAAAGAAGCTTCTGTATTCCTAGGTATAAAATCAGATCATAAAGCTCAAAAAGTTGTACTTGCACAAAAAATTAGAAAAGTTGTCGAGCCAATTAGAAAATCTAGAGTTATTACTCCTGGTAGGATGCAGGAGTTAAAGTTTTATCTCTGTTCAATTGCTGACAGAAAACCAGACGATTATAGGGCATTCTTTAAAGAGTTTATGCGAATTGTGAACGCAAACATTCCTGTTAGATGTGCGAAAAAGAAAGAAAATAAAGCGTGTAGCGACTGGGCTACAAAAGGTATTTTAATATCACGTGAAAAATTATTTATATTGATAGAATTATCACAAAACTATAAGAGCAGTCTTCTAAAAGAATATACAAAAATATACAGCAAAATCTTCAAAAGAGTGACAACAGCAGCAAAAAGGCTGCAATTGCGAGATAGAATATTGAAATCTAGCAATAAAATACAAACATCTTGGAAAGTTATAAATGAAATATCGGGTAAAGGTACAGATAGAAATAAAGAGAATATAGAGCTCAATAACGTAAGTAGTAATAAAGAAGTAGCTAACCAATTTAACAATTATTTTGCAAATGTTGCAAGAGATACATCTAAAAATCTTAATATTAATATCGGTCAAGCTATAGGATATCTTGAAAAATACACTAGTAGGCACAAGGATAGCCATATCTTTTATCAAACCAACGAAAAAGAAGTATTTAAAATCATACAATCTTTGAAACCAAAGGCATCTGCGGATGTGTTCGACCTTTCAGTGAAACTACTCAACTCGTTAAAAGCTGAAGTAATTTCACCGATTACAAAGTTATTGAATGACTCATTTGAGAAGGGAACTTTCCCAGATCTATTAAAGGTTGCAAAGATCATCCCGCTTTATAAGAAAGGAGACAGTCGTGATTTACAAAATTATCGCCCCGTATCGCTGCTACCCGTATTCAGCAAAATATATGAGAAAATTATGTACATTAGATTAATGAAACATGTTAACAAAAATGATATTCTAAATAACCATCAATTTGGATTTAGGCCAAATAGATCAACTGGAGACGCGCTTTCGGAAATGGTCAAATTTTTACTGCAATCATTAGACGCAAAAATATACACTTGTGGCATTTTTTGTGACCTTTCAAAGGCTTTCGATTGTGTTCATCACGATATACTCATAGCTAAACTCGAATACTATGGTGTCTCGGGTAAGGATCTCTTGCTTTGTAAATCATACTTGTCATCACGAAAACAAATTGTGTATGCTAATGATGCAATATCAAAAGAAACATTTATCGAATTTGGAGTACCGCAGGGATCGATACTAGGTCCCTTATTCTTTCTCCTATATATCAATGATATAAGTGCTTCTATCAATGTAGATATAGATTTGATTATGTTTGCTGATGACATATCTCTAATTGTAAAAAGTAAATCAAAACTTGATGTACAGAGCAAGGTCACACAAACTGTAGAGGAACTTACAAAATGGTTCGAGAGTAATAATCTCCTATTAAATAAAAATAAAACAAGCCTCGTGCACTTTTCCCTGGACACCCACAATAGCAGACGGAACTTTATTGATGAAGATAAAATAGGACTACCTCTATCTAGTAATGTAACATTTTTGGGAGTCGAGTTAGATAATAAATTAACTTGGCAGAAACATATAGATAAACTTGCTAAACGATTGAGCTCCGCCTGCTATGCTATTTATAAAGTAAAACAACTTTGCGGAAGGGAGGCCGCTAAATCTGTGTATTTTGCTCACTTCCATAGTATAATGTCTTATGGGATTCTTATATGGGGCAATGCTGCTGAAGTTAATAGAATCTTTGTGTTGCAAAAACGTGCAATAAGATCGATACTGGGCATGAAAGCTAGAGAATCATGCAGACAGGCTTTCAAGGAACTAAATATACTTACCATGACAAGCACGTATATAATGCAAAATCTATTGTACATAAAGAAAAATATTAATAAGTTCAATCTTCAGTCGGACAGACATAACTATTATACCAGAAATAGTGGCCTTCTTCACAGACCCGCGGTCAGACTAGCCAAGTTATCAAAAAGCTTTATATGTCATAGTCTGAAACTTTATAATAAGCTATCCTCTAACATTAAAGAATTACCACACAAACAATTTAAAAACAAAGTAAAATCAATTTTAATTAAAAAAAGCTACTACAATATAAAAGATGCATTAAATGATAACATCATTGAGTAGCTTAGTTTGTTGTAAGGTTATTCAGAAAGTCGCTTTATTCGTATTATATTATTGACTAGCTGTGCCCGCGGCTCCGCTCGCGTGGACTACAGGATCCGCTCCCATTCCCACTTCCGCTCCCTATCCCACTTCCACTCAGACTCTCAATCTCACTCTCTATCCTGCTCCCGCTCCCGCTTCCGCTCCAGATCCAGGTCCAGGTCCAGGTCCAACTCCAGGTCCAGGTCCAGGTCCAGGTCCAGGTCCAGGTCCAGGTCCAGGTCCAGGTCCAGGTCCAGGTCCAGGTCCAAGAACTGGTCCCGGTTCAGGCCCAGGTCCAGGTCTAGGTACAAGTACAGGTCCAGGTCCAGTTCCAGCTCCAGATCCAGGTCTAGCTAAAGGTCCGGCTCCAGATCCAGCTCCAGATCCAGATCCAGTTCCAGCTCCAGCTCCAGCTCCAGCTCCAGCTCCAGCTCCAGCTCCAGCTCCAGCTCCAGCTCCAGCTCCAGCTCCAGCTCCAGCTCCAGCTCCAGCTCCAGCTCCAGCTCCAGCTCCAGCTCCAGCTCCAGCTCCAGCTCCAGCTCCAGCTCCAGCTCCAGCTCCAGCTCCAGCTCCAGCTCCAGCTCCAGCTCCAGCTCCAGCTCCAGCTCCAGCTCCAGCTCCAGCTCCAGCTCCAGCTCCAGCTCCAGCTCCAGCTCCAGCTCCAGCTCCAGCTCCAGCTCCAGCTCCAGCTCCAGCTCCAGCTCCAGATCCAGCTCCAGCTCCAGCTCCAGATCCAGATCCAGATCCAGATCCAGATCCAGATCCAGATCCAGCTCCAGATCCAGCTCCAGATCCAGATCCAGATCCAGCTCCAGATTTTTCATCGTAATCAACTAACTCAATCAAAAGTTATGCGAATTTATAGTTTTCAAAATCTCACATTACACTGGTACCATACCCGCTCCCGCTACCGCTCACGAATTCAGTCGAGCATTTACACCCTACATTCTTCGCAGTGTATGCGAGTTTTCGGAAACCATAAATTCGCATAACTTTTGATTGACTGCACCGATTGCAATGAAATAAAGCCTATATGTTACACCAAATTAAGCCCCATGTTTCTGTGAAAAGTCCATCAAAGTCCGATCAGTAGTTTTTAAGTGATGCGTGCACAAACTCACAGACAAACAGACAAACAGATAAACAGACAAACAGACAAAAATTTTAAAAATGATCGAAATGTGTTCTGTTGCTTATCCTTAGACCCCCCAATTTTTTTTTTGATAATATCTTCAATGTACAGACACGCGAAGTTTACGATTTTATTTATTAGATAAGGTTTGTTAATTTTGCATGTAAATAATTTTATGGACAATGCCACTTTACAGCAGCTGATAGAGTATATTATTGACATTGATACTGACATTAATTTTATATAAATAATATTTTTACACTACCACTTGCGGACAAAGCCCTTTACAGCAGCTGACAAACTGACATAGTCATAATTATTTTATTTAGCATTCTAATTATAAGTTGACAATGCCACTTTACAGCAGCTAATAATGCATATCTATTGATATTTATAATTATTTTATCTTGTATATTTGACAATGCCATCTACCGCAGCTTAATGTTTATAGCGTAGAAACTGGTCGCTCATTGCCATGTATTCATAATGGTCGCGTTAACGCCAGCCATACATAAATGTGAAACAAAATGTAAAATTGTAAACAAATCAATGTCGACTTAGCCTAGAGTTCTCAATGTCCCAAAAGGTTGAAATAAATGAGTATGAGTATGAGTATGAGTATGCTCGGGGTTTCTTTGAAGGATATGATTCGTAATGAAGAGATTCGACGAAGAACGAAGGCAACCGGCATAGCCGAGAGGATTAGCAAGCTGAAGTGGCAGTGGGCGGGCCACATCTGTCGCAGAACCGACGGCCAATGGGGCAGACGAGTTCTGGAGTGGAGACCGCGGATCGGCATGCGCAGGATGGAACGCCCCGCCGCCAGATGGACCGACGACCTGAAGAAGGTCGGAAGCGGTTGGATGCGGACGGCGGAGGACCGGGTGTGGTGGCGTTCATTGGGGAAGGCCTATGTCCAGCAGTGGACGTCTAAAGGCTGACATGATGATGATTTACGCATCACGTAAAAACTATTGGACCAATTCTGATGAAGATTTTAGCTAAACATTGGGCTTAATTAAGAGTTAGATAAACTTAATATATTATATTATTATAATAGCAATCGGCTTACTTAATTAAAAGTTATGCGAATTTATAGTTTCCATGCTTTACATTAGTATACAACTAACTTTTAGTCTAAGTAGTTGGCGTGTACTTTTAATCTAAGGTAGGCAGTGTATTCCAAGCTTAAAGCAGCCAATGAGATAGCCTAGGCTTGTTGCACAAGTCGATTGGGGTCACAGAATAAATAAGTATTTGCAACATCAATGAAATGCGTTCGCATGCCGCCGCGCCGGCGCTGTACGACAATTAAATACAAATTGCTACCGAGTTAAATAGAAAAAAATCTATTACGTGAGAGGAAAGAAAGGCTTGGGCAATAACGTTCTTAAGTGAAGCTTGAAATATACCTGCTAAGCGATTATGGAAGCAAAATATGTAGGAAACTAGAACAAAATACAATAGTAGAGGTCGTTCTAGGAGAACGTTCAAGGATCAAAATGGTGACGTCCTCAAAAATGGATGGGGTCCGCAGTGAGATGAATAAAAAATAGGAGGTGCATGAAAAGTTTGATGTAAACGCTTTATTGTACCAAAAATAACAACAACAACAATAATAAAATGGGAATTAAACTGTGTACAAAGGCGGACTTATCCCACTTAGGAATCTCTTCCAGTCAACCTTAGAGTAACCGAAAGGACAAGAATAATGCGTTTAGTACTAAATTTGATAAAGAAATGCGAATGAGGATGAAGTTGTGTCAGGATCGCGCAAGGTCTGCCAGACAGACAGAAATCATAATCATTTAAAGAATACAATGATCTCCGTGAGAGACGAGGAAGCTGTATCTAAATTAGCAGACTATCTTTTAAACTCTGAGAAATCGCCTCCTGAACCAATAATCTTCCAAAAATGTATTCTGAGCTAATAATTGTTTTCCGATCCAACGGATCATCTTTTGATCTAAAAGATATTTTTTTATATATCACAGCATCTTCTGAGATGAAGAATGGACTTGTTATTTATTAGTGCCTTCTCCGACTTCATCTGTTAGCTGACGAATTGCATTCTAAACAACTGAACGGTGATTCTGAAAACATCGTCTTGAAACCGATTTTTTAAACTTCTGATATGATCAGCTGCTTTCTCAGGAGACAAACTGCCTTTGCATTAGCAAAGCTTACTATAGAGGTACATTCCCGCCTCCTCACCATTCTCCCCCCGCAACTCCTCTAAGCGAGGATCAACGGAGGTAACTGCAAAGACACCTACCAGTGAAGGTAGGGCAAGTCCCAGGTCATGAATGTACGCTACCTTGGACCCCAGACAAATTTAATTATAGAAGTAAAGAGACAAAGTAGGAAGAGAGTTCCCACTTCATACTATAGAGGTACAGCTGACACGAGTAAAATGTTTGAGAGGGGTTCTACAGCCCCTTAATCGCCTCTCGCTACATCACATAATGACTAAACATGGTCCAGTCACGTTGACCTTAATCCTGCGCACCGCTACTCGATTGTTACATCGATCACAGGCGCGGGGGCGGAGGCATGGCGCCGACAATGGCTGCGCGTGAGCATGCACCGAGCGATACCGATCAGTGAGACTTGATAGATACCTTAAAGCCGGCATACTAGAATAGTTTTATGTTAGTGAGACAGGAGCATATAATCATACCATAGATATTTTTGTGAACGAAGTATAATTCACACGATTCAGTCCATCATTGTCCTCGGGTTGGCAACATACTCGTACTTGTATTACTTAAACTGTTTGTGATAAATTATCAGTGATAATAACAGCAGCTTAATTGGCTACACCACCCCTGCCACTATAAAACTAGACGGAACTAAAGCCTTTGACTGGCATTAGCATAGGACACTTCTATTACAACTAACATCTACCTATCTATTAGACAGATATTTCTCCTGGGTGACCAGTTTTTGTCTAGGTGAAGCATAAAGATTACCTTGGACCTTTTTAGTCAGACAGAAGCTCACTGACTTTGGTGCACCGCAAGGTTCGATGCTGAGTCCCACATTGTTCAACTTGCATCAATGACATGAGAAAGAAACGGAGGCTGTGAGCATATCCTGATGGAAACTAAGCGATAAGTTAAGATAAAAGCCTCAGCAAGGTTCATTAATCAATCATATCGTACAGACCTGTTGTAGACACTACATCCTGTTCAATGCGATGTAACAAATATAAAAAGGTAGAATATTCTTAAGACGGTCAAAAGTCGAAAGTCATTCTAGGACGATGATAATCACGAGAAATGTATCTCGTAAAGCATTATTGGTAGGTGGATACCAATAACGGAAAACAATTATGAATAGGTAAGTAACCATTGTATGCAAAATCTACCACCCACTCGTATCTCCGTATGGGATCCGATCTAACGGCTGTAATAAAGATGTCAGTAGGTATAATCTTGTGATGACAGAGACAATTTCTCTGCAGCTTTTTGGTCCCTGATGGGTTTACATCATCATCATCAGGTTATTTTGGTCTCCACTGCAGGAACACAACCCTCTCTCATCTGCGGAGACAGACGGAGGATTTGGCCTACATTCCCCGCGCTAGCCAGACGGGTTGGGGAGGCCTGATTGATGTTTTATAATGTATTCCCTCAGTCGCCTTGTACGACATCTACGGGAAGAGTTGGAGTGGTCCTATCCTACTCTACCGGAAACCACACGGCAATCTCATCTGTCTTTAAAACAAGTTAATATTGCCTAGTATTAAATTATCAGGCAAATAGTTGTTAACTCTGATCGCCATACAGTGCGCATTTTATTCGTTTAACTCGAAAACTACGGAATCGATTGAGCTGAAACTTGAAATGTACATGTAGAATTGTCTAGCAATGACGATAAAATTATGTAAATTTCAGGAAACAAATATTTTTCTAAGATATTACAGGAAAACCAAAAAACTATATACATTTAGTTGACTTTTCCTTCAGTATTTTCAAAAGCCCAAGAATAACAACCTGGGGGCCAATTCTACTAAAGCATTTTCGCACAAAACGCAATTGAACTGCAGCTGAAACGCAGGTTTTAACACTATTCGTATTCAGCTGCGCACAACGTTCGTGCTTCAGCTGCGTTTCAGCCGTAGCTAACGTTTAAACAAACGTCAGTCGTAGTTGGAACCTTAGACAAATGAATCAATCATTCGTCTAAGGTTGGAACGAACGTTTCTCTACATTTTGACAGTTGTCTCGGGTAAAAACGAAACGCATTGCTGTCAAAATAGCGTCTGTCAAAACTGAAACTTAACGTAACTTTTGTTTAAACGAACGATAAATGTTGAAAACAGTAGAATGGCCCGCAGTACACTATTCAATACTTGCTTGCAGTCACTGTCATCGGTACCATTATGTACTTGCAGCAAGTTGGTGCAATATCGAAATGCCATCGAATTCCCATCTGCGCGTGAGGTCGCCACGAGGTCGCGTTCCTGTATGGTACCGCACCTATACTATAGCACTTTATAACTCGGTACAAATCTAGCGCTATGTTTTAATAGCACCGAATAATATCGAAGAATTTCGTTTGTGTGGAGTTTGTACATATTTTAGAACTGTGTGCAGCTCCCACACAAACATGACATGAGTTTAAGGAGGCTAAGTAACAAATAAGTGTTAAAGAGATGATTTGAATATAACTATGTTTGAAAATATACCAAAACATTTTTATTGTCATCATATCAGTCCTTAGACATCCACATGGACATAAGCAGTGCGGAAGCCCAATGAACGCCAGTTTTGGCGTGTGGTTTCCGGTAGAGTAGAATAGGACCACTCCAACTCTTCCAGTGGATGTCGTACAAGGCGACTAAAGAATACATTTTAAACATCAATCAGGCCTCCCCAACCCGTCTGGCCAGCGCGGGGAGTGTAGGCCAAATCCTCCGTCTGTCTCCGGCAGATGAGAGAGGGTTGTGCTCCTGCAGTGGAGACAAAAATAACTTGATGATGAATGAATGCCACCATAACCCGTCCTCCGCATCCATCCGCTTCCGGTCACCGTATTTAGGTCGTCGGTCCATCAGTTAGGGGGCGCCACCCTGCGTCTCCACTCCAGAACTCGTCTGCCCCAGTGGCCTTCATCGATTGTGCGACAGATGTGACCCACCCACTGCTACTTCAGCTGGTTGGTTACCTTACTCCTTCGTTTTTATTTATTTAAAACATTTTAGTCTGAGAAATTATCATTTTTTTCCTTTGATATGTAATATCAGCAGTATAGTGCACATAAATTACCAAGTTCTAATTTGAGCTTTATCATCATTGGATAAGGTGCTAGGACTGGTGACTTAATTCGGAATGTGATGTAAAAACGGCCAGTTACGGCTTAGCCATTCCACTTATAGTATTTTTAACATAGTCAATAATAGGTTTAATTATTCAATATTATTGTACAAATCTGTGATCATAGAACTTAGTTATTGGAGAATAACCGTTAAAATGTGATTTTCTGTGATGTTTTAATCAACGCAAGATTTTGTTTATTACTTACTGTAAACATATGAAAGATTATTTGTCCACACTGGTGAAAATTGTTATATAAAAATTAAAGACTTTGATTATCTAATTAGTTGTATTTGTTTTATAAAGAAAAAATGACATAAATAGATAAGGGGATTTCTGGTTTTTTTTTTCCAGAAATCCCCTTTGCGTGTCCTATGAGTACCGGCAGGGGATTTCTGAACAAAAAGTCCATCAATTCCCTTCGCAGGGGATTTTGGCAGGGTATTATTGGAATAAGCCCCAATTACATGTCTGCCCCATATAAACATGGTATCAGTCAATGAATAATTTATTGGTAAATCAAATTTACAAGTCAGCATACTTAAATAATATTACAATACATTGAGTCTTAAATATAAATACAATTATTGAATTCCATTGGACTATAAATTTAAATATATTTTAAAATGCATATTATCACCATTATAATTTAAATTAATTCATTTAAGTATTCATCTACATTATAATTAAATTCTCTAATAGATAGCCCTTCATTTTTTCTACAAATGTGTCATTGGACGGACTGTCATTTATCTCTATTGCACACTCACACAACCAACAAATATCGCTTTTGACATTATCATTATTTACCAATATATAGATTGTGGTAAATTGACCAATTAATTAATTATTAACTTGCACAATCTGTCACATTATCTATTTTGCAGAAAAAAAAAACAGACAAATAAAACTACATGGGCATATGCCCAAACCGCCCATGTGGCGGGACATAGCTGAGCTCTAATTATGACATTTAATCCTTTATATACCTATGATCCACAATAAAGATATTTCATTTCATATAAATTACTAGCTGTGCCCGCGGCTCCTCTCGCGTGAACTACAGAATCCGCCCCCGTTCCCACTTCCGTTCCCGTTCTCTTCCCACTTCTACTTCCACTCCCACTCAGACTCGAGACTCTCAATATCCCAATCCCAACCCCAACCTCAACCCCATCCCTATCCCGAAAAACTAAATTTCACTCAATCCCATACGCGCCGCGCCGTTCGCCGCGCCGCGGCCGTTGCCGCGGAGGTTCTAAGTGGCGTTTCAAGATGAAACACGCTTCAGATTTTAAGTTAGACCACCAGCAAGACAACTGTGAAAACTGCATCAAATTTCATTCAGTAGTTTTTGCGTGATGCGGTAACAAACATACATACAGACAGACAGAAAGACAGACAGACATAAATTCTAAAAAAATTGTTTTAGCTTCTATTGGTCCTCTAAAGACCCCTCATACAATTTTTTTTAAATATCTCTCATGTACAGATATGTCATAGACCAGTTACAGTTTTATTATAAGTATATATAATGCAACGCATACGTTCATACACTGCAAAAACGAGACAAAACACCTGGTGGGTCACAAATTTTCTAAGCCCACGCATCATTTACTTTAATCTAGTTCCACAACTCGCGTACCGAGTTGCAAATGGATCCATATTTTGAAAGGGAATGTACCTACCTACGTCGGCATGCGGTAAACCTTGACTGAGTTGAGTGACTAGCGACTGCATTGGTGACAGACGAACTGATTGATCGATTGCCGACTCTATCGATTATATCAACCATCTTTCATCTATTGTAGTATTAAATTTCGCCCCTTAAGCTGTTTTCGTACGAAACTTTATTTTTCGTAACAAATTTTACTTACCAAGAAAAAAGTCTTACAAATTACATAACCACAATATATATTAATCGCTCTTTCGTAACTGGTTACCTATTATTCTTATTTGATAACTTTTTTTTTTTTTCTAACAAAAAGGAGACCAAATTTATTGAATATGAGTATAAAATACAAGCTGAAAATTAACAAATATGAAACACATCTAAATTAAATAAAAAATTTCGCCTAATTTGTCCAGCGAATGGTGCTGCAACGTGCCTAGGACACTCGCTACGTTTCCCCGCTGGACGGCTAGGGCTACGCGCTGTTGAGATACCTCCCGCTATTTTTCTCCCCAGAAATATCTATTAATTTTAAACCTAATAGGTGCACTAGATCGCGCGCTTCTTTACTCCAAGGGCCTAGAGTCTCGACTGCAAACGCTACGAAAGCGTACGATGACTTATTAACTTAAGTATTTGATAACTAATTATGAAAATAAATGTATGAAATCCTATTTCGTAGTTAGGTTGCGAAAACGGCAATTTTGTTGTTTAATAAGTACGTAATTTATTTTATATTTTATTTATTAAAATGATCAATGGATGCCTGACCAGGTGCGTAAGCGAGCCGTCCCGGAGCTGGGCGAACTCCGGGCACTATTAGCCTTACCGAGTCATGCGAGTCTCTGATGAGGAGGGCATTTATGTCCCTAGCTAATCGTGGTACCACAACACGCAGGCGGTACGTTGTTCGCAACACATCACGTCAAGGGGTATCACGGAGAAAAAACGGGCGAAGGAACATTTGCGACTTTGAATTGCGCAAAGTGGCGATTATCCTCTCTGCCTACCCCTCTGGGACATGATTATATCATGTCATAAAATGAACCAAACGTTTAAAAGTTATTTAAAATTACAGTCAACCCCTACAGTGCAGGTGGGGGAGATAGTCGGTTAGTGTTAATAAAATAAAAATTAAAATAAAAAAAGGGAAAAAATACAATAAAATGTATTCTTTACATTTTTTAATTTTAATTTTAACTTTTGGGTGTTTTACTAATAATAAAATAATTAAATATAAATATGTCAGACATTCACACCAATTATCCAGTCCCAAACTTGGCAGAGCCTGTGGTATGGTTACTAGATAACGGATACACATACTTAAATAAATATATAAACATCCAAGACTTGGGTACAAACATTCATATTCATCATACGAACATTTGCCCCTAGCGGGATTCGAACCTGCAACCTCCGGCGTGGCAGTCCGAGAGCTACCCGTTGCGCCACGGAGGTCGTCGATTATTATTTCGATAATAACTGGAATTTCGGCATTGAAGTACATACAATACTTTTATGTAGATGATAAACAAGGCTTTAGATTAGCGTCAAAAAAACCACTTATGGGGAAAAAATCACTTTTCATCTGCTAATTTTATAAGTATATTTTAGACATTTATTTATTGAAAAAAAAATTAACAGTACTGATTTAAAATAATCCATTGCGTTACAATCATTTCTTATGCTACGAAACAGGCATTCCTCTCTCTAGAATTCGCTTACATTCCATCATAGTATAGTTTATACATCCTTTAGCCATTTAGCATCTAAGTAGCTATGTAAGTTTCAATTATTCGGATTGTTTTTGTTCCACGCTGTATGAAGGGATCCAATTTTCAATTGACAGTAAAAAGGGTATCATTTAAACGGGAATCAAAATAGTAGTATTTTTGTGAGCAGAATAATGTATTCGGTCAGCAAAAATGGCCAGTTGGTCAGCAACTTATGGCCAGCAAACATTTCTAAATCAATCAGCAATGAATGTCATACTGGACTGCGGTAAAGTTTCATGTATAGCCAATTAAATATATTGACTGCATTGAGTCATGTTTAATCAAATTTGATGAGCACTCAGATGGTCAGCAGAATTATTTTGTTCAGCAAATAAAAGATAGCCTAAACCAGAGTCGGGGTGCTCTGACATTTCGAGCTCGCTTCGCTTGTTTGCTGACCAAATAATCAGTACAGTGGGCCTTATCAGTAGCAGGATTCTAGTACAGGATTTGCCTGGATGGTGACCATCTTCTTACCTATTTCTGCTGCCAATAACTAATGTTAGCATTGGTGTGTTCCAGTTTGATGTGTAGGAGAGCCACTGTAGTTACGGACAGATGACTTATTCTAACATAGTCCTCAGGTGATGACGTGCTTGTGGACTTTCGCTCCAGGTTTATGGGTGGTAGTGACCGCTTACCAAACTCTGAAATGATGGTGAAATCTTAATATTCCTGTTTAAACGCCACATATAATGTTCATAGCAAAGTTATTTGCCATTAATATTGCTGTATTAATATGA
The DNA here is from genome assembly GCA_947086405.1 of Esperia sulphurella. Taxonomy (NCBI): domain Eukaryota; kingdom Metazoa; phylum Arthropoda; class Insecta; order Lepidoptera; family Oecophoridae; genus Esperia; species Esperia sulphurella. The sequence continues at coordinate 1,548,606 of OX352278.1, read as the reverse complement.
GCAGGCGTTTTGCGCTGCGCAAGACGTTTAGACAAAGAACTAACGTCACCGTCATAGCCGAATGAATTAGCAAGTTGTAGTGACAGTCGGTAGGCCATGTCATATTTGACGCAAACCTGTACGTATTTATAGACCCCTGTAACCTCCTAACATTGTAATTATATTATACTACTCTATTTTCAACCAATGTATACGCATCAAAACTGTTATTTTTCGGCTGGCTGGTAGTCAAATACAGTCCGTCTGTGTCCCTAACGGATCTTTATGATGACATATTAGACGCACAATGCTTATCCGATTTTTTTATTTAACAAATTTATAACACTAGCAGCTGTTGCCCGCGACTTATTTATTTATTTATTTTCCATAGGAATCAGATGTTTTTGGGATTAAACTATCTTAAGTCCTATTCCAGGACCTAACCTATATGTCTGCCAAGTTTCATTCCGATCCGTCCAGTGGTTGAAGGCTGATTGAGTAACAAACATCCAAATATCCAAACTTTCGCATTAGTAGAATAATTTATAGCACAGTCCAGAGAAATGGAAGCCGATTTGTATGTGAACAGCGTTCACTTGATCCATACATTAGTCAAAACCCATCGATAGGAAAGGCTAGTCTTGTTTTAGTAACTTACTTGATACAATGCCTTTTGAATTTAATGGCAGAGAAATCCAAATTTTAGCTCTATTTTAACTGCTGGTGCGCTCACCATAATAGTTGACACATCTTGGAAAATTTAATCCATTATTTGCTTTAGAATTTTGTCTTTTAATTACGTTAATATTAATTCTGATAAAGCCTGTCATAGTTTTCTAAAAGTAGCAAGTAGGTATTTAATTATATGCTGGACCGGGAGAACCTTGCGGGAGAATCTTATATAAAATTCTTTATTGCACAAATTTTAAAAGTAAATACAGTTACAAATTCTGTGTACAAAAGCGAGCTTATCTCTAAAAGAGATCTCTTCCAGCCAACCTTACAGGGTTTGCAGGGCAATCTTCCTCATTGGGTTTTAATTTTTCTTTAGTTTTAACGGAAATTATTGTTTTGTATTATTGTATTCCTAATTGAAGTTGATATATGTCATCTATAAGTATCTTATCTTATTTTCTCAGGGGGCCAGGAAAACCTGGCGACACTTCGACCCTGACCACCAACGGTGCCCCAAGCCGATTTGGTGGACTTCACATACTCCTCAGAATTTCTTCTTCAGCATATGCAGGGTTCCTTACGATGTTTTCCTTCACCGAAAAGCCTGTGGTATTATAAATAAACCGTACTTAAGTTTCGTAAAACTCATTGGCACGGGCGGGGTTTGTACCAGGACCTCATGAACGTGTGGCGAGTGCACAACCAACCGGCAACCACGGCTCTTTATCTAAAAGTAGGTTATAAACGTTCTTCCATATGAGTTCAGTCCGTAGGTCAAGTATTGAGTCAGCTAGTGGGTTATGCAAAATTAAAAGTGTGCTAAAGGGGAGTTTATATTTTAAAATTTTAAGTTTTGCAAGGATCGCCCTTAGTTACATGATCCGTTAATACAACATACATAATAATGCTCACGCCTTAGCCCCAGGCAGAGACGATGTACCGCCACTTTACGCAATCTAATATCGCAAAGTGGCCATCCTTCTCCCGCTTTTCGCCTCGTGATACCCCTTGACGTGATGTGTTGCGAACAACATCGTCGTTAGTACAAAATGGTTTTTGACGACCTCCGTGGCGGAACGGGTAGCTCTCGGACTGCCACGCCGGAGGTTGCGGGTTCGAATCCCGCTAGGGGCAAATGTTCGTATGATGAATATGAATGTTTGTACCCAAGTCTTGGATGTTTATATATTTATTTAAGTATGTGTATCCGTTATCTAGTAACCATACCACAGGCTCTGCCTAGTTTGGGACTGAATAATTGGTGTGAATGTCTGAGATATTTATTTATTTATATATGAAATGCTTACTTACATGTCAAGTTAAACCTTTCTCAGTAAGTACTTCGCCACTACATCCTACTTAGATCTAGACTCTAGACCATCTAGTATGAAAGGCTAGACCATAAACATCGTTTCCTATTTTCACCGTTACGGCTGACTGAGCGCCCGCGAGGCTGCGCCTGCGCCGATCGGCTAGCCTCACTCGCTTCCGCGTTCGACCTGAGCCGCGCATCCTCTTAAGGCGAAGGTTATTTACCACTACATTACAGACTAGGTTTTTTCCGTGTATTCGCTTTCCAGCATTTCGAATGTTACTTCAATTCATTTCAGTTAAAGATTACTAGGTAGTTCAGTTCAATTCACTTACTCTTAAATACAATAATAAAGTAGTGTTAAGAATCGTTGCCGTGTGGTTCCCGGCTTAGAATAGCGCCACCCCTATCTTTCCCGTGGGTGTCGTCAAGGCGACTAAGGGATTGCACCAGGGTTCAGTTTCTTATGAACGGTACGTACAAAATTCAGTGCAAACCAAATTGAATCCTATGCATATGGAATAAAGTCAGTGATACGCTGAACTGCTAAACGACGCAATCCTATCCTACTAATATTATAAATGTGAAACTTTGGATATTTGGATGTTTGTTACTCAATCACGCTAAAACCACTGGACGGATCGGGATGAAACTTGGCACACATATAGGTTAGGTCCTGGAATAGGACATAGGATAGTTTTTATCCCGAAATCATCTCATTCCTTAGGGGAATACATAATAATTTGTGATGTTAAGTTGTCCACGCGGACGAAGCCGCGGGCAACAGCTAGTCTATCATACAGGAGAAAATCTTAGCTTTGGAAGTTGACAAGTTTGTGAAATATGTATTACTATCTTGCTCTATTTGTAGGCGAACTAACACAGCACACTCCATTCCTCCGCAGTTAGTCAAAATCATAACGCCTTGCCCTTAACAGACCAACAGTTCCATTTTCCCGCGCGCCGTGCATCGCGCGGCGCGAGCGCACTCTCTCGCGAGCCGCGGTCGCTGCGCACGCGCACTATCATCCGAACTTCGAACTCACCGAACTTTTTTAAAAATTGCCAGCGTGAAAAAAGTTTCGTGTGACTAAAGAGATGTGGTTGATTACAAAAGTGCATGTGTTGTGATTAAAAAAAATTGATTTTTAGAAGAAAAAAAGTGTTGTGTTACAAGTAGTGGTCAAACAATAGAAGTAACTAATTAACTATCGAGTATTTTAGAGATGTAACTACAAATTTGAATAGCTCCTTCTTTTCAAATGATTTATTGACGACTAGCTGTTGCCCGCGACTTCGTCCGCGTGGACAACTTAACATCACAAATAATTATGTATTTCCCGTAGGAATGAGACATTTTTTTGGGAAAAAAACTATCCTATGTCCTATTCAAGGCCTAACCTATATGTGTGCCAGTTTCATCACGATCCGTCCAGTGGTTGAAGCGTGATTAAGTAACAAACATCCAAATATCCAAACTTTCGCATTTATAATATTAGTGGGATGGGATTATACTTATTACTTGGAAGTCCCCTCTAGAGCATCGTGGCAATCCACTCCCTCCAATACAGCCTTCATCTTCTTCTCCGTCGTTCCTTCACTGCTGAGGATCGTGACCGTATAAAATGTGCCTCCACGCATAGCGGTCATTGGCCAGCCGCACCGCTTCATATAAGGATCCGCCAGCCACCCTCCTCACCGGGTCCGACCACCTCGTCGGAGCTCGTCCTCTGGCACGCCTGCCCTCCACTTGTCCCAGGATGATGAGCTTCTCCAGGTCGTGCTTGGGTGACCGCAAAATGTGACCGAACAAGCTTAGGGTCTTCTCATTGCAGATAGTGGAAAACCGTTTCGTTATATTGAGCTCTTTAATAATGTAGTCATGAACCATATTCATGTCAAATTCCATAAAAACTATATTATTAAAAATAATTTATTTGGTCTCCTGAAAAGTAGCATTTTTTTAAATTAGAACCGTTCTCACTGGAGGCACAGAGTTGTTCACTGTTGTCATAATTCGTGACAAACAACAATTTGTTGTCAAACAACTTCTAAACTATTGATTGTTACGCAATAGTGATTGGGCGCAACTTGCCTACATTTTTAGGTAATACTAGCTGTTGCCCGCGACTTCGTCCGAGTGGACAGCTTAACATCACAAATTATTATGTATTTCCCGCAGGAATTAGATGATTTTCGGGATAAAAACTACCCTATGTCCTATCCCAGGACCTAACCTAATATAACAGGACATAACCTAAGTTTCTTTACGATCCGTCCAGTGGTTGAAGCGTGATTGAGTAACAAACATCCAACTACACAAACTTTCGTATTTATAATATTAGTGGGATAGTGGGATGGGATTATACAGTCCGAAAAACTGTAAAACATCAACCAGCCTACCTTGCCTAGTAGTATCAAAGACTAAATTTAAATGAACTTGGACCGAAATATCTAGTTAGGCTGTATTATCCCACTTTCTGTATTCCGTTCCATGGTTTATAATTTTTCCCGATTATAAACACAATTTTCTGTAATTAAAATGAAGTATTGTTGATAGATATTTGTTAGTATTAAAATTATCACGGTCTTAGGGTCGTAGGTTCAAACCCCGCCCGTACCAATGAGTTTTTTTGTGAAGGAAAATATCGTAAAGAAACCTGCATGTCAAAGATTATAAAACATCAATACATTATAAAACATCAATCAGGCCTCCCCAACCCGTCTGGCCAGCGCGGGGAGTGTAGGCCAAATCCTCCGTCTGTTTCCGGCAGATGAGAGAAGGTTGTGCTCCTGCAGTGGAGACAAAAGTAACCTGATAATGATATGTCAAAGAAGAAATTCTAAAGCGTAAGTGAAGTCCAGCAAATGAGCTTGGGGTACCGTTGGTGGACAGGGGTTCGGCACAAAAGATCCTGAAGAATCCAAGTATCGCCAGGTCTTACTGCCACTAAAAGATAGACGTGAGAAATGTGATATTATTTGCTGCCTTAAACAAATATAAATATAAATAACTCAGACATTCACACCAATTATCCAGTCCCAAACTAAGCAGAGCCTGTGCTATGGTTACTAGATAACGGATATACATACTTAAATAAATATATAAACATCCAAGACTTGGGTACAAACATTCATATTCATCATACGAACATTTGCCCCAAGCGGGATTCGAACCCGCAACCTCCGGCGTGGCAGGCCGAGAGCTACAAAAAATCTCATTGCAATAAAGCCTTAACCCAAATTAATGGATTTTTTCTTCCATTTTAGTAATTTCGCTTTGCTTTTAACGGAGCCATACATCGTTGTCAAATAGTTTGTCTTCCTGGGTCCCTAATTACTTATTAGTCGAATTTAAGTATTTTTTTAAATCGTTTATGTAAGTTTTATTTTTTAAACCTGGTAGCAAAATTACAAGCAAAACCACAGGTGGTATCTAGAGCAACAACTCTGGGATCAAATCTGGGACCATTGTACTTAAAAAAAACATTAACTTCACCTCTTTTTAGAGTGAAAAGCAATTCGTCGGTCACTTTCATTTTGAGTGGCAGTAACTCGGTGGATTTTATTTTTATTGGCGCTTAATGTAGGTACCTACTTTCCAAATTGAGAAGTAGGTCATTATATGAGGCATGGAAGAATGGTGGCTACCGAGTTTATTTACTTCATCTGATTGTATAGCCACTCACGGTCACTCATGGTCACTCACACTAGAATTTATTAAAAGTACTGTGTTCCTAGGTATAACTATAGATTCATCTTTACAATGGGGACCCCACATAACTTCATTAGCTGGCAGATTAAGTTCTGCCGCCTACGCCGTAAGGAAAATCAGACAATTAACTGATGTTGCTACCGCGAGGTTAGTGTACTTTAGCTACTTCCACAGTATCATGGCATACGGTATCCTACTGTGGGGTCAAGCAGCAGATATAGAGACCATTTTTATCTTGCAAAAAAGAGCAGTTAGGGCAATCTATAATCTGCGTTGTAGAGACTCATTAAGAGAAAAGTTTAAAGAAATAAGCATATTAACAGTAGCTGGTCAATTCATTTTAGATAATATTTTATATGTCAGAAAAAATGTATCTCTCTTTTTGAGGCACTGTGACAATAATAGTTATAATACAAGAAATAAAA